>OW203732.1:10158700-11358700 GCA_934045075.1 Yponomeuta sedellus | reverse complement strand
ACAGTACTAATACTAAGGAGGTCAATGAAGTCTGCTTACTTTCGGCATAATGTCCATAGTAATTCGTTTACTTTCGTTCGTACCGATCAAGCAACCACAGACTTTAGCGTCTTCTCTGTGTTCAAGTATTCAACTTGGCACACCCACGATCCGTGGGCACACCCTATACGCAATCCATCCATCGAAAAAATATATGTCCTAATTATTCATTCATTTTCCCCCTGCCAGGAACGAAAATTAACAGACTTTTTTTTTATAAGTCACGATGTGAATATAAACTAAAGGTTGCTCTCTAAATTTATTCATCACCTTGTCAATTAATTCAGTAGGTACTCTCCTCTACTCTTGCTCTTCGTATCTACTCTTACACATTCCCATTCCATCGTAAAGTGCTAAATCTATGATGAATACTACAATATGTTGTGCTAGAATAATAAATTAAAATATTTATGTTACACTCTATTTAAGACACTATTTAAGAACACTCTTAAGCAGCTGTTTTAAGTTAGCGGAACATTATGAATAACGGGGTTACCCTGCTAACTTAAAACTGCTGCTTAAGAGTGTTCTTTTTCATTCTGACTTAGGTCAATAGAAGAAGACAGAATGAGAATTAGCAATGCTTTAAGTTAGCAGACTATTATGAATAAGGAGGTAAGTAGTTAATAACATAATGTGGCGATGCAGATGCACCTCTCTGAAAGTAATCCGGTCGGCGCCCATGCACTGTCTCGATTTTACATTACGAGTCATTGATCTGACCAACAACGGAAGACATTGCTATACAACTCTTGAAACTTTAAATAAAAAGTATTGTAAGTTAAAAAGACTGAACATTTCTGGTGCTTTTCTCTTTCCGAACTGAATGTAGTTGAAGTATGAAAACGATCGTCACACTGATCCTCGACAATAAAAAATATGTTACTCTTATGTTAAGGGGTGTCAGCTATTTTTTTATGCACTTTGACCAACTTACAGGTAGATTGTTATTTTACGAGAAACCGGGGGTAAGATTTTTACCATATCTGCTTGCTCCAGGTGATATCGGCGCGCAAAGGAGAGTTCGAGACCGGCTTCGATAGAGGCGGTCAGACGCGAGAGCACGCCATGTTGGCCAAGACTGCCGGCGTCAAGCATTTAGTCGTACTCGTCAACAAAATGGATGACCCCACTGTTAGCTGGGACGAAAATAGGTTAGTTGGATGGGACTGCAGTGCCACATGACCTTCTTTCTTTTGCCGTGAAATGGTTCCAATTCATCATTGCCTTCCTAAAATTTTACTTGTACATATTGAAATGATAATAACTTCCACGCCACACAGTCACTTCTCCTAGTCTCGAACTATGTGCTGTAAAAATCCAGGCAAAGACTTAACTGACACGAAAATCCCTCAGACGGGGCCCGTTTATACAAATTAACAATTGGAAATCAAAACCATAACGTAATATTACATTTGAAATTGTAAAGTATTTCTATTTCAGATACAACGAATGCAAAGATAAAATCCTGCCTTACCTTAAAAAGCTCGGCTTCAATCCAGCTAAAGACCTGTCATTCCTCCCGGTCTCTGGACAAACTGGTCAAGGACTTCTGGAGAGAGTGAGTATGATCTACTAGCTTCATGTTTCTAACTTAACATTATTTCCTTATGGTATTCTTTGATAAAAGCTTTACAACCTAAATAAAAAAAAAACAACTTGGTGTAGAGCCTGTACATGCGCAAAGTACATACTAACATTGCACAATGTATATAATAGAGCCAAATAAATATATTTATTGTCATAAACTCTCTATCCAGGTGTCAGAATCCATCTGCACATGGTACCGCGGTCCCTCCTTCATCCAGTTCATCGACGAGCTGCCCTCCCTGAACCGGAAGATGGACGGTCCCTTCATCATGCCAGTGGTTGACAAGTACAAGGACATGGGGACGGTTCTGATGGGCAAAGTGGAAGCTGGCACCACGAGGAAGGCTAGCACACTATTCCTCATGCCCAATAGGGTGAGTACTTACATTGAGTTTTAATTGTATAGGTACTGGAGGAGTGTACTATGTATACCCATAGAGCGCAGATATTATGATTTGCAACTTGGTTGTTTTAAAGTTCCTTACCCGAAGGGCAAGAGAGGGGGGGTGCGGGTATTCTTCACTGTCCGTCTGTCTGTCTGTCACCAGGTCGTATCTCATGAATCGTGATAGCTATGTTGCTGCAGAAACAACAAATACCAAAAAGGGAATAAAATAAATATTTAGGGGTATCTCTCATGTACAACAAACGCGATTTTTTTCCGTGTTTTGATCTATATTAATAACGGCAACAGGTAGACTGCTAGAAATATTCAAATGTTGTATAGATAATGGAACGGAACCCTTCATGCACGAGTTCGACTCGCATGGTTTTTGGTTATCAAAGAATAGCTTTGACACTGATATAATATCTATCAATTATATAAGAACTAAAAACAATCGATTGAAGTGAGTATAAGTATACACATCAGTGCTAAGCTCTTGTCTATCAAACAACAATAATAAAAAACCCTGTATAATAGTACTTTTTATCCTTTCTGACCCTAGGCACATCTAGCTTTAGTTTATGTAGGCTATTCCGGCCCGGTCCCACTGCTCTCAAAGTGACCGCGTGGGCTTAATTACACGCATGCTCACCGCGAATTGACTATTTCAAGCGCTAACGTATGTGAACTCTTCAGACACTCAGGTTTTCTCACGATGTCTTCCTTCAAATTTGGTGAGTGGTATTGCTTCACAAATGTACAAAACTTATAAAAAAAGTCATTAGTACATGCCGGGATACGAACCCACTACCTGCCGAATGTGAGGCCTGTCGCTCCGCTACCACCGGTAATATCTTTAATACTTAGAGATTGTTAAATTATTTGCGAATGTTTCGCCTGATATCGTATAGGACGGAACACTATCTGACCTCCAGTTCCCGTGTTGTATTAAAAAAAAAAACGGAAAATCGATACATATTGTAGACTTTTAGTCCGGATCTACTTACGGGTGTTGTTATATCGGAAAAGTCCGACCAGGTCCGATATACCTTTTCCGATATAACAACACCCGTAAGTAGATCCGGACTAAAAGTCTACAACGTGTTGTGCTTACGAAAGTTTTAGTTGGGTCGAAAGGTTTAGTAGCACGGGTTAGTGCATTAAAAATAAAAATAGTATAATCATGTGGGTACAGTGATATCATTCCGATGTAAAAACCCAACTGCGAAGTAGGTACTCGGGGCTGTAAGTGATGCAATTTACTTAAGCCAGATGTCGCTGCCTGTACGTAATACAGAGAATAGTGTAAATAGGTTCGAAATTTCACTGATGCCGGTGAGTCGCCCATTAGCTCAGTAGGAAAGAGCGCTGGCACGGATAGCCAGAGGTTGCGGGTTTGAATCCCGGCATGGGTGGATTTTTTAGCCTCTAAATAGGTTTTTAAAATTGTCCTTAGCACGGGTTAGTGCATTAAAAATAAAAATAGTATAATCGATACATATTTTAAATAATTATTTGCGAATCATTCGCTTGATAATCGTTTGGTACAGAGCACTATCTTATGTTCATAACCCATTTACTGAGGCACCACAATTAATTAATCTTCTTGCTTGCATTGTAGGTTCAAGTTACTGTGGATCAGCTGTGGTCGGACGACATCGAGGTGACTTCTATCGGTCCGGGCGAAAACGTCAAAGTGAAGCTAAAGGGCATCGAAGAAGAGGACGTCTCGCCTGGCTTCGTGCTTTGCGACGCGGCTGAGCCCATCACCACCGGCCGAGTGAGTACCTAGAGCTTCGGTCTGTCGAGTTTTTTTTTTAGATTCTCTTCTTCTGCATCATCTACACTATATTATATAAAATAAGTTTTAAAAAGTTACATTAAATTACTTTGATTGATTGCTTGAATTACTTTGACAAATCTTTGATTTGTTGGATTTGTCTGCGACCTGAATATTAGAATGACTATTAAATAATGTGAAGTATTTTAAAAAGCGCTCGTGGCCTATCCGAACCGAGTGATTGGAATCAATCACTTGAGTGAAGCAACAACAGGCGCGGTCAGGTGCAGGATGGGTGACCGTCCAGTGACTACCGCTAGTGGCATTTTTTCCGAGCGCTTCCGTGCTTCGCAAGGCACGTTAAGCTGTTGGTGCCGGCTGCTATGTAATGGCAGTCGTTAAGCTATGTCAGAGGCCTTATGGGCGGCTTGAGAACTTCTGACAGTAAGGCCCGCCACTGTCTTACAATCCTCGACCAACCCGGACTTGGCCCCCGTGGTGGAGTATGGCCTAACCTTCATGCGATGCAGGAAGAGACTCGTGCCCCTGCAGTGGGGACATACAAGGGTTGATAACGAATCAGCTTGTACTCGTCCACTTCCACGTAAAAAAAGAGTATTAGGCTGCACATAGGGTCCGTAGAGGCAGGACACGTGTGACCTAAGCTTTTACTATGAGCTTGTGGAAACTCAATTATTTCTCTTTACTCTGACTCTTTCTTTCCTTCCTCTTGACATGTCGATGGAAAAATAAAGCGGCGAAAGGATTTGCCAATATTTCTTTCCATCTACCTTATTCACCTTATGGCCTAACCTTCCTCCGATGCAGGAAGAGACCCGTGGCCCAGCAGTGGGGGCATACATGGGTTGATATCGATTTAAAAAAAATCATTAATCCTGAGCCGGTGCTAAGTTCGGGGTGTGCTAGCTATATATTAATTTAGAAACTAATAACTTTGATGTTCATTAAGTCATAATATTGTTTTTATAATAATAGTTAACTTCCAGTCCACACAACACAATCACTTTTCATGACCCCAAACTAGGACACGTTTGTGCTATGGTAACCAGGCAAGATAACACCAACATGAAATTACACGCAGACTGAAGCCACATGAACAAATCAAGTGTGGTGGTCTCCAGTGGGAATCGAACTCACTGCCAAAACAGCCCGTCAAGCATGTTAACCGTTAGACCAATGGAACATAATTAATATTTGAATTCACACAGTAAATACAGTGTCAAGCACTCCGTCTCCTCCTATTTTGAGAAAAGACCTACTGAGGAGAACTGCGAAATTATGCATTACGAAATTTTCAATTCTTAAACCGGCAGTGAGTATCTAGCAAGCACTCTGAATCTATTTCAGATCTTAATTTTCCCAGTAAACGAAATATCAAATGTGAAACATGGAGTTGTCCACTCACAACCGCAACTCACTACACGACGCCGATTTTATTACTTTTGCTGACATAGCTATTACTATGGTAATCTTATAATCATAACCTTTACATCTGTGCAGCACTCTAGTCGGTCACATTGCGAGTGACTATGCAACTGAAATGTACAGGTTGTCCTGGCGACTTCCCGCTAAACCTGTATACATTTTCACACGAATGACCGTACTAAAGTTCAATTCAATTCTTACCGAAAGCTTGTGTACTACGTTGGAGACTGCAAATCGTAATTGATGTGTTATCTTAGTATAGTCCCTCCTGCAAAAACGTACAAATAACAAGAGGCCGGCCGGCCAAAATCCTGTCGTGGAGTGAAACGCCCTGTGGGTTTGTTTTGTTTTCATTTATGATTCACACGCTAACGCTATAGGACAACATCGTGATGAAACCCGCGGCTTGATTGGCTCCGCGCATATTGACTTGTCTTTCAAGGCTAGGTCGACTAAGCTGGTCAGGGTGGTGACAATGGCCTTTGTATCTACGTAATGAGATGATTTAGCCACCAGTGGCATCTTTACTCACACTAGATGGGTGAAGGGGCCACTCGAAAGCTGTAGTGCCAGGGTCATGGTTTTTTTAGATGGTGTAGGCTTATACCATCCAGACAGCTTAGTCGGCCTAGCCCGCAGGAAAGACTATCCAATACGTGCGGAGCCAACTAAGCCGTGGGATTCCTCACGATGTTTTCCTTCACAGTTAGCGTGTCGTATTGCGACTACAAATTCGCAAATGTAGGTAACTTTGAAATTAAACAAAGTCATTGGTATACATACCCGCAATGGGGATCGAACCTGGGTCTTTCGCTTGCGAGTGCATTGTTCTACCCACTGAGCTACCACCGCAGGATGGTATAGGCCCTGGAAAAGCCTACTCTATCCAAAACATTGTCCTAGGCAGTGCAGCGTCCGAGTGGTCCCTTCACTCATTTAGCGTGAATAAAGCCACTGGACCGCTGTGTAACTTATCTCCTCTCATGATGATGTTACGTACGTTCGTTTCTCATCGGGGTCGTTTACACCACGACGCGTCGCGCCACCCCACTGTTTCCTTGCCGCGGCTGCCAAAAGCGGTCTGCGAACCGCGACGTGTTACACTTTTACAACGTCGTGCGTGTCATCACGCAACCTTTTATGGTCTTCCCTTCTATCACGTAACTTTCCAGTCTATCGTGTTAAGCATTTAGACGACTCCAAAGTGACAAAATATTTAAGTATTCGACAGTTTGTAGTAGGCTAAGGGCCGGTTTCTGAATTGAGAATTTCACTAAGTGAATACTTAAGTAACGTTCAGTCACACTCTTTTCTGAGAAATTCGAAGAGACAGCACTACAGTTAACTATTTACTTAGCAAAATTCTCAACAGCTCCATATTGTGTACTAGAAATCCCATGTACTTATTCATAGATGGCCAAGAACAATAGGGGTTGGCGTGACAGTGTAGGGGCCTGTGAGACATATCCAGAGATCATCATCATTTATGTCCCTAATCATAGCCATAAAGTTCGAAGTAAAGTAATGTTACTCTTTTTTGCAGGTATTTGATGCTCAAGTCGTTATTCTAGAGCACAAATCAATCATTTGCGCGGGATACTCAGCTGTCATGCACATCCATTGCGCGGCCGAAGAAGTCACTGTAAAGGTAACTTGTTATTATTTCTATTACCTTTGTATAGTCCACTAGTTGCATAAACACGCACGTAAAAAAGTAATTGTTCCAGTGCAGAATAGTAGATCTACGAGTTTTACAACTCATACATATTTAGCAGTACAATAATTTAGTGCATAAGTTGTTTAGTTTCCTGACTAGTACCTGAGGAGTGATTACTTTATTAGCAGTGATAGGAATGGAGCGGGCTTATTTACCTAAACTTCGAGGAACAGAGACAAAAATCGGAGACTCCCTTACACCCTTAAAGTAAATTAAAAATTAATGTTATGCGGAGTAAGTAATTGGTCTATGTTTACTTAAAGTTTGAGACTAGACATAACATAGACTCCAAAAATCTTCTGAAAGTTTGCTTTTTGGAGAACATTATTTAAATGACTTAAAACTATTAAAGGCAATCTTTGTTTAAGAAACCGTACACGTTTTGCAGTAAATATCTGCTTTTCCGCTCGACCTCGACCACTTTTCTTGAGATTTCTAAAGTGTATAATTAAACGAAATATTCCGGCTATTGTCTTTAAAATAATAAAACAGATAATTTCATATTTTTTGAATTCTCTATGTATTTTGGACGCAGATAGAGGATTAATCATTTTTAAAAACGAAAGGTATTTGTCTTTTATCTTACATGATCTTACTAAAAGATCACGATACAAAAGTTTATTTCAAAATGTGCGTAACAATGGCCGGATCACTTTTTTCAATAACACAAAGAGTACACTTTGTAATTTAAGTTGTTCCGTCTGTAGGTACATTTTGTTTCATGCTTTCCAGTTAGGTATGTATGTTGAAAAAGAATTCAAATATACTTATATTTTTTACAACAATATTCATTGTGTTTTATTTTTCTTTTACCGTTTTAATTTTATAAATAAATAGATATAACACTTTTCAAGGTGTCTCTGTAATATGTTATGTATAGTCTTAAAGTTTAGGTCACATTTTTAATTTACTTAAGTGATGTGCTGGATAAAAATATTGTCGTAAGGAAGTCTCCGATTTTTGTCTCTGTTCCTCGAAGTTTAGGTGAATAAGCCCGCTCCATTCCTATCACTGTTTATTAGTCATTGCTAAGTTGATTCAACGGCTAAGTAAGTCTGTTAAGTGGCTGCTTTGTGAGAACTTTATTAAACACAAATATGTTTCTTCCACAGGCATTGATCTGTTTGGTTGACAAAAAAACGGGCGAGAAATCTAAGACGCGGCCGCGCTTCGTGAAACAGGACCAGGTCGCCATTATGAGGATAGAGTGCGCGGGCATTATATGCTTAGAACCATTCAAGAAGTTTGCCCAGATGGGCAGATTCACATTAAGAGACGAAAGTGAGTGGTTCATTTATTTCACCGACTTGGTATGCAGTTCATATTTTAAATGCTAGTCCAAAGTCTATCTATGCAGTAAATATCATCCAAATCCCTTCAGCCATTTACATGATTGAGCAACAAATTTTATATTTGTGGTCACTGAGTGGGTTATGTCCTACATAATATGTAGGACATAAGTCAACATAACCCACTCAGTGACATAAAAAAAATAAAGTTACTATTAACTTAATTTTTTAAAATGAATACTATGTTTTAAAGGTATAAGGTCAGTTAATATAATGCTACAATTATAAATTAATAATATTTACTGATTTCGTGAATAGGTTGTTACTAAATACGATCTTCTACTGTTCTCTTTTCACATGTTCTACGAATATGTAAAACCAGTTGTTATTATTAGCATCTAATTATGCATCAATTAAAATATTTCATTTCTTTGTTACAGATAAAACTATCGCTATTGGGAAAGTCCTCAAGGTGGTAGAGTAAATTGGCACTACGATTTGTAATTTAGCTAGGATAGGCCTTTCGAAAACCTATATTATCAGAGAACGCATGTAATCCTGAATTTTGGGGTTGGTATTGTGTGAGAGCTCAAGCATATTGCTTCATCATGGTGTAATTTTCATACTAATGGCCTTTTATTCCGGATAATATTGTAACAACTAGTCCACGTTAAAATATGAATCTTTGTATAAGATTTTATAGCCACTGCGCAAATGGAAACTGCTGTACCATATAGGACCCAGCTGATCAGCTTTTAAAGTTCTAATTTGATTTGCCCACATCCACTGTTCAGAGTACCCTCGACTGCTGCTTTCTTTCGGAATTAATAAGCTTGAAGTTGAGGTAATGTATGTTGGTGAGGCTCTCATAAACTCGTTATTATTAAACAATGTAGTGACATATAATTTTCACAGTGTGGTTCGTTGTACTGCTTCCTATTTTGAATTGTAAAAATTATGTTTTTATTTGCTATTCTTCTACTTATAACACTATTATTTATGTCTCAGTTAACTCTTAGCTGAAACATATTTTACTCATTATAGATCAGAACTTTCTTGTTTCGGTCGATATTATATTAATGTTAGTGATGTTGTCTGCAATATTTTCTTTCCTTTTTTATCAAACTATGATAAAAATAATTTATTGCTTTTACTAATATCCCTTGGACCCGTAGACGGATCTCAGGGATACAAATGTCAATATTAATGTAGGAACACACTGAGAGTACTTATGGAAAGTTGTGCAAATTATATAAAGGTGGTCTGTTTCTGATGGTAATTTTCTTTGGCCCAACCCCTGTATTGTTACGATAAATGTATATTATGAAATAAATTTCAGCTTTTTTATTATAATCTGATTAATTACATCTAGGGGCGATTGTATATTGTGTATATCAGTGGACGGGAACAAAGTGGGGCGTGCGGCCCCGCGGGTGCCCCGTGCCTTCAGTAAGCCAGCTCGCGCGCCTTACCGGGCTGACCTCGCGCCCGCGCTGCGGCTGCGGGTCGCCGGGCCGCACGCCCGCTACACGCCTCGAGCACTCCGACAGGCTGCGACTATATATTATTTTGTTTAAATAAAATAAATTTATTAATTTTGAAGAGTTTCATTCTGTAGTGCATTTCCTGCATAGCATTCTATTCTCTCATGGGTAACTATGGACATGCCTAAATTAAACTTCTGTGAATGTACTTTGATAAATGGTATTATTATTTACAACATACACTTACATAGATTTTGTGCATGTTTTGTAGGTGTCCTGCTGTGTTACATGCAAATGATAATATTGTTACTTCATCACATTAATTTATGGTTAACACCATTTGAAGCAAGGGATGTAGAATTTTGGCATATTCCATTCTGGAATGTTAAATTAATTCACAAGGTAGATTACTTAGCAGTAGTTACAAGTATTCAGCGTAATCCTATAAAATTAATGTAGTAAGATGCCAGGTTTATTTACAATTTTCTTATGAACCGCACAATGATAACTTTTCACTTTCACATCTTAGCATCTACATTACTATAGATATCAGATTAACTCATTATAATCAGTCTCAATATCTTAAGTACAAACTATAAATAGCTAAAATTTGGCAAAATGGGAGTTCAATCCTGAATTTTCATGTCATTCTTTGTAATGTTTTGATTCATTTGATCATTTTCGTATTCTACAAAGTCATCAAAGAGGCTCGGCCATGCCTCTGTGTCATCATAGCAGCTGAGATCAATGCCCACAAACTCACTAAAGTTAAGAAACATGTACCATGTATCCTTAGGAATTCCTCGAATGTGGGGGTTCTTTTCCAAATAATTCAACCATCTGTCCAAGATGGGAGGCTCATGATTGGTGAATACAAGTCGCCACAGCACTATTGCAATGTCAGAAGGGAGTATCCGCTGGCCAGTGCTCACATCTAATCCAAATTTAAAAGTAAATCTGTACAAATCTTTGAACTGTTCAGTGTCATGTTTCAGGTCGCTTATTATTTCATTTAGTTTAATTTGTATTCCTTTTACAGAGTCAGTTTTCATACATTTCAGTCCTTGTGTGAATTCGGTTCTCGTGAATCTACACATTTGACTAGCATTCAATTTCCATGCTAAAACCAATACTTTGAAATCATCAGGGTTAAGTTGTAAGTCATTGCATAAGTTTTCAATACCCTCAGCTAAGATAGCATCTTCTAAAGAATCTTTGTACTGATCAAACATCTGATTTATTTTAGAATCTGAGACACGAGGTTCACTTGTAGCCAAAGATGACATTGTTTTCGGTATAGATGGCAGTTTGTGATAGAAAGGTTTAGTTGCTTTCTCTGGTTGTAGTTTTTGTAAACTTATTCCCTCCAATATACAGTCTCCATGAAAAGTTTGAGTATTAGCATTTTGTGAACAATTTTCCTTATTCTTGGGTTGACAGGAATTCATTGTTGTTTCATTCTGCTGAAGCAGTGGTTCCTCTGGGGGATAGTCTGAGATGGGTACAGTGGCCTCAGTGTTGGTTGCTATTATGTCTGTCATCTCTGGGAACAATACAAGTTAAACATTTTATGTTCTCTGTGGAACAGATTTATACAAATATCATTTATTGCACTACTTTTATAAAATAAAACTGACATAAACATACTAAATCAATAAAAAAAAATTACCTAACAACCATAAAAATAATAAACTTACCATCTTTCTTAACTTGTGAGGGAGCATAATCAGTATTAGTTTGATGTTTGAAACAACTCAGACAGTGGCCCATTTGATAAAATGCTAAATATATTATGCAAACATAGAAAACTAGACTGGAGAAAAGCACAGCAAACCACTGCAATATTTTTCTCATAAATGCTATAAAACATAATGATACCAAGTAGAAGATGCTTTTAGGAAACTCTTCATGAATTATCCGCAATTTATAACAGTACAATGTTGCAAAATAGATTTTGGAACAAGATCTTGAGTTGTCATATCATTTTCTACCTCAACAAGAATCTATTCATCGATTCCACGTATACCTGATCATTTGGTTATTGAATAATTTCCTGCACGGTTTTCATGAAAGAAAGCCACATTGCTACTCTAACAATACACAATAAATTGTATAAAAAACCACACAAAACCTTTACAGCCCTAAATTATTTGACAGCTGCAAAGATTAAGCACAGAGTATACCTATAAACACTAAGACTAAGTAGAAGAGATAATGTGTCTTTTTAACCTGTGATATGGATCACAGATTAGTTCGTTACTATCCGCTTGGTTTAACTGTTCTGTGCAATCCGCCGTGCCTCAGAATAAGAACTAAAGCATAGAAGGAGCCATGAAATAAAAAGTCATTATTAGCATTAGCTTTCCTTGTTACTCTTACGATGATTCTTTGTGCCAGAAAGGGACAACTCGTGCACTCAAAATTTTACAATCGTACTAGGTTGCAGAAAGTAATAGTTATATAGGGGGTCATAGACAAAAGTAGAAATCCATAAGGATGGGACATGCAACACGAAAACGTCGATGTTATTTATTCCTTAACTAAACATTCTGTAAATATAGCAGTCAATATTAATATTATATGGTATTAGCTGGCGCCGCAAACGTTGGTTTGCCATATCTATTAACGCTACGATAAATTCCCAGCTCTCCGAATTCTTGTTCTCACTTACCTATATGTTGCAAATACACAACCTCATCAAAATCGATGAACCCATTAAGGAAGAGTTCGATAACATGCACAGTGAGATTGTTATATATTTGATTTACTAAGGTTGTGACTTGTAATTGCTAAATCTGGTATGTAATGTAAGTTTGTATGTATGTACAACATGACATTGAGCCCAGGTTAGCTGAAAAAAAACTACAGAAATCTATCTATTTGTACAAGTTCAATTTGCATCCAATAAATAAATTTTCCTCGATCTAACCATACCTAGATAGCGAGCTTTGTGCATTCAAAATTTTAGAGCGCAGCTCATAGAAAGAGGAGTATAACCATAACTTGTGATAGATTGTTTTTTATTTTACAAAAGTTAGAAGACGTTTTTTACGGAAATTAATTAAATAATTTATTGCACAACCAGCTTCACACTCACATTGTTTAAAATTCCTGGTTCCTGAAGAAGGGTAATCTGTGTATCAGGAACCAGAGCAGTGCCTCTAAATTACACAGGGAGTTACAAAAAGCAAGAACACGTAAAATTATAGGAAAAATTAATAAACATTTAATGTTTGTCCTTCTAATCCAGCGATAGTCTTGGTTAGTACTACTAGGAAGGGGTATGGACATATAAACATTAAAATTCTGGCTATTTATAAAAATACTTATAAATCAGTAGAGAACTTATACAAATTAATTTGTTTATATGAAATTGTTGCTTGTTAAATAACAGTCTTTGTTAAAAAATAAAGTCCTAACCTAATCTTGTAAATGAAGCCATCTTCTTCAAAATGTCTGCTGCAAACGTACGTGGTTTTGTTCAATACCAATTTGACCGTGAAGCCATGCCGTCTATCCATATTGGTTGCATTGTGCTGTCTTCGGGTAACCTGAAATAAATAATTATTAATAAAAACCGCCATAATCAGTCCAAACGTTAATTTTATTTATGACAGATCGACACCCTTGAAGTTCTTTATTAATTTGACAGCAAACCGTAGATATAAAATCCAGTACTGGACACCTTTTTTCACAATAGTTACGCGATTTGTTCGCTACATTATTGAAAATGAAATGAAAATAAAAAATGAAAATGTTTATTTGTAACAATAAATGAAAATGTTTATTTGTAACAATAAAATAAGTCTTGAGAGAGTAAATATTCTGTTAGTTAGAATCCTAAGATTAGGAGTTAGCTTACTTACACTAAGTGCAACTCTGATGTCTATGCTAGGTAAGAACCTGTGATACAGACATCAGTTTTTCTCATTTGTAGCAAAAATACAATTAAAGACGGTCCTGTGTGTTACAAACAGAGTACCTAGTTGTTTCCATCAAGAAAAATAATGAAAAACATAACATGTAGTGACTAAAATTAAAATTACAGCAAATAGCAAAAATTTATTTATATCAAGTGCTGCATATGAGATAGATATTTATATTATTTTATAATAAATGACAATTAGTATAAATAAATAAGTTATAATTTATAGATAACAATATTAATAAATAGAGAAATATACCTACATTAATACATAGCTTTAAAACTATCGAGTAATTTCAAGTAGATTTTCAGTGTCACGATAGGGAAGCGTTTGCAAGTAATTAATGTCAGTTTGTTTACATTTAAACGAATTAAGTGACGTGAGCAACAATATTTTATTTAGTTTATTATAAAGAAACATTCCTAGAAAACAGTGGAATCTATTTGCAAAAAAAGTTTTAAATTTTGGATTTTTATAAACTATATCAAGTCTACGTCTGTCAGGATTGAGAACACATTTTAGGGAATGAGTACGGAGAATAGTTTTCAAAATAAATAAATGTCTGACTGTTAAAACTTTGATATTTTGATACAAGGATGCAGTAGGGAATCGTCGTGGCAAGCAAAACCCAACCTTTAATACAGCTCTTTGGGCAATTTCAAGTGGCAGAAGGATCGTTTTTCCAACGCCACCCCAGGTGTCTATGCAATATGTCAACAGGGACTGACAGAGGGCATAATATACGGTTTTTATTAGTTTAGGATCTGCCACATGCCTTAGACGTTTTAGAATTGCCATTATTTTACCTACTCTGCCTGAAAGAGAATTTACATGATGTTTGAAGGTGAGATGGGAATCTATAATGATGCCCAAGTATCTGATGCTATCCGTATTATGCAACACAGGGCAGTCACAATCTACTAGTGTATCTTTATTTAGACAATTGATAGAGTGAGCAAAAATTGAACACGGCATTGGATTTCTTTGGTTACGTATAGAAAATTGCATGTATTTTGTCTTCGCAACATTTAGGTTGAGGAGGTTATTATGGAGCCATTTTGAAACAACATTAAAACCCAACTGTGCGCTATCGTAGACACTCTTCCAAAAGCTTCCTTTGAAAACAAGGGCAGTGTCATCAGCGAAAGTGTAAATTCTGCAGTTGGCTATCTTTAAGTTGCACATTTCGTTTAAATAGATAAGAAAAAGGGTAGGCCCTAAGACGCTGCTTGGGGAATACCGTAGGTGACAAGTAGATTACCACTGCTGACGTCAGATATCTTAACGCATTGGGTTCTGTTTCTGAGGTAATCTTTAAAAAGATTGAAGAGTTGTGATTGAATTAAAAGATTGAATTAGTTGAAGACCAAGAATCCCAGCACGTTCTAGCTTCGTCAATAGTGGAACCGCCACGGTGTCAAACGTTTTAGCGATGTCCAAGAATATGGCCAGGCACTTGTCCCCTTTATCTAGACGTCTAGCTAAACTATCAGTGAGATCGGATACAGCATCAGCTGTAGACACACCCCTACGAAAACCATATTGATTTGATGAGAAAAAGTTAGTCTTCTCTAAAAAATTCACAAGACGTTTATTTATAAGTTTTTCCAAAATTTTTGACAGTGCTTGTAGTATTGTCGCGGGGCTTCGCATTGAGTACGTATCATAATAATAACAACGACATAAAGAGAGTAAGAAACAATGTCAAGAGGGGATAGAATCACAGCGACCCTGAATAGTCTCTTTCGTTAGTTAGTAAACTTTCGCCCTTTTCCTTTTACTCTGTGTGAGGGCCGCTGGAACGGAGCGGTACAGGTAGGGTGGACCTGTCACCCTCGGAGACTAGGTGAAGACGTGATTCTCTCTTGCTTTTGCACGTCTCCTAGAGGTAATACCTTAGATGGTTACACCTCTAACGAACACTGAGCCACGGCAGATACTTTAGCCGCGGGACCTCCACACTCCCCTATAGTCCAACCCTCTCCATACGGAATCCACACGGATGCTCAGTGCTCGTCCCTAGAACTTCTCTTATGGCCTGAGGCCAGCTCTTGTTGCACTTTAACTCTTGCACTATGAACTATTGCATTATGAACTTTTGTACATGTACTTTGCATTACTTTACGAATTGCCTATCTCAGGGTCGCCATGCTTCACAGAGAGAGGAAATCACAGACCATTCATTACGGGACAATAGTAAGCAAAGAAAACAAAGGTAATAAAGCAACTCACCAGGATCACAGTCGACCGCTCAACCCTCACCTCTCATGCCTCTTCCTTTTAATACCTATACCTTTTAGTGTTCCCCTTTCATAACCGTCATCTTTTCTTTTTTCTATTCCCAGTGTTGCCAGGCATTATAATACTCGAGAATCGCGCTCTCCGCGACAAGTATTGAGATTGGACGATAATTACTAATGAGCTTTTTGTCACCAGCTTTATGGACTGGGATTATTAGGGCACCTTTGAAGGCATTAGGAAATGTTCCAGTCTTGAAAAAAAGATTTGTTATGTGTACTAGAAGACCAGCTAGTATATTTTTATTTTGCTTTACAATATTTGAGGAAATACTATCTATTCCCGCAGTGCCACTTGATTTCAAAGAATTTATAGTAGCAATAACTTCAGAAAGGTCCGTATCAAGCAGCACAAGAGAACTGTTAGCATTTGTAAAGGTAGAGGAATCTATTGTTGGAAGACTTTGCTTTATCAAGTTTTCAGCTAGTAGTTTACCGACATTCCTGAAGTATTCGTTAACGTGATTTGCTACATCCTTAGATGATACAGAGCTTTGCAAAGGATCTTTAGATTCCGAGTTCTTAGTTTTATAATTAGTTAAATCATTAATTACTTGCCACGTAGATTTTATGCTTGATTTTGCCGCTTTTTCCAATTCTGTACGCTCATAGTTAAGTTTTATTTTTCTAAGTAGCCCCGTACAGAAGTTACGGTATCTTGTATACGTTGTACGAAGTATTAGGTCCTCAGGAGATTTTTTTGACTTCTAGTGTAATTTGTCCTGTTTTTCATGCAACGTGTAGTGATCCAGGGTTTTATCGGAGCTTTTTTACGTGAGCAATTTACTTTAGTGGTATTTTCCATTATCACTTTAGAAAGAAACTAACTAGATGATCTGCAGCTACATTGCAATCGCCTGAATTATAAACTAGGCAAAAATCCGTATTTTCTAAAGTATTTTTTATTTCTGTATAATTAATTTTCGTAATACAAGTTCGTTTCTCCAATGGCCGGTTTTTTAAGTCAATAGATAATAGCATGGTACTGTGGTCAGTTACAGAGTTATTGATAATAAGAGTTTTAGAGTAAAGTTTACTTTTGAGGAAAATATGATCGATACAATTATCAAGTCTGGTTGGGAGTTCATGAGCTGGTAATAGGCCATGGCTGGCTAGAAGATTGAGGTAGTTTTGCGAATTTTGATTTAGTGCACTTGGAATAATGTTAATATTTAAATCTCCGACTAAAATTATGTTTTGATATTTAACTAGAGAATCAAGTAGGGCGCCCAGCGAGGTGATAAACGAATCAATGTTGTTAAACGAGGGAGGACGATAAATTGAGACTAGTGCTGTTTTATTGTCAAATATGCTAATTAAACAGTTCGCCTCATGGAGTACTGGTTCGTAGGTGTGAGTTGTTATGCTATTTTTTATATAAACTAGCACCCCGTCATTTTGATTATAGTTATCAGTAGTAGTATAATATTGGTAGTTCAAGATTTGTGGTATGTTGTCAACGGTACTTAGCCAACACTCTGTAAAAATAATTACGTCAGGATCAACTTTTATTCGACTAAGCAAAACATTAAAGTTGTCCAAGTTACATTGTATGCTGCGAATATTTTGCACTAAGAACTTTAGTTGCTTATTGGATGGACCTATCATAGGTCCAAATTTGGAGGTGGAGCAAATTTCTGGATCACAGGTCATTGCATTAGAGACAACCAACCTGTCCAGGCCATCAAGAACCTCCAAGAGATCATTATCCATGGGTAATGTTTTTATTGCTCAGTCCAATTAGTATGTCTTTTTGATAAGAACGGAAAACTAATACAAGCGTACTTGAAGAAGAGTTATTAATCATTAGATTTGTGCTAGACATTTTAGATAAATAATAATTAACTTTATGAGTAAACAAATAAAAATATTGTAATATATTAATCGTATATAGTAGTATAATATCGTCGGCTGAGGTCGAAAACTTCATAACTCCACTTGTGATAAAAAATGACTTTTTGGTATCATTCGACGCGGAATTTCAGAACGCATCGTTTCGTATAAGTCTTAAATCCATCAAAAATACACAGTTGACCACAAACAATAAAAAGTATACTGCTTATCTCCAGCGCGCCATTTTGTAACGGTCAAACTGCTCAACTCCCCCCACCTCAGTACATCACGCGATGGCGTAAGGTAAAGACGTCTTTTTTTCTCTTTTAAGTGTGTGAAATACGGAAATACCGGCTTGAAGGTATGTATTTTTTACAATTTAGTGTTTACTTAAACTGTATTGATATTCATAACAAATTAGAATCAAAATTGCGAATAAAAAACTTTGAAACTAGTTTGAACTTTACAAGTCTATTAACTTAAGGCAACTTACTTATTTGCCAAGTGGTGAAATAAATTACAGATTGGGCTTCAGTGAAGATTGTCCAGAACTGCCACTTCCATGCCGAAAAAGGAATTTTACATTCGTGAATGTGGAAAATCTACCAGCTCTGTACAAAGAACGACTCAAGATCAAGAAATCGAAGTTTGAACATCTACAGCAATTAAAACTTACAATGGAAACGGATTTCCATTCTTTTTACAACTCAATTCCTCATGAAGATTGATTCATAGGTGATTGTTCGGAAAACTCATTTTTAAGTTTAAGTTTCTTATAGGTTCCTAATAATATACCTAATCTCTCTAAAGAAGTGCCTAAAAGTATCTAGTAAGTAACTTTATATAATTACCAGTTTTTGATAACAAAATAGCATTTTTTTAAATATAATGAATGATGCTTGATTTCATAGCCAAGTCTCCGAAAAAAAAAAGCTTCGGTGTCAAAACAAAATCAGTTCGTATCTATTACGTGAGGTGACTTCAATATGCTTTTAAAATGTAAGTTTTCATTATTTTTCAATGTATTATATATCAAAATAATCGTAAGGATTTGCACTTTATGATTAGATACAAAAAAAAAACTGAATTGTGTTACATACAACGACAGATTGACATTTTCAAGTACCGCCGCGTCACGCCATGTTTCCACAATTGATTTCATGTATTCTATTGAATTTCACTATAAAATGTTACTTGGAGCCGTCATTTTTACTTTATCTGTTAGTGCTATTCGGAAGTATACTTTATTTTGTGGTAGCTGCAGCAGTTCTATAGTTATTTCTAACAATGATACCGGCCGCTCGGCGTGCAAAAATGTCGCAAAAATGTAATTCGCGAGCGCGGACGGTTAAGGCTTACGTGGCCGCGCGACCCGGACGTTTAAGTGGATAAGGGGTTCAGTACTGTTTTTTTTAGTTGAAGGTTCAAAAAGTGAACTCATCGTTTTTTTTCTTATGGTTTATTTTTTGAGTTTTTATTCTGTTACTAATAAGCAGAATAATACTATAAGTGCCAAAATACTTATACGTTATAAACGTTATAAGTACTTGTTATTATTAATTAATCCAGAAACCATGTCGCTCATTTGGCAGAATAATGACGCAAATGTACTTTTTTGCCAATTTGAGTTAAGTATGCCAAAACACCCGAAATAACTGTTTACACTTGGGGAAAAAATGACAGTAATGTAGTTTTGTTTTTTATCGCGTGATAGCGCCACTGTCGTTGTGGCATTTTGACAAAGTTCTAACACTTCTGAATGAAACAACGGTCTCTCCTGTAAAATTGGAAAAAGTACATTTGCGTCATTATTCTGCCAAATGAGCGATGTATGAAAAATTGATCTCATTGTGGACTCTTATTTCATTCTTTTTGAGCCACATTTATAATAGATATAGAGTAGGTATTTTTGTTTTGCAAGTACGCTAGTTAAGTCTCGGAGTAATTAGGACTGGAGGCGCCATGAAGGAGCTTACCCCTCTGCCAAAGTATATGATTTTAAATCGTATGCGTTATATAAAACTAGTTGAGTCTCGGTTGCCTCACCATTTCTGTGTAAGATTTTAGTCAGTGCAGAGCTCACGGAAAAATGCCGATTTGTGCCGTAGATGGATGCAACAAAAAATCTACAACATCTAGCCGTGAAAAGGATGGAGTAACATTCCATTTGTGAGTATTTTCTTACGTATTTTACTCTTACTTCATGTAAAAATATCAAAAATAGAAAAATTGGCGGGAACAACTCGAAGCGACACGAGACTAATAGTCTCGTAGGGAGTCCCTCGGACACAACCAAGCTAACTTGGCCCCTGGCTCTCTCACTCGCACACCGCCTCAGGTACCGCTGTTCGCTGGTTGAGTGTAACGAGACTATGTGCCAGAGACGGCAACAGGTCGATAATATGTATCGATAAAAAATACTCAAAATTGAGGTGCTATTTTTTATGTAACATCTCTTATCCAACGGTCTTAATAAAATTAATAATGGATGTTTTAATGAAAACGATACCTACCTATAAGTATCGTATCATACATTTCTTTCGCAGCCCAAAAAGAGGGATTTTTTTTTTACTTTTATGTATGTATGTATGTATGTATGTATGTATGTATGTATGTATGTATGTATGTATGTATGTATGTATGTATGTATGTATGTATGTATGTATGTATGTATGTATGTATGTATGTATGTATGTATGTATGTATGTATGTATGTATGTATGTATGTATGTATGTATGTATGTATGTATGTATGTATGTATGTATGTATGTATGTATGTATGTATGTATGTATGTATGTATGTATGTATGTATGTATGTATGTATGTATGTATGTATGTATGTATGTATGTATGTATGTATGTATGTATGTATGTATGTATGTATGTATGTATGTATGTATGTATGTATGTATGTATGTATGTATGTATGTATGTATGTATGTATGTATGTATGTAAGAGTGTATGTGTGTGTGTGTGAGGGTGTGTGTGTGTGTGTGTGTGTGTATGTATGCACGTATGTATGTATGTCCATTCTATGTACCCACCTACAGCCTAAACCTCTGAACCGATTTGAGCAAAAAATAGAACTATGAACGAGCTATGAACTATGAACGAACTATGAGCTGTGAACTTTTAGTGAACTAAGAACTAATAGAGTGTACTAGTTCATTGAAGGAAATTAACTGTATCATTATTTTATTTTCACTGAAGCGTTTCGCGTTTCGGGTTTTATTGCCCTGTATGAAACGGTTGTTAATGAAGATACGTAACGTTTCATTGTCTTTTTAGATTTCCAAAAGTTCTTGACTTAAGGAGAAGATGGGTTGAAGCTTGTAGCAAAAGTGCGACATGGCTACCTAAGCGCACAAGTACTATTTGTTCTGAACATTTTGAAACTTCTCAAATTCAAGATTTAACAAATAAGAAACGCAAAGTAGCCGACCATGCCATACCTACTTTACTTTTGCCGAAGACCGTAAGAATAATATAGTATTTCTGCTGGTTTTGCTATTTAAATCTTAATTACCTAATACATACTTATTTTAACACTGTATTTTTTCAGGGAACGCAACCAAATCAAAGGATGCTGCATTCACATGCACAAAAACCATCCACATCATCTACAGCATCTACATCAACTAAACGAGATGTTCTTATACCAGCAAAAAGAAAGCTCTATATGCTGCTTGAAGACGTGCCAATGAAAAAACAAGACAATGACGATGGACCAACTTCCTCATTACCTAAGCCTGTGAGTTTTTTTACTTACAGAAAGTGGTTTCTTGATAAAATTATAAAGCCGTTAATTGTGAAAAAACTGTTTTTTTACATTTTACTGCATTTGATTTCAGGAAAAATACTCGGTACTAATTAAAACCAAGCCATCAGAACTTCTCACGCCGAGAAAAATAAAACTGAGGAAACAAGAAAAAGACGATGGACCGACTTCATGTACCTCATTACCTAAGCCTGTGAGTCTCTTTTTACTACAAAGTGGTTTTTTGCTAAAAATTATAAAACAGTTCATCGTGGAAAAACTGGTGTTTTCTACATTTTACTAGGTACCGTTCCTTAAAAATTATTAAAACGTTTTACATTTTATTTCAGGAAAAACAATCGGATCTGATTCAAACCAAGCTATCAGAACTTCTCACGCCGAGAAAAATAAAACTGAGGAAACAATTAGATGTGCAAAGTAAAAAAGTAAAAAGGTTACAGTCAAAGGCTCGTTACCTTGCAAAAAAAGTGACAACTTTGCAGGAAATACTGAAAAGCTTGCATGGTAAGAACCTTATAAGTAAAGAGGATCAATTGCTGTTAGGAAACATTGGAGTAGAAAATCATGAGTTATTAACCAGACAGATGGTATCATCTAAAACTGGGAAGCTGACAAGAAAAAAATTTTCCCCCGAATTAAGATGCTTTGCCTTGACCCTAAATTATTACTCTCCCAAGGCCTATTTATACGTACGAAAAACTTTTGGTACATGTTTACCGCATCCACGCACGCTGAGTAAATGGTATAGTACTATCGAAGGGCGCCCAGGTTTTACAAAAGAAGCGCTTAATGCTTTAAAATTGATAAAGGACAACAATCCCGATAAAAAAATATATTGCGCTTTAATCATTGATGAAATGAAAATCCAAACGACACCTGAATGGCATACAAATGCTGGAAGAAAATATGGCCATGTAGATTTTGGTTTCGATTTTGTTACTGACAATAGTGAGGAAGCAACTGACGCTCTTGTTTTTTTGTTAGTAGGCATAAATACTACATGGAAAGTGCCAATCGGCTATTTTTTAGTCAAAGGAGTTAGTGGTCAACTTAGAGCACGATTAGTTACAATGGCCATTGGCCTTGTAAATAATACTGGAATGGAAATAAAATCATTGACATGCGACGGAACAAAGTGTAACATTGCCATGGCTGAAGAGTTGGGCTGCTCCATGGATCCACAGAATTTGCAAACAACTATATTGGATCCATCAACTGGTCAAACTCTCTATTTCTTTTTGGACCCATGCCATATGTTAAAATTATTAAGAAATGCTTTTGAACAATATGGAACTTTTACGAATGACTCAGGTGAAAAAATTCAATGGAAACACCTGATGCTTCTCCATAATTTACAGGACAAAGAACTTTTTTACTTAGCCAACAGACTGAGATCTAATCACATATACTTTAAAACAAAGATAATGAATGTCCGTCTAGCGGCTCAACTCTTCAGTATAAGTGTGGCAGATGCATTGCTGTTTTGTAAAAATAAACTGAACATACTTGACTTTCATGACGTCACGCCCACAGCCAATTTCCTTAAACTTATCAATGATTTATTTGATATTTTGGACTCAAAGACTCGTGGCTATGGATTGAAGAAAGCCATGTCCCGCGACAATTACCAGCAATGTTTTGACACGTTGCAGGAAGCCAAGTCTGTTCTAATGAACTTGTACACAGATGTTAAAATGCCTAAAAGTGACATATTAAAAAGGGTTAACGCCTTGAAAAGTCCTAGATACACTGGATTTTTAGGTTTCTGTGTGTGCATTGAGAGCGCAATATTGCTCTACCAAGACTTAATATTAAAAGTCGACACGGGAATGAGTTTTCTTCCATTGCACAAGGTCAGTCAAGACCACATTGAGATTCTTTTTTCCAAAATTCGCAGCCATGGCGGTTCCAATAATAACCCTGATGCACAGCAATTTGAATCCATATATAAAAAACTTTAGGTTCACACAGAATTAATTAAAAACGAAAAGGGTACAAACTGCATACCCTTGGAACAGATAAGTATATTAAATTGCTCTTCTGCTATTGACAAAATAAATATTACAGCTACGAGTGCAAGAGAAGAAACAAATGGTGACTCAATAAACCTTTTCTCTGAAGATGACATTGCACAGGATATTGAAAGTCAAATTTTTATATCGCCATTTGGAGAAAAAGTCATTGAATACATAGCCGGCTTTGTTGTATTTTCTTTAATGAAGAAAATCAAATGTGACCCATGTATCAAAGGCCTTTTGGGGCCGTGTAATAACCTGAGTTTGGCTTATCAAAAGACCAAAGGGTATTTGATGTATGCGTCTAAAGAAGTAATAGCTTTATGTCGCAAGTGCGAAACCATTATCAGGGGAGGCCTGACTGAGGAAAACAAGCTCAAAAAAACTTGCACGACTACATTTGTAGTAACGAAAGCCTTACATGACATGATAGGCGAAAGCATATTTCCAAATATTCCTGTTCACGATACTGATAGGTTCGTAAGCCACAATGTGGAATTGGCTAGGTCTGTCTTGAAAAGATACGCTGACACAAGGATAGCATTTCTATCAAAAAAGACTAATCCCCAACAATGTGTCCGGCACATTTATACCAAATTAATTCATTTTAAAAACCAGTAAGGCAATTTTTGTTAACTATAAATAAAAGCCCAAGTGTAAAACTGTAAATTAATAACTTTTGAGTAAAAGCATGTTCGATGGAAGGTGTAGATAGAAAAGCAAATTTTAATTAAACTGTAAACAAAAGTAAAAGTCTAGAACTGTAAAATAGAACTGTAAATAGAAAAAAACTGTAACTGTAAACAGAAGGTCAAGAGTAATACTGTACATTATAAAAAAATTAGGTATAAGCATCTATGATTGAAAATATAGATAAAAACATGAAAAGTCTAAAACTGACCATAGAAAAACTGTACCTACCTATTTGTCAATGTATGCAAGTGTAAATACTGTAAATAAACTGCATAAAACTGTCTAAAACTGTAAATAGTAAAAACTGTATTTTGTAAATGTATGCAAGTGTAAATACTGTAAATAAACTGTATAAAACTATTAATTTTGTTTTATTGCTTTAAAGATGTTTAAATGCCCCTATAAATCTAAAATATTATTATGTCCCATATTATTATTTTCCTCTACTATCATTCATAATTTTTTCACGTATACCCTGAATGAACCCATTTTCATACAGTCCACTATTCCATCCTTTTCATCGAACAAAGCAGTTTTTTTCATGGTAGTGAAGGAAAAAAAATAATAAGTACCTACTGCAATCCAAATTACTATTTTATAAAAATAATACTTATTACCTATGCCTGACTGAACCGAGCTGAATGCTCATGAGCTCTCCCTTACTCGCCGACTAAACAAAACGGCCGGAGGGACTTTATCGATATGTTCAATCGACCGGTTCAACACCGGTTGCAAGCACTAGTTGCTTCTGTGTGAGCGTGGGGCGTTCTGTAATACGAGAAGAGTGGCCAATGCGCTCGTATTTATTTCTGTGTGAGTGCAAAATTGCTTATGTGGTGTCCTATCCTGCATGTGTGCGCTTGTAAAAACGAGATTTGTTTTTGCACTAGTATTGGTAATTGTCTCTGTAGTGTTACCTCGTCCCCCGCAAGAAATGGCAGACTTTTTTGTACGGAAATGTGATCCTATGCCAACTCCAGTCCTAATTACTCCGAGAGTTAAGTATAAGACAAACCTGAAATGTGATTATTGTAACGAATTTAGACTGATTTAAATATTTAGTCAATGGTTAAGTATAACGCTGGTAGAGAAAATAAAGATATTCTGTCAAAAATACATTTATTATTTTATTACACAAGAAATAACCCTCATATCATTTAACTCTGCATAAGACAAACCTGAAATGTGAACGAATTTAGACTGATTTAAATATTTAGTCAATGGTTAAGCATAACGCTGGTAGAGAAAATAAAGATATTCTGTCAAAAATACATTTATTATTTTATTTCACAAGAAATAACCCTCATATCATTTAACTCTGCTCAGCTCTAACATAGCCCCACATTGAGTTTGGGTGGCAAGCTACCTAAGTACAATACAATGTTTGGTTATTTGAAAAAATCACACTTCGTATACTTCTTATATCCTGGAAAAGTGCTTATGTCCAACTCAAGTTTTTTTTTTTATTCAAGTAATCTTCTTAAGTCCATTTTATAGGTTATAGAAACAAAAAAAATATTTTTTATTGTGTTATTAAATCCGTAATCACATTTTTACTTTAAATTAAAACAAACATTAATAGATCTAGGAACAAGAAATAGAAGAAAATCGGTTTTCTTTGCCTCCTGAAAAATTTGGTCTGATGGAGCTGAGAAGTTTTCGACCTTAGCCGACGATATATAATGTATATAAGATATTATAATAATATTCAACATATAGTATTTTATTGCAGCTGATCATAGAATAATATTTTATGGACCTTAGAAACAATCCAAGATTAAGTTTGGAACGTTTTATAACTTTAATAATTAATAAATAAACTCTGGAACGACTTTAGGTGTGGTTTTATTTGTAGAATTGTAGTAATATTAACAGAAAACTGGATAAAAACGGATAAACGGAGAAGCAGGTAAAAAGTCAGATCTGGTCAAAGCGTAAAGTAGTAGTGTGAAAAATGAGGGAAATCGAAGAATGTGTGACGTACATAATTTAAATATTTGAAAATGATAGATGGAAAAAGAAATAAAAATGGTGTAAAGAGGTTTGCACCGTCACATTACCCGGGGGCACCGGTAAAAAAAAAATATTTTTTAGATATATTTATTTAAAAAAAAATATCTAAAAAAATTTTTTTTTTATAAAAAATATAGTCAAGTTAACTTATATAATTTAAAATTTAAAGTCAAGGTCGAGAGTAAAGTCGATGAAGGTCGGGGATGTGGTATGGGTAAGTAAATATGGTTATTCTTAAATATTAAAATAAAATATAAAGGATGGGCGATGAAAAAAATTTAGAGTGTGTGGAGTGATATTTACAATGAATATTTACATTAGGCAGTTCCACTTTTATTCATCACCTATCATTCATCCCTAGCATGCATCACCTAGCATTGTCTTCATCTAAAGTGAAGGTGAAGACGTTCATTCAGTATAGACAAAATCTATTTTTATTAAATTAGATTTATCCAGAAACTGGCCTAAATTAGTAATAGGCTTATTTAGCCAGTTACCACCCGCTGGTATTCGGTAGTGGTAAGGCAAGTTTAAGTCACAAGTTTAAGTGTTAAACTGGGTTTACAAAAAGTTAATTGACACTTTCTTAAATCATAGGTAATATTAAGTAAATGAACTGCAAAGGATAGTCATATATTTTCAATATTTTTAGCGCCTTTGCGTAAGTTGTTCAGTTGTTCTTCACTCCTCAGTAAAATGTGCGGAGATCCTTCTTTCTTTCGCAGGTATACTCTTCCACCAGTTGTCCAGACAAAAGCATATTCAAAGGTCTTTTTGAACTCCCGTGCCAGCGAGTAGAGATGCTGTGTCTTGTGAGTGAGTAATTCAGACGCATATATCTGGCAAGGCTGGCCACCTAGCCCAAGAGCACTTGAGCTTAGATTGGCCGTAGGGTTAGCACGGTTGTATTGTTTTATGCTGGTCAGCAACTCGGTTTTTTGGAGGATGTTTTGAAATTCAATTTTTATTGAAGAATGGGTTTTATCCTTTGTACTAGGCCATCTATGTACATCACGTAAATTATTAGCTTGAACGGACAGCTGCAAGTCTTGGGCCAGCTTTATAGTATAGTCAAATAGGTACTGTTTGCTCTCCCTAGCTTTTTTAGGCACATTACGCAGTTCAATGCACGTTTTGATTATTATATTACTACACGTAGATTGTGCAGTGAAAACTATTCAAGTTCATTTTCTATAAGATATATGAAACTATCTTATTAAAAGTTCTAAATTTTATGAAAGTAGGTGGAATTATTGTAAATAAAAATAATATCAAAACCCCTTTTGGTGGTTTTTTATATTATCATGCTGAATCTATAAATATATCAATGCAATGAATAGATTCAAACAGGAAAAATATTAATCAATAATCATCAACAATGAAATTGGTAACTTCATAGAACGTTACTGAAATGAGCTTTCAAAAGTTAATTAACATATATAATGGAATAAACACAAGAAATAAAAAAAACTTCTTAACTAAGTATCGATAACTGTTTCACTGAGGGAGTGGAAACGCCCATCCCTATCGCCCTAAAATAAACAACAAACTTGTTACTGTGATTAAATTGATTATACTCATGATTTATTACTTTGAAACACTTTTCTCAAATGATATTAGAGCTATGTTGCAAATCCAGTAGGTCATAGTTAAAATTCAAGGGAAAACACGGGGGAACAAGGGAAACAAGGGAAGCTGATGAAGGTGGTTTTGTTTTCTCTTCTCCCGAATTGGTTTTACATCCCAATATCACACACGCCATTCCGATGTATTACGTATACACCGTACTACGAATATCCACTGAAAATCACTTCAGATTGTCTTAAAACAACCCAAAAAACACAAGGTTTTTGGAGACGACGCACTCCAATATCTGTTGTCTAACACACTGCCAAATTGGAGGTACTTGGCAGCCTACTACAAGCTGTGATTTTCTAAACATCTCAAATTCGGTAGCATAATGGTAACCAAAGGTAACCAACTTGACAATTGAGGGTGGTACGTTTTGAATAATAAAACATCACACTACAATATTTTTCTCTGTCTAACACGTGGTTGGCGACGTTTCAAACTAACGAGACAGACATGTGTCAGGTGTTCGTTTTATAACGCTCCTTCTATGCTTTAGTTCTTATTCTGAGCGCCGTGCCGCTGCCGTAGAGCACGTAGAGGCAGAGCTGCTGCGAGCTGCACGACCAATGAATGAACGAACGGCCGAAAAAAATGCTGTACATAGGTAGGTACTGCAGGTACCTAGGTATTGTAAACAGAAATCCTCAGAATAATAACTAAAGCCTCCGAACAATAACTAAAGCATAGAAGGAGCCGTAAAATAAAAAGTGATCAGTGAATAGCTGTCCTTGTTACTCTTGCAATGATTCTTTGTGCCAGAAAGAGACAGCTATAGTGTACTCCAACACGCAAAATTTCACAATCGTACTAGGTTGCCTATTATGCCTATAGAAAGTCAAAGTTATATTGTGGGTCATAGACAAAAGTAAAAATGCATTAGGATGGACAAACAACACGAAAACGTCGATATAATTTATTCCTTAGCTATAGTGCACTCCGCCACGCAAAATTTCACAGACTACCTAGGTTGCCTATTGAAAGTTAAAGTTATATTCTCAGAACAATAATTCTGAGTTCATGCAATGGCGAGCACTGGGCCAGAATGGGCCAAGGTGTGCTGGAGCCATAAGACGGAGTTTTCACGTTCGGTCAGGCATCAGTTCACGTGACCTTTATCAAGCTCGGATTGATGAACCATCGAAATATTCAAATAGGTATCCACCACGGATGTTTTAAGCCCGCAGTACACAATGGCCCATGCTGGCCCACTGCTCGCCAATGCCAATAAAATTGTAGGCCACGATCACTAGCTGTTTACACAATGGCGCGTGGCTCATTTCTGTCTGGCAAACCACTTGCGATGGACGTGGAAGTAGTTGCGGCCGCAGTTATTTATTTATTTATTTATTTACTATATATTTTTTTTTATTTTTTTATATATATTTACAAGTATTACATAAGTATGTACAACAACAAAGTTATTAAAAAAAATGGCGCAAAAGGCGCAAAATTACGGGCTCAGATTGATATAAATCAAAAAACTTGAAGGTCAATTGACTAATCGATGGGCCACTGTGTAATCAAATCAGGGATGGGCCACGCTACTCCACGATCCTTTGAAGTGTGCCCAAAAAACCGACAACTGTCCGATTGCGTGCCACGATAGGGAATTGTCCGCCACTGCACACCATTACCCCGAGTACACAAGGGCAATGGCGAGCAGTGGGCCATCATGGGCAATTGTGTACTGGCCGCAGTACATCCGTAGTATACGCCAGTGGACCAGAGTGCTTAGTGCGAGTTTTTTAACTACTCGATCGCGTTAACGTAAACTCATTTCTATGGCATCAAGGAAGCGCCACCTAGCGACAAGTATGTAAATTAAAATTGCTGAGTGCGAGTTGTAATGGTTTACGTTGAGAAGTGAACACATTTACCAGCCAAAACACGAATAAACGCGAGTGCGAGTTGTACTGTGACAGCGTTTTGCCAGTTCGAACGGTTAACTTACTCATACTCAATACTCAGAGTGCTTAGTGCGAGTTTGACAGATCCAATCGAATAACTTTACTACCGCGTTAATCGAGCATCGAGTAGTGATTATGAGTAAGTTAACCGTTCGAACTGGCAAAACGCTGTCACAGTACAACTCGCACTCGCGTTTATTAGTGTTTTGGCTGGTAAACGTGGTCACTTCTCAACGTAAACCATTACAACTCGCACTCAGCAATTTTAATTTCCATACTTGTCGCTAGGTGGCGCTTCCTCGATGCCATAGAAATGAGTTTACGTTAACGCGATCGAGTAGTTAAAAAACTCGCACTAAGCACTCAGAGTGCTTAGTGCGAGTTTTTTAACTACTCGATCGAGTATGGTCGAGTAGTTAAAAATCGATCGAGTAGTTAAAAATGAAAAATCGAATCGATCGATCGAGTAGTTAAAAAACTCGCTACTCAATGCTCGATTAACGTGGTAGTAAAGTTATTCGATTGGATCTGTCAAACTCGCACTAAGCACTCAGAGGGTTCATCAGTCCACTGAATAGACAATCAATCTGCCGTGTCAGTGTCAATCTAACCAGACTGATGGAATTGACTGACGCCAGACTGAACGTGTACGTAAGTATCCACTGAGTTGTGTGACGTTGATTTTTACTTTTTTTAAGCTACTCCGGCTGTCAAATGCATACATTTTTTTACACTTAGGAGTTGCCTAAATGCTTCACTCGATAGAGTGGAATGCTACGTAATAGGAGGGCAGGGCTCAGAATAATAAATAAAGCATAGAAGGAGCCGTAAAATAAAAAGTTATTATTGAATAGCGTTCCTTGTTACTCTTACAATGATTCTTTGTGCCAGAAACGGACAACTGCAGTGTACTTGTACACTGGAAATTTTATAATCGTACTAGGTTGCATATAGAAAGTCAAAGTTATATTCTCAGAACAATAACTAAAGCATAGAAGGAGCCGTAAAATAAAAAGTGATCAGTGAATAGCTGTCCTTGTTACTCTTGCAATGATTCTTTGCGCCAGAAAGAGACAGCTATAGTGTACTCCAATACGCAAAATTTCACAATCGTACTAGGTTGCCTATAATGCCTATAGAAAGTCAAAGTTATATTGTGGGTCATAGACAAAAGAAAAATGCATAAGGATGGGACAAACAACACGAAAACGTCGATATAATTTATGTTTAGTAAAGTGGTTATTCTAGAGTGTAATTATTCCTGTCTCAACCAAATCCGTACATTGGTAAATCTCAATAATTTGAGATTTAGGCAACCTGGTAATTTTTTTTTTGCGCCACCATGACACCCCTGTCAGTTTAATGTCATGTGATGTACTGGGGGGTCGTTAGTGGGGAGGTTAACTAAACATTCTGTAAGTATAGTAGTCTATAATAAATTATATGGTATAAGCTGGCGCTGCAAACCTTGGTGTGTCAATTTTATTTAACCTACGATATATTCTCAGCTCTCCAAACTCTTGTTCTCACTTATATGTTGCAAATACACAAATGTCGAAATGAAGAGTTCGATAACATGCACAGTGAGATTGTTATACCAGGCCACTCAGAAAGTTTTTCCAAAATAAAGTTTTTATGTATAAGACACTGGCCACTTGTAATTGTTTTGAAAACGTCGATTATTTAAAAGTAAAAATACTACTGTTCGATTTTCAAATTTCCCTCCGCATTTTTTCGAGAGCCAATTAATTTTTTTTTTGTCTCATTAAAAAATGGAACTGCATCAAGAACATTTTCGTGCTATGATTTTTTACGATTACAAATGTGGCCTGATGAGTCATTTGATCGACTTCGAATTGCTTTTATGGATGAAGGACCTTCAAAATCAACCATCTACCGCTGGTATGGCGTGTTCAAACGCGGTCGTCTTACTTTGGGGGATGAACAAAGGAGTGGTCGTCTTACGATGGCTGTCACCGAAGAAAGTATGCTGGCAGTAAAAAAAATAATTCAAGAAAACAGATGAATTACGTACGAAGAGATTCAGCATACACTGCAGATTGGTTCAGGAAGTGTTCACAAGATTTTGCACGAGCACCTTCGCGTAAGGAGAATAGTTTTCCCCTGGGTGCCGCACAACCTCACCGAAGCTCAGAAGCAGGCCCGTGTGGATTGGTGCCGTGATATGTTACAAAAAAATTATGCTGGCTCGTCACGGCGCGTTTACGACATTGTGACAGGTCAATCTTGGATTTATCAATATGATCCAGAAACAAAGCGTCAGTCAACAGTTTGGCTGTTTCAAAATGAACCAACGCCTACGAAAGTGAACCGATCGAGGAGCGCAGGAAAAATTTTCATCGCTAGTTTCTTCACTTTGACGGAGGTACCTACTTTGAATTCCACTTCGAGACCAAAACAGCATCAACGCGGAATAGTATAGCACAAAATGCCTGCCAGAAGTTTTTTTCTGAATTGAGCAACAAGCGACCGAACACCGGGCTCCGCGGGGTCCTTCTTCACTACGACAACGCGCTCGCGCGCTCTGCGATCAAAACTAGGGGCTTCCTGGACTCCACACCGGTCAGAGACTTGGAACACCCTCCTTACAGTCCTGATTTGGCTCCGTGTGACTTCTTTTTATTCCCTAAAATTAAAAATCAGCTCAAAGGGATACAGTTTTCATCGCCGGAAGACGCGCTAGCAGCGTTTGAGAAGGCCGTGGAAGAGGTGTCTGCGGAGGACAGGAATTTTTTTTTGAAAATTGGTTCAGACGCATGAAACTTTGTAAAGAGACTGGTGGAGAGTTCTTTGAAAAGATTTAATAAAAAGATTTTAGTTTCTCAAAACTTTCTGAGTGTATAGATTTACTAAGGTTGTAACTTGTAAGTGCAAAATCTGTTATGTAATGTAAGTTTGTATGTATGTACAGCCTCGTGGACCCGTTAACGGGACAAAATAATAGGACCACGAGAAAACACCCATGTACAGCATGAGCCCAGTTTAAGTAAAAAAAAAATACAGAAAACTATTTATTTCAAGTTCGATTTGCATCCAATAAAGAAACTTAATTCGATGTAACTATATCTACAATGCGAGCTTTATGCATTCAAAATTTTAGAGCTTAGCTCAAAAAAGAAGTATAACAATAACTTGTGGTCGTTTTTTATCGCTAAGATTCATGTCTGACAAAAGTTATAAACATTTATAAAAAACTGTATCATCTAATATTAATGTAGAAGATGTTTTTAAGGAAATTAAATTAATTAAATAATTTATTGCACAACCAGCGTCACACTCACCTTGTTTAAAATTCCTGGTTTCTGAAGATGGGTAACCTGTGTATCAGGAACCAGAGCAGTGCCTTTAAATTACACAGAGAATTACAAAAAGCAAGAAGAACACGTAAAATAAAATAATAGGTAAAATTAAAAAAACATTAATTTGTCCTTCTAACCCAGCGATAGTCTTGTTCAGTACTAGTACGAGGGGGTATGGAAATATAAACGATAAAATTCTGGCTATTTATAAACATACTTATAAATCAGTAAAGAACTTATACAAATTAATTTATATGAAATTATTGCTCTATGACAGTCTTTGTTACAAAATAATGTCCTAACCTAATCTTGTATATGAAACAGTCTTCTTCAAAATGTTGCTGTAAACGTACGTGATTTTGTTCAATACCAATTTGACCGTGAAGTCCACATTTGTTGCAATGTGCTTTCTTCGGGTAACCTGAAATAAGTAATTATTAATTAAAAACCACTATAATCAGCCTTAAATACACCCTTGAAGTTCTTTATTAATTTGACAGTACACCGTAGATATAAAATCCAGTACTGCTGGACACCGTTTTTCATTATTATTATATTACTACACGTAGATTATGTAGCGAAAACTATTCAAGTTCATTTTCTATAAGATATCGATATCAACCCTTTATATGTCCCCACTGTTGGGGCACGGGTCTCTTCCTGTATTGCAGGAAGGTTAGGCCATACTCCACTAATGGGGCCAAGTCCGGGTTGGTGGAGGATTGTAAGACAGTGGCAGGCCTTACTGTCGGAAGTTATCAAGCCGCCCATAATAAGGCCTCCGACATGGCCAACGGCTTAACGTGCCTTGCGAAGCGCGGAAGATATAGAACCTATCGTATTACAAGTTCTAAATTTTTTGAAAGTAGGTGGAATTATTATATGTAAAAATAATATCAAAACCCGTTTTGGTAGTTTTTAATTTATCATGCTGAAACTATAAAATAATATCAATAATAAAAATATAATCAATAAAAAAATATCAATGCAATCAATAGATTCAAACAGAATATATATTATTATATATTTATCGATAATCATAAACAATCGAATCAGTAACTTCATACAACGTTACTAAATCAAGCTTTTAAAAGTTCATTATGATTTAGTGAAATAAACACAAGAAATAAAAAAAACTTCTTTACTAAGTAGCGATTACTTTTTCACTGAGGTAGTGGGAAACGGCCATCCCTATCGCCCTAAAATAAACAACAAACTTTTTACTGTCATTAAATTGATTTATTAGCTTTGATCATGATTTATTAGCTTTGAAACATTATTCTCAGATGATATTATAGCTATGTTGCAATTCCAGTAGCTCATAGTTAAAATTCAAGGAAACAAACCACTACAAAGTACACAAAATTGAGTCTTATCGTTGGAAGCTGATAAAGGTGGTTTTGTTTTCTCTTCTCCCGAATGGGTTTTACATCCCAATATCACACACGCCATTCCGATGTATTACGTATAATCCATACTACGAATATCCACTGAAATCCACTTCAGATTGTCTAATACACTGCCAAATCGAAGTTACTTGGCAGATAAGTTTTCCTTTGCCTAACATCCTAAAAAAAACACATTTACAAACGTAATTATGGCATTGCTAGGACCATAACTTTTTTTTCATCTTGGTTCACTGAAAGCCACGGTGTGACGTCATCGGCGTATTTTTGTATTTTTACTACCTACCTACTTGGCAGCCCTCCCTCAGCCCCTACAAGCTGTGATTTTCTAAACTTCTCTATTTCGGACTTCGGTAGTAGGAGTGGGTCGTTGTCCGATTTTTCGACGACGAAACGCAACCGTTTTTTCTGGAACGAAAACAGGTCCTCGAAACGGTCCTCGTTCGCAACTGGTTTCATTGTATGCGAACGAGCAAGGCGCAGAGGACGGTCAAACGAGTGCTAACGAGACGAAATCACGAAACATCGGAAAAAATAAGTTGTTTTACACGATATTAGACTGTATAGTCATAGACATAAAGATTACTTTATTGTATCACAGACCAAAACGAACGGAACGAGCAAGGAGCCGACGACGACGTCGCAATGATCTCATTACGTTCTAGGCTCTATTAATATAGCACTAAAGGACATATCCGCGTCAAACAATCTAAGGACTGGTCTCGCGACGAAAAAACGCTGGCACTGCTTTAGAGTCGCTGGCACTGCTTTAGAATGAAACGTAAAACGGTCCTATCGTCGCGGAACACAAAACGGTCTTATAAAACGGTTCGTCTTTGCAACGATCACGCCTATTCGGTAGCATAATGGTAACCAAAGGTAACCAACTGACAATTGATTGAGGCTTTAGTAAATTAATCTGAGCTCCAGGGTCTTATAAATTTTATTTTATCTGTGGCAGTGGTGTCATTTTAATCTGTGGTGTCATTGTTTGTTTCCGTTTGATTTGCTTGATTCGAATTTCTTGAAACGTTATTTATTGTTGTTTTGACTGGTTTAGTACGGATATTTCAGAATTATTATTAAAGATGACTCTAGTAGATAGTAATTGGGATTACCAAATCGATGTCCAGGCTATCGAAAACGAATTGTTTCCCCAATTCGAAGATAAGGTCCATGTCCTTCGTGATAGAGTTCTGAAGACACTGGAAAATGGTTTTCAAGCTCACAAAGCCAACTCCAAAGAAAACCAGGATCACCACAACAATATCGATTTAAAATCACTTACTGAAAAGAATAAACAGCTGAAAGAAGAACTTGACGAAAAATTGGAAGAATTAGAACGACAAAAAACGCAATATGAAAACTACAAGCAAGGTGAGCGTAAATCCAGCATTTACTGATTGATCTCGACATTCACGAATCATTTTATTAGTGTTTGTACTACAATACTTACTAATGGGTGCATTTTGTTACAGAGTGCAAATTGTTATCACAGGAAGTAAAAGAGACACATGAAGCATTTTTGATGGCCAAAAAATATTACAGAAAGTTTCTGAAAATATATTTCACCATTGAATCAACAAAAAATTCGAAACAATACATCTTTTTGCAGTTTTTCACAGAAGCAAAGAAGAGGTCTGACAAATATTCAGTAAGACTTAGCAGGGACAAGGAAACCAGCCGCTATTCATGTAAGAGAAATAAAATTATTGATTCTTTATTCCAATTACATCAATAAACCCCGGCTTGCTGTTGATTGTGGTTAGAGCTTGAATAGGCTTCAAGAATAAAACAAACTTTATTACCAAAGTACATTCTGTTTGAATTGTGAGATTGGTTGTAAGCCACATAAATCTCATAAATTTTCTTGTTTTGCAGTAGAGGATGTGAACCCCAAAATTAAACAGTTCAATGAAATCCAAAAGAACCTTCTTGAGACAAATGATGTGCCAGGAATATTAAGCTACATCAGACGGTGCTTCCGGAAGTTATTAACAAAAACACCTAATGCCAACATTTTGTAAGTGAAGCTTTAATTTACTAAACTTCAAAATAATACATAAATACTGATATTTTAAGGACCAATGTAGGTTAGAAAAACAATTGTAATAAAAAGAAGGTGTTATATTGTATTAGTAGAAACTATTATTTTACATTACAATTAAATTGATAAAAATATTAATTGTGCGATATACATCAAACATATCTCTTATAAACATATAACTTTTTACTCTTTGTGAGTGAAGTACTAATAAATAAGTAAAACAATTCCAAAAAAACACATTCAACCAGTAATTTTATTTGTCTCCCAATCCAGCTCTGAATTGCACTAAAAACGTACAGCACTGAATAAACATTTCTTATGAATAAATTAACGAAAATAGCTTCTAATGCTATTTCAGTGTAAAATTCCTTTATTGTGGTGGTAACAGTTCTCTATAACATAGCTTTGTTGATCATGTTCTCAAATGTAAATGTAGCCTTGTATATATTAGTACTTTATATTTGAATATTAGATACTATGAAAATGGTAACATTAGATAAAAAGAAGTCATCTGATAAAATAAGTGTTCCGGGGTCAAAAAGTATCAACTTCTTTGTGGTTAGACATGTATCTTAAATAATAATAATTGTAATTTGTAATTCACAACAATAAAAAATTGTAATACATTTCCTTACATCATGATATATTATTTTGTTGTCCAAAAGTATACAATGAAATAGGTACATATAATTAAAAATATAGCTGAATAACTTGCATATTGGTTTTTGCATTTAAATATATTGTCCATATTGGATCCATTTATGAAGTCTTATTGTCAGATTCTCTCCTGGTTTTACTACAAGTAAATTGGTCACAACATCTCAGACTCAATATAGACTTGATCATACATACATTCCATTCAATTGTGTGTTTCAACATGTTGCAAGTATTTATTATCAATAATCAATGAAATACAGAGCATTATTTTACATGTGTTTATATAATTGTGTGCGTTTGGAATGTAGTGAGAGGTCCCATTTGATATCATAAAACGAAACATGGCTATAAATTTGTACATTGAATAATAATTATTGCTGATGGCACTAATTATTATATATACACATAAAGTGCCATCAGAATTAAAGTATGTAATTATAATGAAGAAATGCCATAATTTTATGGTAATGTGTCAACTGATTTAAGAAAAAGATTAATGTTAATTGTTAACATTTCAAAGTTCTTACAAACTGAGGCTTTAGAAATTGTTCCAATTTTTACATGGAATTATTTAAAAATTGGAACGCTCGTGGCCTAGGCGAATCGAGTGATTGGAATCAATCACAATCACTTGGTTAAGCAACAACAGGCGCGGTCAGGTACGGGATGGGTGAGCGTCCCGAGCGTTCCGAGCGCTTCCGTGCTTCGCAAGGCACGTTAAGCCGTTGGTGCCGGCTGTCATATAATGGCAGTCGTTAAGCCATGTCAGAGGCCTTATGGGCGGCTTGATAACTTCTGACAGTAAGGCCCGCCACTGTCTTACAATCCTCCACCAACCCGGACTTGGCCCCCGTGGTGGAGAATGGCCTAACCTTCCTGCGATGCAGGAAGAGACCCGTGCCCCAGCAGTGGGGACAACAAGGGTTGATAACGATTTAAAAATAATACACCTGAAAATAGACATTTAGACCACTATCAATGAACAAAAGTTTAAAATTATAAATTTTTCTTTTTCATACAAATAAGAAAAATAAAAACATATACCTATTGTGAATTTTAAACTTTTTCTTATTCGCAGTAGTATAATTAAATCAATACTGAAAATTTTCAATAATACATTGTATATTAGATTGCCTTTTAGGGACACAACAAAAATAAATGAAAAATTCTATCAGCTACTGATTTTTAGGTATATGTAGTGATATGCATACATTAATAAACTAGATACTTGATGTGCCTAATACTGAAATCATTGTCATTGAAAGTAAAGTAAGGTTAACATTTTCAGCTTGTGACAAAATAAAAAATTAAAGTTATTTATTAAATCACGATTCTTTAGAACGCTCCTCATTTGCAGTTTAAATAGTTTGTGGTAAAGGGCAAGCCTATTTTAGGTGAGGAGTGTTTTAACAAATCGTGTTTGTATAAATAAGATTTTAATGGACTGTATATCCCAGTCCGTAACCGTAATTTAAATTTACCAGTTAATACATACATACAGGTCTATATTGTTACTTCTTAAATACGCAATTTTTGGGCCCCGTCAACGTGTGTGTGTGTTTTACAACATCTTAACTTTTAAAAAAATTTGGTTTTCTTTTCTATACATAATTTCGTAACGAATGCATCCAACAGAGAACCAAAGTTATCGACATAGCTCAGAGAACCAGCAATCTGAAATGGCAGTGGGCTGGCCATCTCGCGAAGAACCGACAACCGTTGGAGTAAACGTGTCCTTGAGTGGAGACCGCGACTCGGCAAACGTTGTGTAGGACGCCCTCCGACTAGGTGGGATGACGATCTGCGAAAAACTGCAGGCAGATGCTGGATGCGGCAAGCTGAAGACAGGGCGCTATGGCGCTCATTAGGGGAGGGCTATGTCCAGCAGTGGACTAGTATAGCCTGACGACGACATAATTTTTATGAAATTTTGCTTTATGCAGACTACCATGTAGCTGCCTCAGTAAATTTTTATAGTAATAATTATGTAATTAATTGGTAATATCTCATGTTAATTTCTCATCTTCTCTCTAATATATAAAACAAAGTTGGCTTGCTTCGAACACTTATAACTTGAGAACAGCTAGACCGATTGTCATGGTTTTTGATTTGTTGTATTTATATCCGCCGACCCCGCACAACAGAATAACTATAAAAATATCTAAAAATATAATGGAAAAAATCTTTAGGTCACGCTGACGAAGTCGCAGACAAAAGCTTGTTAATATCAATTTCTAGAATTTAGAAAAAAAATAGTACCTATGTATAAAAACGAAAATTGCAACCTGAATAACAATAGGTACTGAAGTATGCGAAAACAAAAGTAAAATCGCCATAGGGCTGGTTTCTTTATTGAGAATTTCACGAAGTAAATACTTAAGTAACGTTGTTTCACGCTCTTATATGAGAAATTCAGTTAGCTATTTACTTAGCAAATTTTTCAATTCAGTAACAGACCCATAATCTGGAATATTTTTGAGTATTGCAGTTTTTACGGTGGATTTAAGTTCCAAAAAATGTGTGCGTAAGTACCTAACTATAGTTCCCAAAATACATTATATAAATGCATCAGTTGCTAGAGAGTAGCGAAAGTTATTTATATTGAGCGTAAGAACGCAAACGTATGTTTACCCACTAAGCTTAATTTAATAGTAAAAAAATAACTCTTTAATGAAGAATTTGTGAAGTCTATATTGTTGTAGCTTGCCTGGTAAACTCTGACAAAACCAAATTAAGTAAGTTTTTACAGCCAAAAACTAATGCCATAGCCGTGTAAATCAAGAAGTTTAAGTCAAGGTTACAAGGCAACTAAAATAAATAATACTTTTTAATGTAATAACTATAAGCTCAATAACACTTCAGTTTAGATCTTACCAAAAAATGTACAATTTACGTTTGAAGTGATTTGACCTCAGATATATAATATATTCGATATACATATAATATATATTCGATATATAATTCGACATAATACTAACAAAATAGATAATAAAGAAATATACCTGACAGCTAAAGATCAATTTATACAGGTCAATAAAATCGCAGAAAAATAAACTCATATAAATTAATAGCAGTACATTTACCCTAACAATTTCATAGCCATCATGAAATACCTAGAGGAAAATGTAGGTACAGAATTATTTTCATTGTGTTACTAAACTGATCAGCAGAGATATTATTCGCTAACGATACTTTGATAATAGTGTCAGAATTGGGGATTTGGAGATGCCACTGACTCCGAGAGAGGATACTTCTGGAGTGAGGACCAGGTCCAGAGGTGCTGCGGAGGCCACGCCCACTGCCCCTCAGGCCACGCCCACCGGCCATAGGGACACGCCCACTGGCCCCGCCCCCCAGGCCACGCCCACTGACCAAGCCACGCCCACTGCCCCTCAGGCCACGCCCACCGGCCATAGGGACACGCCCACTGGCCCCGCCCCGCAGGTCACGCCCACCCACCAGGCCACGCCCACTGGCCCCGCCCACCAGGCCACGCCCACAGACCCCGCGCGCCAGGCCCCGCCCAATGGCCTTGACCACCAGGTTTCACCAACCGACTAACAGGCTCCGCCTCGTAGCCACGCCCACCTGGCCACGCCCACCGAAGACATTAAACCTCCGTCACGTACAATGGAGGTTTTGGATATGTCGTGCCTGATGGCAATGTTGAAGGGCATGCGAGAAGAACAGAGCAAGCAGATGCAGTGCCTGCAAGAACAACAGAGCAAGCAGATGCAGTGCCTGCAAGAACAACAGAGCAAGCAGATGCAGTGCCTGCAAGAAGAACAGAGAGGCCTGCGAGAAGAACAAAGAGGCCTGCGAGAAGAACAAAAAGGCCTGCGAGAAGAACAGAAGGCAGATCAACAGGTGATCCTTTCTGCCGTTACAAAGTTCAGTGATACGGTCGCTAAGCTACATGAACATGTAGAGGTAGTGACCGAACGGGTTACCAAATTAGAGGAGGACCTACAAAGTCTGAAAAACGGCCTCACTGGACTAGAGCAGGAAGTTCGGCGTATAAAAGCTGCTGGAGTTACATCGAGCGGAGTTGTCAGCATAAGCCAGGGGCCTAAAGTGAAGGTGCCTCCGTACGATGGTACTACATCTTGGGTCGCCTACCGACAGCAGTTCCAGACTGTCGCTGCTTCAAACGGGTGGACGGACGAACAGAGCCTGACAGCCCTCACCGTCGCGCTCAGAGGTTCGGCTTTATCTGTCCTGGAGGGACTGCCCACCTCAGGCAGCGAGTTCAAAGATCTGCTGGAGGCACTTGAGGCTAGATACGGGGAACGACACCTGGAACACGTTTTTCGTGCCCAGCTACGCGACCGGACTCAGCGCCTGGGTGAAGGACTTCAACAATGGGCGTTGGAAATTGAGAAGCTGGTTCGAAAGGCGTACCCTTCTGCTGATAGTAAAATGGTGGATACGAATATATTGCAAGCCTTCGTCGACGGAATTAGGGATCTTGATATTAGGGCTGCAGTAAAGCTTCGCCACCATTCTTCATTAAAAGAAGCTCTGGCACACGCCCTGGAAGTTGAAGCCGTGCGTCATGATATCCGGCAAGGGTATAAACTTCGAGAAGTTACGAAAGAGGTCAAAGAGAACAAGACACCGGCCAAGAGGAACTCCGGGCCCATGTGTTACAAGTGTGGAGAAAGAGGGCATTTGCAGTTCACGTGTCCTAAGAAGGAGAGGCAACTGACCAAAACAGATGACAGACTGGTTGCGCGTCTCAACAAAATGGAGCAGCGTTTTGAAGAGTTAGTAAAGAACCATGACGCTCCGGCCTCCACTGTGAATCAGGGAAACGAAGCTAGGATTCCGAGGCGAGTACTGGCTGGAGCAGAGAAAGCCCAAGTAACCAGATTCTCGCAAGTATGCAATGGGAACGATTTGACAATAAGGCAGAGTCCTGAAGAGTGCAAGCACTGTGCCAAACAAGGGACAAAGAATTTGCCATTGAGATTGACAATCGAGATCTTGGGAAGATGAGGCGATGAAAGAAGCACAGGAAGATGACGAAGATGTACGGCTCATTGTCGCATGGAAGAAACGAGGCGAGGACAAGCCAAGATGGTGCGAAGTCGCTCCTACTAGTGCTGTCACCAAGGCATACTGGGCTCAATGGGACAGTTTTATTCTTCGGAACGGAATACTTTACCGAAAATGGGAGAAACCTAACGGCAGAGAGTTCCATCTTCAGATAGTTGTCCCAAGAGATAAGGTACAAGATGTCCTTCGTGAAGTACATGACGGCGTGTCAGGTGGACATTTGGGCGTAAAAAGGACTTTAACAAAGATTCGAGAAAGGTTTTACTGGCTCCATTGTCGAGAAGATGTGCAAGATTGGTGCCGCAAGTGTGCTACTTGCGCTGCGGTGAAAGGCCCACCAACTAGAAGCCGAGGAAATCTGCAACTTTATAACGTTGGTGCGCCATGGGAACGCATTGCAGTTGATGTGGCTGGACCGTTCCCAGTAACGGAATCAGGAAATAAGTATTTCATGGTAGTTATGGATTACTTCACTAAATGGCCAGAGGTATTCGCCATACCCAATCAAGAAGCCACGACTGTTGCCTCCAAGTTGTTTGAGGAACACTGACCAAGGCAGGAACTTTGAGTCTCAAGTATTTCAAGAACTCTGCAAAATATTGGGAATGCATAAGACTAGGACCACCCCATATCATCCTCAATCTGACGGCATGGTAGAAAGATTTAACCAAACACTTGAGAGACATTTAGCAAAAGTCGTTGACAGGCACCAGAGAGACTGGGACAAATACATACCGCCATTTCTTCTGGCCTACAGAACGGCAGAACATGAAAGCACGAAGGTAACCCCGGCGCGTGTAAATTTTGGCCGAGAACTGAGAATACCAGTAGATCTGCTGACTGGAGGCCCTCCTGACGACTCACGTTCTCTACACGACTACATTTCCGAGTTACGTGAGAAAATGCGAGAGATTCATGCCATAGTACGGGAAAACGGATTGGAGTCAAGTGAAAAGATGAAGACTAGGTATGACCGCCGAGCAAATACAAGCGGCTTCGAAGAAGGAGCACTAGTCTGGCTTCACAATGTAACTCGACGAAAAGGAAAATCTCCGAAATTGCAGACAAGATGGGAGGGACCGTACAAAGTGGTAACTCGGTTAAATGACGTGACGTACCGAATTCAACGGCAGCCAAGAGGTGCACAAAAAGTGGTTCACATCGACCGCTTAGCTCCTTATCACGGCAGTAATGAAGATGCTCGGGACGAGCATCTCTAAGAGGGGAGCAGTGTCGCGGTCCTATCCCGAACCATCTAGAATAGTCGCCGCATGCTGCGTTTTAGTAAACAATAAACGCTGCAAGCAATAATGACTCGTATGTCCACTAGCGTAAGGTGCAAAACTCTTTAAATGAGTAACTGTTCGAGCGACCTTGCCGCGTGTACCGAGTGTAGGTACGTAGTTACGAGAATGTTCTAGAACCCTGGCCGGCGGATATAAATAGCGGCCGCCGCGGCGCGCTGTCAGTTCCGTTTGGAATAGCGAAGAGTAAACTTCGAGCGAACATACCTGCGATACGAGCGATAACCTACGACCTCAGCGATACTATTGGACTACGATTGAACCTGCGATTGGAATCTACGTGTGGACTTCGTGTCGTGAAGACCTGCAGACCAGACCCTGCGTGAATAAATCCTAAGAAGTTGTCATTGGCGTTTTACATACAAATCCAGAACCCTAGCCCGTAACAATAGTATTCTATGGGCAAAGCCACTTGCCGATGCAAAGTAGTTTGCGCCAATACTAAGCATAACACTTTGTTTATAGCTAGTTTACACCTGTTAAGTACATACTCAACTTTAAATTAACACAAACGTGTTCACAGTCAGTATAAAGCTCGTTAGTGGCATGTTTGCAAGAATGTAGTCAGTTTTTTTGGTTTAGTAGCCTCGCTACCGTCATCGTGTACCCTGGTGTGCGTCCTTGTATGAAGGGACTAAATTGCGTCTGAACACCTGACTAATATCAAATCACTTAAAATCTTGTTGCGTGTTAACCTAACTTACCCTTACAGGTATAAACTAGGCACTTTGCTAGTGGAACATGTGAACCCTCGTGGAAGTATTCGTATAATTATGTATATTTGCGGAAACCACTATCGTCCGCAGGCGGAATAAGCAAGCAAATGGCTGCGGGTAACAAATTAGTTTCCATGGTCAATTTCGTTGGAAATTGCGCTGATTACACTATGTTCCTCACGATATACCTCTTATAAAGCTTTACATTTCCCGTTAGAGTCGCTTACTGGTGCGTCACTCCTTACTTTGGAAGTCAAGTTTGGAAGCTCCGGCTTCTTGGTGGTTTCCGAGCAGCTTATCTTCTTCGGCGGTATCAGGAGTGCTCCTAGTGCGATGAAATGCAGGGAATAGTAGAATTTGCTGAAAATAAAGTTTGAATTTATCTCTCTTGTGTCGTCAGTAGTTGAGGTAACTCACTTAGTGCCTCGAGTGAAGCCGGTCAGTTTTGTAGATAGACAAAATATTCGGTATTGTAAGTACCCCAGGAATTACATTACATACTTAAAAATTATAAAGTACAGTACAATCATGTTATAGGTCTCGATCAGATAGATCTAAACGGTACAACTCGGGACTACTCTCTGAGAGCCAGTGAACTTTGCGTTATAGATAGCAGGGGGATAGGAGTTAGAGTAACGATACAACGATAGGGATAGGAATAATGTGACGACGAAATTATAGGTGAGTGAGACAATCTAATTTAAGATACAATTTTGCGGATATCTTTAGTTTAGTACTCATACATACTAATATAGTCTCTGCTCACCATGATTAAGCTCTGCGAATCGGAGCGAAACCTGGTCGGACTATTCCGATATAACAACACCCGTTAGTAGATCCGGACTAAAAGTCTACAATGTGTTGTGCTTACGAAAGTTTTAGTTTAAAAATATATAGCCTCTCTACCTATAATTAAAATACACAACCTGAGGTTTCCAATTATCATAATTTGAAAATTATCAAATTCCTTAGAATTAGCGATTTCAAAAACTTTTTAACTTTAATAAAATCGTCATAACATTTTACGTTACGTAACGACGAAAAAAGAACAGAGTATTGCGTAGAGTAAATAAACTTATAGCAATTGCGCATCTTTGAGATAATCTACTAAGCTACTCTATTATCTACTGAAAGAATTAAGTACTTATTTTTCTGCTATTTAAACTACTAACGCTTACCGTGCAAGGCTCATTTTGAGGACCATTATTTATGTTAAGACCTATTTGTGCCACATGTAGCAATAAACGAACTTGAACGTAAACCTTTTTTCTATATTATACGATATTTACTCCCAAATATCGAATAAATATTTTCATACCCGAGTCTTCAGTTATAGTGTACACAAATTTACCCGTAGAAGGCGAGGCTGGGCGTCAGATAGAGCAGCACGAAGGGCACAGTGGCGTAAGTCATGGCGACGCGTGTCGTGATGAAACTAAGCAGGTCATATAGCAGCTTGCGGCCGCGGTACTCCACGAACGCTGGCCGTATTACTGTCCGCACCTGTTAATTAAAAATATACACGGTGTCACAAGTAATGTAACTTTGTAAGTAATTGGTACATGTTCGGACCACGACCTCTTGAATCGTCATACCAACCGTACTGCCACAGCCGCGCCTACCACTATCCTAGACGCCACAGTGAAAAGCGTAGGGGAAGGAGGTCGGTGGAAGTCGTGCCAAAGTGCGGAACCGGGAGATGGAAGAGACTAGAATATGGGGCCGCTGAATTAAATCCTCAAACTAATAAGACCAACACAGATAAATAAATAAATTGAAATTTATTAATATGGTGCCCTGCTGCGCGGATTCAGGTCCGGAAGGTCTTGGAGTAAAGTTTTTTATGTGGCGCGAGGTTTCGCCCCGAGCCACTCCTGTTTGTTTCAGAACCATATGTTTTTCGGTTAAAATTTTTGTTTTGCATTTCCTCTGAGAATTTCTACCATAACAAATGTGTATAAATTAGAAAATAGAGTCTTTCGTGGTACATGCGGGTTATCGAACCCACGACTTCCCGATTGACAAGCCGGGCGTTCTAACGCTCCGCTACCACCCCTCAACAGGGGCTCCATACAGAATACCCGCCGTGCCATGCCAGAGTGGGACCTCGAGAAGACCCGCGCCGTGCTTGCTTGCTGAAGGTCATGTGGAAGTCGAGCCAAAGTGAGGTTTGCCGCTACACGCTTTCTTAATAGCCCCTAAGGCCTCGTACGCACTGTCCGGTTAGCCGCACTGCGGCTGCAGGTCTGGCTGGCCGCAGGATGCGGTTGCAATTGCGGTTAACCGGGCTGCGGCTAGCCGCAAGCGCAACCGGAGAGTCCGGATAGGATGACGGTGCGGTTCCATCGAAACATTTCCAATAGAAGAAGAAGTTGCAGCTATTTATTTAATTTACACGCGATACACAAAGAAAAAGAAACAAAGAAAACGGTTCTGGGTGCATCCTTATTTGCAAGCACCAGTCGAGAGCAAGCATTTTGAAATATTTTTCGACGAGCTTAAAAAGTATGAAGATAAGTTTTTTGAATACACAAGAATAAGTCTGAAATCATTTTAAAAACTTAGAAAATATTAGAAACCAGTATAACAAAGATGTACACAGTGGCGAGCGACCGCATACTACTCGTAGCAAACCGGCGTGCATCCGCGTAGTGCGTATAGCGATCGTCCGGCTAGCCGTCAGTCGGGCCGCAGCGCTCCGATCCGAGCAACCGGAGCGGTCGGGCGGCAGCCGCATCACAGTGCGAATAGAAACCATTTTTTCGTACATATTTTTGATCACGGCTAGCCAGCCGGACGGTCAGCCGCAACGCGGCTAACCGGACAGTGCGTAGGGGCGCTAAGGTAGATAGTAATCATGACAGCTCACCTTCCGAGCAGCCACAGTGAAGAGTCCGCCGGCGAGGAAGGTCATGTAGTAGCCGGGGTGGAAGCCGTGCCATAGTGCGGACAGCGTGTAAACGCGGGCCGTGCGGAACGCCGCGCCGCCGCGCTCGTAAGCCACGCCGCGGAGCCACGCGTTCGTGTTCTTGTTCCAGCACGCTACGGCTGTGCGGAAATTCTGCGCGAACTGTGGGGAGGGAACACATAAAGAAGACACCAATCTGTCTATATTTTGTTTCGCTCAGATTTGGTCTGAGCGCAAGTAAAAATTCTGGGCGAACTGTGGGGAGGGAACACATAAAGAAGACACCAATCTGTCTATATTTTGTTTCACTCAGATTTGGTCTGAGCGCAAGTAAAAATTCTGGGCGAACTGTGAGGAGGGAACACATAAAGAAGACACCAATCTGTCTATGTTTTGTTTCACTCAGATTTGGTCTGAGCGCAAGTAAAAATTCTGGGCGAACTGTGAGGAGGGAACACATAAAGAAGACACCAATCTGTCTATATTTTGTTTCACTCAGATTTGGTCTGAGGGCAAGTAAAAATTCTGGGCGAACTGTGGGGAGGGAACACATAAAGAAGACACCAATCTGTCTATATTTTGTTTCACTCAGATTTGGTCTGAGCGCAAGTAAAAATTCTGGGCGAACTGTGAGGAGGGAACACATAAAGAAGACACCAATCTGTCTATATTTTGTTTCACTCAGATTTGGTCTGAGCGCAAGTAAAAATTCTGGGCGAACTGTGACACCAATCTGTCTATACTCCGTTTCCCTCACATCTCAGATTTAGGTTTTAATTTCAACTCGATATCTCCCCCGCGTTCCCGAGATTTGATTGAGAAGGGTATTGATTGACAGATAGACATACGGACGCACGGGCGAATGGACAACAAAGTGATCTTACAAGGGTGCCATTTATTTCCAATTTAGGTACTGAACTTAAAAAATATCTTCCTACACCTGCAATATATTCAAACGATCAACCCAACGAAACCTCACACAAGTTGAGTAAAGACAAAAAGGCACCCATATATTTTTTTCCACGATTTATTCTACTGATTCGTTGGCAACAATTGTGCAAATTTCAGCTTTCTAGTCAAGAACGTTTGGTAAAAACATCCTTGTTTCTAATTGTCTACTGTGCTAACGGACGGACATGGATGATGACTACAGAACCCGAAAAATTAAGGTAAAAAAGCAAATTAATACTGTAACAAATAACAGCCGTCACCGTTTAAATGAATTACTTCATTAACGAGTAAAAAAAAGAAGGGGGCAAGGCAACTACGAGTAACAGCAAATACGATACGTAGTAATTTTCTCGATTTGCGCAACATACAAGTAATTTTCTCGATTTGCGCAACATACAGACATTTGCCTAGTGTAGAGTTAGTAATTTTGCTTTAATTTCCAATTTGTTACTTAGGAAACCTAAGACTATGCGTGTTACGGCATTTTAATTGGTCGCGTATCTGAAAAATATTACTTTACGAGGGCTGCTACTTATGTATGCGGAATAGAAAAAATAAACAAATGTATACAGTGGCCAGCAAATAGCCCGGACCTCAACCCAATTGAGCACCTTTGGCACGAAATCAAGAATAAAGTTGCCACTTATCGAAATACAAATTTGGATGTACTTCATAAAGTTTTTCTGAGGCATGGGCAAACATTTCTGTCGAAACATGTCAGAAAATTATAATGTCTATGCCACATCGGTGTCAAGCGGTAATTACTAACAAAGGTTTTGCTACTGGGTACTGATTTTACACGTAATAAAATGGAGCTGTTAAAGATATTATAACACTGAAGATTATAAGTTTTGTGTAACTGTATTTTCATTATACTTTATTGTCCTTAATTAAATGTCCACTACAGAATTGTACCTTAATATTTAATACATGTTTAATCTTTGATATTAAATACTTTTTCTATTTATTAAATCTTTTATTTACAGCCATTTACAGCATAATGATCAGACCACATTATGCAAATAATAGGTGCTGAGAAATTAATAGGGTTTTATATTTAAATGTACATAACCGGTTATAGCCCTTCACTATCTTGAATGTCCCTAATTAGTTGACCACGACTGTATGGCTAAATATGCTTTTATTACACTATTTTTATTTTTAATGCACTAACCCGTGCTAAGGAACAAATTTAAAAACCTATTTAGAGGCTAAAAATTTCACCCATGCCGGGATTCGAACCCGCAACCTCTGGCTATCCGTACCAGCGCTCTACCAATTGAATCCCGGCATGGGTGAAATTTTTAGCCTCTAAATAGGTTTTTAAATATGCTTTTATTGTTTTTCAAAGTATTCTCCACTATGATCGATGCACTTTTGCATTCGATGAAACCAATTTGTAAAACACTTTTTCCACTCTGATTGAGGTATCTCCAAAACGTGCTGTTTGAACGCATCTACGGCATCTTCACGGGTCGAAAACCTTTGACCACGTAATTTATTCTTAACATTTGGGAAAAAATAGAAATCATTGGGAGCCAAATCAGGGCTGTACGATGGATGACCCATCAATTCTATTTTTTGACCATCCAAAAATGTAGTTGTTTCCTGAGATGTATGACAGCTGGCATTGTCATGGTGAAGTATGATTCTGCGTCGCTGGTTGTTTTGGCGTATTTCTTCAAATACTTCCGGCAAACAAATGGTCGTGTACCACTCCGAAATAACCGTTCTGCGATTCTCCAGTGGTATTGTAGCCACATGGCCATTAATACCAAAATAAGCAGGCCACCATTTGCTTTACAGTGCTTTTTGCACGAGCCACTTTCGTAGGGTTTGGCTCATTTTGAAACACCCAAACTGTTGATAGTTGTTTAGTTTCGGGATCGTACGCGTAGATCCAGGATCCGTCACCTGTGTAGATATTATAAACAGATTTTGAGTCGCCTCCGTTGAATTTTTTTAAGGTTTTCTTGCACCATTCGACGCGAGCATCTTTTTGATCCTGAGTTAAGTTGTGCGGGATCCAACGCGAACAATTTTTTTTACAGACAAATGTTCATGTAATATCCTATGAATGCTCGTCATACATATGCCCAGAATAGCTTCTATCTCGCGATACGTAACATGGCGGTCTTGCATTATTAGTTTTCGCACAGCTTCAATATTTTGTGGCACAACCACCGATTTCGGGCGACCTCTTTAACTTCGTCCGTAAGCTTACTGCGCCCGCGCTTAAACTCACTAAACCAGTGATACACAGTCGTTTTTGATGGAGCTTCACCACCAAAAGTCGAAGTTAATTAATCTACGCACTGTTGATGCGTTAAACCACGTCGAAAATAGTAATAAATCATAGCACGAATATTTTCACGAGTGAGTTCCATTTTTTTTCAGCGATATTACATTTTAAACCCAACAAAAACAAAACACTAACGTATATAAGAGAAAAATATTAGCGGCCAGTATTTAAAAAAAGAACGAATTTGACCATGGAGGTCAGACACTGCGTTTAAAATTATTGGAATCCCAGATTCCGCATACATAAGTAGCAGCCTATGTATTGCAGAGTGTTGCGGTTGTTTAATGATTACTTAGTAAGTAGGCACATCGTTTTTTGGCGCTTAAGCGTTCTAAATATAGTTGCCACAAATATTAAGATTTCTCGTGTTTACTTTTCGAAAAAACATTATAAAAAACAGTTATGATTTTTATTCCATTGGTGGCGCTAGTTAGCGCCCCTAAGCGCCTTAACATGCCTTCTCTCTAGTCATTCTCGTTATGCGCGAACTTGTAATAGAACTGTAACTACACCTACAGTCTATTTATTCTTACTTGTCCAATTTAATAAACAAGATTCTAACCTTAAAATTGAGATTAGATGCCTAAACTAGACATTTTCTCGCAAATTCATGAACTATGTTTATAAAATTGGCAGCGTGTTATCTAAAAGAGTGTTCCAGGTTACTTCATTTATGGAAATATGGCAGTTTTGGAATAAAAACTCACAGTTTAAGGGTAGAATCCGACATACTACTAAATTGGACAAGTAAGAATAAATAGAATGTACGTAATGAGATGATTTATACAGCGTCCACTCACACTAGATGGGTGAAGGGACCACTCGGACGCTGCAGTGCCTGGGACATTGTTTTACATGGTATAGGCTTGCCCAGCACCTATACCGTCCTGACTACTTAGTCGGCCTAGCCCACAAGAAAGACTAGTCAATACATGCGGAGCCAACTAAGGCGCGGGTTTCCTCACGATGTTTTCCATCACCGTTAGCGTGTGCGTTTAAATTGCACGTATTATGCAAACATGTGACCTATGCTACCTGTCCCGAACTCGTCAGTCACGAAAGCGTACATATGTATGAGTTTTTATAAAGACAGACAGATCACTTTCGCTTCATCAAAAGGCGTCACTCCATTTCCGTGTACTTGCCTTTAAGTACACATATTAATGTCTTGATCAGTTTTTTTAGCGGTTTGCGCTATCATTCTCTTCGTTTGTCCAGATTTTTGTAAACTAATATATTGTAAAAATTCAACACAAGATTTTGTGTTTTACGACTTTTTTATCTTTTGAGTGTTTTTTCTGATATATTTCGAAATGGCTTAATAGATATGGTCTAATAAGTTTGAAATAGAAGTTACGAATGACGCGATTATCTCCGTAAAATTTATATAATAAATTTATGATCAACGCGAGTCATTAAAATATTATTACCAATATCACAGCCTCCAGTAAATCTTTGTCCTCCATAAAATAATGTGTGTCACAAATGCGCTTAGTGATAGTTTGGTCTGCACCGAAATTCATTTAATCGATTACAATTTTCGCTATTATAAGGAAAAATTTGTATATTTGTAGGAGCAATCTGACAATTCTTTCGCTATTAGGTACTTAAAACCGACCGCAGGGTGGACATACTATTATTCTTAAAATTCTTTATTGCACAAAACACATAGTTTTTGGTACAAATGCGTACGAAATACGATGGAGGTAGTTTATACTAAGTAGCATTTTCTTCTAGACATTCATAATATCCGTTATGGCCTAAACTGTTCACCACGTGAACATCGTCGCGGGCACGGCTAGTATAATAGTATACTATCGATGTCGATGTCGATTTTCATTTATTTTGGCTCATACCAAATGATGTTGGTGGATGCAACGGATGGTCTGTCTTGTAATATAATCTTCGCCTAGCAACAACTGCGGTGAATGGGCGCAAGAAAATATAAGTAGGAATCTACACATGTTTATCGAACATCTCGTATGTAGTATTGCCGCATTTAACTGTAAAAGGTGCACCCAGCGTTTTTGTTTCATGTCACTGCAAATTTCTCCGGATACGATGTACATTACTGTTGTATATCATCACGATTGTTATTGATGGTGTGAAATAAAGAGTTATCTATCCACATCCCCGACCGGCCGTGAGACACGTTCCTGGACAAAGGGGAACTATGTACCATACTTTCGTTGCTAGATTTTGGGGTAAGCCTACAAGATTAATTTCCCAGCCCACATATTCTTCATGAACGATTGTTCATGAAGAATAAAGAAGATGAAAACAGATTTAAAAAGAGGCTTGAAGCATTGTGGCTCACTTTAACTCTGCCTACCCCTCCGAGATACAGGCTTGAGTTAATGTTACGTCAAATATAGTATTTCCCACTTACCTCAAATCCGAAAACGTCGATGTTGCTCATCTTATCCCACTTGGGCGTGCCGTTTGTGTCGTACCCGTTGAATCCCATCCCACAGTTGTTGCAGATGGCTTCAGACATGAGCCACGCGTGGTAGTACTTGCATCGCACCACCAGTGTCGACAGATATGCGTACCACAGCAGATAGAGGGCAGACCACGAGCGAGATACCTCAGACATCGGGTCCGATAGTTCTGGCGGGGAATTAGAATTTTAGGTTTCGTTAAGGGGTAAAAAAGGTACGATTTATTTCTATTGATGGCGCCAATGGTTTTGGACTTTCTTTCACCGTCATAAGGTTCAATTTAAGGTGGTAACTATTACTACTACTGCCTGGTAAAGGGCTAATGATAATATACCTATTCCACACTACAGGAACCCTTTCATTAGAGCTATGTTAGCATGGCACGTCAACTTAGCACAAGGAAGCATATTGTGTTCTCTTCTAGATAATTTTTGCAAATGTTTTGTTTATTCTTGCTTGATGTGTTTCTGTGGCAATTTCATAAGTCTCTCACGTGATCCTTCGTTCTTTTATACCTAAGCCAAATTCGATAACGAATAGCGGTAAACAAACCAATTTAGGGTTATCACAACTCACGTATTACAAATCTTCTATTATTTACATGATTATAGCCTTTTACATACTAACTATTTATTAACTATTCCTATTGGAGCATATTTCACTAGAATCACTCAAATAACATGCATATTACCTTGTTATTTTGAAAAACCATTAAAAATTCGACATTAATTTTACGCGATAGCCCTACAAAAAAAGAAACATGGATGAAATTCAGGTGTGAAAAACATTTTGGGGAATGTAGTTTATGCCAACAAGGGAAGTTTAGTCGTTTGCCAATACGTGTATATGGCATACGTGTGTGACAAAATGACACAGACAAAAATATAGAAGTGCTTAGATTGCCCCCATATCATATTAAATACGATAGAAATGATAACTTTTTAAATGGCCGAACTAAAGGTCCTGTTAGATGTCGCAATAAGTAAAATTACTCCAGCAGCATGGCAACGTTGTGTTGAACACGTAATTAAAGAAGAGAAGAAAACGGCCGATTTGGATGGTGTAATGGATAATGTCATTGATGAATTTATAATTCAAGTCTCCGGAGACACAAATTTATTCTTCTTTTCGGCCAGTGACAGTGATGATTAGTGTGAACATATGAATAAGAATACATACAAACAACTTTGTTTTATTGCAATATTTGCAGTTAGTCCCAATCCTCATTTTCATAGTCGCATCCATAGGTACCTACTTATAATATTATAAAGTTGAAGAGTTTGTATGTTTTTTTGCTTAAACGCGTTTTTTTATAATAGGAATATCATGCGGCATAGCTCGCGTGGATGTCTGTTACATCTGTGTATCATATTTCATTGAAATCGGTTAAGCCTTTCACTATAAAATCATAAACATAAATAAACATTTTACATTAGTAGGAGGAACGATTACCTATTATTTGTATGAAAATGATTTCTAGAAAAGGTTGTTAACATCTACCTTTTAGGTGTAAACAAGTTGTTGCCTAGCAACGGTTTGTTTATCGCTATTCGTTTTCGAATAAGAAACATTCTTCTTTTAATATGACCTGTCGAAGTCATTGTAATCACGTGGTACGCGCTATACAAATCAGGCTAAAACTTTGACCTCCCAACTCTTACCGTTTTGTAGTGTAAGGAAAGTTTATCAATATTTGAATTATCTTTAAAAATCATGTTTTTATGTGTCTACTCTTTATACAAAATATTTAAAATTCAATAAAATGTATGGCATAAAAGCTGTGTCACTCCGAGTTAGACGCAAGACGACGCCTCATAGAAAACCGGCCTCTTATTCATTCGACACAAAACAACGTTGATATACATAGTAAATTAAACAGCATCATCAACCGTGTCCCTACCGAGGAGCATGGGTCTCTTCCCTGAGGAAGGTATAGGTCATACTCCACCACGGGGGCCAAGTCCGGATTGGTCGAGGCTTGTAAGAGTAGTGGCTGGCCCTACTGAAAATTAAACATATTTATCGTAAACTAAAAGTTCTATCATTTACCATATATTTCACATCGGTTATTTCCGGTTATCTACTACATTTTTGTCATCTTTACAGAACCTCGAAAGTCTCACAGGGGACTATGATCTCACGAAATTTCAGTGGTTGAGCACGATTTATAGTATTACGAATTGCGATGATGATAGATAGCTAGAGAACACTTTACTGTAGATAAAAAAGGAACTTACACTTAGGATGATTTAAGATGACTACAAACTGCGATGACCTCTGTATATTCAGAGTTAATTAAGGTGAAGGAAAAATCCTTTCCTGCGGACCCGTGTAATGAGTGTAAAATAAAAACATAATTAAGTGCAATTAACGTAAGTGTAAATAAAGTACATTGAATGGGTTGATAAAGGTGAACCTATCCATACCGAACGAGACTAATTTTAGAAATTAATTAAAATTTGTATTAATCCTTTGTAACCTCGCTCAGAAACTCCCGCCGCATCGGTTGAATTTAGAACTTGGACATTAAAAGTTGGACGCGGCTGATCTATTCCGGGCACATAGGAGCCTGTTCACATTTCTCATTTCAGACATTTCTCTGATATACTTAGCTCACTTCGCCAGAAGCATCGTGAGCTAAGTGAGCACAGAAATATTTCATCCCTTTGAACTAAGAAGATAGGGCTAAATAATTCCCAAATGTACGCTCAAAATCTTTTTATGTGAATAATCGTGTGCTTGCAATCGCTACTAAAAGTCAACCGGATTTTAATGAAAGGGAAATGTAGGCAATCAATGAACTTGATTTAAACAAGCTACAGATTAAAATAGGCGGAAAGATACAGTTTCGATTAAACGAGTAGCTACTAAAGTGTCTTCTTAGACAAGAGTTTAGCACCACCCCTAGAGCAAATCCTGGGTACAACCAAGGCCTGGGAGGCTGGTCATATTCTTTAAACTGAAAGACGCACGTGAAAGCGGCACGAACATTGCCTACAATATTTTTTGTAAGAAATCTTACCGAATCCCGCACTCTTATGGTTTCAAAATATGGAAGGACGTAAAACTTTCATAAATACTAAAACTGGAACGACTTTAACTTTGTGCTTTATTGTACTATAATTATTATTTAGTTTATATTTTATAATAAAAACAGAAAACTGGATAAAAACGGATAAGCAGGTAAAAATAGTCAGATCAAGTCAAGATGTAAAGTAGTAATTATGTGGTAATGATGAAAAATTAGGGAAATCTCGAAATGTGTGACATCATTTTAAATATTTGAAAGTGATAGATAGAAAAAGAAATATGAGAAATGGTGTAAAGAGGTTTGCACCGTTACAAAATGAAGAAAATTTGTCAACAAATACTAAAGATTGGCATGCGGCGGCTAAGTAAGAACGCAAACGTAACATAACGTTGCGGCGCGTAGCTTTGATGTGCTTTACAAATCAGTTTGCAAATAATTAAATGTAACGAATTTTTCGTTTCGCTCAACTTCCGCCGCTGCCTCCGCCTCTCATCTTAACAACGACCCACCAGTTGCTGTAGACATGAAAAGATTCCATGATTGCCATCTATTATTTTTTATGACAAAGCAATTTTTACCTTCGCTACATTAATAGTGCGTGTGAAGTTCGCGAATGAATGCTACAAATAAAGAACTTCACGTCGTCAAAACATTCATTCTTTCACTACCTAATAATCTGCTGAACAAAAGTGAACAATGAATTGCCATTCAACAATATCTTTGAAGAAAATTACTACAATAAATCACTCCTTTGCATTCTCTTACAGCATTTTTTCCAAGCGCTTCTGTGCTTCGCAAGGCACCTTAAGACGTTGGTGCGGGTTGTCATGTAATGGCAGTCGTTAAGCCATGTCAGAAGCCTTATGGGCGGCTTGATAACTTTCGACAGTAAGGCCCGCCACTGTCTTACAATCCTCCAACCAACCCGGACTTGGCTCCCGTGGTGGAGTATGGCCAAACCTTCCTGCGATGCAGGAAGAGACCCGTGCCCTAGCAGAGGGGACATAGAAGGGTTGATATTGTTAGATAGATTCTCTTATGTCTAATATACACACCTCCCAACAAGGCTAGCGGGTATTTCTTCGCGAGCGTGAGGTAGAGGACGGCGGCGGCGACGGATCCCGCCATTTTGTATAGTACAGCGCGCCGCGGCGATGGCTCCGTCCACCCCGGCGACTTGTCTTTTTCTTTCTGCGGAGACAGTTACAATACACACAACGTGTTAAAAAATAATACAAATCTAAAAACCGCTTTTAGAGTACCTACCGGTAATGACACCACTTTCAAAAAACACATTACATACACTCAGGCCTGTACCCCGGAGGGGTAAGAAGAGACCAGGATTTGCCACTTGCCACGATCCTGACAAACCTCGTCAGCATTATCAACATTCATTAGTTGTTGCATGTACGCACAACGATCAAAATCTAACAATTCTCAACTATAATTTTTTTATGAAGAAAGTTGAAGGGCAGATCTGATTTTTGACCGCGGATTGCTGATTTTAAGCGCGGAGAAATGTTAAAGCACTCAGGTGCTTTCAGGCGGTATTGGGACTAAACAATCACAATAAAACAAAAAAATGGCCAAAGGCTGTGACAGACCACGCGCAGTATAGGGTTCCGTAGAACGAGGAGTTTTACCTGCTTTACAGAATAATTTCGTTAAAGTATTGTTTAATGGAATTTGTACGCAGTTTTCTATTTATAAGTTCGTCGTCTATAACTCGTTAACTTGTAAAACCTCCTTAACCGTGATAGTTTCTTTTTAAGATTAGATTAACACTCTTTATTGCACACCATACATTTAAGTTCCTTATAATTGTGGCCTGAAGTTCTTTATGTTGATACCATCAACTGTTTAGCGAGGAAAGGGGGCGTCTGCTACTCAATGCATGTATATCGTGACAAGTTCAGATTAATAAGTTCGAGTTGGACTTACGACTTGTACTTAACTGACTTTATAAGCACTTTATGAGGATACTTATAACAAAATTATTTTACAAAACTTAGTCCCTATGCCAAATTTCGGCTTTCTAGTATTTGTAGTCTCTGTGCTAAGCCACAGACGGACATGGCAATACTATAAGGGTTCCTTGTTGACTATACGGATACACAAAAAATACACAAAAAAATTCAAAAGTAGTAATTGCGCATATTTGGGGTAGTAAGTTATAACTCGTAAGTAACTCCATATACTTGAGAGTTATAACTTCAAACCGGATTGACAAGACCCGTTGCACAGAAATGATCAGAGTTACATAAAGCTTTCAACGTTATTTTATTCCACATCGCGCGACGCGAGGCTCAAACGTTACGTAATAAGGCCATTGGCCGTCAATTAGTCTGGTCAGTAATATGACTCGTTCATTTTATTTGAAGTCACAAGACTCGTGCTCAATGAAACTATACCAGTACCTGGAATCCGATATTCAGCCAGATTTCATTCACAGGTAAAGGTGGAAGGTGAATAAACTATTTGCTTCACCCTTCACCCTTCTTGTTTGAGGTGACTCTGAGTCCGCGATGTTAGTAAGTCGGTTAGCTTATTTTACTTATACAACACATTGAAAATTAAAATTTCATGCAGAAGACAATGGGGAACTTGCATCAACTTTAGATTGGAGCGACATTGGTTTTATAGACAGCCAACGTAGGAAATATCAGAAAAAAATAAACCATAAAAATATTTCTGTCGCCCATTGGCTCAATTGGTAGAGCGCTGGTACGGATAGCCAGAGGTTGCGGGTTCGAATCCCGGCATGGGTGAAATTTTTAGCCTCTAAATAGGTTTTTAAATTTGTTCCTTAGCACGGGTTAGTGCATTAAAAATAAAAATAGTGTAATCATGCGGGTACAGTGATATCGTTCCGATGTTAAACCTAACTGCAAAGCAGGTAGTCGGGGCTGTAAGTAATGCAATTTGCTTAAGTCAGATGTCGCTGCCTGTACGTAATACAGAGAATATTGTAAAGAGGATCGAAATTTCACTGATGCCGTGAGTCGCCCATTGGCTCAATTGGTAGAGCGCTGGTACGGATAGCCAGAGGTTGCGGGTTCGAATCCCGGCATGGGTGAAATTTTTAGCCTCTAAATAGGTTTTTAAATTTGTTCCTTAGCACGGGTTAGTGCATTAAAAATAAAAATAGTGTAATCATGTGGGTACAGTGATATCGTTCCGATGTTAAACCTAACTGCAAAGTAGGTAGTCGGGGCTGTAAGTAATGCAATTTGCTTAAGTCAGATGTCGCTGCCTGTACGTAATACAGAGAATATTGTAAAGAGGTTCGAAATTTCACTGATGCCGTGAGTCGCCCATTGGCTCAATTGGTAGAGCGCTGGTACGGATAGCCAGAGGTTGCGGGTTCGAATCCCGGCATGGGTGAAATTTTTAGCCTCTAAATAGGTTTTTAAATATTTCTGTGTTTTAAACCATTTCTTCTTCTTCTTCTATATTAACAATAACATAACATTTACATACATGCACATATTATGTAGTCCAATGCTGGACATAGCCCTCCCTTTTAAACGATTTAAAAAATACGATTTATTTATTACTCTATATTATAAGACGTTACTTTTAGGTTGTGACGTTACAGTTAGAGCCCGATTTTTATGGCGTGTTTATCGACACGAGACTTGAATGAATTTTATTACATAATTTATTTTGGCGAAAAGCTTACAATAATGATTAGAAAATAATGGTATTTAAGGAAGAGACCCGTGCCCCAACAGTGGGGACATAAAAAGGTTGATATCGATCGATAAGTACATCTTACATGAGCTCGAGATGCCTAAGATAGGTGGATCACGTAAAACAATGTTTTTATGACTACACTCTTGTTATAAATAAAACTTTTAGAAATCAATAAAAAAACTAAAATGTGTACTTTATTCATAAATGCATGCATTATACTAAAATTAGTATTATTAAAATACGGGGCTCTAAGTGATGCAATCTACTTCAGGCAGATGTCGCTGCCTGTACGTAATACAGAGAATAGTGTAAAGAGGTTCGAAATTTCACTGATGCCGGTGAGTCGCCCATTAGCTCAGTTGGATAGAGCGCTGGCACGGATAGCCAGAGGTCGCGGGTTCGAATCCCGGCATGGGTGGAATTTTTAGCCTCTAAATAGGTTTTTACAATTATTAAAATAACTAAATTTTTCGCACTAATTGAACCCTGTAAAGCGAAAAAGAAATTGTTTTTATTTCTGATTTTACGAGTCTAACTCCTATGTCTCAGTGTTTTTTTTTACAATTCTATGGAATAAACATTATATCACTCCAATCTAAGTTTTGACGCTATTATTCGTAACGTAGATCATGGATTTGATCGATCGAAGACACGACCCACGGCCAAGTGTATTTCTACCTTGCGATGAGTAGTGATTCTAAATAAACACAGGGTTTCAGTAACCCAGCATCGCAAATTATGATTGATGTACAAAACTCACTTTAGTGACAAAGCGGATTTAACTTGTATTGTGAAATATGGGAAGCGGGGCACACGAAACGAATAAAGTGGACTGGAATGACTTGTGCCAGTCTATTTTACTCTCATTCAATGTTAGTCAATGACCGTCGCGACCTCCACACTGTGCCATAATTTGGCACAAGAGCAAGCAACTCAATACCCTATTGTGGTGTGTGGCTCTCACACCGACCATTTTGTTCAGACACTGTACATGTAACTACGTGGAATAATACTTGTTGAATTGAATCGTAATTGAACAGGTAGCGTAATTGAACAACATAGATAGCTTAGCATTAAAATACTTTTTAAAGGACACTGGACACGCAAAAATAATGAAAGAGAAAAGTTTATCCATAACGGGGGTCTCGATAAATCTATTTCAACACCTTAGTTTTTCAATAAAGAGCTAGCCCCCGGTTTTTTTCGATCTTTTAATCTTCGTTAAGAAAAGAAAAAACTTCATGACCTGTATGACTGCGCTAAAAACCTGCTAACGAATACTATCAATAATGATCATGAATGATTCATAGACTGAGGCGTTGAAATAGATTTATCGAGACCCCCGTTATCGGTAAACTTTTCTCTTTCATTATTTTTGCGTGGTCAGTGTCCTTTAAAAAGTATTTTAATGCTAAGCTAATTATCTTTTTATGCAATTTTTGTGTTTTATCGTGTCTTTTGGCTTTCTATAAAATAAATCAACCTAAAATAACAATACCAAAAACCGGAAGGAATTTTCATCATCGTCAGGCTATACTAGTCCACTGCTGGACATAGCACTCCCCTAAAGAGCGCCACGTTGTGCTATCATAGGGGGTAATGCCCATAATCCCCACGCTGGGCATGCGGGTTGGAGATCGCAGTTCGGTGGAATTGTAGTGCAGGGGCCGCTGCTGCACGCCCCCCGGTTTGTATCCCTTAGTCCCCTTTTACGACACCCGCGGGAAAAATTGGGTTGGTGCTATTCTATAGGCCGGCACCACACAGCAGGAAGGAAGTGTCGGTAGACGGATGGATTATATAGATATATTTATGTAATAGCCATGTCGAAAAATTTTGTCCGGACGACAAATCGGTCCAGTATGTCTTAAGTGTTGCGCTTACCAATATATGTAAATAATTTTTTTTTATTATTTACATATATTGGTATGTAAATAATAAAAAAAAAATTATTAAATTACGAAAGCTGAAAAAATTACAAAACCTGAAAAACGTTTTCGTTTCCGTAAATTAAAACGTTTCCAAAAACAAAAGTTTGAAATTCCCAATTTAATTTTCAAATGTTTCATATGCCTGCCTCGTGTTTCAAGATTGTATGAAAAAAATTGGGAAAAACATTTTTACCTCTTAGACAGATATAGGAGTCTTAGAGTTGGGATTTATTGTGGATTGTGGTTAAACAATTATGGATAATTTTTGTACAGATAGTCATGTCCTTGATTGTGACATTGCCCTATTTATCCCGAATAACCAAAATGGCGAGTTGAGTTACGAAGGAACAAGTGCTCTTGCTATAGATCGAACTTAAATGAAACTGTGTACAGGCGACAGCACGTCGACCTTCAAATTTTTGTTGCAACGTCACCCGTAATGTAACCGAATAGAGTGCTCGCACGTAAAGCTTGATGTGCTCTCGACTGAACAGTATGATATCTTACCCCGTCGACTCTGTTCCCTTCGATAAAGTTGATATAATCCGGGTAAAACACCACTGGGCCGCACATCAGCGTTTGGAAGGCCAATGTGTACGCGAAGAACTCAAGAGGTGATGGCATTTTATCGATCGTCGAACCGCCCTTGATAGTAGGATGATCGCCCGACTCGGACTCTTTACTCGATAGATTATCTTGTAGCGAGTACGCCAGTGACGTCACCCTCTGCGTTATAACCATCAGCGGCCCTGGAATGGGTATTCAAGTATAAAATATGATGAAATGGTTGATTGTTCTTCAGTTGTTTTTCGTTCCAATCGGTAATTTAAACGAGCAATTGTTCTAAAAATAAAAACCACATTACGTATGCAATCAAATTGCTTCAATTATACTTATATTATTTATGTGTAATTAATTCATTGGACCTGTGACCCGCGATGAGTAGAAATTCTCAAGTGACTCCTACACGTTTAGTCTCAATGTCATTTAAATTTTAAAGGATATTTTTCATGTCATATATCGGCAAGGTACATTTACACGTGCAGCCTTCCAAATTTACGACTGTGTCGCAAAAGCCGCCAAGTCATATAACGAAACTTCTATGGATTCGCCACACCTATGGCTAGAAGTGACTTTACATGCTAATCTATTAGTTTGTCATGAAGTCATATGACGTAACTTCTATGCATTCGCCAACCCTATGGCGTTCAAATCTGATAAGATTCAGATAATATCCGTAAAGCCCATCTCGGAATTCTTTCAAAGCTCTTGCCCGGGAACACTTACTCGAGAAGTGCTACCCCAACCTCCCTTAGCCACTCCTTATGTGAAGTCTTTCCGATGTATGTCCTCCTTATTTGTTACATTTAGATTTCATATGTATGGTAAATTATATGGTATTCCTTGTTTCTTAGTGTGTAAATATCATATATATATATATATATATATATATATATTTGTATGTAATGTGATGTGTAAGTTATTTATATAGATTAATAAGATTATTTAACTACACCATTTTACTACGTATATATTGTTTTTCTTTTTCCTTTTTTTTTGCACGCCAAGTAATCAGCTGATAATTCATACCGCAGAATCTAAGTCAGAATAAAGAGGCTTAGCATTATCGCTATAAGCTGATGTCTATAAAAGTAAGCGCGCCTAGTTGACTAGCATCCTTATTCGTTTAGTTAGTTTTCTGTTTCGATAAATGGAATAAGCACAATTTATGGACTTTACCTGTGATGTCAAGCGAATAGTCCGCAGTGTGATAAATCTGCCGGTGTAAGTGGAGGCACGATAGGTATATCATGGATGCGGCCAATATTATACTGAAATGGAATGCATGATATGAAATACACAGCATGGGATGCTTTCTAATAAATGTTCATGCTTTGTAATAAATGTTCATTAAAAGTAAAGATAGAAAGACTTGAAGGAGTTAAGGACTACTTATGTGACAAATATTTTCTATTATAATTGCTGATCTGCTTAAAGAGTATCATAGATTAATTTAAGACTTTTTAACAGGTTCCCTTACTTTCCCATGATGTTGTGATGTGTGGTCTTCAGTAATGTATAACAAAGCATTGGCAGTACCGAAAGATGTATTGCTTGTCTGAAAATAAAACAAGAAGTTTAACATGCAATTAACATAATGAATACATGAACCAAATTATTGGTCATCTTACTCAATGGCGCATGCATACCAAAGAGTGGACATGCTTCTTAAATTAGACTAAGGCATAACAACAGTGCAAACAATATTTCATAGTGTTATGTATGACTAACTGGAGGTACCATTCATCAACTATTACCACTGGCCAAGGTTAGCTTTAGAAATGGACTGAGCCAGGCTACATTATCAATTAGACTAAAGAACTCTTAAAAATTCACTAAATTAGAAATTCACTGAAACTAGAGTCTTCTTTAGTGTTGGCAATAATGTTTTGTGAAATTTATGTCACACTAGCTTCTACTCGCGACTTTGTTTGCAATGAAATTAAGGTAGTCCATGTGCTATTCCTGACTATAGTCTATCTCTATTCTGAATTTCAGCCCAACCGCGATAGATAGATTGCATCATTGATAAAAACTTTTACATTTATAATATTAGTAAGATATGTCATCTTCATATAGTTAATTTTATGTACTGTTAAAAATGTGTGTAAGTTTTGGAGTAAAAATGTTTTTTAATATGCTTTGGTTAATACCTTGGAACTTTGATTACAGGGTAGCAATACCAGTTCCATTGCACCCTTAAAATAACAAACAAAATAACACTGATTCACAGTCACATAACTTTTAAAGAAGTGTATAAATGTTTGCAATATCTCTTGAGTAATAAACCCCCACTTAAAACAGTCCGCTTATGTTCACTTTCAGGTGTACTTGAGTAATATAATTATAATAAGAACATGCTAAGCCAGTTATAAGTAGGCAGGGTCTTCTGACACATATGTCTTTGTAACCATGCACTATAAGTTGTTACTTAAACCAGGTTATACCTTTAGGTACCAATCGCATTAAGGCAAAAACCACTTTACTCTTTACTATTGCTTGTTAGTTTTGTTATGTTTTATAATATAATCTAAGCCTTACGGTTTAGTAGATAAAGCTAGCTTTAGATATAGGAACAAGCAATTATGGAGTTAAGGATAAGTACTGTTGAACCACACAAAAGAACAAATAGATACTTACTTTCCAAAGCAGAAATATCCCATAATCAGACCTATAACAAGGCACACAGAATGACGAAACTCGGGTGAAGCAAGTCTTAGTGGTTTCCGAAACAGCCTGGCCAGGCAAAGTGCAGCTATTTGTGCGATCAAAAAATTAACCTAATGAAAGGAAACATGAGATTATGCAACTAGAAACTCGAGTGCGATTTGTGTATATCATTATAATGTAAACCTACAACAGACAATATGTGACATAAATGGCATAAATATAAACTATACTCAAATATGAGAGGATATAATTTATGTAACCAAGTAATTTATTGAATCTCATCCGATATCGTTTTATTTTATTTGAAATTATTCAAGATTTTATATTTAATAGGATTGGTGGCTCTTATTGCCCATAAATTAAATGGTATTGAAATAAAAAATAAAGAAATTCTAGAGAGTGCAGCATCGATACATGATACGATTTAATTCAGAATATTTGTGTCATAGCTAAAAGTTAGGTTTTATTTAAACGATACTTACTAAATCTATTGGAAGACCAAGTCTAATGGAAAGAAAGAGAAATATTCTACTGCCATCGTAGTAATCATAGTAGTTTGATGTCATTTTGTAAAACTCCCCTACAAAGATAAAAACCAATAGATTTTTATATCAGCGGATTATTTACGCTTTCACTCTTGTCTTGCCCGCATCACGTAACTTTAACTGCACTAAGCTGAAACAACAAACAAGGTGAAAATTGAAAACACAAACATAGCAAAATCCAAAACGTCATTTCAATTTTTTTTTTGCTTGCCTGCCACGAACATAGCATAGAAACCAATCAACCAAACCACAGATACACGATTATGACCGAAAGTGACACAGACACAGCCTTAGAATAAGAACAAAAGCATAGAAGGAGCCGTAAAATAAAAAGTAATTATTGAATAGCTTTCCTTGTTACTCTTACGATGATTCTTTGTGCCAGAAAGGGACAACTCGTACACTCGAAATTTTACAATCGTACTACCTAGGTTGCATAAAGAAATACTCAGAATAAGGACTAAAGCATAGAAGGAGCCGTAAAATAAAAAGTAATTATTGAATAGCTTTCCTTGTTACTCTTACGATGATTCATTGTGCCACAAAGGAACAACTCGTACAATCGAAATTTTACAATCCTAAGCCAAACTCGATAAAGAATAGAGGTAAACACACCAATTTAGGGTTGTCACAACTCACGTTTTACAAATCTTCTATTGTTTACATGATTATAGCCTTTTACTTGCTAACTATTTATTAACAATTCCTATTGCAGCATATTTAACTAGAATCACTCAAATAACATGCATATTACCTTGTTATTTCGAAAAACTATAAATACGTTGACATTAATTTTACGCGACAGCCCTACAGAAAAAAAACATGGATGAAATTCAGGTGTGACAAACATTTTTGGAAATTTAGTTTAAGCCAAAAAGTGAGGTTGAGTCGTTTGTCAATACGTGTATATGGCATAAGTATATAGCATATATGTGTGACAAAATGGCACTAGACAACAGTATATATTGCCCCCATATCATTGTGAATTAAATCCGATAGAAATCATATGGGGGCAAGTAAAAGGTTTGCTGCTGCCAAAAATAAAACTTTTTAAATGGCCGAACTAAATAAAGGTAGATGGGGCAATAAGTAAAATTACTCCAGCAGCATGGCAGCGTTGTGTTGAACACGTAATTAAAGAAGAGAAGAAAACGCCGAATGTGATGGTGTAATGGATAATGTCATTGATGAATTTATAATTTAAGTCTCCGGAGACACAAATTCATCCTCCTCTTTGGCCAGTGACAGTGATGATTAGTGTGAACATATGAATAAAAATATATACAAAAAACTTTCTTTTATTGCAATATTTGCAGTAGGTCCCAATTATCAGTTATCAATTCTTGTATGTCCCCACTGCTGGGGCACGGGTCTCTTTCTGCATCGCAGGAAGGTTAGGCCATACGCCACCACGGGGGCCAAGTCCGGGTTGGTGGAGGATAGAAAGACAGTGGCGGGCCTTACTGTCAGAAGTTATCAAGCCGCCCATAAGGCCTCTGACATGGCTTAACGACTGCCATTATATGACAGCCGGCACCAACGGCTTAACGTGCCTTGCGAAGCACGGAAGCGCTCGGAAAAATGCCACTAGCGGTAGTCACGAGACGCTCACCCATCCTGTACCTGACCGCGCCTGTTGTTGCTTAACCAAGTGATTGATTCCAATCACTCGGTTCGCCTAGGCCACGAGCGCTCCTTTTTGCTTAAACGCGCTTAATTCTATTAGGAAAACTATGCGGCATGGCTCGCGTAGATGTTTAAATTAAATCTATTAATTAAATCTATGTGTCATATTTCATATTTCAGTGTTGTCATATGTCGTATTCAAATCGGTTAAGCCTTTCACTATAAAATCATAAACATATAAACATAAATAAGCATTTTACATTAGTAGGAGGAAGGAACGATTATCATTTGTCTGAAAATGATTTCTAGAAAAGGTTGTTAACATTTGCCTTTTAGTTGTAAACAAGTCGTTGCCTAGCAACGGTTTGTTTATCGCCATTCGTTATCGAATTTGGCTCAGGTATAGGTTTCATATAGAAAGTTATAGTTATATAGGGGGTCATAGACAAAAGTAGAAATCCATAAGGATGGGACATTCAACACGAAAACATCGATATTATTTATTCCTTAACTAAACATTCTGTAAATATAGCAGTATATATTAATATTATTGGTATTAGCTGGCGCCGCAAACGTTGGTGTGCCATATCTATTAACCCTACGATAAATTCTCAGCTCTCCGAGTTCTTGTTCTCACTTACCTATATGTTGCAAATATACAAACTCATCAAAATCGGTGAACCCATTAAGGAAGTGTTCGATAACATGCACAGTGAGATTGTTATATATTTGATTTACTAAGGTTGTAACTTGTAATTGCTAAATCTGGTGTGTAATGTAAGTTTGTATGTATGTACAACATGACATTGAGCCAAGTTTAGCTGAAAAAAACTACAGAAAACTATCTATTTGTACAAGATCAATTTGCATCCAATAAAGAAATTTTCCTCGATCTAACCATACCTAGATAGCGAGCTTTGTGCATTCAAAATTTTAGAGCGTAGCTCAAAGAAAAAGAAGTATAACAATAACTTGTGATAGATTGTTTTTTATTTGACAAAAGTTAGAAGACGTTTTTTTCGGAAATTAATTAAATAATTTATTGCACAACCAGCGTCACACTCACATTGTTTAAAATTCCAGGTTCCTAAAGAATCAGGATCCAGGAATTTTAAACAATGTGAGTGTGACGCTGGTTGGGCACCGGGTAACCTGTGTATCAGGAACCAGAGCGGTGCCTTTAAATTTCACAGGGAATTACAAAAAGCAACAAGAACACGTACAATAAAATAATAGGAAAAATTTAAAAACATTTAATTTTTGTCCTTCTAATCCAGCGATAGTCTTGGTTAGTATTACTAGGAAGGGGTATGGAAATATAAAAATTACAATTCTGACTATTTATTCACATACTAATAAATCAGTAGAGAACTTAAACAAATTAATTTGTTTATATGAAATTATTGCTCGTTAAATAGCAGTCTTTGTAAAAAAATAAAGACCTAACCTAATCTTGTAAATGAAGCCATCTTCTTTAAAATGTCTGCTGCAAACGTACGTGATTTGGTTCAATACCAATTTGACCTTGAAGCCATGTCTTTCCACATTTATTACATTGTGCTATCTTCGGGTAACCTGAAATAAATAATTATTAATTAAAAAACGCCATAATCAGTCTAAACGTTAATTTTATTTATGACAGATCGAAGTTCTTTATTAATTTGACAGCAAACCTTAGATATAAAATCCAGTACTGGACACCTTTTTTCACAATAGTGACGCGATTTATTCGCTACATTATTATTATATTACTACGCGTAGATTGTGCAGTGAAAACTATTCAAGTTCATTTTCTATAACATATATGAACCTATCTTATTACAAGTTCTAAATTTTATAAAAGTAGGTGGAATTATTGTAAAGAAAAATAATATCAAAACCCCTTTTGGTAGTTTTTTAATTTATCATGCTGAATCTATAAATATATCAATGCAATGAATAGATTCAAACAGGAAAAATATTAATCAATAATCATCAACAATCAAATTGGTAACTTCATAGAATGTTACTGAATCGAGCTTTCAAAAGTTAATTAACATACCTATATAATGGAATAAACACAAGAAATAAAAAAAAATATTTATTAAGTATCGATAACTTTTTCACTGAGGGAGTGGGAACGCTCATCCTTATCGCCCTAAAATAAACAACAAACTTGTTACTGTGATTAAATTGATTATACTCATGATTAATTAAATTTGAAACACTATTCTCAAATGATATTAAAGCTATGTTGCAATTCCAGTAGGTCATAGTTAAAATTCAAGGGAAAAAACCACTATAAAGTACACAAAATTGACTCTTAAGCGGCCCACTCAAAGCCCGATCTGCAGGGCCTGCTTGCAGGCACTGCCACGCTACTGCCGCAGGGTTGATAGACACACATGTCCCTGCAAATCATTTCACGCCTGAACACCGTTGTGACTGGACGTGCCTACACCTATTCGATATATAATTTCGACAGCCGCATTCCAGTTCTTCTACGGCCACTCCTGTAAACGCCGTCTATCTATGAGTTACTTTGTGAATTTGTGCTGAAAACGGCTCATTCAAAAAACATACCGAAATGCAATGAAACATTATCAATATACTCAAAGAACTAAACTATTGAAAAGGTTTGTAATAGAGGATTAGAGCTTTTTCAAAACTTGTATCTAATGGTCCGGAGCGTTTCACTTCGCTACAACGACGGCCCGAAGGCAGCGCGGTTTACATTCAGCAAACAGTGTGTAAATTCTTTACGATGACAAGGTTTAACACTGGTTGCGTAGGTATGGTTCCAGTGTTATCAAAGCACATGTTTTTAAATAAAAAGACTTCTGTACAGTATGGCACTAAAAACGTAAAAATAACAAATATGACTTATAAATTCGAAATTCATATACAGGGCGTCCCAAAGTTATGGGCCATGAAGGGAAAGTACCTTAAATATCGTAGATAGGGTATTTTGCTGAAAGAACACTTTATGTTATTTTTAAAAGTTAGTAATTCTGCATTCAAAGATTTTCTAAAAATTACTTGCCTTGTCTGGGAATCGAACCGACTTAAATTTAAAAAAAAAACCACCCCTACTTTTATGATGCCAATCGAAATAATGGCTAAAAACTAATAACTCTTCTTAAGTAATATAGTATTTTAAAAGAAAGGAACAGCGTGAAATTAATCATTTTAATCAATTTATTCTATGGCCATGAATTGATTTGTGAATTTGTGCTGAAAACGGCTCACTACGTGAAAGGAATCAGGAAAGATTGAAAAATAAGACAGAGAACTAAATATTTCTGTTCTTAAAGTGCATTATTTCCATTTAGTCAGTGTCAAAAACGTAAAAGTTTGACATTCTATTTTTTGAGCCTCACACAGACCAAACAGTATCGAACAAATCGGCTCGATTGCCACGTACATAGCCCTGCTTGCAGAATGTGGAGTGGGGAAATCGGCTTGTCGGGTGGCAGGACGACTCTGCGGCCCTGCCGCGGGCCTGCAGGAACACACACAATACGATTTGGCAGTGACACTGCAAGCAGGCCCTGCAGATCGGGCTTTGAGTGGGCCGCTTTACCGATGGAAGCTGATGAAGGTGGTTTTGTTTTCTCTTCTCCCGAATGGGTTTTACCATAGACAAAGAAGGTATGGTTTTACATCCCAATATCACCCACGTCATTCCGGTGTGTTACGTATACTCCATACTACGAATATCCACTGAAATCCACTTCAGATTGTCTTAGAACAACCCAAAAAACACAAGGTTTTTGGAGACGACGCACTCCAACATCTGTTGCCTAACACACTGCCAAATTAAAGGTACTTGGAAGCCTACTATAAGCTGTGATTTTCTAAACATCTCTAATTCGGTAGCATAATGGTAACCAAAGGTAACCAACTTGAAAATTGAGGGTGGTACGTTTTGAATAATAAAACATCACACTACTATATTTTTCTCTGTCTAACACGTGGTTGGCGACGTTTCAAACTAACGAGACAGACATGTGTCAGGTGTTCGTTTTATAACGCTCCTTCTATGCTTTAGTCCTTATTCTGAGATACGAGTATAACCATTCCTGAGGTTCCATCCGTTTTTTTTTTACATCCGTGTGAGAGAGTTTCAGACCCACCTTTTCACAAAATCCCAAAGATGGCGCTGTCTATAGACTTATTCTTGGCTACATGGAGCTGTGTTGCTCTTGCCTAAAAACATCTTCCTACATAAAAAAAAAAACTAATGTGTGATGTCGTGGTGGTGTCATTAGTTCATTCCAAAATCACTACGTTTTGTGCGCATTCATTCTATACTCTATTTCTCTGGAATATTTCGTATTGTTCTTTGCGTGTTGGCTTTTTAAAAGTAGCTCTCGAATGTAACCTGGCCTCGACTCCTTGAACACCGATATCTACTTACTACATTGAAGGCTTGGCTACGACGATTCTCTGTGGAAAGGTGCAAAGTCAATGCAAAGGTGTCCTTAGGCGAATGCTACACGCAATATATACCTACATAAATTGTGATCCGTCAATAATACTGTCGGATCACGATATTTATTGACGTGTAGGGTAGTGTATTGAGAGATCACAATATTTATCGCTGGATTTCCAGAAATCCTTGTGATCTGATATCGTGACATTTATCTTGCGTGTAGTGTTGCGCGTCAATATTTATCGCGTCAGTACGCAGCGAGACGGCAGCAATAGAGGACGTTTATGACACCGATTCTGCTTCTGAATCATTGAAAGGCGACAAGATTGTCTTAAAAGAGCTTAAACTGAACTTAGAATCCCTTCCATAAGTTCATTCATCCATCCCGTCCATTTCATTGTGAAGGCAAATTTCGTCCAATGAATACAAATGTGTAAACATTGCTCTCTTTTGTAGCCAATTTTTCATTCAACGCTTTCTTTTTACGCGCTTTTTTATTGATTGGGATATAATTATCGCCACACAAGCTCTTATTTTGCTCTGTCTAGGGTCCATCACGTCTGCTTCATATAAAAACGCTTCAATACTGACGCGATCCGTATCTTTGGTGTAGGGTGTGCTGTGATCCGGCTCAAGATACTTGATTAAATATCGTAATAATTATCACAATATATATTGACGTGTAGCGTTCGGCTTAAAATTTAATGAACATATTGATGGATATTTTACTTTTATTACCCGCCCTTCTAATTTAATAGCTTTCATCCAACACACAAACACCACCCGTTCCTCGATAAGTTTGTAAAAACTTCGTAACGCGTATATATCAGAGTCCAGTTGGACGAAAATCGACGTATTTTATGTTTGATATTTTCTTTCCATTTCAACAGTGACAATAACAAGCAACCAACCACTTACGAACACATCAGTTTGTCACAGATTAAAGTTTGATGCCCCCCAATGATGGCACAACTTTGCGCTCATAGGGGAGGGCCACGGATGTCATTTGACATCCGTGGGGAGGGCTACAGTGCGTTCACATTAACTTGACGCGTGAGAGAATTGGTAACAAGGACATAGCATGTGAATCAGCTTTTGGACTTAATCGGAAGATGGTAAAACAAGCCCTCAATCCTTTTATTTTCCCCAAGTAATGGGAATGATTTCTTATTTAACATGGTAACAGTAAACATCTTAGTGCTACCAATTCTCTCACGCGTCAAGTTAATGTGAACGCACTATATTTCCAGCAGTGGACTGTACTCTGTGAGTGGACTAATAAAGCCTGAAGAATATGTAAATAATCCCCACACAGTTTTTTAAGTCGATAGACAGCGCCATCTTTGGGATTTTAAGGGAAGGTGGCTTTGAAAGTCTCTGATTGTTTTGTGGAAAATCTACTCTGCATCACAGACTACTAAAACTACTAAATTTTAGTAGTCTGTGATACAGAGTGACTTTGCTTTTCACAAGTTATTATTTGTGCAAGACTGCAAGTTAGCAATTAAACAAAACTGCTTTCCGTTCAGGTGAATGGGTGAAAGATCAGGATCATCAGAACGAATCAAACATTATTTTGTGCATTATCATTCTGATAAAATATCTAATTTTTATTGTTCCTCTGGGTTCTGCAAAATAATTTTCGTACAATGTCTGTTGGAACTGTTTACGACATAGCTTATCGAGGCAATTTTAATCAAGTAAAAGTTAAACTTGATGCTGACAACTCTCTGGTGAAGATCCCTGACCCGGTAGGTACTGTTTTGTCTGTCGGCGTATTAGCTATTCTTCGTAATGCATCTTTATCACTTACCAAATAACGTAATTTATTTCTAGAACGGTCGTCTTTTGATTCATTGGGCTGCGTTAGGTGGAAATGATAACTTGGTAGAGTATTTGATCGATTCGGGAAGCCCTGTAGATCCTATAGATGACACCAACTCGACACCGCTGATCCTGGCCGCTTCAGCAGGCAGATTCGATGTTGTGAAACTTCTAATAGGAAGAGGTGCCAATGTGAACCACATAACTAGCCGTGGTCAATCAGCATTGCAATATGCTTGCTCAAAAGGACACAAAGAGGTAAAGTTAATGTAGGTATTTTAAATAGCTTGTATGGACACTGGATATCTGATAATCGGAGTTCCGACCGTTAGAGATAATGTCCGATTATCTCCAACACTTAACAGTGGAACCAAAGAAGCCACAAATATTTATTTTATTAGGTGTGCCAACACTTTTTATATATGTTAACAAGTAACTTAAGTCTAGGCTGAGTCTTGATACAAAAACGAATTAAAGGTAAACACCAAATGCCTTACTTTTCAAATAGAGTGTTTATAAAGTAGGCTGACCTTCATGTATTTCATTGTTTCAGGTAGCAAAACTGCTAATAGAGTGTGATGCAAATATAAATCACAAGGATATCCTCAGTGCAACACCGCTGCACAGGGCTGCATCACAGGGCAGGACGGACATTGTTGAATTGTTATTGAGTTGTCCTAATATACAAGTTGATGCTGCTGATAGCACGGGATCCACCCCATTGTAAGAACATTATATTTTTACTGTTTGAGATCCTTAAACTGTGTGGAAAAATTATTTGTATTTTTCACTTTTTAGGCATTTGGCTTGCGAGGAAGACAGAGAAGGTATTGCCACTTTGCTGTTAAAGTCTGGTGCCAGCAAGGAGGTCCTAAACAAGGAGAAAAAAGCACCAGCTGATATTTGTTCTCCAAAGCTACAAAAGACATTGACTTCACTTTTATAAATCCATAAAGTATTTTTATTACAATAAACAGAATTGCTTTTGATACTTTACTACATGGTGTGGAGTAAAAAAAACTATTAGCTGCACTTCGGGTCATCCATGGAATGTCATACCAAGATGATGATGGAATGCCTTTATCGCCTTTACATACAGTGGTATAATAATTACCACTCTAAATTGAACCTTGTGATATTGAAATGAAGTCGAAAACCACTGTAAATTCACACTAGTGATAGCACAATACATAATTCATAATTCGTAAAGGAAGGCCAATAAGACGAGATAAATAATGTAAACAAAGTTCCAGGGGTTCAAAACATTTTTATTTGAATAAATTATAGTTATACAAATTTCGGATTCCCTATTCTAATCACTGTCGTCTGTATTAGTTAAACATGATTCACCGGAAGAGTACGAATCAGCCGTATTTATGACAAAACTATCCATAGTATTATTAATCATGTTGTCAATATGGCTATAAAAATTGTCCTCGTAACACTTCGAACGCAATCTAAACAGGAATCAACTATACAAAATGGCGGATGACACCAAATGTTCACAACTGCCGTAGGTACTGAAAGTTTTCCTGTACCACGAAATACGCAACGGCAGCTGTCGTCGATCAAATAATGCCATTACCGCATACGTGCGACAAGGTCAGAGATAATAATCGCTCACTATCGCAATGTAACTCAGTAACGGTCCGTTTGTTTACATTCTTTATCTCGTCTCATTGGCCTTCCTTTAGTTAATTTTAAAATTCAGTGCTTGAAAGCAGTTAAAAAGTTATAGGCCCTTCCTTTCCCGTAGTACACCTGCATTATTTTTTTGCCCGTGGTCCACCTATGTGGATAAGTATCGTAGATGGGTGGCCCATGGGAATATTTGGACCAATGCTTTTTCACTAAGATTATATTAATTTTCATATTATATTAGGTATATTGTATACTGAAAAAGCATTTGTCCAATTGGACGGCGTTATGTAAGAAGAGATCAACCGACACTTTGTTAGAAATGAGAAAACGGGCTTCAAAGATTTCAAATTTCGCGGCGGGAACTAACTTAGCAAACTGCCGAGGTGGTCAGCCCTTGGCAGATGAACCTCGGCAGTGGCTGGCAGGTGCCCCACAGAGCAAATGCTGTGCACTACCTGCTCGGGGAGACGGGCCTCGCAACCTGTTTAGGTAAACCCGTCTACGAGAAGGATACTCTTACGACAAACCGAGCTGGGTTGGATGCTTTGAGTTGGCAGCCCCAACGCCAACCTAGGGCACTATGGGCTAATAACTCGTATGCCTGAAACACAATTTTATTACTGAAACCTTAAACACAGAAAACCGGACTGATAACAATAAAACAACGTTTGGCATGAAACAAAGGACACTGATTGGCTGCTGGAACGTTCGTACGATGAGGGATGATTGCAGCTTAGAACAAGTTGCAAAGAGAATGACCGAGTACGGCCTGGAAATTCTCGGCCTATCTGAAACCCGCAGGAATGGTTTTGGCGAGAGGATTACCAATGATGGGATGAAGCTGCTATACTCAGGCAGAGCGGAAGGAGAAAAACACGAACATGGGGTCGGGATACTACTTAGTCCCAAAGCAAGCAAGTGCCTCACCTCTTGGGAACCAATCTCGGAACGCATCATAACAGCACGATTTTTCACTCGGGTGCGTAAAATCACATTTGTGCAATGTTACGCTCCCACTGACAGCGCCGACCTGGCTGTTAAGGAAAATTTCTATGAATGTCTTACGACAACCTTAAAAAACATCAAGAAACAAGACATAATCATCTGTCTGGGAGACTTCAACGCTCAACTCGGCAGCGACAATACGGGACTCGAAACACTTCTAGGTAAACACGGAATAGGCACGCGCTCCGACAATGGAAACAGATTCCTCGACCTATGCGCTCAAAATGATCTCGTCGTGGGTGGATCCCTATTCCCGCATAAAAGATGTCATAAAGTGACGTGGGTATCTCCAGACGGCCGCACAGAAAATCAAATCGACCACATCACTATAAGTCGAAAATGGCGTAGGTCTCTCCTTGATGTACGCAACAAACGCGGTGCTGATGCAAATAGTGATCATCATCTGGTCGTGGCAAAACTGAGACTCCGAATAGCAATAGCGAAGAGAACTTCAACAAAAACATCTAAAAAGTACGATGTCTCAAAACTTAATTCTAAGGAAAGCAGAGAAAAGTTCGTTACTGAGCTCCGCAACAGTTATAACCATCTTAACCCACAGGGTGTAACTGTCAATGAGCAATGGAGTGAAATCAAGGCGGCCTACCAAGGCGCCTGCGAGAGAACTATTGGTTTCGTCGAGTACAAGAAGCGCAGTTGGATGTCCTACGATACTTGGGATTTAATCGAAGCCCGTAAAAACATAAAACTAAACATAAACTCGGAAAACGACCCAGAGCGCAGGCAACAATTGTCGGCAGATTACAATTCCGTGTCTCAAAAAATCAAGAGGAGTGCTAGAGCTGACAAACGCCGTGTAGCAAATAGTATAGCGGATCGCGCTGAGCATGCGGCCAGAACAGGAAACATGAAAGAGCTCTACAAAACCACTAAAGAGCTATGTGGCAGAAAGGATGCAGGTGAGTTCAAGCCTATTAAAGACTCTAGCGGAAGTATACTGTTAACTACCACTAAAAGCCAACTCGTGCGGTGGAAAGAGCATTTTGAAGAGATATTCAAAAGAGCAGCTTCCAAACCTGTAAACAGTATGCCTACCGAACAGTCGCCCACTCCTCTCGACATAGACACAAGTCCTCCAAGCTGTTTGGAGATTCGCACAGCAATTGCTAGTCTCAAAAATGGAAAGGCCCCTGGAAATGATAACATTCCCCCGGAAATTTTGAAAATTGACTTGGCAACATCATGCAACCTGATTTACCCGCTGCTTCAGAACATCTGGGACACGGAAGAAGTTCCAAGTGACTGGAAAGAAGCATATGTTGTCAAAATTCCGAAAAAAGGCAGCCTGTCTGACTGCAACAACTACCGAGGCATAAGTCTGCTGCCCATGTGTTCAAAAATTCTCACCAAGATACTGCTTCAACGAATGGCGAAGATAATGGAGCCTACTTTAAGAGACGAACAAGGAGGTTTTCGGACAAACCGCTCGTGTACAGACCAGATTAGCCTATTACGCATAGTACTCGAGCAATGCAAAGAAATGCAGAACGAGGTGTACGCACTTTTTATTGACTTTGAAAAGGCGTTTGATACTGTGCAATGGTCTGCTATATGGAAAGTACTGACAGAAAAAGGCGTGCCCGAGAAAATTATAGCTATCCTAAAAAACCTCTACAATGGCTCTACTTGTAGAGTTATTCACCGCGGCCAATTATCTGAGCCTATCTCAGTTACCGCCGGTGTGAAGCAGGGTTGCTTATTGTCTCCCTTTCTCTTTATTGTTGTCATGGATGACGTGATGCACGGGGTCGTCGATAGCACGCGAAGAGGTCTGCCCTGGTCAATTGACAAGGACCTTGAGGACATAGACTACGCTGACGATCTATGTTTTCTCTCCACAAAGCAGAATGACATGCAGCTCAAAGCAAATGCCCTCGAAACACAATCTGCCAAGTATGGTCTCCGTGTTAACGTGCGGAAAACCAAAGAAATGCGCATCAACTCGTCTGAAACGACGCCCACCAGGTTAAGAGGCAAAGATGTGGAACTAGTTGATAAGTTCTGCTACTTAGGAAGCTTGGTTGACGAGCACGGTGGAACCGAGATTGATGTAGAGGCAAGAATTAATAAGGCTAGAGGTGTATTTGCCCAACTCAAAAACTTTTGGGGATCAGGGCAGCTTTCGCGTTGTTCGAAGATACGAGTCTTCAACTCCAACGTAAAATCAGTTCTCTTGTACGGTTGCGAGTCCTGGTTCGTGCGCTCAGATATCTCACACAGGCTCCAGGTATTCATTAACAAATGTCTCAGACAGATACTGGGGATATTCTGGCCACAAAGAATACGGAACCAGGACCTCTGGAAGTGTTCCAATCAGATACCAGTCCACCTAGAAATCCTGGATAGGAAATGGCGCTGGATAGGACATACACTACGCCTCGACAGGAGATGCCTGACCAGACAAGCACTTACGTATACCCCTTTGGGCAGCCGAAAGAGGGGGCGGCCAAGGACCACCTGGAAAAGATCAATAGACCAAGAGGCCAAATCGATCGGCACTAGCTGGCCTGAATTGGAGGCTGCCGCTGCCCACCTTCAGAAGTGGAAATCTGTGGTTGAGGCCCTATGCTCCGCTAGGAGTTAAAGGACCAAAGAAGAAGAAGAAGATATTGAAATGAAGTCGAAAACCACTGTAAATTCACACTAGTGATAGCACAATACATAATTCATAATTCGTAAAGGAAGGCCAATAAGACGAGATAAATAATGTAAACAAAGTTCCAGGGGTTCAAAACATTTTTATTTGAATAAATTATAGTTATACAAATTTCGGATTCCCTATTCTAATCACTGTCGTCTGTATTAGTTAAACATGATTCACCGGAAGAGTACGAATCAGCCGTATTTATGACAAAACTATCCATAGTATTATTAATCATGTTGTCAATATGGCTATAAAAATTGTCCTCGTAACACTTCGAACGCAATCTAAACAGGAATCAACTATACAAAATGGCGGATGACACCAAATGTTCACAACTGCCGTAGGTACTGAAAGTTTTCCTGTACCACGAAATACGCAACGGCAGCTGTCGTCGATCAAATAATGCCATTACCGCATACGTGCGACAAGGTCAGAGATAATAATCGCTCACTATCGCAATGTAACTCAGTAACGGTCCGTTTGTTTACATTCTTTATCTCGTCTCATTGGCCTTCCTTTAGTTAATTTTAAAATTCAGTGCTTGAAAGCAGTTAAAAAGTTATAGGCCCTTCCTTTCCCGTAGTACACCTGCATTATTTTTTTGCCCGTGGTCCACCTATGTGGATAAGTATCGTAGATGGGTGGCCCATGGGAATATTTGGACCAATGCTTTTTCACTAAGATTATATTAATTTTCATATTATATTAGGTATATTGTATACTGAAAAAGCATTTGTCCAATTGGACGGCGTTATGTAAGAAGAGATCAACCGACACTTTGTTAGAAATGAGAAAACGGGCTTCAAAGATTTCAAATTTAAAATAGTCGCTGTGCCTACATATTTTAAGTTAAGAGCATAATTTTTACTCTGAAGGTCTGTGTAAGTATATAGTTCATGTAAGTTAAGAAAATATTGTGGAATGTATTTAACTTTTAAAACATATGGCGTGTTGCCGCTTAATTCGTTATTGTATTAACGCTCGATTCAGACTAATTTTATTTACAATAACGTACTATGCAACGATTAATGTAGTTTGATTCTTTAGTGCAATTTGTTTCGGGCGAAATAAAATGCGCGATAAGATTAAATCCACATATTTTAATACAAAGAATGTGCCACTGATTACGATAGTTACCTATTTGAACGAATTTAATAGTTGGTAGGTACTTTAAAACAAAATATTTACTATTTGAAAAATATATTGATAATCATGTAATTTTTAGGTAGGTATTTCGTAATCATACATTTTGATAATATTACAGGTCAATAATACAAACAAAAAATGCTTCCAAAATAAAAAATAAAAACAAGCTGCTTCTTCTGCTTCTTCAGGCTATATGTTAGTCCACTGCTGGACATAGCCCTCTCCTAATGAGCGCCATCGCGCCCTGTCTTCAGCTTGCCGCATCCAGCATCTGCCGGCAGTTTTTCGCAGATCGTCATCTTACCTGGTGGGAGGGCGTCCTACACCACGTTTGCCGAGTCTCCACTCAAGAACACGTTTACCCCAACGTTTGTCGGTTCTTCGCGAGATATGGCCAGCCCACTGCCACTTCAGCTCGCTAATTCTCTGAGCTATGTCGATAACTTTGGTTCTTTGTCGGATGCATTCGTTACAAATCCTATCCTTCGGAGAAACTGGTGGATCAGCCCTTTCGTGAGTGTCCATGTCTCGGCTCCGAAGGTGATCACAGGTAGGACGCACTGGTTGAAAACTTTCGTCTTCAAACTACGCCGAGTCTTCTCCGAGAAGACTTTGTCAGCAACCCGAGTGTCCGCCGAAAGTTTGGATTTCCTGCTAGTCCGCTGCGTTTTGCAAAGCTTGATGCTCTCGTCCCTCGGAGTTTCGACCTGATTGTGTAGGGTCTCGTCAGCGTCGTCGGTGGGCTCCTAGGCAACAAATTTATCCCCGAGAAGCTGCTGGAACTTCTCGGTGCCGCCATGATTTGGATTGGGTTAGGTCGGAGCGTGGACTTCATCAGAAGGTTTCTCTTAAGCTTCAAGTTGATATTCAGGGAACCTCGGAGAATTCGGTGATCGGATCCGGTATTGAACCTCTTGATCACTGAGACATCAATATATGCTTGCTATCCGTCATGATGAAGTCGATCTCATTTTCAGTCACAGTGTCGGGACTTTGCCATGTCCACTTCCATTTAGGCTGTTTCTTGAAGAAAGAGTTCATCAAGAATAGTTCCTCTTTGTCAAGGAAGTGATTCCTGACTCCATAACCATGCGGGCCTATTCGGGACTCGTTGCCACTCTGGGTTCCCACCTTGCCATTAAAGTCCCCCATAACAACGTTGAAGTGAGCCTTTGTGGTGTTATGTAGGGCTTTGGATATGTCTTCGTACATATCCTCCAATTCATCATCTGAGTGTGTCGAGGTCGGTGCGTAAACCTGAATTACTTCTTCAATGTTGTTAGAAAGGGCCTTATTGACGAAGAAACCTTCGCCACCCTGGGATGTTTTATCACCCTCGCGAAAGTAGAGAAGACGGCCTGAGTCTACAATTACGGCGTCCTCCCCCTCTCTACGGACTTCACATAGCCGTAGAACATGTCATTTAATCTTCTCTAGCTCCACTTCCAACTGCGCTAGATTATGGTCAAGCCTCAAAGTGCGTCCGTTGAACGTTGCCAGGGTCAGTAATTTGTGGCAGCCTGAGGTAGCCCGGTGATAAGCCCAATGACACCCGCGGGAACAATTTGGGTTGGTGCTATTCTCTAGGCCGACACCACACAGCATAAAACTTAGAAAACTCGATTCCTCATACTTAACTACATTAAAAAATATCTTCCTTTCTAGTGTGGATCCAGTAACATTTAAAAAGAAACTCTTTCTAAAAATAAAAGTAGTAACCACTATTTTTATTTTTAATGCACTAACCCGTGCTAAGGAACAAATTTAAAAACCTATTTAGAGGCTAAACATTTCACCCATGCCGGGATTCGAACCCGCAACCTCTGGCTATCCGTACCAGCGCTCTACCAATTGAGCCAATGGGCGACTCACGGCATCAGTGAAATTTCGAACCTCTTTACAATATTCTCTGTATTACGTACAGGCAGCGACATCTGACTTAAGCAAATTGCATTACTTACAGCCCCGACTACCTACTTTGCAGTTAGGTTTAACATCGGAACGATATCACTGTACCCACATGATTACACTATTTTTATTTTTAATGCACTAACCCGTGCTAAGGAACAAATTTAAAAACCTATTTAGAGGCTAAAAATTTCACCCATGCCGGGATTCGAACCCGCAACCTCTGGCTATCCGTACCAGCGCTCTACCAATTGAGAATATTGTAAAGAGGTTCGAAATTTCACTGATGCCGTGAGTCGCCCATTGGCTCAATTGGTAGAGCGCTGGTACGGATAGCCAGAGGTTGCGGGTTCGAATCCTGGCATGGGTGAAATTTTTAGCCTCTAAATAGGTTTTTAAATAACCAACTTCTAAAGCTCTATTTATTGAATATGATAGACAACTAGCCAAAAAATTCTTCCGGAGTACATTAACTTATGACGCGATAATGATGCTTCGCCACCCGCCTGCGCCGCTACTCGCCCGAAATCACGAATTTGCATTAACAAATCAAAAGCCAGACGATGGCGTTCGATCCTCAATCGAATGAAATATCGTATAGTTGATGATATGCATTTACGAATTAAATGCAATTTTTGGCTTGCGATTCGATATTGCGTTTTGACCTGCTGAGACCCTGAGACCTCACACGATGACATAGACTTCTAAAAAATCATGAACGAACTCATAAACACATATTTGAATTTCGCGGTGTTTGGGGCATGGACGAGATGTTGCCACACCTGAATCAATATTATTTTTTGTGGTTTCTTTATGCAATTCTGTCATGGCGACGGTAAAACTATAGATGAAGGAGCCATCATGCCGCGCGGTGAGTTTCTATATTTTTTATCCAAATATTTCGATAAAATTTTACTTTTTTTTTTGTTGTTTTTTGTACAAAACCGTTAGAGGTAATATGTAGGTATAATTGGAAACCAATATTTCATACAAATCATCAATTTTGGCTTTGTGGGGTAGCTTTTCTTTTTTATGTCCTCATATGATCACTTTCGTTCTCAACACAACTCTTGGGATGCTTATACGCGCTCACAGATGACACTCGTTCTAAAGATTGGTGTTGTTTTTAGGTTTGCAAGATGATATTTTCCATTGCCTGAATGAATCTGATGGTGAAACTTTATCAGACAGAGAAAATGAACTGGTTCTACCTACTCATTCTAGTAGAAATTCCAGTTCGGATGACGAAAAAAATTAAACCGATACTGAAACAATTCAAGAAACACAGATCTTCCAGCAAAAAAAGCAGGGCAAGAGTTTTTTAGAACCAATTAGGTACTAGAATGTAGAATTGCTTAGATAATTTGTTGATCTCAATGTGATTTTCTATTAGAAGTAAGTAATCATACTAAAAAATTCTGATTTTTATGATTATAGCTGTAAGGAAATAAAAGACTTTTGAAAACTAAAGTTTTGGATGTTGATTTCAATAATTATATAAAGTGTTTTATTCTACTCACACCCTAATTTCGAATAACTTTGTATGAACTCTTTACTTCCTCATACGAGAACTGACGCCTAGCGTACTCATATGAGGACATTAGATAAATAGAGAGGGGGAGAGGGGGGATTTTTAAAATTATTTTTCCGGGCATCACACTTTTATAACCTTTCAGAAAATAGTAGTATGTTTTGACATTTTTGAAATTAATTGGTCTAGGACTCAGGAGGTTAAAAATGATTGAAAATAACATGATCCTGGCGCACAATTCTTTAATACGTAACAAATTGGTGCGCAGGTTCTGACACAGTTTGAACTGGCGCTTGATTCAACCCCTTATTATAAGGCACTAGAAGTGATTTTTGCCGAAAAAAATAGCTGAATACCTAGTTTATCATGCGTAGAATCGAACTGCATTCATAACTTATTTTTTTCGATTTTGTCGCTTAATTCGATAATTATTCCCATGGGCCACCCATCTACTATAACTCTTGTCCACATAGGTGGACCCAGGTGGAAGACAGGCACTAGGCCTAGGCACTACAAAATTTTAAAATTATTTAAATTACGTTAAAGGTGGCCAACGGGAAAAAATATAACCCGGACCATGGGTTATTTTTTGGTGCACCCAGGTGGACTACGCACAAGCAAAGAGTATATAACCCAAGTGTACCATGGGAAAGGAGGTGTATTGGCGTCAGAATAATAAGTTATTGTTCTGAGGTATGTATTGGCTCAGAGTGCTTAGTGCGAGTACTCGATCGCGTTGACGTAAACTCATATTTCTATGGCATCGAGGAAGCGCCACCTAGCGACAAGTATGGAAATTAAAATTGCTGAGTGCGAGTTGTAATGTAATGGTTTACGTTGAAAAGTGAACACGTTTACCAGTCAAAACGCGAGTGCGAGTTGTACTGTGACACTGTTTTGCCAGTTCGAACGGTTAACTTACTCATACTCACTACTCAATGCTCGATTAACGCGGTAGTAAAGTTATTCGATTGGATCTGTCAAACTCGCACTAAGCACTCTGAACAATAATGAAGAATGTTACTAAGTATGCCAAATCGCTTGAAATGTTGTTTCAGTAACTGCATGTACACAAATACACTAGTTTTTGCTGTAGTAAAAAATACCTCCTGAGCCAAATTCGATAACGAACGGCGATAAACAAACCGTTGCTAGGCAACGACTTGTTTACACCTTAAAGGCAGATGTTAACAACCTTTTCTAGAAATCTTTTTCTTACAAATAATAATCGTTCCTCCTACTAATGTAAAATGCTTATTTATGTTTATATTTTTATGATTTTATAGTGAAGGGCTTAACCGATTTGAATATGACATATGACAACACTGAAACATGAAATTTAAAACACAGATTTAACAAACATCTACGCGAGCCATGCCGCATGATTTTCCTAATAGAATTAGGCGCGTTTAAGAAAAAAACATACAAACTCTTCAACTTTATAATATTAATAAGTACCTATAGATGCTACTATGAAAATGAGTAGATTGGGACCTACTGCAAATATTGTAATAAAAGAAAGTTCTTTGTATATATTTTTATTCATATGTTCACACTAATCATCACTGTCACTGGCCAAAGAGGAGGATGAATTTGTGTCTCCGGAGACTTGAATTATAAATTCATCAATGACATTATCCATTACACCATCAAATTCGGCGTTTTCTTCTTTTCTTTAATTAAGTGTTCAACACAACGTTGCCATGCTGCTGGAGTAATTTTACTTATTGCCTCACCTAACACGACCTTTATTTAGCTCAGCCATTTAAAAAGTTTTATTTTTGGCAGCAACATGACCTTTTACCTCCATATGATTTCTATCGGATTCAATTCACAATGATATGGGGGCAATCTATTATTTTGTCTTGTGCCATTTTGTCACACTTATATGCTATATACTTATGCCATATACACGTATTGACAAACGACTAAACTTCACTTGTTGGCATAAACTAAATTTCCCAAAATGTTTGTCACACCTAAACGTCCATGTTTCTTTTTCTGTAGGGCTGTCGCGTAAAATTAATGTCGATTTTTTTATAGTTTTTCGAAATAACAAGGTAATATGCATGTTATTTGAGTGATTAGTTAAATATGCTGCAATAGGAATTGTTAATAAATAGTTAGCAAGTAAAAGGCTATAATCATGTAAACAATAGAAGATTTGTAAAACGTGAGTTGTGATAACCCTAAATTGGAAGTATACCTAGCTACCATTAAATTTTTTCGTTAAAGACAACAAATATGTATTATAGTTTTGTAGCTATTGGCATTGAATTTGAAGTAAGCATAGAAACCCATTCCCATACAAGCAAATCGGATCCCAAAAAACCGCGCCGGGCCCAGAGGCCGCCACTGAAAATGCGCGCAAAGCCGAAAAATACGTGTAGAGCGCTTTGTCTAAAACCGCTAGATGGCATTGTTAATAGTTTTCACGAGTTTACTATTGACATCTGGCGGTGACTAGCAAAACGTAAAACATTTTAGCAGTGTACTCTAGTAGCCAGTAGCGAGCAGAGAATTGACAGTTCAATTCTAAACACAGAGTACCTACGTTTGGTTCTTGTATGGTTTAATTGTTCTGTGTTCTTGTAAGTCCTTAAGGAAAATCTAATCTGCCATAAAATTGACAACCCACGGATGGGATAAATATAGGAAAAACATTGTTTGTTTGAGAGATAATTCAGAAAATACAATACCTATGTGAAAAAATCACACATTTCAAATCTGTGGAAAAAGTATATTGCGGAATTAGTGCATTGGGTCTATAAAACAGAATTTTAAAGCAAGCAGCAAGAAATGTAACCCACCTTTACCCACCAACAACTTCTAGTGAATGATATCAGTGCTTTCAACATGCAACAGTAACCCAGACTTCGTCATCCTCCGTGTATAGACCTGCCCTGTGGTCGCTGATTGTGATCTTATCAAGCCAATACTTAGACAACTCCTTCAAAGGTACCTTAGTCCATTTGGGTACCACACACACCGACCTACCTGCACAGTGCAGTCGACAGCACATCAACTTTGCATGTTCGCACTCTCCTCAGTATTATTATGGGCGACTTCGCAACAAAATGGTCGAACTTCTACCGAAGTCTTATCAATAGACCATTTAACAATCATAAATAAATGCCACCAAAAGTTTCGTAATTGCTACACACGCCGCCGCCTACCCCACAAGCACGAACCTTCACATTTACCTATTTTATTATGAAAAAAGTATATTTTTTGACTGTACTACAATAAATGTTTCGAAATATATTGCAGCTTCTATTATTAAGGAGGTCCTTAAAATTGTGCTTGGTGGCAAAAACCATAAGAGATGCTTGTACAAAAAAGAGTAAGAAACGCTGGTTTAAACAATTATTAATAATAATTAGACGACCTCTGTGGCGTAACGGTAGTGCATCTACCTGCCATGCAGGAGGTCCCGGGTTCGAATCCCGGCTGGGAACAAAAAAAAACCCCAGGTCTTGGATGTTTACATGTTTGTGATGTCGTTGTTTCTGGTTCCCACGACACAGGGTATCCTAGTGTGGGGCCAGAAGCAATGTATGTGCCTGTATGTAAATGTTATGTTATTGAAAAACCTTTACTAGTCCATCGCAAACACTTCCCAACGCTGCGAGATTTTGTTTAAGTTATTTTCGGGTAGGGTAAGGGTCTGTTTCACAATCTGCAGATAAAGTTCCGGATATGCTATCCGCAACCAGGGCTGCTGTTTGTTCTAAATTTGAAGCCATAAACGAACACACACAATATAGAAAAAAATATTTAAATTTAGAATAAACGGCAGCCCTGGTTGCGGATAGCTTATCTGGAACTTGCCTGTAAACTAGCCTAACTTTACATGTATACCGATGTCTGTGACCCAATAAATATCTTTATCTTTATTTGAACATTGTGAAATAGGGCCTAAGACCAGTATCCTATCGAGAGGTAGGTAGGTACTGCTACAAACTATTCCAATCAATTTAGTATTCCATTAAAAATCATATCTGTCCATCCATATGGGAGCTGGCTGATATTTTTACCAATTTCTGCTGTGATTATGGCCCATGATTTTAATATGCGCCGTTGCCAGCTAACTCTGCATAGAAGCAAACGCACGCATCAGCTACACCTTCATTGTACTGTGATATATGTGGAGAGGATGAAGGAAGAAATATTGATGAAACAAATATACATGGCGAATGTGGGTGGAAGGGCCGGTAAGGGACGTCCCACATACTTCGACCAGATAAGGAATGTATTAGCAAATGGAAGATAAAAAGTAACCGGAACTGACGTGAGTGCATGTAACGACTAATGAATGTTGATGAAGCGAAGGTAATCTGTCAGGATCGTGGCAAGTGGCAGTCCTTGGTGCCTGTCTACCCCATTGGAATGCAGGTGTGAGGTTAATATTATGGTATGGGTTATTTATAAACTTATAAGTTATTGAATATGAGATTTTCTATTTTATTAATTGTTGTAATTGAAGCTCAGAATATCCGGTTGACACGTTCCCTGATTGATACTACCCATAAGTTCAACACACTTTATGTTTTAAGTTTAGGTAATGTGTACTTTCCCTGTAATTATATTCCCCATAAAACTTACTGATTTTTCATTTATGCTACCGCGGAGTCGCGAGCCGGTGCCGGGCCGGTGAGACAACACAAAGACAGACAATAACCTCGCCGTTTTAGCTAGTGTGCTAATGTGTCGCGCGGGCTCCTAGATTATTTACTATCTATATTAATTTTAACTAAGGCAGATACCCAGAGCATAGGTAGCTTACTCACATATCACGTGCTTACAATCAGAGTATATAACCACTACCTACGTTTACAATCTTACGCAGAACATACCTACTCTCAAAAGTAAAACACGCTCCCACACACGGCGATGGATGCAGAGATGTTGCTAGGGCAACTTGGCAACGACGCGTCGCCTAGGTACTCACCCCGCACTACTTGGCAACGTCGCCTGGCACCCCGAGCGCAATCGTTCGTTGGACGAAAAATGATTGCGTTTGTTTTAACTTTCTACCAACAGAAATCTGATCTACCTATTTAGAAGAGCTGATCTAAATGTAAAAAGATACAAATTACTAGTGTTGAATCTACAACAAACTACATTTGTAGAAGATCTAAAATAATTAGTTCTTCGTTATAATAGTTTTATAGCACCCATGCGATGAATGAACCAAGTGTGTGAGCAGGCATGAATATGTCTAATTTGTATAATTATGGATTAGGTACCAAATCGGTATCTAGCAAGCAAGCATAGTAAGTATAAAAATCAACTGGCCAAGTCCGAGTCTGACTTGCGCACGAAGGGTTCCGTAGGTACTATTATTAATTAAATTATTTATTTTTGAAGTGAATACAACGAAATATTCTGTAAATATTGTAAACGTCGGCGAGACATCGTGAGACACGCAACATTAGCCTATAATGAAGCCTTTTTTTGAAGACCACGACTGCTCAGTAGAGCGTAGGTACAGACTAAGAAGAATTTATAGTAACAAGTAATATAGAAATTTACAAGTAATTAGGCTTAGTGGTATATCTGAAATCAAAAGTTGTGAACCGGGTAATTTCAACAACTAAGAAAATGGGAACTTGAATGCTGTGCTGCATATCTATATATTTTATCAATGTCACATTAATTTTTAATGTTTCTATTGCTTCCTAAGGTACTAATTAAAGATCACTTGCGTAAAATTGTTTTTCATTCACAATACCTACTTCGAATCTCTAGTTTTCTGACCGCGTCCTTAAAATGTTGCATTGAAATGTTCCTTACCCTCAAATTGCCTTAAATGTAGACTTCACACCTCATACTAACGGAAAATCCGCAAAATGAAAAAAGTATAATTTTGAATTCATGCAAATATAGTCTTAGATAATAACTGAATTTGAAAGTTGAGTTGTCTATACCAGGCCACTCAGAAAGTTTTGAAAAATAGTTTTTATGTATAAGACATTGGCCACTAGTAGTTGTTATGAAAACGTCATTTATTTAAAAGTAAAAATACTACTGTTCGATTTTCAAATTTCCCTCCGCATTTTTTGAGAGCCAAAATGGATCGGCATTCAGAACATTTTCGTGCTATGATTTTATACTATTTCAAATGTGGCTTAAGACCTGATGAGTCATGTGATCGACTTCGAATTGCTTTTATGAATGAAGGACCTTCAAAAACAACCATCTACCGCTGGTATAGCGAGTTCAAACGCGGTCATCTTACTTTGAGGGAATGAACAAAGGAGTGGTCGTCCTATCACGGCTGTCACCGAAGAAAGTTTGCTGGCAGTAAAAAAAATAATTCAAGAAAACAGACGAATTAAGTACGAAAAGATTCAGCATACACTGCAGATTGGTTCAGGAAGTGTTCACAAGATTTTGCACAAGCACCTTCCCGTAAGGAGAATAATTTTTCGCTAACCTCACCGAAGCTCAGAAGCAGGCCCGTGTGGATTGGTGCCGTGATTTGTTACAAAAATTTGATGCTGGCTCGTCACGGCGCGTTTACGACACTGTGACAGGTGACGAATCCTGGATTTCTCAATATGATCCAGAAACAAAGCATCAGTCGACAGTTTGGTTGTTTCAAAATGAACCAACGCCTACGAAAGTGAAGCGATCGAGGAGCGCAGGATTTTTTTTATAGTTTCTTCACTTTGACGGGGTACCTAACTTCAATTCCACTTTGAGACCAAAGCAGTATCAACGCTGAATAATAATAATATTGGCCTTTTTGCATCTACTTAATGAGATGATTTATACAGCGTCCAGTGGTATCTTCACTCACACTAGATGGGTGAAGGGCCCACTCCGACGCTGTAGTGCCTGGGACATGGTTTTATAGATGGTGTAGGCTTGCCCAGCACCTATACCATCCTGACAGCTTAGTCGGCCTAGCCCACAGGAAAGACTAGTCAATACGTGCGGAGCCAACCAGGCCGCGGGTTTCCTCACGATGTTTTCCTTCACCGTTAGCGAGTGGTATTGCAACTACAAATTCTCAAATGTACGTAACTTTGAAATTAAACAAAGTCATTAAACGCTGAATGGTATAACACAAAATGCCTGCCAGAAGTTTTTTTCTGAATTGAGCAACAAGCGATTGAACAACGGGCTCCGCGGGGTCCTTCTTCACCACGACAACGCGCCCGCGCACACTGCGATCGAAACGAGGGACTTCCTGGACTCCACACAGATCAGAGTCTTAGGAGACCCTCCCTACAGTCCTGATTAGGTTCCGTGTGACTTCTTTTTACTGCCTAAAATAAAAAATCTGCTCAAAGGGATACAGTTTTCATCGCCGGAAGACGCGCTAGCAGCGTTTGAGAAGGCCGTGGAAGAGGTGTCTGCGGAGGACTGGAATAAATGTTTTGAAAATTGGTTCAGACGCATGATACGTGGTATAGAGGCTGGTGGAGAGTGCTCTGAAAAGATTAAATAAAAATAGTTTTTAGGTATAATGTGAAATTTTATTCTCTACAATGTTTGTCTTATGGGTATTTCAATAGAAGTAAGAGTATCAGTTTCAAAGAAATATGGTCTTGAAAATTCGCAAAATGTAAATTTGCACGTAAATAAGTTCCGGTTCACAACTTTTGATTTCGGCTATACCAATAAATCGAATTTAAAGTTTTAGACAATCATGCTGTGTGGTTTCGGCTTAAAGAATAGCACCAACCCAAATTCTTCCCGCGGGTGTCGTAAAAGGTGACTAAGGGACACAAACTGGGGGGTGGGCAGCAGCGCCCCCTGCAGTACAATGCCACCAATCTGCGATCCTCAACCCGCATGCCCAGCGTGGAGATTATGGGCATTAACCCCCAATGATGGTATAAGACAGGCCGCTCTGGTCATCACTAGGGGAGGGCTATGTCCAGCAGTGGACTCCATAATATAGCCTGAAGAAGAAGACAATCATACAACGCAAAATTTAACTCTCTTTAATATTGCAATAACGAAGATTCCAGTCCAAAGTACCGTTTCCGAGCTAGAAGCACAAAACTGAAAGAAAGTGTGAGAAGTTCGCGGTTTTTTGGCCCCCAAAAGTTGAGCTCACCTCCTGGGACCGTGCGAATTCGCATTACACGCATTTAAGATCAAATGATGGTATAAAATGATATCCAGCTTTCTGGAAATTAATTCCTGGATTTTTTTTAATTTGATTGACCTATTATATTAACATCAAGAATTTAAAATGTCAAGAACATAAAAAAAATAACATTCCATGCGATAATAAGTAAAAATGTCAAACAAGAGAGGTCACGGGGATAATATCAAATAGTATATCATTGTTATACTTATTTTAATCAATATAATTATCAGTCAGAAATTCGATTATTGTATGATAGCAGTTTTTAAATAATATATTTTTTTATTTGTGCTTGAACAAGCCTAAGTCCAGTTCTCTTAATGCACTTATTATAAATGACAGCTTATTATAAATTACAGGGCCCATGCAAAATACACTTTTGTGCACCAGCGCTGTATTTGTCCTCTGCGTAAACATATTTTCGTTTTATACCGTTTTAATCACTGACTGACTTGTGAAACTCGTATGAAACTAAATAGATATTGTGACTTTTATAACTACGCATGCCTATAGTATATTTTTGACTAAGGAACTAATAACCACGACAGTAAAATTGTATATTTTGACTTAAATTCTGGTTAACTGAAAACGCCATATTTTTATCTAGATTAGAAACTTAAAACCTCTCAAGAACTGTATTTGAGCTGATGAACTTCGTAACAATGTCCACCAGATAATGTGCTACTTAATGTTTACTTAAGTATTTGATGAACAAAGTGATTTTTTTTACTTAAATTTGAAGTTCTAAATTGCCATCTCTGAAAGTCTTCATCAGAACATCACCAAATTACCCTGGGACAGCTTTTATATTATATTTTATGAAACATATGCATATTATTTATGAATGGGCCTCATTAGGCCTTATTTGCTGCTGTCCATTGAAAAGTTCTTTTCTCCATCTCTCAAAGTCTTCATGACATCTTCACCAAATTAAAATGGGACCAATGGGACGCTATACCTAGTAGAACAAAAAAAAATATCGAAATAGGTTAAGATTTGACGAAGATAATGCGAAAACATAGTGAAAAATAATTAACATACACGTCGATGTGATAACCTCTTTTGAAGTCGGTTAAAATGGAAATGACTTTCATTAAATAAATATGTACATCATCTATAAAAATATCAACTGTAGCTACACGGTTCATGAGAGTTTACGTTCAGCTTGGGGACAGACCGACAGACGGACATACCATCTTAGCAATTGGGTCCCGTTTTTACCCTCTGGTACGGAACCCTAAAATCTATGTTTTAGTTGGAAGTTATACTTATAGTTAATTATTGTTTTTAATTATTCCAAGACATTATAAAATGTAAAGGTGATATGCTGTCCACTGTTCCTCAACAGCAAGTTGCGAATTCAAAAACTAGGGGGTACAAACTGCGACCACGAGTTCTTATAGGAAGCTGCCATAATAATCGGTACCGTTTTTAGTAAAGTTTTAAGCAACTTATTTGTCAATAAATCACATAAAAATTAAAAGATGTACCAACATAGCTTAATCGATCTTGTACTAGAAACCTTAAAAAAAATATATTTCTTCCACCTATTTTGCAAATTGTGAAATATCTGTGAACCATCCATGAGGTATATTTTCGTGTATCGTTTTAGAAAATTTCTAAACATTTACCACGGATATCCGTGACATTTACTATCTGCGAACGGTTTAATCAGTGATGTCTGCGCGCGCCCCAGTCCCTTCTGTGTGGCCCAATTATTTCTATTAGCGCCATCTAACGTGGAGTAGCATAGACTAGTGAGATTGGGCACAAGCAACTCATTATCAAGTACGGTAGCTGACTGGGTTACGAAAGATTGATTAAAATAATTAAGTTATCTCGATCTTAATAACTTATTGATTAAATCATTGGATTTTTTAATATTAATTTATAAAAAAATAAACTATTAGGGAAATGTGGTTCAATTTCGTTATTATACAGAAAATGTAATAAGTTAGTCACAAATTTTACCGACAAGCGACGTCAGCGCCAGGATCCGAAAAAAGCTATTGAATGATCTTCTATCCTTACTTCAAATTCAATGCTATTGGTAAGTACGTACATATATGTAGGTAGGTACTGCTCTTCTTAGTAAATTTAAATGAATACATAGGTACATTAATTTATTGCCATCTAGCTTCCGCCAGCAGCTTCGCCCCCGTTTCCCTCGGGTACTGTACATTTTCCCAGGATTAAAAGTAGCCGATGTGTCCAGATCCGTTCAGTAGTTTTTTCGTTAAAGATGACAAACGCACACACACACATTCACAAACTGTCGCATTTTATAATATTAGTAGGAAGTAGGATAGGTACTTAGGATAGATGCAGTGGGTTGAACGTTACAGATGTACTAAACATTTTTTTTGTTTGTATTTTTTTACTTACAAAATACGTAAGGCCATTTACTTTTATTTGAAACTTATTTCAGATCAGCAAGAGACAGCTATGGCGACGATGCTATTATATACCTATACCTACACTATTTTTACTTGTACATAACCGTACAAGTAAAAAGAGTAGGTGATGTATGTACGGTTAAATGTAGAATCACGCCAGAACACCTAGTACGTACCACACCTTATCATTGCAGTTTATAATGCAATGAAAAGGATCAAGAAGTTTTAAATGTAACCTGCAAAGATTGTGCAGCCAGTAGAGGTGGCTGTAAACACACAATAGCATTTTTAATGTGGCTACATCGTCGAAGCGAGGAGCCTTCAATGACTGCTACCAAGTTTTATTGGAAAAAATCCAAGGTTTCAGGTATTGGTACCAAACTGAAAATGATTAAAGCTAAAGATTTTGGTACAAGTGGTACACTTCATTTAGCCGGTCAGAATGGACATATTTTTTTTGACAAAGTAGTAGTTTTATTAAAACTATACCTAAATATCATTTTTTTCGCATTTTAACGTCTTCTGGAACTATAAAAACATCTTTTCCGGCGAATTAGTAGTGGTATTTCTACATTTAGGCACAACACAGATTTCCTAGTATTTGGATTTGACATTTTGGATGTAGGTATAATTTCGACGGCACGGGCGCGCGACTGCGAGCGAACTAGACGAAGCGTTGTCCTATGACGTCACACTGTAACTGGCGGCCGAGTCGTACGGATACAACTTGTTTTACTTCTAAATCGGAAACTAATTGACGTATCGAAGTAATTCTTTCACTAATATTTTTTGTTTTTGATAGAAAATATGGAGTGCTAATAATCAAAATTGGTTAACATTCTTCATTGTTCTGAGGGTATTGGTATAGGCATCCGTAGCTGTCAAAATAGATTTTTAATCTGTGAAATTCTAATTTTGCAAATCTGTCAGTCGAACCGAACCACCCACCCAACTTTTATTGTCACAACTTTTAAAATGGTTTGAAATTATTCACCAATAAATAAATAAAACCGTGTAAATTCGGCGTACCTTTAAAAAGGTTTGTTCACCATGAATATATTCCCGAATTTAAACGACTTTTTGTTCAACTATTTCTTCATGATTGGTGGCTTGTTTTTGAGTTATTTGATTTACAAAATACTACAGTCTCTGTTGAGTGGAAACAACTACATGAAAACAAAGTACAGTACTCGCGGACATACTTGGCGAAGTATTCAATGCAACAAATGTATTCCCTACAGTAAATTCGTGAGTATGGATTGATTGGTTCACTAGTATGAGGATATGTGACATACCTACTTTAATGGTGATATGACTATTGATTTTCCTTGTAGTGTACTGTATGTGGGAAACTGATGCTACCTGTCATTGGCTTGTTCTGCGAGTGCTGTGCTGTGAGTGCTTGTAAGCAATGTCATAAGGTTGTGGACAAAAAGTTTCGCTGCAAGCAAGTTTCGTGGCCTGTTGACAAAACCTTTTACCATCATTGGGTCAATGGTAAGGCCATAAGGTAGCTTTAGCCTCTTAAACACTAAGATTTTTTTGCTTAATTTGCTTTGTACATTCATGCACTTTGATGAGTTGGGTTGAGTATTACTTTGCAATAAATTATTTCTCTCTTTCTCTGTATCTCTCTCTCTCCCAATAAAATATAAGGAGTGACCTGCTGCTGTTAACTGTACCCAAACGCCTACCGGAAATGTATTGTAATGCCAAAAAAACTTAAATCAGTTCAAAGTTTTAGTACAAATGTCCATTGAATTGAATTAACAAAAATGTTCCCAATTGACCTTAAAGTAAATTCTCAACAAGATTTCATTGCCAGAAAATTCCAAACCCTACCTACTAAAATTAATAAATTCCTATATAATTGTGTTAACTAAGGAAAGATTGGTAGAAAGATGAAGATTAAAAGACATACCAAAATTATTAAATTGTGTTTACAAAAATATTACAAACTCTACCAAAAATTAATAATTTTCATGAAATTGTGTTTAATTAACAAAAAATCTGTAATCTGACCATTTTTATTTTTAGGGTTCCGTACCTCAAAAGGAAAAAACGGAACCCTTATAGGATCACTTTTGTTGTCCGTCTGTCCGTCCGTCCGTCCGTCTGTCAAGACCCTTTTTCTGAGGAACGCGTGGAGGTATGAAGCTGAAATTTATATCAATTACTCAGGTCTACTGTCCCTTGAAGCTGTGAAAAAATCAAACTTCTAAGCCAACGCAATCAAAAGATACAGCCGTTTATGCCGCAAATTTTCGACACTTGCAAGGGAATCAAAACCTACAGGGTGCTTCCCGTGAACTCAGAATCTTGAAATTTGGTACGAAGCAACGTCTTATAGCATAGATAAAGGAAAAATTACGAAAACCATAAATTTTTAGTTACATCACATAATATATTTTTTTTTAATAATTTTAAACTTACTACCCATTTCCTCATAAATGCGTAGAGGTATTAAATTGAAATTCATACCAAATACTCAGGTCTATAATACAGGTTTGTACGGAACCCTCGGTGCGCGAGTCTGACTCGCACTTGGCCGGTTTTTTAAATTTGGTATGTAGGTATTAGGTTAGGTAGGTTTGGTAGGTAGGTTTTTAGAAGAAACTTATTCTGGTTGATGAATGTGGAGTTTCTTTGTCAGCTTCCTCTCCACATACTCTAAGTATTAATTTTGAAAGTAACAGTTTTGGAATTCATTACGTAAATGTTTTGTTTGTATAGTGAATACATTTTTTAAATCTGTGTTTGACACTGTGGGTATCCAACTATTACATAAAGTCTCACAGTTGACTTATAAATAATTAATCCTTTTAGTTGGAGTGTCTCGTTCAGACGGGGCAGATCACAGTGAAGAAGGTTTTAAGAAGTTCTTCTGTGGGTGGTGTCAAAGGATAAAACTGTGTCAAGATAGTGCCTTCAACGATTCTGAAGTATGTAACTACATTCCATCTGTTCTGATGGTTTTGTGGTAAACCATGCACACATTTCTTTGCTTGTTCCTTTGTGCTCCAGTTAATTATAGATTTTTTTGCAGCCATGTGACTTTCAGAGGTATAAAAATATCATTATCCCACCTTCCTGTGTGCAACTAGAAAAAGGGACGGTTGCTGGTATTAAGCCATTACCTAATGAGGATTGGGAGCCACTGATAATATTTGGTAAGATTTTACATGATTCTGCGTTAAACACTGTCATTCAAACAGACCAATTGAATGACAGTGTTTAACGCATATCTAATGATGTCATGGCCTGGGTCACTTTTGGTTACATGTAAACAATGACTTATTAACATTTTATAAATCTTTTCTTTTAGCAAACAGAAAGTCTGGTAGCAATCAGAGTGATGAAGTTTTATCTCTATTCCGGGGCCTTTTAAATCCTATACAGGTAAATAAAATCAAACTTTGAGATAGTATAGTGTTTCAATATGTGAATATGTTTTATGTAGCAGCAACTGTTTTATTCAATAAAAAGCTAAAAGGCCGTTTTTCTTTTAGTAATTTCTTCATGTTGCTGTATAAATCGTCACACTTCGATTTGAAGGGTGCTGCACTGACAAGAGTTCAACTCAAAGGAAAAAATCTCTCAATTCTATTATGGTTCTTTGTTTCTTTTCGAGTCAAATAAATGACTTATCATACTCGTACGTCTATTGTCTCCAAAGCACACTTTGGTACACATACCAAATCTGCTGCAAATTCAGTACAAAAAATATTGAAAACTCTATAAAGTTCTATTAAAGCAGTACCTACTTAGAAAGTACTTATTAGCATGTTATTGATTTCCCTATGCACATTTTTAAAAGTAGAATTGTGAGGTTTTGTTTTTACCTATTCAAATGCAATGACAACAACGTAGTTTTATTATTTTTTAATGTCTCGCAATACATTTAAGGGATTTAATTGAGATTATTTATGAGGTTACGTTAACTGACGAAAAATCAAGAAAGTTCATCCGGATTTAAGTAAATAAACTTAATGTTTTAATTCCCTTATGCTTCGGCAACGTAGCACTTGCGTAGCCCGCTTTGTAGTTTTATTATTTTATTAAATAGCCATATAATATAAGCCTTAACTGTTAACTGAAGTTAGTGAACTAATAATAGTTAAACATGTATGTAAAGTTGCCATTGTAGTAAATATTTATAAGTAATTCCGTGGAAATCTGTAATTGGCCATGTTATTGATCATAAATGTTAAGTTTTTTGTTTCTGATTTAGGTGTAGAATTCCCTATCATAAAATAAATAAAAGTATTTATGAGCAATAAACACATTAATGCTAAAAATATAAAACAAAAAGGAAACATTACAATAAACTCACGCCTGTACGAGTTCCCGCAGGTGTAGGCGATCCCCAGGGTTTGCCACTTGCCACGATCTTGATAAACTTCTTTTGCTTTATCAACCTTCATTAGCCGTTGCAACCACGCACGCCCGGCTTCCCGTAATTTTTATCGGAAGTACTTTTTACCAAAATATCTACTTTCTGGTTTTCGGCTACAAGGCGAACTTCTAGAAATTCTTTATTAACATTCAGTGGCGAACTTATAGAAATTCCTTATTAACATTCTGTTTGCACCAGAGGCGAACTTAAAGAAATTCCTTATTAACATTCTGTTTGCACCAGTGGCGAACTTATAGAAATTCCTTATTAACATTCTGTTTGCACCAGTGGCGAACTTATAGAAATTCCTTATTAACATTCTGTTTGCACCAGTGGCGAACTTATAGAAATTCCTTATTAACATTCTGTTTGCACCAGTGGCGAACTTATAGAAATTCCTTATTAACATTCTGTTTGCACCAGTGGCGAACTTATAGAATTTCCTTATTAACATTCTGTTTGCACCAGAGGCGAACTTAAAGAAATTCCTTATTAACATTCTGTTTGCATCAGTGGCGAACTTATAGAAATTCCTTATTAACATTCTGTTTGCACCAGAGGCGAACTTAAAGAAATTCCTTATTAACATTCTGTTTGCATCAGTGGCGAACTTATAGAAATTCCTTATTAACATTCTGTTTGCACCAGTGGCGAACTTATAGAAATTCCTTATTAACATTCTGTTTGCATCAATGGCGAACTTATAGAAATTCCTTATTAACATTCTGTTTGCACCAGTGGCGAACTTATAGAAATTCCTTATTAACATTCTGTTTGCATTCTGTTTGCACCAGTGGCGAACTTATAGAAATTTGCCTTATGAACATTCTGTCCCTGCCAGGTGGTGGACCTGAGCGTGACGTCACCAGAGAGTGTGGTCCGATGGCTGCCGCCGCGCTGCCGCGTGCTGGCCGCCGGCGGCGACGGCACGGTTGCCTGGGTGCTCAACGCGCTCTCCAATGCCCCGCGGGTTCGGGTGAGGACAATTTGCGGGCTCTAGTAACACTTAGGAGCGATCCCGATCCCCGAGAGATGACGCGTAGGTACAAGATGACAACGCGTAGCACTAAACGAAAACAGGTCAATTTTTGAACTAAAACTTTCGTAAGCACAACACATTGTAGACTTTTAGTCCAGACTTTTCGGACTCTTCCGATATAACAACACCCGTAAGTAGATCCGGACTAAAAGTCTACGAAAACAGGTGAAAGGATGATGGGCACAAATGTATGGAACCTGGTCCTGGCACCAATCGGAATGAGTAATACGTCGTTGGAAAGGTATTTTTTTGTAGAATAAGAATAATCGAAGCGCTAGTCCCGATTTTCTGTCCAATTTGAGTAATCATACGTTAAAAGTTTTTTTTTATTTAATTTTTTTTCTGTTGTTTTAATTCTTTTTGATATTTTTTCGACATTGTATATCGATTTTAATTACAAATGATCAGCATTGATTATTATATTATCATTGTTTGTTTATTATCGAAGTAAATAAAACAAGTTCAGAGTAAGTTTTATCGTTTAATGTGTTTCATCCATGATAATGTTATTTAAAAATAGTGCTGGTTCAGTAAAGCCTTCATGTCTAGCATATCCTAAATACCACACAATAGATATAATATGCGCATAGGAACCTATCGTGCGGCGTCCTGTCAAACATGTGCAATAATGTTGTAATATGTTTCTACTATTTCTGTCTAATAATATATAGCAAAAATATTGTTTTGATCGTACATGTCGGGACTGTATGCGTGCACGCAACAGCCACGCATCTTCGTGGATCCCATATTCATGGATATCCTCCAAAGCAGCTTCTCTATAAGTTTCTATAAGATATAAGCCGTTGTTGAGGTGCTCGCTGCAATATGATTTTGCCAGTTTTAACTGATATGTCCCCAATGACAGCAAAATCACGTCCTGTTCCCTCAATCGTGGAAAGTCTTGAATGTCATTTGCTTCCAATCTCTGGAAATTGGCTCTTCTGTTGTTTAATCTTTTTGCTTCTACATAATATAACACGTTTGGGGTTTGCCTTCTTTCAACAATTTTTTGTAAAAAAGCTTCTGCGTGTTGGCTATCGACAATAGGCCTGTGGAAGTGATTTGTAATTGCTGCTGCAATCATAAAATCCCCGAACATATTAGGCATTGTGTTATTAAAATATTTTTGGCGCAACAGCTTGAAATCTCTTTTGAAACGCCCGTTAACCACTTCCACTACCCATCGGCACATTGTCACCAGCCGGGAATCATTTGCTTGAGAAGTCGTGAGCTGCGACTCTTCCCGGTTCTTCGTCGGGGGGACGTGAAATTCGTAGCCACATGCTTCTATATGCTGCAGACTATCCCTGAACCCGCGGTCCAAAATAAATACGTCATTCGGCTGAAGCAATATATGAAGGGGATTTTCCTCGTCAGTCATTAAGTCGCTCATTATCTGCGCATCAGTTTTTGTTGCAGCGTATGGTCCTTTAACATCTATAATGTATCCGTCAGTGGTTACGATTAAAAATGGTTTCAACAAGTTTTGGAACTTGTGTAAACTGTAGGATTGCCTCTGAAACAAAAAGTTTGAACTCTTGTATATATAAATATACGTACCATCGCAAATAATAATGGCTTTATTGTTGTCTTCATTTCCATACAGTGCTTTTGGAATCCTCAAGTTTCTCTCCAATATATCTTCTCTATTCATGTGATCCACTCCCAAGTGTCGCACAACGTAGTCAGTGCTAAGACACTCTCGTGCGATGGCCAACTGGCGTTCGAGTTTTCTCCGAGACATGTTAAACAACGTCGCAAGTCTCGCGTTGGGTTCTCCTGTGCGTAGTTTCGTTAGTAAAATGCCCAAAGTGGTTCTGGGATCTGCACTTCTATTTCTTAATAATGGATTTTCCTCTAAGATGGCATTAAATTCATCATTAGTACGTCCAGTCCAAAAGTGCATTTCTTCTTCATTCATGCCTCGGTCGCTAAAACGTAATCTGGGCGAGTTTAAGGCATTTCGCATTAGGTCACAAACATCCCTGAAGTGGGCAGCCGTAAAGTCATGGGAAATGTTGCAATGTTGGGGCAAATCATCCCAATCATTCCCATTAAGGTGATCGTGACATACTCTGGCACTGTCGGGGATATACAATTTATGTTGAGAAAATACGTGGATTTTAACAACATTTGGAATTCGATGGCGGGTTTCATTAGCGCAGCCATGAAAGATACAATGCGTCGCGGTATTAGGTGCTCTCATATATTCAGGAATATGAAGCATTTCTTCTAATTGCGGTTGTAGTTGTTCTTGCGGTTGTAGTTGTTCTTGCGGTTCTGCTTGTTCTTGCGGCTCCGGCTCGGGTTGAGGGTTTGCATGACCTCTAGTCGCATTTTCGGCTCTTTGCCAGCATCGGTAACATACTCTTCGGGTGTTGTCAAACACGACCTGAAAATGATATATGAAAATGTAAGGAAAAGAAAAACAACTTTGGTTTCCGAAAAATACCTAACAAAATAACGCATTGGGGGTCATTTGTGGGAGGGATTTGTTTTTCTGTCAGAAGGTGTGCGAATCGTCAAATATATGCCACAGATTCACAGATTTCTCAGAGATCTGGTTGCGGTTTTCTGTAGTTGTGTGTACGAAAACAAGGCATACACACAACCACACAAAACCGCAACCACAGTAATTGGTTGTGGTTTTGTGTAGGCCTTGTTTTGGTGGTAAATACATCGTGGAAGACGTAAAAGTGAAAAAGGAATCACTTGAATGTTCTTTAAGCGACCAGAATCACTTATCAATCGGTTTTCACTTTTACGTCTTCGTTACCTCATTTACTACTAGAATAGATCTGGGATGCAGTTGCACATGATTTCAATTGGTTTCCTTTTATATCGAAGGTTCAGTGAGGATCGAGTGGAAAAAAAAAGTGCAATAGGTACAAACCTCCAGAGCAGCGTTTTCTCGTATAAATGTTACTAGCTCCACGTGTGTTCTTGTCAAGGCTTCCGACAGAACGCGTACTTGATATCTGCCTCGGCATAGCCCTCTTCGGCACATTACACAGTTACGGTAACGTTCCATTGCAACGAAACAATCCAATCGTTAAGCACCCAAGTCCAATATAAAGCCACGGTCAACAAATAAAACGGGTAACAGAGTCCAAAATGATGCCAAGGTCAAAGTCGATGTGAACAATGAGGAGCGTAATAACGTAGCACTTAACACAATATCAGCAAACGACTGACTACCTGCACAAGCGGCCAAGCGTTCCTCACCCTAACATACCTGCCCCCGCGCCGTGTCCCGGAGCGCGAGAGGGGTCAAAACCGAATTCCAGCGTTACCCGTGACCGTGAGTGGGAGAGAGAGCGCAATGTCGCTGTCTCGCTCTAATGATTTATGACAGAGTATGCATAGATGTGATTTTCGTAAAAATCATGAGCATCGGTTGAGTTAAACCAGAGATATGAATTTTTCTAATTTCTATTTAGAGCAAAAAATGGTACTTTCCGACGAGCATATTTCAAAATGGACAATTCATACGGATTCGTCTTCATAGAATTTATTTTTTCACTTGAAAAGAGCTATCCAACGACATATGACTCATCTTGATTGGACATAAGGACCAAAACGCCCATCATCCATGCAATACCTAAATACTCAAATTATTATGGATCTAGGCTAAGTAGGTATTTGGTACCTGCAATTTACAAAAACCTCCCAGAGGAATTATGTAATAAGCACCTCAGAAAAGCACAATTTAAAAGTATGCATAAGCGCTTGTGTTAAGTAGTTTGTACACATAAAATATTATCGATAATGTTAGTTTTGTAGAAAGTAATGTTAGTTTAGTAAGTTACCAAGAACTGTTACCAAGAGCTTGCCGATAAACTGCATTAGCAGTTTGGCAAACTAATGATGATGTAATTTTGCATTGTTTTCAGTGAATAAATAATAATAATAATATTGGCCTTTTGCATCTTCTTAATGAGATGATTTATACAGCGTCCAGTGGCATCTTCACCCACACTAGATGGGTGAAGGGACCACTCCGACGCTGTACATGGTTTTATAGATGGTGTAGGCTTGCCCAGCACCTATACCATCCTGACAGCTTAGTCGGCCTAGCCCACAGGAAAGACTAGTCAATACGTGCGGAGCCAACCAAGCCGCGGGTTTCCTCACGATGTTTTCCTTCACCTATAGTGATAAGATAAGATAAAATGTTTATTTGTACTTTGAAACACACATAAAATTTTACAACAAATTAAACATAGAAACACAGTTAAAAAACAATAGAATCGGCATGCTGATAAAAACAAAGTATACAACTAGTTAAAAGCATAGTTATGTGTGTTGCAGCAGTACAAAATGGCGGTATCTCAGCGTAGTTATCTACTCGGTAGAGCAGATCGCTGATTTTCAGCTACAGCCTGGAGGTTGGGAACGTAACATAGACATTTTCAATTTATTAAATTAATACCATTATAGCATTCATTAAAAAAAAGGTGGTGTACGTTTGAGCATAAAATTATTCTTAAATGAGACAAAAACAGTAATATTGTAATTCAATAACTATACAATAGAAGTAATATTAAATTAACAAAAACTCATTTAATTATGTAAGAAGCAGAACCGCTACCTGCACCAGGTGACAAATGTGAAATTCCTAACTTTTGCTGTTCTAGAAGATAAACTTTCATAAGGTTTGTAAAACAAGATTTAGTCTTGGAAAGCCTTATAGGGGGAGGAATGTTATTCCAGCACCTGGTTGCATGATAGCGGAAGCTGCCTTCAAATGCAGCGCTTCGATGTCGATGGAACTCAAGTGGTTGGCGCGCAGACCGAGGATGCTTAGCCGCAAACCGAGAGAACTTAAGTTTGGAAAAAAGGTAGTCAGGGCACTTATTGTTGACAATATCAAACATCAGTGACGCCAAGTGCAGAAATCTGCGCGAGACCATATCAAGCATGGACGCGCTGTTGAGGTAAGGAGTTACGTGGCTACGTGGAGGCATATCAAAACAAAATCTGCAGCAAGCGTTCTGTACGCGCTGTATTTGCCGTCGAGATGTACTCAAGAGTCTCGGTCCATAAACCAGGTCGCCATAGTTGAGCCTTGATAAGATGAGTGACTCACAAAGAGAAATCCGTGATTTTTCAGTGAGTAGGTGGCGGATTTTATATAAAACTTTGAGCCTGTAAAAACAGTTCTTCATTAATTCTGTAACATGAGACTCAAAACGTAGGTTGCTATCCAATATGATTCCCAGATTTTTTACCTCATCAACACGATCAATACTTTCACCAAGAATTGCAACACCTAGTGACTTCTCTGTTATTTTTAATACCTGAGCTTTCGTACCGAGCACCATGCATTTTGATTTGTTGGGATTTAGTATAAGAGCACTATTTTTACACCATAAAGCTATACTATTCAGATCTTCATTCATCCTTAATATAGCCTGAGGCATCCTATAAGGTACCTCAGATACATATAACTGCAAATCATCGGCATACTGATGAAAGTTACAATTCTTAATAGCCCTAACAATATCTGCACTGTATATTATATACAGGAGTGGACCTAATATTGATCCTTGAGGAACGCCTCGGTTTACAGGCCTGGGTGCGGACACAAGGTCATAGCCGTCACGTTTTCGGAGCTTTACTGACTGGTATCTGTCACCCAGATAGCTAACAAAAAAATTAATAGAATTTTCATCAAACCCGTAGTATACAAGTTTTGATATTAAAAGAGAGTGATCGATACTATCAAATGCACGAGAGAAATCTAGTAGCGTTAATATAGTGCCTCGTCCAGAGTCCTGTTCAGTCAGAATATTGTCTGTTACATCAAGCAACGCAGTCACCGTACCGCGACCTTTACGAAAACCAGATTGACGGGATGGTAGAATTTTTTGTCTTTCAACATAATTAATTAGTTGGTAATATACTGCTTTTTCTAGTAATTTTGACAAAAATGGTAATACGCTAATTGGTCTTAGATCCTTTAGTTCACTGGGTTGGTCTGTTTTGGGCAATGGAGTGACCAAGGCATCCTTCCAATGCTTTGGAACAACTCCGGAAAGGATAGATTTATTTACAATATTTGTAATAACCTGTAGAGTTGTTGGTAGTGTGAGTATTATCATATCCTTGCTAATACCATCGTTGCCTATAGCACACGATGTGATAGATTTTATATATTTGAAAATATCCGTTTCATTAACAGGCTTCATCATAGTGTGTGGTATTGCGACTACAAATTCGCAAATGTACGTAACTTTGAAATTAAACAAAGTCATTGGTACATGTCCGCACGGATCGAACCTGGGGCTCACGCTTGCGAGTCCATGGTTCTACCCACTGAGCTACCACCGCTTCAGTGAATAAATATATATAAATAAATAATGATTTCCATATAAATGTGTAATTTATATCGAAATCACCTCCGTTGATTTCTTGTCTCTGTTGAATTAAGACGTTTGACGACCTCTGTGGCGCAGCGGTTGCGCATCTGCCTACCATGCGAGAGGTCCCGGGTTCGAACCCCTGGAGACAAAAACCTCAGGACTTGGAGGTCGCTGTTTCTGGTTCCCATGACACAGGGTATCCTACTGTGGGGCAGGAAACAATGTATGTGCCTGTATGAAATGAAATGTAAATGTTATGTTACATTATGTTATTTATTATGTAGTTATGTTTTAATTTACAAACGATGTGATGGATGGCATTGAGACTTTTCCAATATGACTGTCTGACTGCTTCATTGATGTAGCGGTATCACGTCTGATTACCAAGCAAGGTCGTGGGTTCGATTCTCACCTGGGGCCGCATTTGTACAGATGACCTCAGTCTGGGCTATTTCCATGGTTTTGTGATGTCCTACCCTGGTTACCATAACACAGGGCATCCTTGTTTGGGACCAGGACAGTTTGATCGTATTATAGAATTTCGAGTAGATAAATAAAATAAATTATAGCTTTGTGAGAAATTACAATGAGAACGCTAGTACGAAGCAGTATTTTTTTTTAAAACCTATTTAGTGGCTAAAAATTCCACCCATGCCGGGACTCGAACCCGCGACCTCTAGCTAACCGTGCCAGCGCTCTCCACTGAGCTAATGAGCGACCACCGACATCAGTGAAATTTCGAACCTCTTTACAATACTCTCTGTATTACGTAAAGGCAGCAACAGAGTTAGAGAGATAATACATAATATAGTTTTGTTTTCAGATCTAAACACCATCCAATCTTTATTTATGTCACGTTTCCTTGCGATCTGGCATGTCGTTTGTAAATTAAAATTATACTATATTTGAATGGGGAATGCCTCGTGACGTCCCTTCATAAGCTCCTAAGTCCTAAACTTGATAATAACAATGGTCTTTGATTCAATTGTTATTTTCAAGGTCAGGACTTAAGAGGTTAAAAAGGCATCACGCAAGGCGATTCCCAGACAAACGTTATTTGGTTTTGATTTATTAATAATACAAAAAAAAAAGATAAAACAAATATTAATCAAAAAAGGATAATCCTGACAACATTGTATGTTTCTTACAGCTTAAAACTGTAATGAAACTTATTTTCAAAGATGTAAAACTATAAATTAATAATTACAATGAAACAACGATGGACATCGTACCTGCGGCACCCACACTAGGATACTTTTTTGCCGACATGGTTCTCAGAGGCATGTCGTCTCCATTATTTTATCACGGACGTCACAGTCACACTGTAGGTGTGCATTATGTAGTTGATGAATGCCTCTGTTATCCGATGTTCCCAGGCTGCAGTGGCCATACTTCCGATGGGAACCGGCAACGACCTGTCTCGCGTGCTGGGCTGGGGCCCGACCTATGCCTCGGATATGGACGCGCACGCCATCATCGCCGCAGTCCAACGAGCCGTCGACCAACCGCTTGATAGGTTCGAGTTTAGATTTTGTATAATAATACTAGCTGTGCTCAGCGGTGTTAACCACGGTTTCTCGATTTTCCCGTGGGTATAAGATATTTTCCCGCAGTAAAACGTAGCCTAACGTGTTAATTCAGGGTGTCAGCTAACTACATACCAAACACACACAAAGCACATAAGCACAACACATCAAAGCATCCAACCTTTAATTAGTTAGACATGAGATTTTCGCACTTAGCAGCATAGTTGGGCTATTGTACGTAGCAAGCTCTGAGGAACGTTAACACTTCAGATACTAGGGTTTCCTTACTATGTTTTTCCTTCACCGTCAGCAAGTGATATTGCTACCATCACTTTACAAATGTACATAACTTAGAAAATAAAGTCATTGGTACATGCCGGGATTCGAACCCACGACCTATTGAGAAGTCGGCGTTCTACCGCTCCGCTACCAACCTTTACCCCACACCCTGTATGTATTGTAAAGGAAAACGCGCACCGAAGTCATTGGGAGCCTTTCAAATTTTCAAGTATCGAAATCGCTTCACGCGGCTCAGCGGGGTTTCACAGGATTCGTTTAGTTCGATGGATTCGGCACAAATTAGATTTTTTTTGTGTTGAGCTGGCTTAGAACTTTTTATTGCACACCATATCTGAAATATAGAAATGCATCGCTGAATGTGTTGCTAAGCGCAAATCTCGAGAGAAGCTGAACCGATTTCGCTAATTCTTTTTTTAGAATATTCCTTGAAGTACGAGGATGGTTCTTACGGAGAGAAATATTAAAAAAAATAAAGAATCGGTTATTAGGAGGTGTTCGCCGGGTAAGCTAGTGTATAATAAAAATTACATTAAATATGTGCACATACGCCTTGTATAAGTTATTTGAAAGAGGGTTTGGTGACTGGTTACGGTGGTGTGGAGTCGCTGGATGCGGACTGCACAACACCGTGAAGCTTGGAAAACCATGAGCGAGGCAGTGGCTGTCAAATGGCTGATGATAATAATGATAAGTAGCTGTACAAAGGTACGAAGTCAAAGGACTTCGTTTGAGTGGAATTAACTGCGTCTGTTTACCTCTGTACAGGTGGAAAGTGACTATCCGCCACCGCCGCAGCCGGCTAGGCCGCACGCGGCCGGACCGCACGCTCTTCGCGTACAACTACGCCTCCATCGGAGTGGACGCGCAAGTGGCGCTGGACTTCCACCGCGCGCGCACACAATTCCTCTACCGATACGCTAGCCGCCCACTCAACTATGTAAGAGGTTTCGAGAATAATATAGCCAAATGCGAAGGTATTCGAGCGGCGCTATCTGGCCTGAATTGGAATTTGCCGCGTACTATCGTCAGAAATGTAAATCGATCCCCTACGAGTTAATGTGCCGAAGAAGAAGATGCGAACGTTCGAACTTTACATCTTTGTTGCATAGTTGCCCGTAACGTAACTGAATAGAGTACACGCTGTTGGGAAATTTTCAACGACTAACTACTCGTAATGCTCAAGAGCGACGAAATAAATATAGTGAGCAATTGTGGATGGAAAGACAGGCGAGAGGCGCCCCGCGCCGGACATAAGATTTGAAATAGGGGATGTGTTAGCAATTAGTATAATAAAAAGTACCAGAAACTGGCCAGGGTTTATGGAGCGCATAATGAATGTTGATGGGGCGAAAGAGGATTTTCAGGATTGTAAATAGTTTTAAACCATGGTATTAGCCTACCTCTCCCGGGTAATAATAACCAACTTTTTCCAGGTTTTATGCTTCAGCCACATGTAGCCAGTCGCAGTTGTGGTGTAGTGACACCTCATCCACTCATGCATAGTAATATAAATTTACAAATAATTGTAAATGTTCTCACTTAACCCAGTACAAAACGTCTAACACTAACTACGCCATTTAATTTTACAATATTTTCTTAATAGTTTCCTTGCATAAATCCGTTATGTCAGTACAAAGCCCAGAAACCGAGCAATTATTTGCAAACGTTACTATGTCACGCCATAATTGAGTATCCAAGCATAATAAATTACATGCCGCAACTCTCATCAGAGCTTCTTTGTCAATATTCACAGATGTAATAAATGTAATCATAAAACCGCAGATTGCCTACGCGCTGCTGGGCGCGACCCGAGCGCTTGACGACGGCGGATGCGACGGGCTAGAGCGGCGACTGCGCGTGCGGTTAAACTCAGCGCAAGACCCGCTGGGCTTACCGCCGTTGCAGGCGCTAGTACTGCTCAACATAAACTCCTGGGGGGCTGGTGTCGATCTATGGAGTGAGTAGCAGATTCATTTGTACACTTTCTACATTCGTTCACTGAACGCGCAGTTTATTCTGTCTTTAAGCCAGCCCATGAATAGAGCCCAGTGCTGGCTATAGGCCTCTTCCTTATCACGCCGAAGCCTCGGAAAGCAATGGAAATGGATTGGTAAGGGACTAAGATAGTTTCCTGCTTGCTAATCTCGTCCAATGCTTTCCTACGGCTTTAGTAATGTCATGGATCCACTGGGTCGCTGGTCTGCCCAGCCATCGCTTACCTAACCTCGTCCAACACTCTGTGTTTGTTACATATCGTTTTTTTTTTCAGGTTTGGGAAGTGAAGATGTTGAGGAGCAAAGCATTTGTGATGAAAAACTTGAGGTACGCTGATTGATAGATTTTGTTGTATATTTTTTAACGAAATGTTCTGAATGACATGTTTATTGTTTTCAGGTTGTAGGTGTATCGTCGTCATTCCACATCGCGCGGCTACAGTGCGGCTTGGCCGAGCCGTATCGGTTTGCGCAGGCTTCCAGAGTCAAGGCAAGGAACTGTACTATTTTTACCCTACCTTCTTGCCTTCCTTCGAGCCTGCTGGTACGCGGATTTTAAGCAGAGAAATTAAAAAAAAATTAAGTCTCACTAGTCCCTTTTAGAGATTGGCGATCACTGATAATTATTCGCTCTAAGCCGAGTTTCATAGAACTACGATCCTATCGAATTTTACGTCGAATTGTCACAGTAAACCATGAATACAATTCATGAGTTCTGTAAAACAGGTGGGAATTTCAGGAAATGTTCTCAGCTTAAACCGCCGCCGGCAAGAATATTCTCCGGAAGAAAACACGCATTGCTATTCCCTTTCATTTCTATAGAATTCTGTTATTTGGGCGGACCCATACACTTTTCAGTCAGATTTGATCAATGTGTTAGCTAGCAGTTTAAAGCTATACCTATCGCAACCCAACTAATAGGTCGAGTGCGACGGAGGTTACCCTAAACGTGATTCCTAGAATGGTGTTAACGTTTAGTAACAACCAAGGATGTTTTAAAAAGTTCTTGGTAACAACCCAACACCACCAGTCGCAAACATCGCCAAGCGATTCAACTCTTTCAGCCATGATGTCTGGGCCGGGTTTCAAAAATAAATAATTTTAGTGTACAATTTTAAAACTACAATGTACTTATATTTTATTACGACATTTCGACGTTCATTGCGTAGCCGAGTCTTTATATTCATATTCTTTATCACATACATAGTTATAGTACAGGTGGTGATGTTATTTGTACAAGGTGGTGTTGTTATTTGTAGGTAAGTACATGATACCCTGTGAGGGCACTGCAATACAGTTAGTCCAACTTCTTACTCGGGGATAATAGATTATGCATTTTATTATGATAAGTAAATAATGAATTGTAGATCTATATGTCCCACGTGATGACACCCGATAGGCAATTGCGTAACACATGAGGTGGCCTTAGATATTATGCACTTGCCCAACGGACCTAAGTTAGGCCTGGTCTTCACTTACCGTCAGGTAGGACATAGACGAGCCCGTATTACGTAAAATAAAACATATTTCCTTTGCCTCCACGGACAGAAGTAAAGTGGAGTTCGTTGAACGGATGTTGTATGTCGGAACAGATCGAGCTCAGCGGGTCGTGCGCCATGCAGGTGGACGGCGAGCCCTGGATGCAGGGCGCCGCCACTATCACCGTGGAGCCGGCGGGTCGATGCCTCATGCTGCGCGCGGCCCCAACAGAATTAGACACCTAATGCCCGAGTCTATAAACCCCTGAACCGCATTACCAATCATGGGGATTGGACATGCGCCGCCCCTATTGGGACATGATCTTATTTTGAGCATAGTGTTCTTGGTTTTAGAGTACAAAGAGCTAGTGCCATACTGTACTTAGTTTTCGAGAAAATATTTCTATTATTTGTAATGGGAGGATATTATAGATCACAGATAATAGATTTGTGCATTTTGTTTGTAACAATATAATATCTTCTGATGTAACAACTTTAAACTTATTTAACTATTTTGTTGTTATTGATGCACATATGATTATTTTTGTCGCATTTGAGATAGGTTTTGTTTTATTTTTTTTTAAGAAAATCCAATTCGAAACTTTGTAATCGCTAGTTTATTGTATTGGTCTAAATACTGAGTACGTACTTAATATTTTCGAATTAATTAATACGAGTAGAGTATTCTGCATTCACGATGCTGACCCACCAAAGATGTCACAAATTTTGTAATGACAAAGCTGCCTGCCAATACTTATTAGTTGTACCAATGTGCCCCTCTACTTTCGACGCTAAAGTGGCCAACTTGAGTTACAATTGAGAGCGTGTCTAAATCATTTAGACAAAATAAGCCTTTAGTTTCCGATGCGCTCCAATGTTTCAATAAGTACAATGCAATTTCTTATGACCGAAACATTTGCAATAAGTTATTTCTGTTATATTGGCACGATTTGGAATCTAATAAAGTTGAGAAAAGAGCTGTTATTACTATAATATTATTTTCTTATATAGAATGGTAAATATATGCACAATATTTTGAAGTAAATTTTTTTTCTTCCAAAATATTTTGAAGTAAATTCATTTGTAATCAAGTAGGCAAAAAAAATAAAATAATGAAAACATTAATATATTTATTTCACTCTACATTCATGTTATGGAATTCTAAACAAGTTACAATATTTTTATAAAATTTGAAAATAAATAACAACAAGCAACAATAGAAGTAACACGAAAATTAACTATCATAGGAAAAAATACTCATAGTGAATCTGGATTTATATTGATAAAAAAAATATTTATTTTATTAGATTTATGGAATTCACAGTTTATGCTTAAAACTTTGTTATACAAAATATTTATTCATACAACCAAAATTATTCTTACATACACTTTTGCTGGGATTCCCTTGTAAGTATAAAATACCTGTGCCAGGGAAACCCGCTTATACATTTAGAGATTTTTTTAACCACGTTTAACGCGTCTGTTGTAGTTTAACCACACGGTTCGTCACACAGTATTTTGGTAATGTAAAAAAATTATGACTACAATAGTCACAATTATCTTTGTAAAATAGTCTAAAAACAAAAAATATATTTACTTATCGTCTAAACTGGTACTAACTTGGAATATTCAGGTCAGTTGTTTTCAATTTCAACTTGATTGGAATATTTGGCACCATATTTAATGTTAATTTGAAATACTATTTATTCTATTAGGATATCGCATAGCTATAGACGTCATTAAGGGGAGATACTTCGAAATAATGTAAGACTTTAGTAACCTTCATCCTTACTTTTTTTCTTTTATCTAAGGGCGTTATTTTAGACAGTCTTGAATTTTGTAACACAATAACTAGAGAATACATTATTATGATGCCACTACCTAAAATTAACAGGAAGAAACTGCTTGACATAGGTACAATTACTCTTACCAGCAAATATAAACGTTTCAGAAAAAATAATTAGATTCATTATAGCTATTAATGGTAACATCTCAATAAATAGCAATGAAATTAAAATTATTGAGCCGTGGTTGTATTTTATAGATATGTAATGCCAAAAAACGTCATTCGCATCAACTGTTGCTCAAACAGTCCTTTACAAGAAGCAATCATTACAAGTGCACAGATCTGTAGAACAATAACAAATTTTTTAACTTTCTAGATGAATGAAACCACATCTAAATGCAAACTAAAAAATTGTCTAGCGTGGCTAGTCACGAAATAATCCCGTTCAGATTAATTCCATACATAAATTAACTATATTTATACACAACTTCTGCATGGTTAGGCCGTCTCTTGAACGACAACTTTACGCGGAAGTGAACCAAAGTTCATTCGTAGTTGTTCCAAGAAGACAAAAGTGAGTATAGTGTGAGGGGCAAGTCTTACAAAAGCTGGAATGTATCCTTTAAAGAAAGCCAAAGGCCCTTCCTTGGCTGTCTTGCTGACTAGATGGAGCATGCTCCTGTACTCGCCTGGCTTTGCATTCATTGCTCTAGTTTTTAGTACATCAACAGGCTGAGTTAATGTGGTTGCTATAGCTCCCTGGAAAAAATATAAAGATATATTTTGTGTGTAGAAATGTAGTAAGTCTATTTTTTATTGTTCATGTTCAACAGAATCCCAAAACATGGTCTAGTGAGTTATTTATGAGTTATGTCTAGTGAAGGCGAGCTACTAGTTTCTTGCCGCCATTAGACCAGACTTTGGTTCAATCAATGGTTCTTTTTTTATATCCTAAGTACATTCCATTTTCACAAACTTACAGCAGATAGGCTAGAAGTGACGTGAGTTATAACATTATCTCCAAAGTAGGATGTTGTCAGCAGTAATTCCTTGACAAGGTCATAGAAGGAGAGCTGACCAATAGTCATGAGCACTGAACGACTGCAGTTCATTGAGGCTCCGGCCCATAGCCTTGTTACACCCTCTTTTTTCACAACACGGTAGAGACCATGAATTGCATTTTTATAACTGGAAAAAATTAGAGTTTTCATTACATACATTTCTGAAGGTATGGGAAAAAAATTGTAACTTTTAAAAATTTTGATAATAAAATGTTCGACGCACTTCCTTCGTTGATCAGCTGGCAGTTTGACGTCATTTTGCATCCGTACATTGACTAAATCTGCTGGGTTACCAACTAGACCTCCAGCAAATCCGCCCAAGCCTGCCAGAAACGCTGACTTGTAGAATGGAAGGCTGCTACCCTGAAATGTGATGCAAGTGACATAAATAAAATATTTGTTACTTGTAAAACCACTATTCTATTCTATTGTTAAACACTCCTCAAATTTAGTTGAAACAGTTACGAGTGAGCGGAAAGACTATTTTTGTGTTTATTCAATAAGGCAATTAATATTTTTTCATTTGTATTAAAATGAGATTGTATGTTTATTCAAATTGCTATATTGTCAGTAACAGGCATTAATTTATTCTTGCATTTTTAAAGTTTAAATTCAGGATACATGGGTATCCTGAATTTAAAGACAATTGTAAACAGAATTGTATATGAATTCTGTTTGTCTTGAATTACAAACAGAATTCATATACAATTCTGTTTGTCTATTCAAGATACAGCTTGGTCACCTCATATGAGTGAGAAACCCATGTATCCTGAATTTAAACTGTACCTAATAGAAACAATTCTATACATACTTTGCATACAGAAAAATAAAAAAATAGTAACATAAAATTTGTTGAATAATATTTGTTGTTTACTGAGCTATAAGAAGTTTTGTACTGTTATTCTACAATCATGAGTAACATATGACTGTTACTTACGCCCTTTGGTGCCATTTTTTGCTTAGCATACTCATAAATTCCGAATCTGGCTGTGGAATATGTCAACTGCCGCAATAGGGATGCAGATATACCGTTGTACAATCCCATGATTCCTTAAAGCAAAAGGACAATCAGTGGTGGTTACAGCAACATTGGACAAATCTTTTAGTATTGATGAATGAAAAGTAAAGAGGTAACAGGAAAAAGATTAGTTGCCAAGTATTTTGGGGGGAGGTTTAACTTCTATTGTGGTTTAGCAAATGAGAGCAATTCTGAATATTTACTATATTACGAAAACTGACCTTGATTTTTTACAACTATTTTAGTTAGTTGGAAGAGCGAGACATTTTTTCCCTTTTGTGTTTGCATCTGAACCTTGAGCAAGTCGAGAGGGTGCGTTACGCACGCAGCTCCTGCTGACGCTAACCCTCCGAAGTACCACCGGGACACTCTCGCCTCCATTGTAGATGTGAACTGGAATTGATTAGACCCAGTTCGGTTGGTGGGTAAAGTTGGGTTCCGTTCAAACAATTGGAGCCATCACGATTCACGACTATAAACGGTACGGGCTTAAAACTTCGAAATCATTATACATAGACAGAATTCACGGTCACTCAACGCTTTTGCTAAGGCGAATAGGTTTGTATTTATTATCTTGCATATGTACAGACATGAATTAAGTCTACATAGATTCTATCTTTATAATTAATTTCTAATGGCATCGAATTTTACTGTAGTAAATACACAGCACAAATAAATAGTACGTATCAGCGATTGATACACACTACACAGTAAGTGGTAAGTAAATAGTCTTTTTAATCTGTGGCACACAGCACAGCTGCTGTCAATGTCATATTTTTGACACTACGACAAGGGGTAGCAGTAACTTCGCAGAAACTTACGACAGTAATGTTGTCCTGCTTTCGCTAACCAACCTTCCATAAGAAAAAAAGAGATGGCACTACGTTTATCAATGCACCGATTTCAAGGTGCGTACAGGCCCTACTGTCAAACGCTACCGACTAGGGATAGGCCTAACTCTCCATCGATATCGATAGAAACGTTGAACAATGGAGACACCTTGGACTAAATCATGTAAATAATTATAATCAATTGCTTTGTATATAAGTTTTAAATCATGTTTAATCAAAAGAAGTAACAATAATTTAAAAAGCAACACTTTTTTATACAAAATAGTGAATTTACAATTATATTCGTCAACGTCAGCATAATACTCCGTCTCAGATTTCTTCCTGAATAAAATCCGTAACGACATCCAAATTTACGTTACGTTTCTTCTTCCAATTTTTAAATACAGATCGAGTTAGGTCCTTGTATTAAAAAGTTGTTTATCTTGCAATGAAATTTGAAAAGGAAAATACTATTGCTAATATTGACTAGGTAAATCCATCTTCGACCGCAATCTGTCGCTAAAAGTCGTATTTAATTATCACAATATTATATTATTATTGCAAGTAATAATTCAGTAATTCGATGGATGCAGTAATTTGATGTGTCAAGTGATGAATTCTGATATTTGAATACGTTTCATTGACAGATTTTAGACAACAGGTTGATGACAGGGTTGATGACCACATCAACAAAGGAATTTTTGAACGCAAGACTTTAAGGATCATCAACTACGTCAGGCTGCAGTAAATTTGATCAAGAAAGAAGAATATGACCGTGGCATTGGCAGATAACAGACATTTTGCTCACTTCCCATGTTCAGTACTGACCTGAAAACAAACAGAAACTTTTAATAAAGGCGTACCTACAAAAGAGAGCTGCTTAAATAATAACATATTCCACTTTTAAACACTTTCGTTTTAGATCTCTTTATAAAAGCTATTTGGGTTACAAGCTACGTCTATTATTGACTGATCCTGATATTTAATTACATACTTTGAAGTAAGGTACAATTTGCATCTATATAGTCAGATATTTTTTGCAATAAGGTGACCACATCATTTATTAATTGTGAAACTAACAGCTTTGACGTCCATTCATTTAACATTTTGTTTTTACCTTTCAACTTTTCTTTATCTATGATTTACACTGTTGGAGAGATGGTTTTCATAGTTATTCTCGTTATGCTCGAATACAAAATAAACTCCTGGGAGCATCCTGTTTTGTAAAAACATGTGATAAGTGTATATGAAAAGGTAGAGGTACATATTCTGCAACAAATGTTTAACTTTCTCACCATTACTTCCATTTTTACTGGTCTAAGGTGGGCACCACATCTTCCTTCAGGCGTGTTCGCAATAAGTTTCTTCGTCCCAATCACTCGGGTCTAAAGTGCCTTGAGCGCAGTTTACAGTCGTTTTTGTCCTGTTTCTTATTTCTGCGTTTTTGCGTGCTTTTGCTTCCATTTATCAATTTGGGAAAACTTGAACAAGAAGAAACAATGGATTATGTATTAAGAAGGCGTGATGAACAAGTATCGACTATACTACTACTGAGGCGAATTTTCATCGACCATGCTTTTGCCATCCCATCACTAGGACAACCTACAAATGGATTGGTATATTTTCTTAATTTTAGAGCGTAGAAGGGTTCGAGAAGCAACAATTACGGTAATTTTGGTTAATGAGTCATTAGGAAGTTTATTTACAAAGTGATATTTTATCCGTTGGTCCTTTTATGCGAGAAAACATAGGTTTTAGGTACTCACCTTTGGAAGTTCATATTATAATCTCCGTCTTCTTTGTTTCTTATGTGACCTGCAGCCACCACGCACTTTTCACCTCGTTGTGCATTTATTGTACAATATCCCAGGGTAAGTTGTGTGCACCAAAATATTTTAGTTATTTCAATTTTCTAAAATAATCCGACGACGTCTTCACAGATTTTGCACTTGCGATAACCCGAGTAAATTTGAAAACATTCAGAGTGCTGCCACTATTGTAAGTTACATTACCATCTTAATTTGGACTCTTACTCAGGGCATTAAGGCATCGTTTTGACAATTAGGCCTGTACGCTGTCACGTGACCATCGTTTCTTCTATTGGTTTAATTGTTCTGTGCACTACGACGTACGAGAAAGACTATTCTGTGCAATTTGTGTAAAAAAAAGCTCGCTTATGGTTTTTTTTGAATGATTACACTGACGAACTTACACTACCTACAAAAAGAAATCGAAGATTTTTCTGGTAGAATACTTGGGATTGAGAATGGTTAAGGAGGGTGACGCCCGCCCCGTGTTACTTCTCCACTGCTCCACTTTCCGATGATTAGCTCATCGGAATGGATGGCAGCCGCGTTCATGTAAATATTTGGCAGCAACAACGCGGAGAAAATGGCTCAATAGCAACTTGTTCACAGTGCGCGACGCGTAAACTTATCAGTGTAATCATAACTTTTGACCTTGACAATGACAGTAGGTCGGTACGATTAAAAATCGAATCTTTTTTGTATAAATCTCTCTTTGTAACATCGTAGCTATTTCAAAATAAAAATATTGCTTTGTGCTTTCTGTCGGGCAATTGGTCGAAAAATATTCTTTAAAAATTGTCCTTATGGTCCATGCACTTAAGTCTCAACTTCACACAATATACATCTAAATAAATTTCTTGAAACTGTGCTAATGAGTTCAATTTATTTCATGTTTCTGAGAAGATCTAACCTATTTTTGTAGTGATTTTGAATGAAGAAACCCTGAAAAGGAAAGTTTCCGTGAAGAAAAAGGAACTACCGTTGAGCTCAAGGTTACTAAATAACATTTTCTACTGTCGAAAACGTACAAAGTATCATTGAACACTTACACGACTCGAAATATGGTGATCACAATGGTTACAAAGTTCAGGATCCACTCTATTTAGCTTATTACACCTTTTATGACTTAATTTTATTTGTGAGACGTTTCACTCTACTATTAATACATCTGTCATACTGAGAGCACGGCGCAAACACTTCGCGGTTGGTTACGTACAGCGACTGGACTGATGGTAATCTCGCATAGAGTGCGTGTTATCGTTATGTCACATGCGGACATCTCGCATTCATAGTTTCCGTAAACCACTGTACTTAGATGACATTGATCTTTATGAGCCAAAACTAAATAGAATATTTTTTTTATTTCAGAATGGCTTCAGATATAATAGCATGTATTCAACTAGACAAGCAGCTTGATACCAGCAGAGTCATCGTGGCGAAGGAGTTATATGGCTGTGACAGTTCATTTATCAGCAGCTGTATACTCGGGCATGCAATAAAAAACAAAACTCCAATCCTTCTTGTGTTAGTCCACAATTCACTTTCACACTATCAAAATGTAGGGCTTAGAATGTACTACAATCTGAAAAAGTCCATAGATTCAGGCCTGATAGACGTCTTTGATTTTGCTGAAGAAATAGAAAATGTTTTATCAAAAAATAATCACAACTCTTTAGAACACATCTTTTCCAAGATAAGTGAGAAAATAATACAAATGCAAGACAAGTATGATCAAGTTAATGTTATTGTAGATGGTGTATCACACTTGTTTGATTTGCAATACACTGTAAAGCAAGTCAATCAGTTTTGTAAACAAATTGTAAAGGCTGTTAGGATTAAACATGGCTTTGTTTTGTTTCATTGTAACGTGGCCTTTGAAGGTGATGCTACCCATGTTTTGTCAAATGTGTTGTCACATAAGGCTGACACTGTAGTAGACGTGGAGAGTCTATCTTCAGGACGGAGTGCTGATGTCTCGGGGCATCTTAAAGTAACATATACTGGGAGAAAATTTGATGAAAAATACATGTTCAATATGGACTTGCAGCCATTGCAATATCTTTTCAAACTGTTTGATAAAGGTGTGAAGTTGTTTGCACCCGGAACTGTGTAAATATACTTCAATCATAAGTTTATGTATTTTAAATATAGATACTAAGAGGAGAGTTGATAAATATATTTTTTTATTTAAAAAAAATATTTATTCTACGAGTATATGTGCTTTAAAATGGCTATTCCCATTAGTTCGTAATCGCGTTTCTTTAAACTGTTTCTAAATTGCTCTCTTAATTTGCTTTAATATTCAGGCTCATCCATAACTTTTCTGTGGCTGTAATGCTGATGCCCTTCAGTACACAATACAGTTAAATGCTTCGGCGGTGTCGGCGCATGAAAGTTTCATTTGTGGTCATTAGCTGTTGCCGTGGTGACCGGCGCGGCCCGAAGGTTTTAATTCTAACAGTAGCCACGTAAAGTCGCGAGGACACGGTACCCGCGAGAATAGAGGGCAAAGAATCTAAAGCGACACCTACATACCTACGCTCATAAACTTCTATTTGTTTATTTACTAACGACAGTTTGAGAAATTAGGGATGATTGATTGACTCCTTACTAATTGAATTGGTCATTCGTTTTTGTGGTTAGCGGGCAAGTGGAATAAGTTGGTGTATTTTTTTTGGGGAAGAGTGCATAAGTACGCGCGTCGCGCGAAAGAGCGTACGTGGCCCGAGACGCCTGCGATGCCATGACTCAAAGCAACCGGGGATCCTCCGACAAGCTCAATGGCGGAGCCTCCACCGCCACCGAAGAGAAGCTGATGGTTAGTATTCTTTAAAGTACCTAGAGAAGCTAATTTTTAGAACTTTTTCTTAGAAAAGTCGCCCGAATTTTAAACTATGTTTGCACCTGAGAAGTACCGTCCTAATTTTTTTTAATTTAACGAATTTTTCAATACTCTATTCCTTTTCCTTATTCCTTTGAGGTCTATTCAATACTCTATTCCTTTGAGGTACCTACTCTATTTCCTCTTGTAGAAACTTCTGTAAGTACTATATAGGTACTTGCTTAATGTTCATATTATTTATGTTTAAGGGCGAAAAATTAGATACCTATACCTAACATCACTTAATTTCGAAAATCCTTTCAATGAAACAAACCAGTAAGGTGGAGGGTGGAGGCGCGCCATCTTCGTGAGATGTATATCACACAAACCTCCGCCGCCAGTTTCTTGAATTTCACTAAGAATAGCTAGGTGCATAATTATTGTACCCATATGAGCTTATGATGACATACATACATTAACTCACGCCCTGTATCCCGGGTAGGCAGAGACCAGAGCAAGATAAAAAATACCCAAAAACCAGCGTGCCTGCATGCAACGACTAATTAATGTTGATGAAACGAACGAAAGAGATCTGTCTGGAATTCAGGATTGTAGCAAGTAGAGACCGAGTTCTCTCCCTACCGCTGCAAGCCTATATATATTACATCCGTGTTTGTCCCATATCAGGTCAAAACAAATTATTAGCCCTTACGCCAAGCTGTTTAGAATTGGTTTGTCAAAGCCTTGACCTCCGCAGGTGGCGGTGCGCGTGCGCCCGCTGCGCGCCGATGAAGGTGGCCGAGTCGTGCACGTGGTCAGCGATAAGGTTAGTAATCGTCACTAACATACAACTTCACTTGTTGTAGGGCTTGCTAACCTACTAATTGTATAAATGTGTGGATGTAAAGAAGTCTGGATTTTGTTACTCAATGACGCTGATCCGTACGATGTTTGTCATACCTAGGTATATGTCCTGTGATTATAATTATGTCGGACGAATACAAATTAATTCTACCTTGTATGACAATAAATGTCAATTCTAATCCATCACGGACTAAGCCGCGGAGAAAGTCAGTAAAAATTGATAGTGGTGGCCCCTATGTTGCCGTATCCAGAATTTTTTTTGGGAGAGAGGCCGAAAAGCGATTGTTTATCACACCGAATCGTGAAGGCAGTACCTAACCCAACAGGCTGGCGTGGGTACTAGACATACTGAGGCTGGCCTACCCGGGCTCCTCCCCATATTCTTGTCTATGATGATGGCCCCATACAATGGACGAGACTGCCAGGAGGCAGGAGAGGATGGCCTGGCGCGAAAGTGGCCGTTTCTTTTTCGCGATCTCTAAGTTTCGTCCATATTACACAGTATACAAGTTTTTTGTAACGACCATATATTTTTTAAGTTCACATTTTCAGAAAAATAATAAAAAAAGGGATTTTTTCACAATTTTGTCACACCTGTATATAGGTATAGGCAGTCTAGCGGAGTTTTATTTTTTTGCAAAGACGTGAGAGAGTCTCACTATGAACTTGAGTCATGGGGCGTGATCGAATCTTATTTAATAATAAAGCAGAAGTTGAGAAACATTTAGGTACCTACTTTTCAATGCGCCCTGGGTTTGTTTCGTTCATTGTTCAACACAATAACATTAGTGAGTTCGTGAATCGTCAATTCACTCGGTGGAGGACCCCTGTGTCATAGTTTGAGGACACTACCGTGCCGCACGTTTCATTCATAATAACAACCACCTCATTCTGGCAAAGCAAGATTGATGAGGTTTAACGTCATTACAATACGATATAAGTAGATATATCGTACTGTATAATGAATGACGCCCAAGCTCAAGGTTATGTCATTTTCTAATTAAAATACTAACTGAACACGTATACGGCTTATGCCCAAATTGCCTAGCAAATACATGTTACGAAACCCTTCCTGCGATTTGAGACTCATCGGTTTCGACTCACTTTCAAGTTAAATAAATTGTCACTTCGGCAGGGGATTAGCACTGATTGCCGCGTAACACAGGTATCTAGCACAGCGTCAGAAGCTAATCGTAAAGTTTGTGTAGGTATTGCAATTACGTAAATAAAATAATTGTAAAAACTCTTCGTGTTTTGATAAATAAATATTCTATTCTAATTCGTACATAATAAAATCGTGCAACTACCTATTAGTCTATTCTCGTATACGAGTTATGTTCCTTGGTTTTTACTGCTAATTAGCACCTGACTTTACGTGCAGTCATAATTTGCGAATACGTGCAGTTTGTAGGTCGTAGTAAATATTTATAAGCAGCATGCAGCAGTTGATACTTATTTATTACTTACCTACGTCTTTTAATTCTCAAATATTCTTGTAATATTATATCGGGCTTTCAAACTCGATAAATATCAATATGCTCATTCAACATAATCATATTTGTACTGGGCAGAGCCTATACAGGGTGATGGGTTAGGTCCTACTACATTGCTTGATGAGGTAACCTAAATTTTTAACGACGCTCATCATTCGACTAATATTTTTTTAATACCTATGATATTATTATACTGACATCACTAGGGCACATAGTGACAGACACCCAGAGCGATGACCTATAACATAGAATTTTAGAAGAGCCCACAGGTTCGCCAGGTGTGCATAGAAAGCAACGTTAACCTTATTTAGAGCGTTCTAAATAGTTCTGACAGACAGCTGTAGCTGCGGGTGAACTACATGCAGAGAGCGCACGCAGCGCCCTGCACGTTCTATATAGTAATGCCCTCAGGATTCTGTTGGTGGGACTGCCTCGCTGGTGTGTTGTCTGCCGAGGCGTACCGCCTCGCTTATGCGCAGAAGCAGGTCCAGCGACAACAGCATCCTGAGAACCCTGTCTGAAAAAAATTACAGCATAATTCTGCAGCACGGGATGGGAAAATTAATTATTTCTCACTAGCTAGTGCCCGCGACTTCGTCTGCGCAGGATTACAATTTCGTGTAGCTTATTAGCGTGGCGTAGAAAAGAACTGAAATTTTGAGTGTGACATTAAAATTATCACATTATAATTTTTTGTGTCGCATATGAAAAATATCACACAATATCTTTATAAATTGTAGCTTATGTGTTTTTTGATGTATGAGCTATATTATTGTAAAGTTTCATTAGAATCCATTCAGTAGTTTTTATGTGAAAGATTAACAAACATCCATCCATCCGTCCATACTTACAAACATTCGCAGTCACTTTAGTAGGATTCAGTGCAGTAGACTAGTAAGTTGGATTTTTTTTGCATGTAAGATTACTTTATAATTGGGGCATTATTGTAGCTAAGTGTATAAAAGTTAAATAAATGAAAGTGGCTGGTCAGTATTTCGTTGAATAGTTACAGGTTTTAACAATGATTTTTCAGAAGTCAGACATCTCTTTAGGTGGTCAAGCAGTTTAACCGCTAGACCAATGGCAGTCACATCATTCTTCCATTCAGATGCTGGTCCTGGAAGACGAGTCGGACAGTCGCCGGGACGTGCTGCGCTCCCGCAGGCTCAACGAGAAACATTACGAGTATGACCGGGTCTTCGGCGAGGAGAGCACACAGGTATGTACTGTATTAGCTTATTTACACTCGCGCGATTGTCAAGATTAGAGGCGAGGTGAGAGTGCAATAATACGACGCGCTTTCTTCGGAGGCGGTGCTTGGGCACGACGAGTCAGACGATCTCGCAGAGGACGAGAGCGTGGATTTTACACCCACGCCTTCGCTACAGTCAGTCGCTAAAGAAAGTCAGTAAGCCGTGACCAATGCCACTAATTCGGCGAATATCGAAATAGTTGCTGCCTGAAAGACAACTGAACGCACCGCGAGCGTGTGAACAAATTCTTAATCTCCCTGAATCTCGCAACCTGTTGTGGGGAGGAAGGACAGGCGCGAGGAAAGAGTGTAATTGAGCAACCAATTAGCTACCCACCGCGAGACAGGGCGCTAGAATAAGAAGTTGGTATTATGTCGTCATTGCACTTCTAGTCTACTTTCTACTTTACAGACTAACATGTTGTGCGACGCCTGCACGAGGTTTCGACGGAGAATGTGGAAAGAATCTCCCGTGTCGAAAATTCAAAATTTTTGACTCACTACCAATATTTGTCTTGGTTAAAAATTTGATTTGCCTCTGCACAAATGATAACTCCATAGCAGCTGCCTTTCCTCATTCGTCGCTTCCAACGAGAAATGTAGCCCTCCGAGCTTTAACCATTTTCACCTTCTAGGGCGAAGTGTACGACGCCGTATGCGCTCCTTTGGTCACGGCAGCTCTGCGTGGCTTCGCGGGAGCGGTGTTCGCGTATGGAGCTACAGGGGCCGGAAAAACGCACACCATGACTGGACTCATGTCCCGCGCGCTCAACCATCTCTTCACCAGCATTGCTGAGAGTGAGAAACCAGACGCGTATGAGGTAAGTTATTCCCATTCAATAGCTAAGCTCAAATTCTTAATGTTACGTGTTATGTTGCATTAGTATGAACTATTTAATAGAATGAACCCACTTGACCGAACCGATCTGCTTCAGATTGGGCGTGTGTCTTTGACGAAAGTTGTAACAACATGTTTGATAGAGAACCCTTCATTTTACATAAGAAAGAGTAAAGTATCCAGGAATAACGTTTGACGCCGTAGATATTTCTTAATTTTACACAAAAAAGACAAATACAAAAAAATATCCTAAGTTCGGATGGACAGGAACAAATATCTATTGAAAAGAAAGTATCTATGTGTATAAATAGAGACAGTTAGATTAGTAGCCAATCTACTAAAGAGTAGGTATAGGTAGTAGGTAGGTTCTTCTATTCAGCAGCATCTGCTCATTGGAGTGTTTCAGCAGTTTTTAATTTCTTCGGCAGCAGTATTGCGATGCTTTGTGTGATGGCGGACTATGATTCAAACAATATGTGAAGTCATTAGGATCACCGAGATTCTTTCTGTCTCTGTCACATATTGATATAAGTACTAACACAAAGGTTAGTTGAATATGTGAACGACACTGAAAAGGCGACACGTTGAAGTTTTGTTTTTGTCGGTAACTGCCCTTATTTCAGGCTAATCGTTAATAAATTGGTACGTATTTCATGGCAGACAGGCTTTGATTTGAATCTAGAATATGGTTTCAAATCAATTTCATATAATATATGGTATGACTTAGGACACAAAACAGTGAAGTACCTTTTGGGAGGCATAATGTAAAGTAGTGGATAAATAAATAGCGTTGCTGCGTTGTATGCATTTGTATACATCGGTGTGTTTTTAGGTTGCCTACGAGACTACGCACTGTGATGTCTGTTCGTGCGTCTGATCTATAAGGATGAAATTTTCGCAGAACAAGTCGGTAGGAAAAACACAAAAAATTATGGCATGAAAAACGATTTTCTTTTTCTATCGTAAAAACCGTAATACAAAAGAACCTATAGTGTAACAACATATCATCATCATTAGCCCGGTAAACCCCACTGCTGGGCATAGGCCTCTTCATTTCCACGCCAAACAGCACGGTCTCGCGCTAGTCTCATCCACTGTTTGCCGGCTACTTTACATAGGACATCAGACCATCTGACTGCTGGTCTGCCCACCGACCGTTCGCCCTCCCACGGCCGCCACTCTGTCACTGCCTTCGTCCATCTGGCATCATTCCGCCTTGCCAAGTGTCCCGCCCATTTCCACTTCAGAGTCGAAATCCGTTTGCCGATATCTACCACCTTTGTTCGGCGTCTGATTTCGACATTCGGGATCCGGTCCAGAAGTGTGATTCCTAGCATAGCTCTTTCCATTGCTCTCTGTGCGACTTTGACTTTGTGCACTGCGTCCTTAGTCAGAGTCTTCTTAGACAGTGGGCAGGACATGGTTAAATATGTCCTGTCCTGTCCAAACATGTCAGGTCTTAGGGCTCTGTGGGATTTTCGATTTAAGCACATCCTCAAGCTTACCGAATGCGACCCATCCAAGCTAGGGTTGCCAACCCTACTAAGTATATAATATAGTATCCTACTATATTAGGGGTTCAAATACTATATTTAAAAAAAATATATATAGTAGGCGAAACTACTATATTCTGAGTAAACCGGAACCCAGCCTTAATCTTTTTCTAAAGCTGACTCTTCAAGTCTTAAGAATTTGTTACTATTTTTGAGTAAATGTCAAAATTATTTAAACAATTGGTTTGATTATTCTGAATCTAATTGGCTGAAATTGCTAAAAAAACTTCAGGCTTACTACAAAACTAGAATTTTCAAAATGTTAAATGATATTAGAAAAATTGGGTATTGCAGAGAAATTAAAAATGAATCTTAATAATTTATAAAAACCTATTTAGAGGCTAAAAATTCCACCCATGCCGGGATTCGAACCCGCAACCTCTGGCTATCCGTGCCAGCGCTCTATCCAACTGAGCTAATGGGCGACTCACCGGCATCAGTGAAATTTCGAACCTCTTTACAATATTCTCTGTATTACTTACGTATAATTTATGTTCAGAAATTATTGAAATCAACAAAATTTTGGGCATAGTACTTTCTGAACAAAAATTTTCTTCTAAATCAACCGTGGAAAAATGGCAGGAAGGTTTTCTCCTAATAGATTCAGATTTGCCTAATATTTTAATAATCATATCATTTCTTCTTTCAATTCCTGCTACTTTAGCATTCACAGAGCGCATATTTTCGGTCATGAAGACGAAATGGGGAGACGAGCGTAACAGGGCTAGCTTGAATTTAATTAAAGCTGAATTAATGGTGTTTTTTAACTTAAAACTTGATTGTAATGAATCATTTGATTATTTTCTTAAAAATAAAAATATTACACTATTTTATTTTTAATGCACTAACCCGTGCTAAGGAACAAATTTAAAAACCTATTTAGAGGCTAAAAATTTCACCCATGCCGGGATTCGAACCCGCAACCTCTGGCTATCCGTACCAGCGCTCTACCAATTGAGCCAATGGGCGACTCACGGCATCAGTGAAATTTCGAACCTCTTTACAATATTCTCTGTATTACGTACAGGCAGCGACATCTGACTTAAGCAAATTGCATTACTTACTGCCCCGACTACCTACTTTGCAGTTAGGTTTAACATCGGAACGATATCACTGTACTCACATGATTACACTATTTTATTTTTAATGCACTAACCCGTGCTAAGGAACAAATTTAAAAACCTATTTAGAGGCTAAAAATTTCACCCATGCCGGGATTCGAACCCGCAACCTCTGGCTATCCGTACCAGCGCTCTACCAATTGAGCCAATGGGCGACTCACGGCATCAGTGAAATTTCGAACCTCTTTACAATATTCTCTGTATTACGTACAGGCAGCGACATCTGACTTAAGCAAATTGCATTACTTACTGCCCCGACTACCTACTTTGCATAGCCAGATAGCCAGAGGTTGCGGGTTCGAATCCCGGCATGGGTGAAATTTTTAGCCTCTAAATAGGTTTTTAAATTTGTTCCTTAGCACGGGTTAGTGCATTAAAAATAAAATAGTGTAATCATGTGAGTACAGTGATATCGTTCCGATGTTAAACCTAACTGCAAAGTAGGTAGTCGGGGCAGTAAGTAATGCAATTTGCTTAAGTCAGATGTCGCTGCCTGTACGTAATACAGAGAATATTGTAAAGAGGTTCGAAATTTCACTGATGCCGTGAGTCGCCCATTGGCTCAATTGGTAGAGCGCTGGTACGGATAGCCAGAGGTTGCGGGTTCGAATCCCGGCATGGGTGAAATTTTTAGCCTCTAAATAGGTTTTTAAATTTGTTCCTTAGCACGGGTTAGTGCATTAAAAATAAAATAGTGTAATCATGTGAGTACAGTGATATCGTTCCGATGTTAAACCTAACTGCAAAGTAGGTAGTCGGGGCAGTAAGTAATGCAATTTGCTTAAGTCAGATGTCGCTGCCTGTACGTAATACAGAGAATATTGTAAAGAGGTTCGAAATTTCACTGATGCCGTGAGTCGCCCATTGGCTCAATTGGTAGAGCGCTGGTACGGATAGCCAGAGGTTGCGGGTTCGAATCCCGGCATGGGTGAAATTTTTAGCCTCTAAATAGGTTTTTAAATAAAAATATTATTATTAAGGCGCAGGGGAGTAAAAAATATTCTTTTAAAAAATAAAGAAAATATATAACCACATACTATTTTTTTTACTATTATTTTGCCACCTACTATAATTTTACGGGTAATAGCTTCGAAAATACTATATTTGTCACAAAAAAAGTTGGCAACCCTAACCCAAGCTGAATTCGACGAGCTTTTCCTGACCTTGTGGCCCGAAAGATAAACAATGTCCAAGATAGATATACTTGTCTACCATCTCAATGGGACAGTTCGCAACGTTAATGCTGGGAACGTCTATAGTATTTTGAGACATAATCTTGGTTTTGGACATGTTCATCTTCAAGCCCACCTTCATGGATGCTTCATGTAACTCTGTAACACTATCTACATCTTGGGCTACGATGATCAAGTCGTCAGCGAACCTCAGGTGCGACAACCGGATGCCATTGAAGATCTGATATTATGCGTTGGTACGGAACCCTCACTGCACGAGTCCGACTCGCACTTTTTTAGCTTTTATATAGTAATTTTAGCTTGTTGTGATTTCGAATCTACCCATGATTCGAAACTTCCGTCTCTAATTCAACTTACAGCTCAGGCTAAACAGTTACAGGCTATGTCCATAAAAATTATAAGCACGACATCAATCAGTCATTGTTATAATGAGTGCATGCTGGCTGATTGCATTCCCATGCCGATGGCCATAGCGTCAATATTGACGCGCTGGGTCACGCGAATCGAAATGACCACCGCATTATTGAAGTGACGTGCATTTTATATAAAAAATGTAGCCCGTGATGTAATGCTAGTTACAGACCCACCGAACGAACGATGGCGAACGAACGAATTAGTATTTTTGGCGAAAGCAAGTGGACTTCATTGACGTCTATACACGTATATTGTATTAACACAGAGGGATTTTTTTTACTAATTTGGCACTCTGCCATATGTGGAACTCTAACTGTCACTGTATTGGTCGCTATGAAAGTAGGATTAATGCAGTAGAAATAAGTGAATAAGAAATATGCGTTAATTTGAATTACACGCAATAGTATGATTAGAGAACGTGGTAGACTGAGAGAGGAGGAAGTGACTAGAATTGGCAAAGGAAAGATGCGTTGGTTTGGACATGAGAACAGAGATTGACGACATATATATTTCGAGCAAATGTCCCGTTAATGGACGTCCCAGGTGGATATGTTTTTCTTATTAGGGTTCCGTACCTCAAAAGGGAAAACGAAATCCTTGTAGGATCAATTTGCTTTCCGTTCGTCCATCCGTCCGTCCGTCCGTCTGTCAAGAGTCTCGGAAACGCATGGAGGCATCGAGTTGAAATAAAACCGTATACTCTACAGCTCTACAACCGTATACCGTGCACAAAAGATAATGTGCAAAAGGTGGACCTAATGCTAATTGCATTTTCTACCATTCAAGGGAAGCAAAATTCATGGGTTACCCCCCATTGACCTACAGTTATGAAATTTGGCAAGTAATATAGTCTCGTATTACAAATACAGGAAAAAACCTGGAACTATACATTTGTAATTAAATCGTAAACAAAATAGTCTTTGAACTTCTGGTAAAACTCGATTCCTAAACTATTTATAACATGTAAGTACCTACCTAAAAATTTGTACGAAATCCTCGGTGCGCGAGCCCGACTCGCACTTGGACGGTTTTTTTTACTTAGCCTGTTTTGTGTCCCACTGCTGGGCGAAGATTGCGGAATAAAGTGTCTATGTATGAGAGACTGGCCAGCTATAACCTGTTTTAAAATATGATTATAAATACCTAAGTAAAAATAGGTACGTTCTAGTTGGTTCCAGTTTCACAATTTCCTTCCACTTTTTGCTAGCTAATTTAGATAATGGATCTGGGCCGAGAATATTTACGCGCTATGATTTTTTACGATTTCAAGTATTGCTGAAACCGGACGAATCGTACAAAAGACTTCAAACGGCATTCATGGATGAAGGTCCTTCCAAGGCAACCGTGTATGTTGGTATAACGAATTCAAGCGCGGTCGACTAACTTTGAGGGATGAAGAAAGAAGTGATCGCCCTTTCATGGCTGTTAGAGAAGAATACGTGCGAGGAGTGAAAATAAAAACATCCAAGACAATAGGCGAGTTACGTAGTAGGAGTTTCGACATGTATTGCAGATTGTATCGGAGAGCCTTCACGAGAATCTACATGATGCTACGCTGGGTGCCGCACAACCTCATGGACAACCTCAGAAGCAGGCCCGGGTGGATGATAAACGAATTTGAAACATGCTCGTCTTGGCGTGTTTACGACGTCATTACATTACAGCTGAGGAGTCCTGGATTAATCTTAATCAATACGATCCAACGAAGCGCTAGTCCACGGTTTGGGTGTTTTAAAACGAGTTATAGACTGCCAAGGTGAAGCGATCTAATTTAATAACGAATTTATGTTGAGTTACGTCAGAGCCCATCGGCAAATATACCCGGCAAATATATCTCGTGTAATTTCCTTTTTTATATAGTATAAAGTGTTCTCTATCTATCTATTTATGCCATCGTTTGCATTCGGTTCCTTCGGTTGGTCTGTACGCAACCAACCACTGCAGTCAAATACATAAAATTTGCATAAAGCATTTATGCTTAGTCTTTGTGCAAACTACCAAGGTGACTCGCAAGCTAATGGTAAAACATTTGAGTTTTTTACGTTCTTCTGCTGCTCGTGATAAAGTAAACTAATTAGATGTTGCTGCAATTCGCAGTGCAAATCATAATTAGAAAAAGTCTATAAAAAGACTCACGTGAAATCGCGAGTGTTTTAGACCTTCTAGCCGGATTCAAACGATTCAGCAAATTGCGGTCGTTATGTGCACGGGCCTTGATACTTCGCTTGCTACTTCCAAGTTTTGTTAGCTTTTGTCGTAGTAATTTCCCCATAATAGAGTGCAAATAATAGCGCTTTTGTCATCGGATTCGATGAATAGTTGAAAAGTGTTCGAGTTTCATTAGCGGTGTCTTCAGCAAACGCATCTCGAGGTCATTTCTGGGTGAAAAAGCGTGGTCTAACCACGTTGTACCTATTATTATGATTTATACGGAGTGTTAAATTACTAACTTCCGAAAGCAACGCAAACTGAACAACAAATTAAACTGCTTTATCTATAAATGCTGGGTTTTTTTTATATACAAGGCGTAACAAAAATCGGTAACGATGTTTACTGGGGTGAAATAGCTGTGTCGAGTACAACGTTAATCAATATATTTATTTAATTGTAACTCTACTTTTGTAACTAGAATTAACTCGTAACTTTATTGCAACCATGTAGTGAAAACTGTAATAAGGTCTCTTTCAGAAAGGGAATTTTAAAAATTAAAGCTTTCCGATCCGTTCGTAAAGTTTTAAAATTAATCTGTTGGTAGGCGGCTATGTTATGGCGCTTAGGGTCGTTGACTAGCGCCACCAAAGGAATAAAAATCATAACTTGTTTTGTTGTTTTTTTCTAAAAGTAAACATGAGAAATCTTAATATCTGTGGTAACAATTTTTAGAACATACAGCCTGTAGTATAAATAATATCCTAGGACTTTAATCGATTTCCGCTAAAAACGGCCGTTTTTGGAGAAAATCGATTAAAGTCCTAGATTGTTGATCCTAGGATCTAGACTGTAGGTTCTAAAAATAGTTATCACAGTTAAGACTTCTCATGTTCACTTTTAGATAAAATAGTATTATACAATAAGTTATGATTTTTATTCCATTGGTAGCGCTATTCAGCGACCCTAAGCGCCTTAAAAACCGATAGTTAGTCGGTTCCAGGTGTCGAAAATGTTTAAGGGTAAACTTAAGTTTAGGATTCCGAAAAATGTTTTTTTTTCACATCAGTATTAAATTCTCATTATCCATTATATTTTCATACCCTCGTACTTACACTTTGCTATTTTTGGAGGTAAATGAAAGCCAAACTACGTTCGCATATAAAGCCCGATACCTATAGGTACAGTCAACAACACATCTAACATTGCACACATGGACTTGAGTCGGGTACATAACGGCGGCCTAGCAACAAAAATATAAGGGCCGACCTGCTGTCGACTGTGCACACTGGGAACCGTTCACGATTTTCTTGATTTTCTTTCACCATTTCCCTTCAGTGTTATTATTATTCAGCGTTCATAAATCAATCCTAACGGTGGCATAGTGCGCCTTGATCGTGAATATATTTGTTTTGGTTTAGGAAACACCCCAGTTTATGCTAATACAACAGTAGACCTTGACCAGTAGGAAACACTTTGCTACTTTCGACACCATTAAGAATAGGTTCAAGTGCACTTGTTCACGAAATTCCTCAAACACTGGTCTCTTTATTACACGACGAATTGATAATATTATAGTGCGCGATAAGACACGCCTACATTTTCTTCACTAGGTAGAGAAAACTTAGGCTTGTCTAGGTAGGCAAGAGTGTCAGCTTAATTGGTAGGTACCTCGGTAATTTACCAGCTTACTGGGTAAACTTATTGGTTGAGGCCTCTTTTTTTGCGTCTTGACTTTTGAAGTGAGTAAGAAGCAGGAACAGGTCGTTTCAAATAGCTGACTATATTTAGGTGTCGATATCAACCCTTGTATGTCCCCGCTGCTGGGGCACGGGTCTCTTCCTGCATCGCAGGGGTTACACCGGGTTGGTGGAAGATTGTAAGTCAGTTCCGGGCCTTACTGTCAGAAGTTATCAAGCCGCCCATAAGGCCTCTGACATGGCCTAACGACTGCCATTAGGTACATCACAGCCAGCACCTGCGAAGCACAGAAGCGCTCGGAAAATTGCCACTAGCGGTAGTCATGGGTCGGTCACCTATCCTGCAACTGACCGGGCCTGTTGTTGCTTAGCTCAAGTGATTGATTCCCATCACTCGGTTCGACTAGGCCACGAGCGCTCCTTGGTGTATTAAGTATGTACAAAACGTTGGAGAAGTAGTGAAACAAATTCTACCTTTACGTCCCACTGAAGGGTACAAAACATCCTTGGGTACAGACCATCTCTCAGACAGAGGGAGGTAAAAGAAGTATCTGGGGAGGTCGTATTTATTTTAAATATTGCTCCATTTTACATAAAATTTTAGTTCATAGTTACTGACGGCCTATGTAAGCTTCTAAAAATAAGAATAGTCAAAGTGAAGGTGTTGGATGATAACAAATCGCTTACTAAGTGCTCTTTTACTCGTGTTTCGACTGATAAAATCATTTGTATCAAAATATCGGAATTTCAATGAAGTGTAGCGCCTGGTTTATGCTAGTTCACACTCCCACCGTAAAAATGCTGAAAGTTACATATCCTTTGCTTGCATTTTTTATGTTTTATTGATCCAAATATAGATTTAACAGCAACATTTTTATGGATAAAGTACTTGTTTTGTTGTGTAACTCTTAGGTCTGGCTAGGTCTAACGTATATCACTAAGATACGAGTATTTACCTGTAGCCTGTACTTTGCCAGTTCATGCAAATGCGAAATGAACTCTGCCAAAGACCAATCTATTGTCGACGGCGGCCGTGCCTTGGTGCACGTATCTCTCGCACGTACTTCTGCAGACCGTACACCCGGACATTCTGCAGTAAGATCCGCAGTACAATATCTATGTTGAATTTAGCCTTCAAAAACATAAGAAGATATATGAAAATAATATTTTATCATGTAATTTCTAATTTCGTAAAACCAAATATCTTAAATGAAAACTAAGCTTTGCTGCAGGTATCTCTTAAGGATAGGATGACCCTATTCTTATAGGCGGACACGCCAAGAAGAGTCCAGTAATAACTTCCATTATTCAGCCTCTACGTGGCACCCACCGCATCGCCCCCTCGCCGCAAGGTCACTGCCGACAGCTAGCGTGATTGACACTCGGGACTGCCATTAGCCTATCAGCCTGTCGGCGTCATTAACCGACCAAATGTTTAGGTACCATTTTCCCTTGTCAATTTACTGAGAAAGTGCTTCGGAACTTCGTGACGTGTAAGCAATTTGACTTTCAATAGACTACCCTACCTACCCTAACCAAATGCAATGTCTGGGACATTGTTTGATTCTGTTCTGTGTTTGAAACCGACACAACATGTGTGACTAAGAACTACGTAGTATAAAAACGTGGTTGAATCGCGAATGTTTAGGTTTTATGGAACCTTTTACTGTTTTTAAAGGCACGCTTTATGACCCAGCACTTTTTTATACAAGCAACATAACAGTTTGTGAACTTTAGTTACTCGTAATAAAGTGTACCTGGGTGATAAACGCTTAATAATGAGTCATATAAGTATTCAAATGCGTGAAACATTCAGAATTTTTGTACAAATTGTTCGCCTGAGGAGTGAAATCACCTTGGGGGTGCTCTGACGTCACTGGGGGATAGCGAAGAAAAGCTTCTATTAAAATATTAAAGCCGCTACATTAAGACGACCTTTAAATGATAGGCACAACACAACACGATATATCTTATTCTTAGCACGATAGAAGACAAATGGTTGTATGAGTGTCAATCACCTAACCCTAAGGTTTACTTTACTTTTCATAGGTAGGTATCTATGTATGATACTAACACAATACTCAGAGTATGTGACCTATGTGAAGTAAAGCCCGTATTAAAAATATTAAAATCAATATAACCAAATTGACAAAGTTACAACCAAATTGTAAAAACTTCCTCGTGCAATCGATAATTACAGACAGCTATGCCATTAACTTTCAATCACACGTACCTACAGACACGTAAGTCTCCTAACTTGTTGGTTAGATTTTATAATATTAAAAGGGGCGGATTTTACAATATTTTCTTCCTAGCATTTATGATTTCATACTGTTCGATGAGATAAATTGGTGCTTTTAGTAATACACACAGGTTTATTTCTGAAATGCGCAATTTTTGAAACATCTCTGTTAGCTTTGTCATTTACCTACAACTTTTTTATGTATAATCCATTTGACCAAAACCGTTTTTCACATATTTTTATTGTTTTTATGCTTTGTAAGGCTGTTTGACAAATAACGTTTACGAGTCTTATTTATGAAAAAGTCGATTCCATTAAAACACTCATAAGATGGAGTTGATATTGGCTTTTTATGACAGGAATTCCAGCTATAAACTGGGTTTATCTGTCTAAAAAATGTTTTAGAGAACAGTTTCAAGTTTCAGTTTTTCATGGCAGTGATTAGTATATAAAAAAAATTCACGACCCCCTACCCTCTTCTGTTTCTAACATGTATTTTATTGTTACACAATATCATGCCACATTTTTCTTTTTTACTAATAGGTTTCAGCTAATATTTTGAATAAAAACCTTCAAGGACTACATGAGCACAATTTAAAAGGATGCTTAAGCGCTTTGTTTTATGCAGTTTGTAAACCCAGTTTGAAGCATAAGATGCTTCAGACTCGGAAGGTGAGTTTAGTGAAGTGTGAGTTCGTTTGGTGAATCGTCGAATCGGCCCTTAGCATCAACAAAGAGTTCCTTTTGAGTAACACGATTACTTAAAGGAAGTTATTGAAAACCTATTCGCCTCTTGCTCACCTTAGGCACTTACGATTAAAATAAACACACTCACTTTTACATAGTAGATACCTAATAAACAAAAATGGAAAAACCCAATAAAATGTGTTATAATGGACAGTTTGTCTATTTGTATTACTAAACTCATTGATACTTTTTTATTCGTAGACTAAACTAGATAAATGTGGGAAAGCCTTCCCGACACTTAGCCTGAAGCACTCGGTGTTTCGATAGAGTTTAACCTTGAGTGCCCCAGCCCCAATCAGATAACGGTGGGTTTTAGCACAGATTAGATAATAGTTACTACGTAACAGATACACCACTCCCATACTAAAGCGAAAATACCTACGCTATAATAGCCTACAAAATCTTAATAATAATAACTACTGTTCACAGCGAGGAGAAATATACCATAAGTACCCGCTCAAAGAGTCGAGATTGTGTTGCCCACCGTGCGACTCACGTGCAAGCGCGTCATCGCTCGAATGCGCTAGGGTTGTACCTATGATGATTATTACTGTAATAAAACGAATGTTGTGAAATAACCATATTTATTTATTTGTCAAAAATATGTAATATAAAATGACAAGCAGGCTTTGTTTGCGTCGTTATTAGATCAGGCCTCGCTATTATCTCAAGCCAATTGCAGCGTCTGAAAGGCAAACATGAAAGGTATCAAACTTAATTTTTCGTCATTGTGGGTGATTTTGACCGCCACGTTTAATCCTGAAATTGGAATGGGTTCTATTTGTCCCTATCTATTCCTAGACAAATATCTAAAAAGAAGGGGACAGACAAAACTGATTTTAGTTTTTGGATTGGGCGTGGCGGTCAGAGACGACTACATTAAATTGGTTTGAATTCGAGAAATAGGTACGTAAATATTTGACATCCATGTTTGTTGAACATGTTTTGTTTCTAATGTTTACTACGAAACACTAAAAAGCCAATTTAGTTGATCCTAAATTAAATTAACATTACGCACGACAAAGATGGGTAACTACCATCGATAAAATATTAAAGTAGTTATATTTTATCGATGGTAACTACCCATTTTTGTCGTGCATGTAGTTGTTTTTCACGACTCCACGACTTTTAGCAACTGCTAAAAGTCGTGGAGCGAACTATTATAAAATTGTTTTTTTGTCATTTTCCATCAACTTATTTACGATATTGTTGTGCATTTTTTAAATTTTTCGGTATAGCCACAGTACAGCCGTGAAAACGTGACAGACAGAGACACTTGCGTATAATAATGTTTTAACGGATGTGGTTATTTAGAATCAAAATTAACAAGTCCACGAAAAAAAGCAGTTACCTTTATGTATTTATTTTACTTTTGTAGTACCTACCTAAATGTTTAAAGAAATAAATATAAGATTTAAAATACTACTTACCTTTCTTCGTCTCTCGGCAGTGAAAAAAATGATAATTCTTAATTTGTTTTTTTACTTTTACACCAATCCACTGCACAATAATTACGTGGATTCGGCATTTCGGGTAGTAAACGCGGGAAACGTGCGGTGCGAGCGCTCAGGCGGGCGTAGCGGCCCTTTGTCGGTTGTATCGTGGACGATACGCCGGGCGGCAGGTATATAACGCGTGACCTTGAGCGAGTGACTGACGCCTGGTTTTAGTACAGTTAGCCGCAGTTGGTATAAGCCACCGTAGTAAGTCTTATGGTGCGCGACTTGATTAAAAACAAGACATTTGTGGATATCGTACGAGTATATCGAGGTACTTTTCGATTTACTAACGACATGCCGGATCGCAATAAAACTTTGCCAATACGCTTAGAGGACTCGAGGTTTATTGAGTTATTGACTTTTTGCAAATATGATGTGTAAAAAGATATGATTATTTTCCGGCGCTAGTTTTACTCTATTCTATGGAGTCCCTTTAGTGGGTAACGGTGTAACGGTAAAATTAACATAGACCAAAGCGTGGCATGCATGGAGGCTTAGCGGGATATTTATACTTAATGGATATTGTAGGTACTATAAAGTAGTCTCATACTCTGTCTGAGGGAGGCCTGTGCCCTGCAGTGGGACGTTATATCCTGCATAAAAAAGGCATATTTATAAAGACGCCAAAGACGTTCTTTATAGGCACTTTAAATAGTCTGTAGCAAAGGGAAAGACGTAACCATTTCGCGGTGGGCACGCGTAGTAATTATGTCCATACTCTCTCTCTCTCTATCTTTCTCTCTCTGAAAGAAGGACCTTTAGTGGGACGTTGCTACAGAAACACAGATAATTAACTTACTACAGTCCAACGAGTGAACCAAGTTCCATTCCCTCGACTTCGATAGTAGGATGCTGAAGAGATTGCTAACTAACAACAAAGTTGGAGTAACCCAAAGTTTTGTAGTGTTGCCGGGGTATTCGACCTACGTAAGTATAAAGAAAGTTTGAACTGAATTGTGATTCACAGTTCAATGTCACAATGAATAAGGAAGTGTTTATCGGTGTACAGTATTTGAGATTGATTTTATTTGTGTTCTGCAGTTCAGCTTAAGCCCCTTGAAATTTTAATGAATACTGTTACCCGTGTAAAAGTAAATTACTTTAAGTGCTGTTGATACTTTGTAGGGATTAGCTAAGTTCGTTGCGTTGAAGTCGTTAGTCTAATCTAAAGATTTCGTTTTATCTTTTTCATCGTAAGCTCATGTCTATATCACTCCCTGAGCGATAGGCACGGCAGAGACCAAGTTGCCATTGCTACCGTCCTTTTAATTACCCACAAATGTCAAAGTTGGATAAAGGTAATGTTAATCATTTTCAACGCCACGCTATGCTTCGTACCATTTTGATCTGAGAAGTTTTGAACCAACACGTTGAAAATCGCAATTATCTAACTTTTTTTTATTGTAGCCTATATGCGTCCCACTGCGCAGGCCTTCTCTCAGAGAGAGAGAGAATACGAGGTTAATTGCCTTCCGTGCCCACCGAGGATTCACAATTTCAAGTGCTGAGGTATTTGAACAGCTCAGACTCAACAAAGTGTTTCCTCTATACGAAATTGCTTTTAGCAATAAGGCCGCCAATTGTACTATGTATATTTGCAATTGTTTTGTATTTGTTGTTTTTCCAGTGTACAATAAAGAATATTCTTATCTTATATTACGTTTTTTAATCATTAACAGCGTTATTTATTGAGATGCAAGGAATCTTACCTTAAAATATTGCTAACGATTTGAAAATCACCTAGTGATAGGGGTAGCGAACACCCCTATCACTAGGGAGCGCCGTCCGGGCTGAGTAAATTTTTGACGCCAGATGGCTATGCCTTCGCATATCAAATGAATCGTCATCGGTGTTTATGGCGATGGCCGGACATTAGTACGATATTGACCTATACATTTTTTATCAACTGAAGTGAAGTGTTCCCATTTATGCATGTTAGCCGACCAATCATTGTAATTTCATAGCTTCCATGTTCCCTTCAGTTTTGAATGTTTGATGAATCATTAACTTGACGTTTGACTTCCATCAATAGCCGTGAGAACGTTGACTTAGTTAATTAACCATGTAATCTGAAATCGATAATTACTTTACCCCGCTGCTGGATTATTAAACCACTCACTGTCTACTTAAGGCCTCTCCAAGTACTTGTTACGTATGAAGAGGAATCTTTAGTTTCCATTGTTTTTTTTACATTCGCAACTCTAGCTAGCGTTGCGAATGTCACACGTAACCGGAGAGGAAGGGGGTTAAAACTGTATGACATCGAATGTCAAGTCTGGGAGACGAGTAGACCTAATTTTCGTCACGTCAAATGTCTTAAGTAAATTTAAAATACTACCAACTCTACATAAGATTTAAATTTTGTATTAGGTACTCTGTAATTTTTTGTAACGTTCATAGATCAGATAAGATTATCAAACAAATTGAAATTCATTGCTTAAATTTAATAATTTCTACAATAATTAAAAGTATAGAGTAGTATATACTAGATTATGTTTGTGTTACCAAGACGAGAAGGAGGTGGAGGCTTTAAAAAATAAATAAATGTGTGTATCTTAATTTATTAATGTAAGACAAGATATTATTTATTTTAAACCATACTAGAGAATCCGGTAACAAGCTCTAACGAGGGTGGTTTCACGTCAGAGAAACCTAACTCCATTTCTTACATTGCAGGTAAAAATGTCGTACTTGGAGATCTATAATGAGAACATTCGCGACTTGCTGAATCCCGGCGCGGGGACTCTGGACCTGCGCGATGAAGGCAGTACTGGAGCGCCGACGGTGGCGGGACTGAGTGAGATCCGCGCCACCAGCGCTGCCCACGTCAGCGAGTTGTTAGCGAGGGGCGAGCGGGCGCGCACGGCAGAAGTTACTCACGCCAATGATCACTCGTCTCGGGGACATGCTTTGCTGAGGTAAGTCTCAGATGTAAAATATTTTGGAGTCATTCGGCAGCACTGGAGAATCTAGAGAATCGACACTGATTGAGAGAGATATTGGCGAGGGGCGAGCGTGCACACACGGCAGAAGTTCTCAGTCACGTCACGTCAACGAGAGGAACACCCTTCTCGAAGACGTGCTTCCAAAGCATCTCTATGGAACACAGCAGAAACTGTTTAAGAAATTAAAAAGTTTGTTGTCTCTCCTGTAAAGTTGTTCGCTAAGCGGAATGTGACGCGAGCCCACTGTCCGCAGCGTAACGGTGACGTCGCGGGCCGAGGGCGGCGCGGGCGCGGGCGCGCACCGCGGGCGGCTGTTCCTGATTGACCTGGCGGGCTCGGAGCGCGCCAACCTGCGCGCGCGCCGGCTAGAGGGCGCGCACATCAACCGCTCGCTGCTGGCGCTGGCCAATTGCATCATGGCGCTCTCCGGCGGCGCTAGGTGACCCTATTACTTTTCATAAACGACTTGCGTCTCGATGATACGACTTAGACGTTTGCTGGAAGAAATCTCTTTCAGAGATAAGCTCGCCTTTGTACATGTTATTTCTTATGTAATGTCTTGTTAAATGTTTCGTGTTCAATAAAGTATAATTAATTAATTAATTAATTATTAATTAATTAATTAATTAGACGTTAGATCGCACGCATCCCAGGTTCATGAGCGACCTGGCGGGCTCGGAGCGCGCAAACCTGCTCGAGGGCGCCTATATCATTCGCCCGCTGTTGGTGCTGGCCAACTGTATCATGGCGCTTTCCGGCGGCGCTAGGTGACACAGTTACTTTTGATAAATGATTAAGTTGCATGAATGCACAGTTACTTTTGTCTTGTTCATGCAACTTAAGATACAATGGATGGAATATTCTTTCCAATGCAAGCTTCAACATTCATGTGATTAAAAGGTGGCATCCCTTGGGTTCGTTCCGTCAGTAATTATTTAAAAAAAAACCGGCCAAGTGCGAGTCAGACTCGCGCACCGAGGGTTCCGTACAAACCTGCAAGGTTTACAAAGTTCGTTCATTACGACATGTTACAGCTTAAAGGTATTATAGACCTGAGTATTTGGTATGAATTTCAATTTAATACCTCTACGCGTTTATGAGGAAATGGGTAGTAAGTTTAAAATTATTAAAAAAATATATTTTATGTGATGTAACTAAAAATTTATGGTTTTCGTAATTTTTCCTTTATCTATGCTATAAGACGTTGCTTCGTACCAAATTTCAAGATTCTGAGTTCACGGGAAGCACCCTGTAGGTTTTGATTCCCTTGCAAGTGTCGAAAATTTGCGGCATAAACGGCTGTATCTTTTGATTGCGTTGGCTTAGAAGTTTGATTTTTTCACAGCTTCAAGGGACAGTAGACCTGAGTAATTGATATAAATTTCAGCTTCATACCTCCACGCGTTCCTGAGAAAAAGGGTCTTGACAGACGGACGGACGGACGGACAGACGGACAACAAAGTGATCCTATAAGGGTTCCGTTTTTTCCTTTTGAGGTACGGAACCCTAAAAATAGAAAGGATTGTAACTACTTTAATATTATATCCGTTTCACAACATGTATCAGACGTGAATTAAGACAACGTAGGAGTCTAGCTGGTCCAGGCAATGGTCAAGATACGAAAGCTCTACTCTATGAACAAATGTAACATCCCTTATTTTGAATACAATTTCTCACACAAATAGCTCCCACCAGCCCTCCTATTACGTAGCACTCCACTCTATCGAGTGAAGGATTTAGACGACTCTTAAGTGTCAAAAATGTATGCATTTGACAGCCGGAGTAGCTTAAAAAAAGTAAAAATCAACGTCACTCAACTCAGTGGATACTTACGTAATAATGCCCCAGGACGGCGCACAGATGCAGAGAGGGAGGGAGAGAGAGATAACAAGAATCGTTCACTTAGTCATCTTCTTTCACTCAATTTTGCAGTATTGCCGGAACAGTGTGGAAGTTATTATTATTATTGTTTCTGCAACAGATACGTAAACTACCGCGACTCGAAGCTGACTCGCCTCCTACGCGAGGTATTGGGCGGTCGCTGCCGCACTGCTATGGTGGCGCACGTGGCGCCCGGCGCCGCTAGCCGAGACACCACACGCAGCACCCTGCACTACGCTCAGCGCGCCGGCGCCATCACAAACCGGGTCAGTACTGGCTAGCGGGGGCACGTCCGCTGCATCTGCCGCATCACCAACCGGGTCAGTACTGGCTAGCGGGGGCACGTCCGCTGCATCTGCCGCATCACCAACCGGGTCAGTACTGGCTAGCGGGGGCACGTCCGCTGCATCTGCCGCATCACCAACCGGGTCAGTACTGGCTAGCGGGGGCACGTCCGCTGCATCTGCCGCATCACCAACCGGGTCAGTACTGGCTAGCGGGGGCACGTCCGCTGCATCTGCCGCATCACCAACCGGGTCAGTACTGGCTAGCGGGGGCACGTCCGCTGCATCTGCCGCATCACCAACCGGTTCAGTACTGGCTAGCGGGGGCACGTCCGCTGCATCTGCCGCATCACCAACCGGGTCAGTACTGGCTAGCGGGGGCACGTCCGCTGCATCTGCCGCATCACCAACCGGGTCAGTACTGGCTAGCGGGGGCACGTCCGCTGCATCTGCCGCATCACCAACCGGGTCAGTACTGGCTAGCGGGGGCACGTCCGCTGCATCTGCCGCATCACCAACCGGGTCAGTACTGGCTAGCGGGGGCACGTCCGCTGCATCTGCCGCATCACCAACCGGGTCAGTACTGGCTAGCGGGGGCACGTCCGCTGCATCTGCCGCATCACCAACCGGGTCAGTACTGGCTAGCGGGGGCACGTCCGCTGCATCTGCCGCATCACCAACCGGGTCAGTACTGGCTAGTGGGGGCACGTCCGCTGCATCTGCCGCATCACCAACCGAGTCAGTACTGGCTAGCGGGGGCACGTCCGCTGCATCTGCCGCATCACCAACCGGGTCAGTACTGGCTAGCGGGGGCACGTCCGCTGCATCTGCCGCATCACCAACCGGGTCAGTACTGGCTAGCGGGGGCACGACCGCTGCATCTGCCGCATCACCAACCGGGTCAGTACTGGCTAGTGGGGGCACGTCCGCTGCATCTGCCGCATCACCAACCGAGTCAGTACTGGCTAGCGGGGTTAGCGTCCGCTGCATCCTGCACTACGCCACATCGCCGACCGGATAAGTATTGTCTGACGGGGACACATCCTCAGCATCCTACACTACGCCGTGTCACCAACTGGTTAAGTTTTGGATAGCGGGGACACATGCGCAGCATCCTGTGCTACACCGCATCACCAACCGTGTCCCAATTGAAGAATTACGCGTTCCAAAAATCATAAAATAAAGATCGAATTACCCGTAGAAAAATAAACCTTAAAAAAATATGTTAAATACATACATTTTTTTCTTTTACAGATTGAACGAGAAATGGTGGAGACTCCGAAACATCTTTCCCAGTATCGCTCCGTCATCAGCGAGCTGAGGGAAGAGATTGCTAGACTCAAAGTAAAAATGAAGGACAGTGGGAGGTACGAATAGAAGTAATTACTAACTTATGAGGAGTACCATGCTTCTTTTTAGCAATTAAATGCACGAGGAACGATGTACGAATTGTATGACGACGTATAGTCAAATTCATCTGTTTACATGGCTTTTAATTTACTCCACATTATTCCCTTTGGGTTATTTTTAATTGGATATCAAAAGAGTTATTTATTACACATCAATTTATCATTCGCTACAAATAAACCAATTGATTAACGAAACTAGCACTAGAAATAACTATAATTCTAAAATATGTTTAAGCCAATTTTTCGTCTCATGCGCAATACATTTCAACGCCCAATGGCAAGTCAGTAAAAAGTACAAGCGCTAACTGCTAACTGCACGGTGAATTCACAGTACTAAAGAAGAAGCCCCAGCCGACGATCAGGGCACTAAGCCCGAGGAGAATCCGGCGGAGAGCCCCGCACACTTGAAAGCGCTCCGTGACTCCATAGTCGCCACGTTCAAGCAGCAGATGCGCCTGCGCCGCCGGCTGATGGAGCTGGACAGCCACCTCTTAGGGCTGGCGCTGGACGCGGAGAGGCAGCACGCGGCCATCAGCCACTGGGAAGCGCGCTTCAACCGGCTCTACAAGCCGCTAGCGCCGCGGGCCGCTGCCAGCACGCAGCAGAGCTATAGGTTAGTTCGGAGCAGTCTTTTGTTTTATTCTTGTCCTTTGCCATTGCTTACGCCAAGTTGGCTTTGAAAAAAGGCCATCTTTTTTCAAAGCCAACTTGGCGTTAATTAAACTTTCTTTAGAACACTTACGTTGGTCGCTTAACCAAACGCCCACTAACAGACCTGTGCAGGGTGTTGAACCAAATTTACGTGTGAATGAATGTGTGCGCAAGACATACGTTGAGCGGCAACACAATCTTATATTATATTTCGCAGATACAAGCTCCATGCAAACCCACGTGGGCGATAACACACAATTCTCTCTGACAGATACACATTGCATGCTAATGCTGAACCTACTTTCTCCTATAGGAGACCTACGGTGGGTTCTAACATATACCATTTGGCGCCAAAGCAATAGCCTCTATAGACAACCCACTTTGGGTGCCATGATAACGCCCTAGCAGACCCACGTTGGACGCCACAGCAAGAGCCTCCTAAGTAGATTCTCATTAAGTGGCGAACCAATCACTTTTACAACAACCTTAACCTAGTCGTTGTAGACACTGCAGAATTTAAAATTTTTTTTTTAAAATATAATTCTTTATTTCAATACCAAAATTTTTACATGTAAATAAATGACTACAATCGTTTGGTGCTAAATCTATTGTACAATATTCTTGTCGTTGCATCCTGTCTCCTAAACTAGGCGAAAAACCTGTATCTTAGGAGAAGGTGAAATAAAATTAAAGCATAAAACATGTGCGTACAAACTTTCGTCGAGATACATTGAGCGGACGACTGTCAGTCAATATAACAATATTATTTGCATGCAAGAAAAACTAATATGGGAAAAAAACTCAGATTAAGGTGCGTGTGTTTGTTTGTGAGATTGTGTGTGTGTATGTGTGAGTGTGTGTGTGCTTGTGTGAATATGTGTGGGTATGTGCGCGTGTGTAAAAAACTTTATAGTTTTATTTCATAATACACAAAAACTCCTCAACATCACTATAAGTCAGAACCTGCAGCCAAGTACTAATTTGGTGTTTGACTTCAAAACTTTTATTTGGATATATATATATATTTCTTTATTTACTTTATTATATAGCCTTGCACTTTGGGCACTGTATTGTCGAGTTGCGAAAGCAGTTCTACATGAAACAGTTGGACACACTGGGCGACTATGACGACGTTGGGTTAGTTTTTTGTCTATTGGCAATTTAGAGTGCCTTCGAAGAATAGATCGAAGAATGTAGAGTTTTCTTACCGATAGGACTTGACATTCTGCATATAGTTTTTCCGTGGAGTAATGTCGTGGCTTAAAATGTAGAACCTTTAGAACAGCTCTTTGTGCTCTTTCTAGTTTGAGCATATCCGTTTTATGGGTACCTCCCCAGACGGGGATACAGTAAGACAGAGTTGACTGGCATAAAGCCAGATATACCATTCGAATTGTGGCTTTGTCTGCAGAGAATCGCAAATTTTTAAATATGTAAATAAGCCTTCTAGTTCTGCTATTTAAGGACTCTATATGAGCTCGCCAGTCTAGCTTTTCATCGACATAAACTCCCAAATACTTTACAGAACTGACCAAAGATAAAGTCATACAGTTGCAATTAGGTGTGTTTTGTTGGCAAGTGTGGGCCCTTAATTGTCCCGTTTCCATTGAAGGTTTCGCAGTGTTTGGAAGTACAAAGCGTATGACCCTAGTCTTTTCTACATTAAGTGTCAGCAAATTTGAGGAAAGCCACTTCATTACTATGCGAATAGCATTTTCAGAATTATCCAAAGCTTCTTTCCAATCCTTACCATAAGTGATAAGTGCAGTGTCATCTGCGTAAGTGTAGATGTCACAGTTTTTGAGGTTCATTTTACACAAATCATTAATGTAGATTAGAAAAAGTGTTGGACCCAAAATGCTTCCTTGTGGTATACCGAAGCAAATTTGCTCCTCTGCACTTATGGTGTTATCAATTTTTACCGACTGCGTTCTGTCTGATAGGTAATCTTTAAAAATATCCAACGCCAAACCACGAATACCTAGATATTCTAGCTTTTGAACAAGTATGGGGACAGAAACAGTGTCAAAAGCCTTGCTTAGATCCAGGAAGATTCCATAACATTTAAACCTATTATCTAGTTTATGGACAACTGACTTAGCTAGATCAACTACCGCATCCTCAGTTGATATACCTGGTCTAAAACCATACTGGTTGTTGGCCAGGAAATTATATTTAGTCAAGTAGCTCGTCAGATAATTATTCAAAACTCTTTCCATAATCTTTGATAGGGCACTTAAGACTGAAATGGGTCGATAATTAGAGACACAGTCTCTGTCACCACTCTTATATACGGGGGTAACCAGTGCCTTTTTAAAGGCATTTGGGAAGACGCCTTGTGATATTGCTAGGTTACAGACATGAGTAATTAGTGGTACAACGATGTGTTGTGAAAGTTTTATGATTTTAGCGGGTATATTGTCCCATCCTGTAGCACAATCGTTTCGAAGTGTTTTCACTATTCTTTCTATGTCATCGCTGGTTACGGGCAAAATAGCTATTGACGTGCATGGAGAGCATGGATTTGGTGGTGGGTTAGGTTGGGGCTGATCTTTAATAATTTTGGAGGCCAACACTTTTCCCACTGTAGCAAAGTATTTATTTACATTATTTACAGAGGTCAGTTTATTAGCCGATAATTTTAATAAATCACTTGCAGGTTTTGTGGTTTTATTGGTGTATGTTATTTTCTTTACAAGTTTCCATATGGCTTTGGGATTTTTCTGTGCTTCAGAGAATTCACTTTTTTCATAATTATATTTTAATTTATTTAGTAGTTTATTACAAAAATTACGATATCTAGTGTAGCTAAGTTTAAGAATAGTGTTGTTCGGATCACGTTTTACTTTTTGGTGCATTTTATCCCGGTTCCGAATGCATCGGACAAGCCCTGGCGTAATCCAGGGTTTTATGTTTCTGGATCTTCGAGGAATGTTAACCAGAGTAGTGTTACTGGAGATGGCGTTATTTAGGATAGCTATAAGATTATTTGCAGCTGTATTTGGATCCGAAGAATCGAGCACCGAAGCAAAGTCAGCGATTTCAAGCTCCTTCATGACTTGCATGTGATTAATGCGTGTTGTCGTTTTTCTTGTACAATTTTTGCTAGTTTTATTTTGATTAAGAAACAATATTGTTGGTAAATGATCTGTTATATGTGTTTCTAACGTAAAGGCTGTAGCCGGAGAATTTGTTTTGAGTAAAATATGGTCTAAGCAATTTTCGAGTCGAGTGGGATGTAAGAAAGCTGGCAAAAGACCTAACGAGGCTGTTAGTAATAGGTATTCATCAGCATGTGGATCAGTGTTATTTGGCTTAATATCTATATTAAAATCGCCCATTAGAGTTATAGTTTTGCATGCATTGAGGGTTACAATTACATTTTCTAAGCCGTTATAGAAATTTTGTAAGTTTGTGTATGATGGAGACCGATATATACCAACAAAAGCAGTATCCTCCACATGACACACTAGACAATTTGCTTCAGAAAGGTTAGGCTCGTAAATTTCACATTTCAGGTCACTTTTTGAGTACATGACTACTCCATCATTTTGTTTAGTGTTGTTTATAGAAGCGTGAGAGACGTATCCATCCATGGTTGGAATTGGTCCGCATAATTTCAGCCAGCATTCAGTAAGAATTATGAGATCGAAATCTATATTAATCTGTGATAGAGTAGCTATGAACTGGTGTAGATTTTTATTTATACTTCGTATGTTAAGGTGGATAATTTTTAGGGAATTTTGAGAATTATTGTATAAAGGTGTATAGTCGTTTGGAGAACAAGCATAAAATTTAGCTACACTGATGTTGTCTATTTCATTTGAGATATCCGTTACATTATCCATAACGCAATTTTTAAATCCGTAAAAAAGGGACTTAAGTAATTTAGAATTAGGTGAGTAGTCTTAAATATGAAATCTCTTGTGCTAGAAATAATTTGGAGTTTTAGTAGAAATTGAGTGTGGGGTGTTGTGTAAAGAAAAATAAAAAATAAGTTTAGTGACGTGTTGTCTAAGTAGAGTGTTTGTGTAGAGCTGACGTATGTGTGAGTTTGTGTGTATGAGCGTCCTGAGTAGTTACATATATTTTTAGTAAGATAATATAGGTAGCAATAACTAATTAAATTAAGGTGTGTAGTGCCCTTACAAGGTTTTACAGGCATACATTTATACAGTCATTCTGTTTTAGATATATTCAATAAACATTCTTCCGTTCTAACGGTGAAAACTTCTTTCGTGGCTGCTGTCTTTCTTAGTAAAATCTTTCCGTTTGAGATCCAGCAAAATTTAAAATCATTTTTCTTTGCGTATTCTCGGGCCTGGTAATAAAGTTTTTTCATAGAACCAGATAGGTGTTCGTCCACGTATATAGGTTTTTTATCACCAGCTATACCGATAATCTGCGTGTTCAGCTTCTCATCTGGTCGTCGGTCCTTGTTGAAATTCCGGACAGATGCCAAGTAGTTTGTTTTTGTACGTACCGTGGCAAATTCAGCAACGATAGCTTTGTTGCTTCCAGGTTTACCCGGGAGACGGTAAACATCGCGCACTTCAGAGGGTGTTATGTCAGTGCCAATGGTTTTTCCGACTTGTCCCACGAGTTTCAACAGGTCTCCTTCCGTTTCGTGTTCAATATTTGGGACGTTTCTGATTTCTATTGTGGACGATCTGGTTGTAAAGCGAAAATCTTGCAGTTGCGTTTCAATCCTATTAATAGAATTAGTGTTTTCCGTTCGGAATTTCTCCAAGTCAAGTATTTTTAATTTGAGGTCTTCGTAGTGGCCATTTATGAAATCCATAGATTTTTCTATCTCGGAGTTGCTTAATTGGATCTGGTTGACTTTGGCCTTGAGATCTGACATTTCTGTAAAAATTTTTGCGAAGGTAGCCTCTTGTTGCATTTTTATCGAAGTCAGCGTTTCCATAATTATATCCAGAGAGACTCCGTTGGACTGTTCGTTTGGTTCATTAGGAGAACGATCAGTGCGGGGGCGTTTGCAGCGTACAGTTCGGGTATGCCCCTTGGGAGTACTAATTTCTGAGTCGGATAGAGATTGATCTCGCGTAAGGTTGGTTTTTGACGAAGGCGGCGTTCGTTTTAAATTGGCACCTTGAGTTGGAATCATCTTTGGCGGCGTTCGGTTCATAGTTACGTTTTGCACAAAAAAAAAAAGGTATTCCAAACAGACCTGTAGGTAGTGTCCGCTGCGTAGCACGGTAATCGTAGCACTCGCTCGTAGCACGCGTAGCACTTGTGACGCGCGCAGCCAGACGAGCCGGGCAGTTGCGAGACGTGCGAGCCGAAAAGGCGTCACGTAGTGGCGAGTTTCGGCCCCGTCGTCAGCTACTCGGTGGCTCGATGGTTTGTAGGACCAACTCCACGCCGCATCCGCACCGTAGCCTCGCGCTCGAATCCAACTTAGCACCAACTCGCAGCGTCAATAGTGGAACTATCAATATCTCTTTCTAAGACCGCCCAGTAGGAGGAGTTACTCGATAAGAACGCGGTAAGTGCGACAAGGAATTGAAATAACCTCGGTCGGCCAATCACAAAAACTCAAGTATAAATCCGTAAGCACACACCGACACACGTCCGCTCTCGACGACGTTAGACGTTAGACTAGAGAATGCTTTCAACTACGACAAGCGAGCGCGAGGAGGCGAAAACTGGCGAAGTTGCTTCCATCAAAACCCGGTGGGATACGAGACTAATCAGTTCTAAAAAAAATTGTTATTGTTAGGCGTGATTTAAATCCAGCGCGGTGGAGCGCGAGCAGGAGTTTTGTAACACCTCTGTAACAATAACATGTCTTGTTTTAGTGGGGTGTAGTGCTTTCGAGTTGTATGCATTGGTGAGCGTGGTGGGCCTTTGGCAGGAGTGTTGCAAAACCCACGTTGTCGGAATATCAATTTATAGCAATTTGGTTAGTCTAGTTAGGGATGGTGGTCACAGTGTTTCGACTGCTAGTAGTAAGCGCATAGAGAGACGTGGAAAGACCCGAACGTGGTGGGCCTTGAATAGATATTTGTCAAGACCCACGTTGGGCGCCAAGCCAAGGTGTATAATAAGAAAAAGAAGAATATTTATTATTTGAAAGTTACTGGTGGTATCGATACATTTTGTTAACGAAGTACTTAAGGAAATAACTTAGGCCGAGCACTGTGGCTAAGACGCCAGTACAGCAAAACTGTTACCCAGTATAAGCGTAGTGGTGTAGACCGCCAGCAAGGAGCGCGCGGAGATGAAGGTGAGCGTGGAGCAAGCGTGGACATAGTTCAGTGCGGTAAAACGTCTGCAGGATTTGTTGGGGTCCTACCAGCCACAGTCTTTAAGTTGTAACCGTCTCGTAGGAGTGGCGGCACAGTGACTCTCTCGACTAGAAGTAGCAAGCATACGGAGTAGGCGTGTGTAGAGTTTGACGCTAGAGCACGAGTGGTACATAGCGAGAAGCTTGTCAAGGCCCACGTTGGGTGCCAAACTAATCATCTCTATAGTTATTTCCATTTCACAAAAGCGTCTTTGATGAGGCGCTAATAATTCAAATATTGAAGGTTTGCAATGTCGGTACCTTGTGTCGATGGCCAGCAGGGCGCGTACTGTGGCGGAAGCGGGCGTGGAGCACAGTTCAGCGCGTTAGAACACGTACAGAAGTTTTGTCACGACCTACGTTGGGCACCAAGCATCCCGTGTTAGTGACCACAGACTAAAAATAAAGTAATTGTGTGCCGATGCGGCACCGTGGTATCGACGGCGAACAATGAGCGCGCACAGGCGGAGGTGGGCGTGGATCAGGCGTGGAACAAAGTTCAGCGCTGTAGAACGTAGACAGAAGATTTAGTGTCGCGACCCACGTTGTGCACCAAGGACCCCGTCTTAGTAACCACAGACTAAAAAAAGAAGTATCTGTCTGCTGAGGCTGCACCGTGGTCTTGACGGCGAACAGTGAGCGCGCAGAGGCGGAGGTGGGCGTGGAATAGAGTTCAGCGCTGTGGAACGCGGACAGAAGATTTAGTGTCACGACCCACGTCGGGCACCAAGCACCCCGTCTTAGTTACCACAGACTAAAAATAAGGTATCTGTGTGCAGGGGCGGTACGGTGGTGTCGACGGCGAGCAGCGAGCGCGCGGAGGCGGAGGTGGGCGTGGAGCAGGCGTGGGCGGAGCTGAGCGCGGTGGAGCGCGAGCAGGAGGCGGCGCGCGCCGAGCGCGAGCGCGTCGAGCGGCAGCTCGAGCAGGTGCGCCTGCGCGGCGCGCGCCTCGAGCAGGTTACTTTTTATTATTATTATTACTACTTAGCATATGTTCCCTTTGTTTTATCATTCGATGTCGACCCTCTTATGTCCCCACTGCTGGGGCAAGGATCTCTGGAAGGTTAGGCCATACTCCACCACGGGGACCAAGTTCGGATCGGTGGTGGATTGTAAGACAGTGGCGGGCCTCAATGTCAAAAGTTATCGAGCTACCCGTAAGGCCTCTGACGTGTCTTAACGACTACTATTACATCACAGCCGGCACCGACGGCTTAGCGTGCCTTGAGAAGCACGGAAGCGCTCTGAAAAAATGCCAGTCACTGGAAAGTCACCCATCCTGCACTTGACCGCGCCAGTTGTTACTTAACTCAAATTAAGCACTTGGTTCGACTAGGCCACAAGCGCTCAGCTGTTTTATCATTATCATCATCCTGATAAGGATGATGATAATGATAAAATTTCTGTCCCCTGCTGCGTATCGGCCTTATCCCCCTAGTGCCATCTCTCACGATCTCTTGCCAGCCGCATCCAGGCCAGGTCGACTCAACATCGTCCGATCGTCGGGGTCGCTGGTCTGCACACTGTCTTTGTTTTATAATAATAAATTCCTCACAACGCCATCACTAGTCCTTGCATAATAGGCAAGACTTCCGTCTCAGAATTAGTGTAACAATAAATTTAACCATGTATGGCTCCGTCTGTTCTTTAAAAACACAGTTTCTGACAGTTTCTCAAAGTACGGGCCTTACATGGTCAGCGCAAGACGTGAAATTTGGGTCTCGGTTCTTTAACTTTATACAGAAGTTACGGACATTAGGGAACGAAGATTCGTGTCTGCTTGCCTTCAATGCAACTTGTGGTAGGTTAATAATATGAAGGATTATGAGAAACAAAATGGAAAACCACAAGAAAAAGCATTCCTATTGAACGATGCAGATCGAAAGACTTAAATGAAGTACATAGATAGAGACAGAGAGAACACTTCATTGCGCAACCAGAAAAAAGAATGCAACTATGATTTCTTAAATCTAAGTAACGTCATCCGATTGGCTGTCTTATCTCATAGTGAGATCTCTTTCAGACAACCGGACAAGTATAGGTGAACCGTCCCATACATAGTTAAATAATCGCGATTAGACCCGTTTAATATTGTTACGGGCTAGGGTTCTAGATCTGGAGGTAAAACGCCAATGACAACTTCTTAGGATTTATTCACGCAGGGTCTGGTCTTCACTACACGAAGTCCACACGAAGATTCCAATCGAAGTCCAATAGTATCGCTGAGGTCGTAGGTTATCGCTCGTATCGCAGGTATGTTCGCTTGAAGTTCACTCTTCGCTTGTCCAAACGAAACTGACAGCGCGGCGGCGGCTGCTATTTATATCCGCCGGCAAGAGTTCTCGAACATTCCCATACGTACCTACGCTCGGTGCACGCGGCAACGTCTCTAGAACAGTTCCATGTCAAAGAGTTTTGAACCTTATGCTAGTGGACATACGAGTCATTATTGCTTGCAGAGTTTATTGTTTACTAAAACCCAGCATGCGGCGACTATTCGATAGGCTTCCAGAAGGCTCTATTCTAGATGGTTCGGGATAGGACCGCGACAATATATAACTATGTATGAGTATCGCGAATCATTAAGAAATACTGAACCGTCCCGTTTTGCCTTTACGGCCTCAATAAAATCCAGGAGCATTTTGTGGTTCACCAGGAGTTGCCGGCGCGCATCAGCAGCGGCGCCGAGCGGGAGGTGCTCTCGCTGGTGTGCCGCGTGCACGAGCTGGAGGCGGACAAGCTGGCGCTGCAGGGCGAGCGGGCGGCGCGCGCGCACGAGCTGCGCCGCCGGGATCTAGCGCTGCAGCGGCGGGACGCGCAGCGCCGCCTCTCCGACGAGATCATCACGCGCCAGCGCCGCACGCTGCAAGGTACGGAGCTGCGTCTAGCGGTGCGGAACTTGGATCTAGCGCTGCAGCGGCGGGACGCGCAGCGCCGCCTCTCCGACGAGATCATCACGCGCCAGCGCCGCACGCTGCAAGGTACGGAGCTGCGTCTAGCGGTGCGGAACTTGGATCTAGCGCTGCAGCGGCGGGACGCGCAGCGCCGCCTCTCCGACGAGACATCACGCGCCAGCGCCGCACGCTGCAAGGTACGGAGCTGCGTCTAGCGGTGCGGAACTTGGATCTAGCGCTGCAGCGGCGGGACGCGCAGCGCCGCCTCTCCGACGAGATCATCACGCGCCAGCGCCGCACGCTGCAAGGTACGGAGCTGCGTCTAGCGGTGCGGAACTTGGATCTAGCGCTGCAGCGGCGGGACGCGCAGCGCCGCCTCTCCGACGAGATCATCACGCGCCAGCGCCGCACGCTGCAAGGTACGGAGCTGCGTCTAGCGGTGCGGAACTTGGATCTATCGCTGCAACGGCGGGACGCGCAGCGCCGCCCCTCCGACGAGATCATCACGCGCCAGCGCCGCACGCTGCAAGGTACGGAGCTGCGTCTAGCGGTGCGGTACTTGGATCTAGCGCTGCAGCGGCGGGACGCGCAGCGCCGCCTCTCCGACGAGATCATCACGCGCCAGCGCCGCACGCTGCAAGGTACGGAGCTGCGTCTAGCGGTGCGGAACTTGGATCTATCGCTGCAACGGCGGGACGCGCAGCGCCGCCCCTCCGACGAGATCATCACGCGCCAGCGCCGCACGCTGCAAGGTACGGAGCTGCGTCTAGCGGTGCGGTACTTGGATCTAGCGCTGCAGCGGCGGGACGCGCAGCGCCGCCTCTCCGACGAGATCATCACGCGCCAGCGCCGCACGCTGCAAGGTACGGAGCTGCGTCTAGCGGTGCGGAACTTGGATCTATCGCTGCAACGGCGGGACGCGCAGCGCCGCCTCTCCGACGAGATCATCACGCGCCAGCGCCGCACGCTGCAAGGTACGGAGCTGCGTCTAGCGCTGCGGCGGCGTGGTCTAGCGGTGCGGAACTTGGATCTAGAGCTGCAGCATTAGGATTTAACGACGCAGCGGTGCGATCTAACACTGCATGTTTGTAATTACCTACAACTAAGTGCAATGGGTTATGTCTTTTGATGAGAAATAATAGTTAAATTTACAATTAAAAAAATTAAAAGCAATAATTAAATTACAATTAAAAATTGACACCCATACAGTGAATTTACGATTAACTGCGTGCGCGGATGTAGCGCTACAGAATAACAGAGGTTAAATCCTTAAGGATTCAAATCTCGAGCTAAATATTTAACGCAACTCCAAAGATACCTAATCCCATTTATAAACACACGATTCCTTGAAATAGTCCTTAGTGTCACTTTAATATTCTGGGTTAAAGGGAAAGACGTAACACAGATTATTTAAAATTCCTGAGAGGAGGATTCCGTACCTCATAGGAAAATAACAAATATATAGTTTGTCCAAAAATTCAAGAAACCGGAAGTGAAACTTTATTATTGGTATTAACGAAAATCACAATCCTTTACTACCTTTAATTAAGTACAATACATAATTTTAATGCAATGACTGTAGTTTTTATTTTTATAATGCTTGCAACTGCAAGGAATTAACTAAAACAGACAAAAAGTCTGAGCACAACCTTACTCTTTAATTTCTACACTTCTTGGACAAAGTATACGCTTCGAATTGATAACCTCCTTTCTTGAAGTCGGTTAATAAATTGAACCTTTACAGGATCACCTTATTGTCCGTCCGTCCGTCCGTCCGTCTGTCTGTCAAGACCCTTTATATTGGGAACGCGTGCTCGTATCGAAATTAAAACTATAATAATATCTGATTGAAGCTATGATAAACTCAAACTTCTAATTTAACGTAAAAAAAGATACCAACGTTTATGCCGTATATATTTTTAGGGAATTAAAACTTAAAAGGGTACTTTCCGTTGATCTAGAACTATGAAATTTGGTAAGTAATATCTGTTACTACACGTACAAGAAAAATCTGAATCTGTAATTAAATCATAAATAATATTGTCTGAAGTTCGGGAAAAGCTCGGAAAAACGAGACTCGATTCCTTAACTATTTATAATATGCATGTACCTACAAATTGATACTTACGGAACCCTCAGTGAGGGAGTACGACTTGCAGTTATGCGGTTTTTTATTAATAGGACCGTGTTTGAACGAAACTCAACTACGCGGAACATTTTGCTTTCAGAGCTCGGCGTGAGCATACCGCCGGAGCTAGGCCAGCTGTACGAGCTGTACCAGCAAGAGATCCACGCCTCCACTTACACCGAGAATCACGACACGCAGTCCTATCGACTGCCGCCCATTTCTAGCAGGTTGGTGAAAAGTGTACTTTTAATTTTTTTTTAAACTAGATAAGATAATAATATTCTTTATTGTACACCAGAGCACATATTATAAAACATGTAAAGATACAAAGTACAATTGGCGGCCTTATTGCTAAAAGCAATTTCTTCCATACAGCCTTACGACGGAAAGTTGCTGAAGGAACTAAGAGACGGGTAGTCGGTGCAAATATTAATACACTACTTATATAAATAACAATATACTACATAAACAGTTACATATATAGTTATGATAAATTGATAAACTTACATAAATACGTTATATAATAACAATCTACGCGATAAGGAAATAAATACAATATTGTGTACCTATATGGAGACATACGAAAAAGACAAAATGGAATAATTATCAAAGAACTGCGCTGAAAATTGTTTAGCTAAAAGCTTTAGAAGATTAGAACGAAACTTTTAATGACCGTGTTTATCTATTTTATACTGAAATGGTCAATCCGCGGTGAGCGTGGTAATTACCTAAGCCCATACTCTATATCACTCTAAGATGAATAATATTATTCGTTCCTATATATGTACAAGCATTAATTTTTTCTTATGTACAAACATGTTTCTTGTTTTACATTTATTTTGCCTAAAACGCAATATTGGATTTTGTAACTGAAATACGCATAGTCTGCATTCTTAGGGCGCCTGAACTGTGACAGTTGTATGTTAACTGTAATATACTATTGTTATTACCTGTGGTATTACTTACAGCATGAGTGCTATGTTAGATTTGAACTCACATGAAAAGAAAAATCGAAAGACAAATGTAAACTAATGGTCGAAATGATAAGAAGTCAATTTCGCAGACTTGAGGTCCGAAAGACTTAAGCACTGGGTTTGAAACCCACCTCATACCGATTTTTCGGGTTCTGTAGATAACAAGTAGGGACCGTTATAGTTCCCCAATATCTGTCCGCGGCTTAGCACAGGGGTTGATATATATTTCAATGACGCTGACCAAGCAGTAGGATACAAGACAAAAAATATTTTTTGATGGACCTCTGTTCTCTAGCTGACTCGATATCTATCCGTAGCATGTCGAATATGGCCTTTTCCGAGACCTTGAGTGGCTCCGGACGCCTATCTTTACTGTTAAAATCCCCCGAGTGGTATCTACATTAAAATTCAATGGTATCTATCTCGGTCGGGCACCTGTGTTTTCTAGCCGACTCGGCGTCTATCCGCAGCATGGCGGAGCTGGCCTTTACCGAGACCCCGATTGGCTCTGAACGCCTATCTTTATGAATTCCCCGAAGTATCTATCTGTCGGGGGACCTGTGTGCTCTAGCTAATCTATGTATTTAGGCATAAAAATGTATGTTACCTAACCGAGTGATAAGAGCGGCAGCTAAACCCTTATGGTTTACGGCCACTGGTAGAATAAGTACCTAAGTTTTATGTTGTGCCTATATGAAAAAAAAAATAAAAAAATCTATCCTCAGTATGTCTGAGCTGGCCTGGTCGGAGAGCTCGAGCGGCTCCGGGCGCGGCTCGTCGTCAGGCTCCGGCGGCACTCTCGCGCCGGAGCACCGCCTGCCGCGGCTGGCGCCCACGCCGCGGCCCAGGACACGATACAGGTATACACAATCATCATAGTCGGTAGCTATGTTATTTATACATAATATGTATGATTGACGCGTGTCCCTGCCCACCTTCTTAACATGGCGCAGCCGGCTTAGAAAAAACTTAAAAACGTTTACGAAAGTCGTAGTACGGTGTAGTAATCTGTAGTGCGTACAGATATAATACAAATACATTTCAGATCGGGACTAAAAGCTAAATCGAAACGATGGAATCTATCTTGGCACCTCCGCCGCCATTTTCCTTTCCTTTGTCCCTGCCCACCTTCTTAACAATCATCATCAGTCTATCTATTTACGCGATCCTCAGTAACAGATGCGCATCGTCGCTATACTTACAGCGACCGAGCCAGCTCCAACAGTATCCTGAAAGTTATAGCAGAGTGGATGGACAGCGCAATAATTAGCTTCTGGGACTCGAACTTGTGTAGACCAAAGTATAAGTTTGAACTTAAAAACTAAAATTTTAAGTTCAAATATAAAAATTAATTTTAATTTAGAATTTATGCCTTGTGATCTCACTATGTAACGTATTTAGTTTTAATATTAAATTTCATTTCACTAACAACCTATGGATTGTTTTATCCGAAATAAAGCAATACAGTACAATATATTAGTCCATTGCTGGACATAGCCCTCCCGTAAGCGCGCGCCATAAGAGAGAGAGAGAGAGAGGTAGGAGCGCCATAGCGCCGTCTTCAGATTGCCGTATCCAGCATCAGCCTGCAGTTTTCAAAGAATATCATAATGTCGATTTGTTTAGGTACTAGAAAAAAAATAAACAATGCTGATACGTCTTTTTATCGTAATACACAGTTTTTAAATCAAAAACTAGCTCAGTAAATAAAGGACTGGGTGAAGAATGGCTAACCAACCCGCATGTGTTTTGCAAATTCAGTTAAACGTTTTTGACACTTCTTAAATTCATGCGCGATAACGTGGTAACCAATTGTAAAAAATGTCAAACAGAATTTACAATTGACTGCCTTGCCTTTTGCAAACGACTGCCATTTCAAATAGAGAGAGAGAGAGAAAGAGAGCAGAGATAGAGATAGTTCCGAAATTAATAGAACATTCCTCTCCCATTCATATGTTTTTTTTCTCATATTTATTTTGTTAGATCTTTGAACTTATTGTGATTTAAGTGCCAACCGACCATTTATACCAGTATCTAACTAGTGTCGTAAATGTGGAACAGAAACTACAGGTGCCCATTGTTTTCTTCAAACTCCTTCGGGCGTTTTAGCCATGCTAAATGCTTAATGAATGCGGTGAGGTTTAGCTTCAAGTCGGCGTTAGGGCTGGCTCTAAACAATTTTAATGTCTTGTTTCAGCCAAGCGAGTGCGTCGGCGTTGAAGCGGTACTCCAGTGACGATAGCCTGGTGATGGCAGCGCCCCGTGAGCATGCGGGCGGCCCGTGAAATTAATATGGAGTGGTAAATGTGCGTTGTATCTTTGTCTTTTCAATGTACCCCCTCTCTCGAAGAGCATAGCAGGAATTTCGTGGGATTTGGATTAAACTTGTGCATTGCCGTTTTATCACTTATGATAAAACGACATCTCTTTGTGAGAGCAGTTTCACGTCTCCTTCGAGTGCGGGAATAAACGTCCCGTTCCTCTTTTTTGAATGTGCTACAGTGTCTTTAGAGTGACCGTTGATGAGAGAATGACGGTAGCGTTCTATGAGAAGATTATATATCAGAGTTTGAATCGTAGTTTTCCGATGTTTAAAATTTCATTGTGCATTTAGTTCATTCGTTAGTGGATTACTCTGTGATGTCTTTTAAGAAGTAATGTAAAGTATTTATTGTGGAAAATTATGAAGAAACATAGTTTACTTATGAAAAGATTTTTCCTTTCGTCTGCAATGACTTCCATTTGTTGAGAATATTTTACACACTGGTTTCTTAGAGTTGCATCTTGTGTGATACATTTATGTACCTCCTTTTTGACTTGAGTAGACAAGTAAGCCATATTTTGCTGCTTAATGTATTCCTAGTGTGAGAAACACAGCACATTCTTGTATAATTTTAAAGTAGTTTCATCCAGTAGAGCTCCCTAAAATATTTAGTAAAAGATGTTAATGGTTAAAGATTATATTTTCGTCCAAAATAAATGTGAATGATGTATTAAGTATGTAATTGTGGTTTTAATAAGGAACTAGCCTAGTTAATTTTAATGAAAGTATAGTTTTAACACGTTATTTATGACTTTATTAAACAAATACATTGTAAAATTGTGACTGGAACTTCTCGAAAATACTACGTTAAAAATAGTATTCCAACAAAATGCATTAGTAAATACTTAAGGCCGCTTATACCTACTATTCGAGCATAAATCGGGTTTATCACACGTAATTGTCTTATTTATTATAAAATCACTGCTTATTATGCTGAATACAATTATGTAATAAACCCATTTACTAATTGCTCCATATTATGCGTACAAATGTTAGACACTAAAAATATATTATTATTATATATGAAGTCAAACATTCGGGCATGTATTGAAAGAAACTTAAAACTAGAATACCCTGGCTGCAGCAATTTAAATACATTCCTTGCTGTAGCCAATTGTACAAAGATTAATCTCACTGGTACGGTACCTATGTTTTTGTTGGTTTTTCATTCAGCAGCTGAGGTTATTCACTATTCGCAAATACTACGATTGTCACGTAGCTATTTTCAAATAATGAATCACATGCATTGTTAGAACATTTATCAATCCACAACGTACAACCTTGCTTGCAGTAAATTACGTAATCAATAATATAGTAACTCATCTTCTGAGTCATTTCAATGGTTTGATTATTATAATGCCTATGACTTACCTACATGAGATAATTTAGGGAAACTGTCTTACAAAACTAAATTTATAAATTATGGAATGTTCTACCTAGCACAGAAGAGATTACTTCTAGTAACTTAATTCAGAGGGTTCACTCTGTTTTACCTTGAAAAATAATTTCCAAAGATATTTTTGGCACAACGTGTATAAAGCAAACAACTAATCAATAGGAATAAAAAGAGTCATCATTTCTTTCATAGATGTTGACGATAACAAACCTAACCTAACAATCTCACAGACAATCACAACACGTAGATAAAGATCCAGTATAAAATAACGAATAGAACGAACGCCAGCGGGAAGCAGAACCTCGACCGTTGATCCATCCACGCCGCTTTCTCCTCCGGAGTCACATCAATATTCCTCATCATAATAATTCTCCCACGGGCACCAGCCAATTGACCAGTGAAGGTAACAGAAGCCAGCGGTAATTGTACCCTCGACGTCGTGGCGAAATTTCTCAACCGATCACAGGCAATATACGAAGGTCCAGTAAATGATATTGAAGAAGACGAACGCGAGTGGGAAGCAGACCCGCGAGCGCTTGTCGATCCAGGTGGCAATCTCCTGCGGCGTCATGGTGGTCCAGGTGTGCTGTTTGGGCGGCGGGTCGTTGGAGACTTCGCTGCCGTTGGGCTGCTGGCCTGGTACCAGGTCGTCATAGCTTTGCGTCGTGATCGTCGGCAAGTTGAGCGCCGACGGGAAGCTCTGCGGGTGAAGCGTGGCAGATGTTTAGTGGAAGGCACCGCGGAATGATAAGGTGAGTGTGAGCGTTTTCGTCATACTTATCTGCCTGTGTTATCCTGTAGTGTTGGCGTGAAATCGAAATGGGTACGATTATTATAGATAGAGAACACTTTATTGTACATAAAAAAGGAAATTACACAGATTTTGTCTTAAACTAAGAGTACAGACGGTGGTTTTATCACTAAAAGTTATCTCTTCGAGACAACCTTTGGATGGACTGGAGCATTGCATTTGAGAAGGAAGTAGATGTAAAAATAAATCACAATATTTCAGATACCTACATATGAATAAAACATGCTTAATATGCATGATATGATAGTCTTAATATCAGAAAATCGTAATAACATATCGAAGCCGTGGTGGCCCAGTGGGCAGCACAATTCGATTCGGAGACACCCAAATTCGATTCCCAGTGCGGTACCTATTACTTTGTTTATTTTTAAAGTTGCGTTATCATCTGCAAATTTGTAGTAGCAACACCATTCGCTAACAGTGATGAAAAACATCGTAGAGAAACCCGCTATTGTCTTCGCACGTGTTGACTTGTCCTTGCTGAGGGCTAGGCCAAATAAGGTTTCAGGATGTTACTGTACTAATAAAGGACTGCAGTGGGGATTTTAGCAAATTCACCATGAAGAAAGTCATGAAAACTTACATGCACAGTAAGGTAGTTGTTGTATCCCGGCCCAGCCGGGTCGCTGCTGGTCTCTTGCTGCAGCGAGGAGCATGAGCGGGACTTGTGCAGCTGCGGAGACGACTCTTGCAGCTCCTTCTGCAATTCCTTGCGCGCCAGCCGCGGCGTCAGCGTACTCTTCAGTATGTACTTACTGTTCACCTTCTTTAGGTTCACTATCTTTCTGCGGGACAATGAATAACAGTGTAAGGCAGGAAACAGTTTGCATCGCACAAAGCACCGTAATGCGGGGCTGCGGTGCTTTGGTGTAAAAAAAGTTTTACTCCTGGTATGTACTGCGCCTTTACGAGGTTGTCAGTGTTAAGGCTTGTATGATCGGCTTTGAGGGTACGTTAGTGATGTAGCCTGGGGGGCACGGGCACTGTATCGAACACGGCAACGCGTTCACACGTCGCGTCATCTCGGTCGGTCGTTACCTACATAAAATAGCGTTATTATGTCGCCCGCTATCGGACTACAACGGCCGTGTCACAGCGTTTGTAATTTGACACAGTTGGTATATTACAGCTCATAATGGGGATCAACGCGGAAAGGGATCTCTACCGACTCCAAGGATGTAAATTTACATCCGTGACCGACTCCTATTCGTTCACACGCCCTACCTCACAACGAATGAGGCATGGTGGTCTGCTCACAGATTATCTAAGTTTTAAAAACCTATTTTAGAGGCTAAAAATTCCACCCATGCCGGGAATGGAACCCGCGACCTCTGGCTATCCGTGCCAACGCTCTTACAACTGAGCTAATGGGCGACTCACCGGCATCAGTGAAATTTCGAACCTCTACAATACTCTTGTATTACGTACAGGCAGCGACATCTGGCTGAAGTGATTGGCATCACTTGCAGCCCCGAGTACCTACTTTCTAGTTAGGTTTTACATCGGCATCGGAAATCATATCGCTGTACCCACATGTTTTTTTTTATGCACTAATCCGTGCTAAAGACAATTTTAAAAACCTATTTAGAGTCCTTAGCACGGGTTATTACATTAAAAAAAAGAATATAAGTACAAGGTGTTAGAAACTTACTTGCGCCGCCAGATGGTATTGACGAAGGCGAATTCAACTAGCGCTGCGAAAATGAAGCCTGTGCAAGCCAGAAACCAGATCTCGCTGGCCTTGATGTAAGACACCTTGGGAAGCGTCTTTGCCTGGGATGACGCTAGCGTGATGAACGACAACATTGTGCTCGTGCCTGGAGAGAGTTATAAGTGAGTATTACCACATTTTACACAAAAGTACATCTATTCTTGCTTTTACTTGCTAAGAAACAGGTCGATGGCTTGACTCTACAGAAGACTATCAACTGTACTGAACTACTTTTGGGGCCCAAATAGGGTCTTGGCCTCAAAACACAGTTCAACACTATTTGTGAACTTGTATTGCCAGTTCACAAATAGTTTGATTAGGATTTTATTGTAGAAAATATATAGGGTTGTTTTAACACGAAATGAAATGTTCGGTTTGAATGTGGTCAAATCCTTCGCTCGAAAGGCGGTTGCGTTAATTTAAATGTTAGTAGGTAAATGTAAACATTGGGTTAGAATTTAATTTTTGAGATCATCATCTTCCGCCTGTGGAGATGATGATTCATCGAATTCATCCCGGTTGATCGAATGGCTGACACGAAAAGAAGAAGCCCATGGATATCAACTGTTAGGCAAGGGCTTCTTAATACTTGCACCAGTTTTCGGGATACCCGTACCCAAGACAATAGAACGTAAAAAGTATTCCTGTAGTTTATCTGCCAGAATCATGTAATAGAACCTTACCCAGCGTGATCCTCGGCGCGGAAGCATCGGCCTGCAGCCAGAAAGTGACCCACGACATGGCGACGATCATCATAGAGGGGATGAAATAGTCCATCAGATAGTAGCCTACCTCACGCCCCAGCTTAAACGTGAACCGAAGAGCGCTGTAGTTCCCCGCTGGAAGAGGTGATAGTTGCGTATTCGATAACAGTGTTACAAAGTTTCAAGAGTACGAAGGGATTATCCGGGCCGTACCCGTAGTTATTATGTTTTATTCCGAATGCATTTTTATCGCATGTGTGCAAACAGATCCTTAAGTGTACTAAACGTATAGTTGTTTAATATACCTCGTGATATTAGCACAGCAATAACTGTTACTTTACAATATTTTGTAGTCATCTCATTACGAAGTCATTTAAATTTTATAACACATGCGAATTAAATAAACTAGTAGGTACTAACTTTTTATTATTATTCGCGGGCCTGAGAAGTCTGTGAGAAAACTGCGCAATAGATTACGTTCAGGACAGCAGAGCTGTCTGCGGTTCGGTTATAACTAACTTGTCTCTTAACCACCAATAATAAGATTTACGGCCTCTAAACCAGCGGTTTGCATACAGTTTTGTGGGTGGATGCATAAGACTATAGTATTATAAGCATCCGCATAGGAAAACGTATCGTTATCAATCGGACACTATGAAGGTACTAATTTAAGTACTTGCCATTTTAGTAATTTCCATGTTATGTTCAGAGTAGGTAACCCAGTATAAATTTCAGCTAGCGAACAATGGTCAATTTATTTAATTTCTCGGAGGTTCTTGTTTATTACCAACTGAACCGTAACTTTAATGCCCACGTGAAATATCTATAAACACAAGGAAGCTAGTACAAATATATGGTTTGGTTTTTACAATTTCATATCCATCGTCTACGATTGTTTCAATGCATTCCCCTGCAATGCCAAAAAGGAGTAAGCAGAGGTAAACCGCCAAATTCTTGAGCTAACATTTTTAACTGGCATTGTAGAATTCTTCCTATTGAAACTAAACAAAGGTATCTTTTGGGTAAAAAACTGGTATTTTGAGTTCTTTCTCTCCATGCATTGTTTATAAACGGATTGCAAAGATAGTCATTCGTCCCGTATAAATGCGAAGATTTATAATTACCTATACTAGGTTAATCTACTTTAAGCTATTTTTCTTTTAGGGTATTTCACTTAGGGTATTTAAATGCATGCTTTACTATGGTATACGCCAATATGTAAATCTGCCATACCCTTACAGGGTCCATGTTCAATTAGTTAAGTTACTGTATCTTTTTTAATTGTTCATGACTGCATTGAATAAATGAAAATGTGCCATGTAGAATTTCATGCAGGACAAGAATGTTGTATGAAAATCCACTCCTGCCTGAGAATTCGATCTCAACGGACTTCAAAAAAAAGGACATATATTATGTATGTTCAGCGAGCGAATTCGATCCGATTTCATTGATTTTTTCGTTACAAAGGGGAACCTTAGAGGTGATCCCATCTTGTCAAGATCTGTGGACGGGATTCATAAGATAACCATCAAACTCAACATTTTGCCACTGCATTACGGACATTACCGAAACAAAGAATGCGTCTGTGCCATCTAGTGTTAAAATTTGCGAACCATAATATAGTTTTGATTAAGTGCGCATTTTGAATGCGGTTTTCTTATCTTTATCTTGTGTTATATATTAAGCTTACCTCCGCCTTGGCGCATGTTGACGATGTCGCCGCGGACCACGGACTCGTTGGTCCAGAAGTCCAGCAGGGAGTACTCGGTGAGATGCAGCTCTGTGGACAGCCGCACCGGGTTGTCTCGCTCCCACATCAGACGCAGAATTGACGCGTTGTACTTCCCTGGAACACGTGATAGAATAAAATAGAAATAGTATTTATTAAAAAAAAATTACCCAAATTTATTCCGCGGGTGTCGTAAAAGGCGACTAAGGGACACAAACCGGGGGGTGGGCAGCAGCGCCCCCTGCAGTACAATTCCAGCAATCTGCGATCCCCAACCCGCATGCCCAGCGTGGGGATTATGGGCATTACCCCCCAATGATGGCACAACCAGCAGTGGACTAATATAGCCTGAAGAAGACCATTTTTTATCTTAAATGTAATAGACACAGCATAGTAGGTAATACTGCATAAAATTGTTACGTTTTATGGCGAGAGGTCGCGAGAATACTTTGCATGCACAATTATAAATAGGTATCTATGGTAAATTGCAATGTTACTCGATTCTAAGTAACTCGAATCATGCGGCGGCGTGGCTGTACGAAAATTAAAATTATTTGTTAAATAATAATTCCTGAAATATGTCGGTTAATGTTCGTCTATCACGTCTTTTGTTGTACTTTTGATTTTTCTTTATTAAATTTTCCATTTATAAAAAAAGATAATTTGTGTGAACGGTTCTTATGCTTTGTACTGGCGCTCTTAGATAATGCTGAATAACATAAGTGTTTAATAGGATGGACGTAATTCTATGTGGGACAATGATTTTCTGCGACATATCATCACTGGTTTTTCGGTCTTACGGAATAGATACATTGAAGCGCTGCAAAGTCAATCAATTGAATGTTTTTTTATCATCCAAGGGAATACAAGGCTATGTATTATGACGACCGTAACTCTACATGACTTGAATAATAGTCGTTATGGGATCCTCTGAGCCGGACAAATAAATCATTCAATCGATTACTTTGAACGATTATTGGCCGTTTCTTTTACTCAATCCGTTCGTCGTCGTCGTCGTCATATATAGTCGTAGTCTTCCAACATTGACATTTTTTTATCCTTCTTAAGGCCTGCGCGGACGAGGGACTATCCCTCGGATACTTTTTTGTCCGTCGTCGATATAAATATCTTATAAATTGTATCGAATAACGCACACGAAGGACTAAAAGTACCCCATACAAAAAGTCCCTCAAGTTACCGAGAACATCAAGAGACCGGTCTGGAAAATTTTTAAAACGCCGTTTCTTTTTCAACTTCATGTAAATTACAACACAATGTAATCTCAGAATATTTGCTTCCATAGCGTACGCTTTACTCAATTTCCGGGGAACAAATGACCGCACATCGTAGGCGTTGAGTCCGTGACAAGTAGGTACTCGGAGTAAATTTTTTACGATTCAGGGACTTTGGTCCCTTGGGGACAAAAGTCCCTCGTCTGCGCAGGCCTTTACCTACATGTTTTCCATAGCGAACAGTGATTGACACAAATGTACGTAACTTAGAAAATAATACGAGTCATCGCTACATGTCGGGATTGGAACCCAGGGCCTCCCGAATGTGAGGCCGGCGATATCACGGCTAAATTGAATATTATACATGTTTATTTCTAAAATGTGCAATACTGGGAACATGTCGACCTTATGCGTTATGCGTTTAGACACAACTTTTGTTCCATGACATTCAATTCTTTTTGTTTAATTTGCCGTTTAGGAAAAAAAAATGTTTTTTTACTGGGTTCCTATTTTGGCGTTGCGCTATTGGATAGATAATGCTTAACACCAACCATTTGTGATTGGACATAATTATTTGTAGGACAATGTTTTACTGTAGGCTACTATATAGTGAGAGCGCGTAACGCACGAATTTTATTTCTCTTAGGTAACTCTACTATAAAAAAGTGGTTGTTAAACACAAACTCATATATTAGCCTCTTCCAAGAATGGTGCCTTTTATAAAATAACCTTGAACAAGAAACGGAAATAGAGCCAGTGCTTCCAAGTATAAGTCGTTGTAGACGGAAAAGAAATATCCAGACAGGAACGATGGAAATCTGAGACCATTGATATCGACCAAACAATACTTAGGGCTTTCCAAGTTACATCGTACCGGGGACGTGTGGTCGCAATTAACTACATGGTAGTATTTAACTTTTGGGTTTAAGGATTATTTTAGATTGAAATCGAGCACCCACATATCTCCGGCTCGATATAATGTCTGATATAAATAAAAAGGTGTCGACATAACTTACAACTCTCCAGGTTCATTGCGCAGACTTGCTCGTCGAAAGGGAATTTCTGCAGGTTCATCCAGCAATATAGCACGGCCTGCATTCGCCTGCTGAAGAGCACCTCTCCGTCCGGAGCTATAGATATGAGCACGTCTTTGCTGTCCGTCCCCATCAGGCTCGATGACTGTTCGTTGGACATGTAGAGGTGGGGCACCCAGATGCGCTGGCGCAGGTCGTTCTCGCCAATGATCTTGGTGCGGTCGGGCGAGTAGAGGGAGTAGGCCAGCCGCTGGTCCGTCCACCGCAGTTGCAGGAGGAAGTGGAGCTTGAAGTTCTGAGGGAGTGCGCGTTGATTCGTGTATGTGCAGGCATTGATATGAGAACTTCTGCGAGTGTTCGGATAATAATATGAACAGCAGACCACAATACTGTTTTTTATTTCCATTTTTGGGCTTTTATGAAAGGGTTCTTGGAGTAAAGGCTGATAATCACAAACACGTTTTGTCTTTTATACGTACTTAGTGGAGTCACAGTGGCACGTTGATTATTAGAAACGATGGACGTGTTAGAAACGGTTGAAATTGGTGCCGTTTGGGGCATTCTTTTTTAAATACATCCTTCGCTTGAGGAGCCATGGTTCTGATCATCGCTTTGAGACATTATATCCCAAACAGAGGATCTCTTGCTGTGCAGTGGAGTAACGCTGTCAGCATGATGGGTTCGGTTTCGGTGTGTCAGTTTTTTTTTCATAAATTTAACGGGTCTATTCGCGATTGCCTTCTTTGTTTTTGTGCTACTCTGACGAAACTGTTGTAACGATTTTATAAATCTTTTGTGTGTATGATTTTTTTAAATGAATAACTCAATTGAGTACTTACTAAGTCGTGGGCTTCGGCGGGCTGAATGAAGTAGATGTAGGCGCTGGCGTGCACGTAGACCACTCCGCCGGTTTCGTAGGTTGGCAGCAGCAGCCGATCGTAGCGGCACTCATTAGCTAAGCGCGAGAGGAACTCCGACTGCGTCAGCGCATCGCCATTTTCCAGAGGCGGGCAGTCCACCAAAGGCTTCGTCCTGAAAGGATAGCTCGTCGTGAGTCGTGCGTGACAGATTGGTTTTTGTCATACTTTATATAAGTCTACTAGTTCAACTGTGGTTAAACGATTTTGCAATGTATGTCGAATTGTCATAGTGAACCACGAATTGAAAGGCCCAGTCGGTTCAGGGTACCTGTGGTGCCTTATATAAATATGGTAAATTGATATTGAATATCGTTTGAGATTGTTTCTCCATTTTATTTGTTTCAACTGAAAGCATGGATCGACAGATTTCAAATAAGACGTCGCCTAAAAAGGGGATTTTCTGCAGGCTGGATGACTTTTGTAGGGATAGGTAGGTACGTATTGAGTCATAATGTACGTAGATAAACGAAGTACGTAAGAATGTTTGATAAAATACGCTCTCCTTTTCCCCTGTTAAACAAACAGGTGGATTAGACACCATAAAGTCTTAAACTTGGCTAAGCAAGCAATACCCTTATCGCTTATTAGCTCTTCGCGTATACACAAGCCGCTGGCAATGTTTTCAATAGAAACATTTCTATCTGCAGGAAGCCATCCTATCAGACTAATATATGGGAGTGCATGCGGCGGCAAGGTCGCAGTGGAAGCTGATGACGACAAATTCAATATTTGTTCTATCTGATAGCATTGCGAACTAATGTGCCGCGGTATCAAGATTTACTCTTAGATTAACGCTAAGCCACTCTCTACCCCGTGTGCAGGTATGTAGAGATATTTGCTATCTAAAGTGTAAGTAATTAAGCAGGCACAGTAGATAGCTATATCCTAGCACTAATGAACGTCAATGCAATATTCCATTGATAAGTTAGACAATAATACGAGATATTTAAGGCTTTCGCAGTAGTGTGATTAAGGAATAAAGAACCACGAAAAAGTTGTCCTCGTTTCGAACTAGTCAACTGTTTTTCTTGTTAAACCAGACACATTAAACTTAATTTCTACAAGTGTCATTTAATATCCACTAGTTCGTTAACTCTATAATCGTTCAATGTAGAGAACGTACGAACCGTGGTACGTAAATACGAACCACCAAAAAGTAGGCATATTGCTTTAAATAAGGTAGGTACCTATGATATTTGAGGCTGTAATATTCTGAAGAAGATAGCTAACTACTACTGCCTACCTACAAATTTCTTACTATATTCTAAACTCTAACGGTGTTATTTATAATAAATTACAGGATTGCTCTAAATCAAGTCTAAAGTGAAATGCAGTAAACACTTCTCAAATTCAGTTTTAATTAAGCGCTAAAGAACATTGGCCTTTTTGCATCTACGTCATTACGTAGATGCTTAATTATCTACGATGCTTATCTCATTAGATGATTTCCAGTGGCATCTTCACTCACACTAGACTGGTGAAGGGACCACTGGGACATGGCTTTATAGATGGTGTAGGCTTGTCCAGCACCTATATACCATCCTGACATCATAGTCGGCCTAGCTCACAGGGAAGACTAGTCAATATACGTGCGGAGCACACCAAGCCGCGGGTTTCCTCACGATGTTTTCCTTCACAGTTAGCGTGTGGTATTGCGACTACAAATTCGCAAGTGTACGTAAGTGTACGTAACTTTGAAATTAAACAATGTCATTAGTACATGCCCGCACTAGCGGGCATGTACTAATGATATCGAAGCTGGGTATCTCGCTTGCGAGTCCTTTTTTCTACCCTCTGAGCTAGCACCGCTGTAAGCGCTAAGAAGCTGTAAAAAAATAACTTATTTATTATAATACTAGTAAAGTTGTGCCTCGCAGTGTTAGCCGCGGTTAGCCGATTTTCCCAGGGGAATAATATATTTTTACGCAGTCAAACGTAGCCTACGTATTAATCCAGGATGTCAGCTAACTCCATAACAATTTAATTTATTAAAATCGCTCCACCCGTTTAGACGCGAAGAAGTAACAATCATACACATTCATAAACTTTCGCCTTTATAATGTTAGTGTGATAACTGATAAGTGTAATTTTTAATACAGATACTTACAAAGATTTTAAACAATATTTGTTTTTAAAATCACGTGCCCGAATATTTGTCTTAATTTGTCTATGATTAAGAACTTAGCTGTTACTCGTCTTGAGCCTTTGACAAACACTAGCGAGATAAATTGCTTTGACAATTATCTTATGTGCCAATAAACATTACATGACTAATTTATATACAATTTGATTAAATTACTTACTACTGTGTACACAGCATCACGACAATGGCGTCAAAGTTAGGCTAATATTATTAAACTTACGTCAAGTTATTAATAAATTGAGATATTTTAACACAAGTTAAATATACTGTATAGCGTATCAAAATCTCTTTATCTTCCCGAATAAGACTAATCTAACAGTTAATCCAAACAATTATCAGCACTAAGGAGATAATTGTGAAATAGCATTCAAACTAATCTGTTCCATACATTTTGATTTCGATTATCGGTTGTTCTAAACTTTAATATGGAGCGGTTTCAGCAACATGGCTACGAATTAAATTAGAGGCATATCATATGATGGGGTAGTTACCACAAAGTGTTTAGTAAGAAATTATTGACCATTGTCCACGTCCAACTTGAACTGTTGACCAAAGACGCGTGTACCTAATAGTTTTGAGACAGCTTTTGAAATCGCCACATGACTTGTTCACCGAGTGTTATCTTTGTTGATTTTTTTCTGCAGAACAATTGCGTCAAAGCTATAAACAAATATAAACTCATTTTAAAAGATTCTCGACTTATCTATATAACGCTGCAGGTAGTTTTGTAATGCAATATAAATCTACTCGTACTTTTGGCCAGTTGTAGCAACATGTGAATTGTGAAACTTGTACACGCACCGTGCTACAAGCGATCCATCTTCTTTGTTTGATGATCTCAGCATCACTTTGTTATCATATCACAAAGTGCCGCAGAAAATCATCATAAAGCGAGCGAGACTGCTATCTGTCAGCTCAGCGATTAATTACCTACGTCGCCTTGACATGATTCGATAGGGAAGTTGCCTGCCCTCTACAAAAAAGGAATAGAGACTTTTGACTGGCGTATGCTCTTAGACCTCTAAATATATTTACATTTATATTTCTAAAATGCCCAACTCCTGGAATAGACCTTGACATGAATTGATGAGGAAGTTTGCCTGCCCTCAACAAAAAACAGTGTAGAGACTTGCGACTTACTTTGCCTCTTGTAGATTTAAATATATTTTGGGAATAAAGATGTAAGTATTTACATTGTTATTCCTAAAATGCCCAAATCTTGGAATTATCCAGTTGAGTATGTGTTTGAAAAAAATTTTGCTCTACGTCGAAATATCAGGGTTAGCATCTTTACGCGCACTACCAATGTCACAGGCTCTAGGAAATCATTGTCCTGTATGTCCATAATAGTGAAGCATATGGTTATTCAACATAATTTATAAAAAGTGCCAGTACAATGCCGAAAAACACCTTAAAAATTACAAAGATAAGTTACAGAAAAAAATTAAAAATTTAACATACTTTTTAAAGAGCCGTAGTGACAAAAAAGTCAAAATGACAAAAAAGTCATGTTTCAGGAATTGCGCTTTTTTTATAAATGATCCTTGGTAACAATCTGGATACCTCGGTACGTAATTTAATTATGCAGTGTGCGTGCGCTTAAAACGAGTAAGTATCCCTTTCAAGGAATAATGGATGTATATATAGTCATGTAGATAATGTAATCTGTTCAATATGTCCAAGTTATCATTTGTACTATACGTAATACTAGTCTACGTACATATAATGCTGGGCAGGCCTTGAACTTATCATTTGCTATGCAACACGAAGATTTTAGATACCTAGGTACCTATGTTCCACGTATGTGACTGAAATGCCAAGAGGTGATAATTTCGATAATATCCTATTGTTACACTTAAATATAGTTAGCAAGCGTTAGCTAACGTTGCAATATTATGTATCCTCCTCAATTGTTAATTTACACGAGCGGTGATTTGACAACGATTTAGGAGTCATAAATAAATAGACGCAGTCTGACTACGGAGAAAAACATCAACTTATGGCGTGGGAAGGACGACTGACTAGGGGCGAGTGTGTGGACAAGACCCGACGACCGACCGTGTGTGTGGACCGAGGGACCACTCCTGTCCCAAGGTTTAGTAGCAAGACTGCTACTAAAACTTGGTAAACTTGGAATTATAGTAGGATGCCACTAATTTAGCGTAATTTTATTAAGTTATTATTTTATTAACTTATTGTTAAGCACCGTATGGTGCCCTACCTTTCTGTTTTAATAATAGGTTAATTATTTATTTATAAATCCGTGTTTATTTGATAATATTTTCAAGACAACTTTTACAAGAACAGACAGCGAACTAAATTAAAAAAACTGACACAAGTAAAAAAAGACAATAATATGTACAAAAAGTCAAAACAATAAAAAAAGGTCTGTCGCCAACACTTATGTGTTTCATTTTTATTTCAAAGATATTTAGTTTTAGTTGAACTTGTGATTTTAATATGATTACTTTAATACACTAGCAATTTTAAACGCATTTAAAATTGTACACATTTTGTTTCATTGTGTTTTCATCTTTTGTGGTGTATTTGTACAGAATTAGGGGAAGGTGAGTTATAATGATCCCCTTAAGGGAAAAACTTAACTGTGGCTAAATTTTAAGGAAAAATCACAAGATTTCTATTGTAGGAGGTAGTAAATTTACTTAACTTTGTAACTGCATACTTATTTTTTATTATATATATGCAGTTTTTTTGCATTACAGGTTTTTGTGAGAGTCTAGTAAAGGATCATTTTATACACACCCAAGTATGTATAAAATGATCCCTGGGGCAGGGGTAAAATAATGCCAGGGATCAACAAACTTTTAAAAGGTTTAAGCGGTGGTAGCTCAGTACTCCTTGTACTGGCAAGCGAGAGTCCCAGGTTCGATCCCGAGTGCGGGCATGTACAAATTTGCCTTTGTTTAATTTCAAAGATACGTACATTTGTGAATTTGTAGTCGCAATACCACACGCTAACTGTGAAGGAAAACATCGTAAGGAAACCCGCGGCTTGGTTGGCTCCGCACGTATTGATTAGTCTTTCCTGTGGGCTAGGCGACTAAACTGTCAGGATGGTATAGGTGCTGGGCAAGCCTACACCATCTATAAAACCATGTCCCAGGCACTAAAGCGTCGGAGTGGTCCCTTCACCCATCTAGTGTGAGTGAAGATACCACTGGAAGCTGTATAAATCATGTCATTAAGTAAATGCAAAAAGGTCAATATTATTATTATTATTTAAAAGGCGAATAAGCTGTCAGGATGGTATAGGTGCTGGGCAAGCCTACACCATCTATAAAACCATGTCCCAGGCACTAAAGCGTCGGAGTGGTCCCTTCACCCATCTAGTGTGAGTGTGAGTGAAGATACCACTGGAAGCTGTGTAAATCATCTCATTAAGTAAATGCAAAAAGGTGAATATTATTATTATTATTTAAAAGGTTTGCAAAATTAAAATAGTCGAGCATTTTTAATGTCATTACAGGAACTTTAAACTCGTTACTAGCAGTTTTGTAAGGCATACCATGCCTGACAGCATCTAATGCCTTTTGCATTTGTTCTTCGGGCCAATTTTGGCGATTAGTTTAGCGTATATAAATTCTCAGGCGCGGTCAGGTGCAGGATGGGTGACCGTCCCGTGACTACCGCTAGTGACATTTTTCCGAGCGCTTCCGTGCTTGGCAAGGCACGTTAAGCCGTTGGTGCCGGCTGTCATGTAATGAGAGTCGTTAAGCCATGTCAGAAGCCTTATGGGCGGCTTGATAACTTTTGACAGTAAGGCCCGCCACTGTCTTACAATCCTCCACCAACCCGGACTTGGCCCCCGTGGTGGAGTATGGCCTAACCTTCCTGCGATGCAGGAAGGGCTGTGCCCCAGCAGTGGGGACATACATGGGTTGATATCGGTATAAATTCTTGGCATGATCTGTAAAAACAAGAAATACTAATGAGGTAAAATGATTCCAGGCATCATTTTAAACACGCAAAAAGGGATCATTTCGCCCCAAACATCAACATTCAAGATATCGATCAAAACAGAACCTTCAAATACCGCAAGCGGTGATTGAACATTGCTTAAATATTAGCTGATTGCTATTATAACCCGCAAACAAAACAACATTTCAATAAACAGGAACTTGTAAAAAGTAATGAAAGGTCAAAAACAGGCTTACCTTAGATCAGAGCCACACTTTTTTATTTTTTTTAAATAAAATCACGCCAAGCGTTTACACCGCCATGAGACTTGGAGAGGGAACTGGCAGGGGTGCGGGGAACATGTTTCATGTGCTTTTGGATAGATAGCACTATAGTTGTCTCTGACTTACGATGGGGGATTATTTGACCTAAGGGGGTCGTATTACCTCACCTTCCATATGTAATATTTATCTCGCTAATTACCTATGGAAAAAATAGTCATTTTAAGTTAACGATTATTTTCTACTAAATCCTAGGTAAATACGTTACTACAGTCCCCTTTCTAAATGAGTTACAGAGAAAACCATGTCCCAGGCACTACAGCGTCGGAGTGGTACCTTCACCCATCTAGTGTGAGTGAAGATACCACTGGACGCTGTATAAATCATCTCATTAAGTAGATGACAAAGGCCAATATCATTACTATCAAAAAAACATTGGAGTCGACGTGCGGATTGAAGGACAAGTTCTACTAAAACCTTGATTAGGTAAAAGTACGGTGAACGAGATTAGAGACCACAGTAAAATTCTTATGGTTTACTTTACCCATCTTGTGACCTATTAATTTCTAAATAAACTAAAAGTCTATAGTTAAGGAACTGACTTTCCAAGGACCCTAGCGAGATCAACTCAGTGTGTGCGAACTGAGGAACCACACTATATTTTGTTTTATCTTCTACAAATTCCTGTTATCGTTCTACAGTTGTTTTAAGACTATACTAAATCTCGGTAAACTAATAATTTGCGAAATAGCGAGTCCTAGGAGTAGTCGCTCGTTCCACACAAACAAATCTTGTGCATTGTAGACTTTTAGTCCGGATCTACTTAACCTGGTCGGACTCTTCCGATATAACAACACAGGTAAGTAGATCCGGACTAAAAGTCTACAATGTGTTGTGCTTACGAAAGTTAAATCTTGTGCATTTTGTATAAAAGTGAATTGGAAGGACGACGCATCTTCTATTTAGGTTGTTTTTTTAAACCCGTAGAAGGAGAAACGATTGTTTTACTACAAAAAAATTACATGTATTGTTGTGTTCTCAGTTAGCTCCTTAAACCTGCTCTAGATACCTAAGTGATGCAATGATTATGTCATTTAGCCATTTGTAGTAATAATTTTAGCCATTTGTTTTCGTATTCGAACTAATATTGTTTATTATTCGGTCTAATACCTTCTCCTGTAAACTCCTCTCCGCAGTACTAAATTTTATGGCTCCTCTTTTACGGTTCAGGCAGTCCCTTTATGGAATGATCTGCCCGTGGAAGGGAGAAAAGCAAAGTCCTTGGCTTGTTTTAAGGCATCGGTGAAATCCCACTATCTCACTGTATAAACTGGAAAACTGTTGCTTATATGTATTTAACCCTTAATTACTCGCGTCAAAAAAGTTACACTATCGCTCGAGTGGGGTTTATTTTACCCCATTTGAAAAAGGGAATAAAAGAAAGTATTACTGCTTAGTATTATTTTTATTATTAAATCTTTAAAAAAATCAACTTCTCGCTAGAGGATAACAGTATTCATAATCAACATTCATAGGAACATTTTGACGAGATAAATATATAAAATAAGGAACAATTTATTCATTGCATTCATCACACGTCGTGGTGGAATGGTCATGAATGACAGACGTGCTGGTTGCATTTGGCACACGTCGTCTTAATTTTTTTATCCCTTGACCTTGGGCAGATATGACACCTTTTGTAAAAATTGGATGGGCCACCTCTGGACGTAGAGTTAGGAGCCTGAACATCAGCACTTCTCTTGAGATGCAATTTGCTTAAGTCAGATGTCGCTGCCTGTACGTAATACAGAGAATGTTGTAAAGAGGTTCGAAATTTCACTGATGCCGTGAGTCGCCCATTGGCTCAATTGGTAGAGCGCTGGTACGGATAGCCAGAAGTTGCGGGTTCGAATCCCGGCATGGGTGAAATTTTTAGCCTCTAAATAGGTTTTTAAATTTGTTCCTTAGCACGGGTTAGTGCATTAAAAATAAAAATAGTGTAATCATGTGGGTACAGTGATATCGTTCCGATGTTAAACCTAACTGCAAAGTAGGTAGTCGGGGCTGTAAGTAATGCAATTTGCTTAAGTCAGATGTCGCTGCCTGTACGTAATACAGAGAATGTTGTAAAGAGGTTCGAAATTTCACTGATGCCGTGAGTCGCCCATTGGCTCAATTGGTAGAGCGCTGGTACAGATAGCCAGAAGTTGCGGGTTCGAATCCCGGCATGGGTGAAATTTTTAGCCTCTAAATAGGTTTTTAAATTTGTTCCTTAGCACGGGTTAGTGCATTAAAAATAAAAATAGTGTAACATTTTATTATACATCAGAAGTGCTTAACATTTATTATATTATGAAAAATCCAAGATAATGATTACTAATTTTGTGAGGCTTGGATAATGGATATTGTCCGAAAGGGCAACATTAAAAATGTCCAGATTTTAAAGTTTGCATAGGTAGGTACCTACTTTGCGCATTTACTTCGAAACAGTTTCTTCAATTACAAGAAAGTCACACAGCATCCACCATATTCGGCGCTTCGGCCAATAATGTGGACGAATATTCGGTATTCGGAAAAATAATAGTTTCTTTTTTGCATCACTCACAGAACAATCATCACTACTCTGCATTCTCGCGGTGCGTGTAATTTTTGTTTCGTTTTCGCTTCCGCAAGGTCGACGAAGAGGAAATTTAATTATTCAATTTGGCAATCGCACTGGCTAGTGTTGTGTGCATTCCCTGCAGTTGCATTACAATTAGCCGTAGATGTATTCCGCGGCGCTTGCAGGCATTGTGCGGTTTGTTCCGCTCGTAAGGTCGTAAACAGCGCCGATGCCAGAACACGCACGATCTGCATCAAAATGACCTATACAGAGCAAGCGCCTACAATAAGCCTATTACAATACAAGTAATTAAGTAAGTAAGTAGGCCTGCGAGCAGACCTTCCGAGCATTTGCACATAAAATATGCGTTAAACTAGGATTATTTCCCGGCCTTCATGTGTCGGTCCGTTGGCATTTTTTAAAATCATCCAAAGCAGATTAATTAGTGGAGACAGGTGGTTACCGAACATCGATAAGCAAATTACCAAACGAAGGAAATAATCTAATAAACCTACAGGGTTACTTCAAAATGCGCACTTTAAAAGAACCGAAAAAAATACCTATATGAGTAACTTATATTATTTTTAATGGAAAATTTTCTACAAAATGCTCAGTCTTAAAATAAAACTCGGAGCCGAAGATCGAGCACAGCGGCTTGTCTTGGGAGAGGCCTTTGCCCAGCAGTGGACTGACACCTGATGAACAAAAGTTTTTGCAAATGACAAACTCTGACGTTTCTCAGAAATTGCATATTTACCTACATACCTACCTAGCTCATGGTCTACAGGGCTCATTACATCGAGCGAGTGCATTATGCCACGTTCTGCCCTAAGTATAAAAAAAACTAAAAATCTTTCTTCTGAGAGCTGTTGGTAGGCATGTGAGGTACCTATTTATTCGCGTCGATTGATTAGGAACTAGTTAATCGGTCATGAATCGGAGGCTGTAGGCGCGGGCAACCTTCGGAGGGGTCGCGCGGTCTCGGGCGGTCATGTGACTCGCAGTTCGCAGGCTGCGCGGCGCGCTGGTAGGTACCTAATCGGTATCTTGGTTAATTTATCACACTGTTTGGAAATTGTGTTTATTTGGTATGCTCAATGCCTAACAATCCACAGCAATCACACTAATAATTAATTTATTCCACTAATTCGTGTAATAATAATAAATTGCTCACTTTTAACTTAATACTCGTAAAGAGATATATTTTTGGAGGCATGCATTTACTATCTTAGTCTAGAATATGTTTCTGTAATATCTTTCTGTATATTAGGTATTAAATAATACAATATTGTAAATGAAAAATTTGCATTTTTAGATGTTTGTCGGGTGTTCAATTTATTTCTATAAAACCATAGGTGTATAAACCCCTCTCTATAAAACCATGCTTACAATATCAAATGCTTCGGTTCAAAGAGGTTGAGGTTGAATGTCGCACTTTTACTACATCAATCAATCAGCTTTACTCAGCTACTCTAACCCCCACTTCCGTTGTCCACTAGGAACCCTTATAATTTCGCCCAGTCCGGCCGTCTGTCTGTATGCGGCTTTGCACAGAGACAACCAGTACTAGAAAGCTGAAATTTGGTATAGAAATTGCACCATGTAATACGCTACAAAAAAAACTTAAAATATATCTTTAGGGTATTTCCTAGGTTGAACTAATTTGAATTTTGAATGAAACCAAGCCTTAGGTTTTAACGAAACACGTACTATGTGTAAAAAAAGGTAGTCTCGTCTGACCAAAGTGGCCAAACGGACGCCCACCGGCTTATGAGTCCAAGGTTAGGGTGACAACCGGTGATAGTCGGAAGCACACTCACGTGGAGACCCAACCGTCACACATGGTTAGCAAAACTGAATGAATCCCATTCGCGGATAGGACTTTAGGAACGATTTCGTTCGACACAACCCCCCATTTGGCGGTAACCTCGTGCGCCAGGTCCAGATACTTATTTTTCTTATCTGTTTCGGTTTTCACGAGGTTCTCATCATATAAGACAGTGATGTCGACCAAAAACGCCCTATTATGCGCCCGTTCCACCACCACATTATCAGGCTTATTCAAGAGAATAGTCCTGCCTGTGATAATGGGCAGGTCCCAGTAGAGGTTATCGCGGCCCCCGGTGTATACTTATAATACGGCAGTCTTTGTGCGACGAGGCCATATTTCAGAGCGAGCGCCTGATGGAGAATCCTAGCTACGAGGTTGTGTCTGTTCAGATAGTGTTAGCAAGCGCCGAACAACCGGAAATAACATGCCTGAGTGACTCACAGGGAATGGCGACACGCCCGGCAAATATCGGCTGTGCCATCCTTCAGGATGTATTTCCTATTGTTGTTGGTCTTGATAACCTGATCTTGTATTGCACAGACAAAACCCTCGGTTCCCCCGAACAGGTCACCGAAACATAAGACAGTGTAGGGAGGCCTTACACGTATTATTATTATATATATATCTATATATATATCCTAGCAGAACTTGGTCTAGTACTCTACCCTACAATATACTTATAAGACAGAGGTGAAAACCTGTGACTGGCTCACCAATGCTCGTTTTATAAGTTTCAAATGTCGTTTATCGGCTGTGGGTTTTCCATAGATAATAAATTAATTTATTTAGATAGGCGCATACCTACTTTTCGTCTACCAAGCACTAGTTACAAGGAAGTCGCGGGCAAAGCTAGAAATTAACAAATGTACCTACATAGTTCATGATTCATGACATAGGTACCTAGGTTCTAGGCAGCAAGAGTCTCTGAAGATGTATTAGTGTTCTCATCTGACTCATATAGCGCGTGTTTTTGCGCTATGTGTTTCAAGCGTGGACAGTGAACATGGAAGAAACTACGACGTAGGTACATACTAAAAGAGTTATAGGGTAAGTACCTGATTTGTATCAGTGGAGCCATAGAAGTATGCCTTGACGGTAAAACTGCACAGTTCAGATCCACATTCGATGGTAACTAGGATAATAATGAATTACCGCAATATATATTAAAGGGGTGGTATACAATACAATACATTTGTAAATAGACTAAAAGGCAATCTTAATAAAAAGTAATAATTTATGGAAGCCCTAGAGGTATTACCTAGTAATACAATTATAATTAATAGATGACGCAGGTATAGGCTTAAGGTAATGTGAATATTAGTATTACTTAAAGTTAGTTTTTAACATTACGTATACAACAAATAATTAAGTAGGTATGTACTTATTTTTATGATACGTAACTTACGTACTTTAGTACGAAACGAAATTTGCAGTGCCCTTACAGGACTCATGTTGAGGACCATTGCTTATGTTAAGACTGATGAATGAATAAGCGAACTTGATCTTGAGTCGTTAATCAAGGATTGGAAATGTCTACCACTAGGTACCAACTAAGACCAACACCACAGATTAGATAATAGTTACTACGTCCAACATGTAATAATAGGCACCTTTATACGTGTAAGCAAATGCACAGCTAGTACCTTATATTATTTATAAGTTTCATAACTCCACACATAGGGCATAGGTACGTTTTCCTATGTTGCCAACAGGTATCTAATTTTGCCAAGCAAAATAAAACGTCAACAGTAGCTTGAAATCACGATCACTGTCAAATCATAAGCCGAGAGCATTTACTCTCTCTTATTTCTAGAAAAGGCTTGTGCGCCTGAGTTTGAAAGCCATAAAAATAATCAGTTTTACTTATAGAAATAAGATTCCCTAAAACGCTCTTTAGAATGGTAAAGCTGGAACGTTGTATATCTTTTATAATAATAATAATAAATACTGGAACGACTTCAATTGTGGCTTTATTTGTGGATGTAGTAATATTTTACAATAAAACAGAAAACTGGATAAAAACTGATAAGCAAGTAAAATAGTCGTATCTGGTCGAAAGGTTAACTAGTAGTGATGAAAAATGAGGGAAATCGAATAATGCGTGACGTAATTTAAATATTTGAAAAATACTTGGAAAAAGAAATAAAAATGGTGTGAAGAGGTTTGCACCGTTACAAAGCGAAAAACGTAACCACATATTATTTAACGGAGTGTTTTAAAGGAATCGTGTTTTTATAAATAAGACTCGTATTCTTACCGTTAGCGTATAAAGGCTAAGCGAGTAGTGATTAAAGCCACGACCTACCCAAACTACTCGTCTGTTAGCTTTTAGAATATACCTCGGCTACTATCGGATAGAACCGATTATATTGCAATTAAGGTACCTAAGGTTTATTTTGTATTGTTATTTACAACTTCAAAATAGTGAAGAAAAGTTTTATATAGAGCATGAAGTAGTATTACACTAGTGTGCGAAAACCGAAGCCTACTCTGGAGCCCGAGGTATATTTTAAAAGCTAACAGACTGTACTTATATATAGTTTCAACATCCTAGATTGCTGGCTCATTATTAGTGCTGGCTGCTCTTTAGTTTTAAGAATAACCAGCTTATGCGAAAAAAACGTCTTTGTAACTATTCTACAACACCTAGCTAGATAGGCAGATAGCAACATATTAAGCCCGCATGCCCAGCGTGGGGATTATGGGCATTACCCCCTATGATAGCACAACGTCTCGCTCATTAGGGGAGGGCTTTGTCCAGCAGTGGACTAATATAGCCTGACGACGAAGCCATTTTAACCGATTAGAATTATAATTTTCTTTGGGTACCTACCTAACTTTCAGTGTTTCGGGATTTTTTTACCAATGGGCAAATTGATTGGCTTCTTGCTTGAGTGAGAAACAGTTAATTAGCTACACTTCCCCAATTCACACCAAATCTCAGAGCACTAAAAATAACTAAACCCCTTTACTTTATATGTAAAGAAATGGTAAAAACTCATAATAAAGTAAAAAAATAAGTGCCTATAAGCAAAGATACAGGTTCATATCTACCTATGTAGATATTGGGCCGCGGGGCACCTGAATTTAGTTGCGTAGAGCTCAGCAGGTCCAAAATAGTTAGTTTACGTTATGGACGACTTTGCAACTAAAATGTAAAGGTTGATGTGTTGTCATCTATGAGTTCTACACAATCGCGACTGAAAGCAACCGCTTTGAAACGTTTGAGTTAATTAGAATTAAAAAAACCTACGTATTACCCAAAAATCCAAATTAAGAATCACTATACTACATAAATATTCACATTTCTTTATAGTGTCTCAAACTCAGAATTTCACACTTTAGTGCACAACCAGAAGAAAGAATTACAAATTATTTCTTACACAAACATCATTGGATACAAAATCCATGCTATTCGTTAATATTGCCTAGTCTCTCAGGTAAATCATCTAGTCTAGGCAGGTACTTTAGTGTCTTATCTACTGAATGTCTTTTGCGGAAATAATGGACTCGGTCATGGCGAATTATCGGACCGTGTCACAGCACTCTCAGATCTGTCTCTTGTGGCTTACTCGCAACTTTTTATCGACTGAGCATTCTGAATTCGTCCATTGCACTCGGAAAACATGATGATGTCAGAATGACCTTTCATCAATATTTATATTTTAACGAATATTCAGAACTTAAGGTTCATGATGGATTTATTGTTTTACAAGAACTTGGAATTAGAAATTAGACCCATCGTCAAATTTCAATGCAATTCTATTAAAATTGTTTTACTAACAGATAACAAAAGGATAATGGATATCTGTAACGACTCAGCAGAGTTCAACACTTATATACCTAACGCTATTAATGAGCCATTATAATTGCACAAGGAAACTACGGATACACACGTATATTTTAGAGAGATTTTCAGATTCCAGATCTTGAAATGTTAAGAAAGAAGAGTAAGATACATAGTAGTTAGTCATTAAGAACCAATGTCAGTTTACTCAGGTAAGCTCATGCAATACAGTTGATACGGAGTAGTTACCTAACCTTCATCATATAATATACCAGTTCTGAAATATGACAGTCATTTGAGAACAATATTAATGTGCACTGTTAATTACGCGAACAGTAGAGTGGATGGTTTATTTTACAATCAGCCAATGTTAATGAGTAGGACAAGTGCGCGTGACCACGACCATTTGCCGCAATCAATACAGCGCATCACGGCACAAAACAAGCACTTTCCTGACAAAGTCTGCTCCGTCTACTCTACTACATTCGAGCAAAAACTGCGGCGCGCAACGAAGGCCACCCCACAATACGGACGATGTTTGTTTCAAGAAGAACAAGGACTTAGGATTTAGTAAGGTATTGACTGGAAATTTGTATCGTAGGCCACCTAGACTTTACCTGGTACACAGAATCCTGATCCACTTTTTAAGCCCATAGGTTGACTAAGCTCAAGTGTGAGAGCTGGAATTGAGCATGGAACTGTCAGAAGTGGGATCGAACAAAAGCTTGTTGGTTGAGATATAATTTTCATACGTTTTCAGAGACGTTCTGCAGCTAACTCAGAAATAAAAGTTCTGCATTTCAAAGATATCTAAGTAGGCAACTACAAACAAGTTGAAGACTCGAGTATCCAGAATACTCAGCCACCTCAGAAGCGTATCGAATTCATGGTAAGTATGCAGTTTAGCATATGTACTTAAACTGATTAAGACAAATCTGTTATTTTCAGGACCATTAACGAAAATTAATGTATAATGAAGAAGAGCCCAAAAATCATTGTGTTAACTACTCAAAATGATAGCTTCCTTTTGAGGAGGTATTGTTTATATTTTGAAGACATCCGCTTGAAAAGCCACATTCTTAATCAGCTTATCGAAGTCAGTGACTGTTATTCGTAGATCTGAGTACAAAACGGTGCTCGTTTTAGTTAAGAATAGTTTCATTTGTGAAAACAATGGGTCGTAGAGCGGTATCGAATGTTGAATGGCATGTGATGCGCAAAATTGGTACTCAAATCAGATTAGTATGCAGGTTCGTTTGGATTGTAGGTAACTCCGTTGTAGGATACTAACCCAGGGTGTTATTCACTATTACTGATTCCGCTTCTATTTTTTTACTTTTGGCTTTGGTAGCAGGATTCAGGCGACCAAAGGGATTCTCAGGGCTTCACGGTTTCACAATGGACTATAACAGAAACAAGACATCTAAGAAGTTTCACACGTTTGCACACATACATTCTGTATACATACACACATTTTGGGGGCTCAATACTTAAAACTTTTCTACACTATTTTGTATTTTTAATAGATTGTTCGTTATCAACCCTTGTATGTCCCCACTGCTGGGGCACGGGTCTCTTCTCGCATCGCAGAAAGGTCAGATTAAAGGAAAATTGTTTATTGAAAGAAAGATTGTTGATTTGTTTTATTCGGCTGGAAAGGGAGGAGGCCCTGAAGTTATCTATATTTATCAATAAATAACCCAGAGGGCTAAAGCTAAGCTATAATAGGTAATATGAAACTAGTATAATCGCAATTATTTATTAGTTAAAAACGAAATTAACTTAATTCCTTTTAAGAAATAAATACTAATGTTGAAATAAAGCTAAACGGACAGGAAATATAGTATAAGATAACATGAGAGGCTTACCCCCAGTTTCTATCTATCTACTTTTAACAACTATCAGTTCTTTTTTTGCTATGTGGTTTTTGGCCGACATCAGACGGCTGTGAATAGATAAGCAGCTTGTTATTGTACGAGAAACAGGGGTTGCCTTAGTACAATAATGAGGTAGGGATCCTTGAAACGTGTGTTTTAAATTTAAAAACTCTTTTACAGAAGCGCGTCCCATCTGTGGACCGATACTATTCGGAATGCAGTACATTATTAATCAAAAGTGTAATGAATTACACTTTTTAGTTCTCTAATAACCTAATTACCAGACTAATTGTCGATATTAATAACGGCAACAGGTAGACGCTTGAAATATTGCAATATATTTTTCTTTTCATCGTCATCATCAACCCATTATGTCCCCACCGAGGGGAACGGGTCTGTTTCTGAGGAAAGCCATACTGCACCACGGGGGCCAAGTCCGGATTGATTTTTTTCTTTTATTACATTTTATTTTTTAAGTTTTAATTAACTTACACTGATTTTATAGATAATGGTACGGAACCGTTCGTGCGCGAGTCCGAGTTGCATTTGGCAGGTTTTTTTTTAAATGTGCTGTGATTATTTGCGGTGTTTTTCCTCTGAAGTGGACTGTTTGTTAGATGTTACGCAGAATAGACATTCTTTTGGGTAGCATAGTGATTTTACAGAAGACATTAGTGGAGCGTTTAAAACGCGAATTTAAGACCTTGCGGAGTTTTATTAGATTCGCTCATAAGACCCTATTTAAAAAAATATAAATATGAGAAAAAAAACATAGAACTAAAGATGGCACTAACTCTTATAGGGATGTTTCAGGAATTGCCCATTCTAGAAAATACTTTAAATTAACTATGTTGTTTTCCAGACACCTTGTCAAAAAAACTACATTTCTAGACAAATACACTGGCTAACTCTCTATTTTTTGCTACTTCGAAACTCAACGTAAGTGAAACTGGAACCTGCTTTACGAATACACAATAGTGTCATTTTTAATAATTATGCTTTTCACAAAACTTTTATTCCTAGGATATTTTAAATTATTTTATTACCCCGTGTTTCCTATTCGTGTTTTATCAGGTTTCCAGCTTTTATACGAGCAGTGGCGCTGTATAACATTATTATATAAAGTTTAATGTTATAGGTACATACTTTGTTTTAAATACAATTGTAATTTTTCTATGCAGAAGAATCATTTATATAGTAGTAGTAGAAGCTTAGTAGTTTTAAGTGCGAAAGGCGTAAAATGATGTAAGCTTAGATATTCCGAAAAAATATTTAAAAGAAACCCAAACTCTTATTATACTTTTGTGTCAAATTTTATCGAATTTTGGTAAGGGTCACATTCGGCAAATCAATCTTGATATTATTGAAATACTCATTGAAGACAAATCTCAAACCCCGATCGACCGGTTATCTCTTTGATCAAAATGCAAAATTAAAACAAAAAAAAAATTAAAACAATTTTCGGCTGCCATAAAACTAATCAATTGTGTCAACATTTGATTTATTTAAGTAATTTCTGTGGACAATAAAGAATATTCTATATTTTTTCTACCAAAAGTTGTAAATGACGTGGAATTGCTCATGTTAGAGGTAACATCTAACTTATTGGTAATCTGTTGGTTGATCATCTTCGCAATGTACATCGAATTGTCATCGTAAACCATGTTGCAGTTCTATAAAACTACGCCGGGTTGCCCAGCCGGGTGGTTCTAATGTAGTTCACATGCTTATAAATTGAACAGAATTTGCTACCAATATTTAAATTTTTGTTCAAATATTCAATTGACTACAAGAGGTTAGGCTGGTGGGGCAAACGCCCCAACCTGCCCCAGGGCTCAAGACCGTATGAATTCTAAACAGTTCCAGAACTCTATATCAATTATAAAATTGTACTTACGCCGGTGCCTGTTGTCCTTCGACATAATTGTAAACTGTTATTAGCACAACAAACGTAAAAAATGTCCGCAAGTTCATCATCAGATCAAGGGAACAGGAAGTCGCGCGGCGCGCGATTCGTCCGCTTCGCGCGAATTACTCTCTACTACTGTAAGCTGCTCTAAAGAGGCTGAGCGGTATAAAGGCTGCGCGGGCGCACCGCGATAGTATTTCAGAGCTTTTACACGTACATGCATAACATGAAAAATAATCATTCCGCATTATGTTGATCACAAACGTTACGCGTGCGTCACTTCTTTATGTTTAATGTGTATCACCGGAATTAGAAATCTGGCTCGTAGGTATTTGCATTGGACTTAATAAGATAAACACGATCACACGACCACGACTCACGACCATTTACGTGATCTAGATGTGTATTTAAAAAATTAAAGAGGTTTAATTAAATACAATAACAACTATATTTAATTCTTAACAGCATGAAGTTGCATACAATTAACAGTGTAAGTAATAAAGTTAAGATCTTGCAACAAATTGGTGAGCCTATCGAAATGTCTCTCGCTGTAAGGAAGTGCTCCTTCAATGAAACTAGCCAGTGCGGGAACTTTAAGCTCGCCTGAGATTATTTGTGGCGCCAGAACATTAAACACAAGTTGAGCTGCATGGCAGTTTTTGTTGTTCGTGTTCCACTCTGCAGCAAATTTCAGTAAAGTCTCTTTCTGAGTGTTGCTGATTTCTCTCAAAGTTTCGAAAAGTTTATCATTCCCTGACTTGAGAACTTCGTTTACAATTTTGAGCACTTGAAAGGGACGTTCTAAACGCAAAGCTAGTTTTAAAGCCTTTACTAACTTCTTGTCATGAAGGAAATTAATCAGTTCTTGCTCATGTAAAATCATCTCCTCCCTCTCTTTGGTCATTAGCTCGCGACGCTCAGCTGTGACATCTTTCCATTTGACTAGTTTCGAATCTGATCCTCCTGTAATGATGAGTGACTCTTCCTTATTCACACCTAAAGCCCACACTTTGCCATCATGATTGTCGAGAGATATCTTACAATCGGATGTTTTAATATTCCACAGCTTCAAAAGACCATCAGCGCCTGATGAAATCACTTGTTGGCCTCTACTCAAGAACTCTACTTTGAGAACTGAACTTTCGTGTCCTTCAAAGGTTTTCAAGCAGCTTAGATCTGACAAGGACCACAGTTTGATGGAACAATCAGCCGAACATGTTAATAATACTTGGTCAATAGGTGAAAACCGAACACACCACACACCTCTTCTGTGACCTTTCAAAGTGCCTAAGAAAGACAAATCCTCAGTCCACAATTTCGCAGTTTTGTCTTGTGACCCTGTGGCAATCATTTTATCATTTGGCGATACTGCGACGCAGTTGATGTCCATTTGATGCGCCAATTCAGTGTATCTTGACTTAAGTTTCTGATTAGTGGTTTCCAAGTCTTTTGGCACACTCCACACTTTTAAGCAGTTATCTTGACTCACTGACGCAAAGAAGTCATTTGATGTTTGAGATGTGAAAATAGAGCCAACTGATGCTGTGTGTCGCTCTCCACTGCCTAGACAAGTAATTCCTTTGACATCATCTTGTAGCCATATTCTTACAGTATTATCTTTTCCCGAAGAGACAAACATTGTAGGTTTTGCTGGAAATCGAGCCAAAGCCAAAACAATATCCTTATGACCTTTCAGTATTTCGCAGTTCATACTGTCGAGGTTATAGTGCTTGAGATCTGCACTGTTTGTAGCAACAACAATGTGTGCCTCATCACTGCCTATAAATATCAAGTCTAAAACTTCATCAGTGAAGCCAACCATTTGTTTCGTACAACTAAATGATTCTAAATCATGAATGATAATATTGTGGTCTGCTGTAACTACAGACAAGTTGTTGCATGCTTGATTGAATAGTAAATTTGTAATTGCTAACCCACCTTCTTCTGGTGCAGGAGATACCAAGCTGTTGCTTTGTTCAAACATAAGGCGTGATTTTTCAATGTTCCAAACTTTTACAACTCCTTTTTCACCGGCACATGCAACATAAATACCCTCAGTATCAGGTTTCTTTTTAAAATTTGGAATTTCAAATGAAGGAGGAAGGATGACAGTAGCTTCAATACTTTCATACACTGGAACAGTACGGAGAGCTTTGCTTTCATTGAGGTTCCACAGAATTAGAACTTTATCTCGACCAGAGCTAATCATAAACTCTCCATCAGGAGTGAATTGCAAAGATGTAACTTTACTAAAATGTCCTGAATAAGTCAGGTGCTCTTTGCCTGTTTTTGAGTTCCATGATCTAATTTTGGTGTCATCTGCTGCTCCGAAGATGAGTGCTTTAGAAGAATCTGGATGGTACTTCAACACTGTGAAGACACCTGTAGCCCCTCGTAAGCTACTGGTACACGTATTATGAGATAGGTCCCAGAGTCGAATGCTGCCTTCAGAACCTCCAGAGGCAATATTTTCGTCTGATGCATCAAATGCCAAGCGAGCTACTGGGCCTTTGTGGCCTGCCCTCCACACTTTCTTTTGCTTGCCATCCGTGCGGTTCCACAATTTCATGAGCCCACTCCTGTGGGCAGTTACCACAGTATCATTGTTATTGGATAGTTGGAAAGTATAAATATGGTCACTCTCTACGTCCGCAGCGGTCTCACCTAATACCAGAGAGCTGCAGCTGGTGTTGATGTCTATAACATGTACGACATCGTCGCAGTGACACAGCAGATGAGCGCCGTCTGTCGTCCATTGTATTTCGCCACCAGTGTAAAAGGCAGTATACTCCGCTGCCTTCTCATATCTAGAACAAAAAGAGCAACTCAAAAAATCTAAGAATTTCACTTCTTCGACTTAAGGTTAGGAAGTTGGGAGTGAATAGCAGTCTCTGCCACTTACTAAGTGGAAATAATACTTACACTTCTTTTAATACGTTAGTCATAATAGACTCCCTTCTGGGTTAACTGCCTGCAGTATTATTCACAATGATTTTGTTCAGTAAAAATTAAAATGCTAAACAAAACAAAACACCAAGGTAACACGTGCGCACCACAAGTGCGCACGTGCAATTTAGTCTGTGTGGTATCCACAGAACAATTAAATGGTATCTAGGCGTGATCGTTGCAAAGACAAACCGTTTTATAAGACCGTTTTGTGTTCCGCGACGATAGGACCGTTTTTCGTTTCATTCTAAAGCAGTGCCAGCGACTCTAAAGCAGTGTCAGCGTTTGTTCGTCGCGAGACCAGTCCTTAGATTGTTTGACGCGGATATGTCCTTTAGTGCTTTATTAATAGAGCCTAGAACGTAATGAGATCATTGCGACGTCGTCGTCGGCTCCTTGCTCGTTCCGTTCATTTTGGTCTGTGATACAATAAAGTAATCTTTATGTCTATGAGTATACAGTCGAATATCGTGTAAAACAACTAATTTTTTCCGATGTTTCGTGATTTCGTCTCGTTCGCACTCGTTTGACCGTCCTCTGCGCCTTGCTCGTTCGCATACAATAAAATCAGTTGCGAACGAGGACCGTTTCGAGGACCTGTTTTCGTTCCAGAAAAAACGGTTGCGTTTCGTCGTCGAAAAATCGGACAACGACCCACTCCTAATGGTATCCATCCACAAAGTAAAGAGTGGAAGCAGGTCGGTGATGATTAGTCATGTATCTCATGGGTTCAAAAACCACCGGTTTTTTAAAAACCTATAACGATAAAAAGTAATCGATTACGTTTGGTGAGGAATTTTTAGATTGTAGGCAGTGGCCAAGAAAAAAATTGTATTGCTTTTTTGGACAAGTTAAGTTTTGAAGCAAAAATGCGTTTAAAAGTTTTTTTAAAAATAAAACCCAACTTAATTACACTATAAGGCACTAAAAACGCAGAAATAATTAACGAATATGACTTATAAATTTAAAATTCATGTATATTAGGTATTATAGATATCTCTGAGTCGGTGCCCAAAATGTATGTGATATTCTGAAACTTGGCACCGACACCAAATTAACAATGAAAATCTATGAATCATCAAATGTAACATCAAAACTTAACTATTTTTTTTGCCTTAAAACTTGAAGTTCTCAATTTCCATCTCTGAAAGTCTTCATCAGAACATCACCAAATTGCCCTGGGACAAATTTCACGCTATATTTTCTGAAAGATATGCATATTACCATTGAATTTGAAGTCAATGATATTACTAATGGATGGGCCTCATTAGGCCTTATTTGCTGCTGTCCATTGAAGAGTTCTGTTCTACATCTCTGAAAGTTTTCATCATATCTTCGCCAAATTAAATGGGACCAATGAGACGCTACAACTAGTCGAACAAAAAAAATATTCAAGACAAAAAAATAAGTAATATAAGCGTCGAATTGATAACCTCCTCCTTTTTTGAAGTCGATTAAAAAGGCAAATAAAATTCAGCTGATGTTCCGGAAACCTGTAGCGACAATTTTAAACGGCATTTTTAGGTTGAGCTGACAGTTAGATGATTTTAAGATTTAATAATGTATTAGACATCTCAACTTTATTTTCTCATAAGACTTTTTGATAAAAATAAAAAATACTTTAAAATAGATACTTTTACGTTTAAAACCGTTTTTTGCAAAAAGGAATCGTAAAATACTGGTGCTAAAAATAACATCACTAACACGGATTACACTTGTATGCTTAGCTATAGTTTATGAGCTAGGGTATGAGTCAGCCTGCTGAGCAACTGCACTGCAATACTTGTAGTTACTACTGTTTATATCTTACGAATAACTCGTAAGTGCCTATTGGACAGTAGCTCGCATCTGAGAGCATACTTCAACATTTTCAGGGTTCCGAAGTCTACAAGGAAACCTTGCAGTTTCACCATGTTCGTCCGTCTGCCTGTCTATCTTTTTTTTTTATTTGGCAAATAGTAGCAAAAATGCCTTTAAATTTGTATTAGTTCCTATAAAGCTGAAATTTAGCATACAAATTAATCACGCCGACAAAATAGTGCATTTTAGGTAGAGGATATGGTAGATTTTTACGTGGAGGACGAGAGGATCCACTACGCCTAAATAAGGGATGTTTTTTTTTCTCGCTTACATACACCATTCATCACATCGTTCAAATAAATTTAATTGAATTGAACCAGTGTGAAGTTAGTATTGTTAGATTGGTCGTTTAAAAACATTGTGGTTGTCGAAAGACCATATTTTCTGGATTTAGTCTTGCGGTTGCGAAGTAGGTCTTAAAAATCAAAGTGCAATTTTTTGGCCGAATAGGGCTTTCAACGCGTCAGAAACGACAGATAACGCGCGTAGTGACGGACCTAGCGATTTTGCCTTCTCAATTGACCACCATCGAGAACGGCTACAATACCGATAAATATTGTAAATATCAACTTGGTTTTTTAAATACTTTTAATGAGACTAAGCATGTAAACTGATTCAGACTTAGAAAGTGCAATTGGTTGTGTAAATATAACATCTAAAGTAAAACTAAATTAATAACTAAACTAAAATCTAATTAACATATTATAGTAATAAAAATAATTACCTATAATTTACAAATAAAACACTTACAATTGTGTAAATTTTAAGTTAATATATCATAATTGTCACCAAGTTTGAGAAATGAAGTAAGTAATTGTGTTTTTTTTAAATTTTTTTATGAATACAAAACCAATAATAATGAACAATCAATCATCCTTTCTGCATAAAAACACGCGCGGTACTCCGGTGTTGACCCAGTGAGTTAGCTCCGTGCTTTCATGTGTCTTAGCAGAATCTTCGCACTGAACACGGTGACGCATTGGTAGTGTCTTGTAGTGATGTTAACCGAGTAAATAATTTATCACTGGGCATAGACCTCCCCCACGATCTTCAACTTCTCAGCAGTCATCTCCCATCCAATTACCGGTTATTACAGGTTTTATACAAACGTGAAAACCTTTGCCATCACTAGTCTTAATCTGTGGCCGGACCGCCGCCGACCGACCGACTGTCAGTCAGGTCAGTCAAGTCAACAGATGTTACAAAATTATACATAACCTGAAAAATATAAGATTTACGAAAATTTTAATTGTATTGTATATTGGGCTCTAATTATGCTACGTTTTAAACTTTATTACTCAGCTCTGTTCAAATCATCCTATAGATTACCGGTAGTAAAATGTTTCGCTACGAATACAGTTATAAAAGAAAAGGATTCTTCTAAGAGTTTTGAAACAGTTTTCTCCTTTCCCTTTGTTAAGTATTTTTCCCTCTTCAATAGGATTAAGGTGTATCATTTTACGGCCAGCTCCTTTGCAATTCCCACTTGTGGCTTACTGGAGTGGTACAGCCTTGTACCGCAAGACACATTTTTAAGTGCAGCCTATGTTGGTAAGTTACATGAAATAGTCATAAATAGCCCCTAAAGTGCAGTACGTACTAAGAGTCATCTCCACTTTGTGGTAGTGATTTTGTTTATTGTCCGATCACTGTGGCGATTCTAAGCACTAAAGAAATGAAAGTGTGAAACTATGCTAATTTGTCAATTATACCTACTGTTCAAAGATTATCCCTGGATATAAGTGTCACCAAATATTCATAACAATTGGAACATTTATTAAAAAAATACCTGTGATAGTCCCACAGCACTGCAGTGTTAAATTATTTTGATAATGTCCCAATGTGCGGTTGACGTCGCTGACTGGATAATTTACACACAAGAGTCCTAAGTTTATTGTGCTACACCCTAGGCATTGTACAGGTAATCAGGGTCAGTAAATATAGTTACCACAGATAATCCACTGCCACCTGATAGTCATTGAGGTATATAATAATAATATAAGCATTGTAGACTTTTAGTCCGGATTTACTTACGGGTGTTCTTATATCGGAAAAGTCCAACCAGGTTTCGCTCCGATTAGCAGAGCTTAATCATGGTGAGCAGAGACGGAGCTCGTGTCGTCGGTTGCTCGTCTCACACAAGTAAATCCTGACTAAAAGTCTACAATGTGTTGTGCTTACGAAAGTTTTAGTTCATAAATAATAATATAAGCCTTTATTTCTTGACTTTTGCTTACTATAAAACGAGTTTTAAACAGTTCATATTGTCACTAGCACTGAAACTCGTCAAGTTGTCTCTCAACATAGGCCTCCTCCATGTTTTTCCATGTCGCCCTATCCAATGCTGCTCTTCGGAAGTTTGGTGGCAAATCATCCTCCCATTGTTTATGTGGTCTTCCTCTCCTCCTTATCCCATCTCTTGGGTAATATTCTGTGATTCTTTTGGTCCATTTCTATGTTTTATCTCTCAATATGTGACATGTCCATCTCCACTTTAACTCTCTTACTTTGGTGATGATGTCGGTAATTTTAGTTATTTCTGCAATATCTCAGGGATATAGCATTGAGGTATAAACTAACGGTTATTATCTCTTTTCAGGTGTCACAGCAGGTTGTCTGTTATCCATAGCAAGCCTTCCATTCAGGAACACTATTGGCTTCTTGTACATTAGTAAGGACAATTCACAAATCAAAATATCAACAGTTGATTTTTGGGGAAAGAGAAAAGATGAAATAGTACCAGCTGCAGATTGGATACCTTTGTTAGATGTACCAACCAAAATATTAGATGTAATTTATCTTCAACCAAGATTAAGCAATGGAACAAGCTACAAGTTATTTGTTAAATTTGGTAAGGTACACAACTCTGAGAAGATTGGTCAGGTTCTAGAATGATCATTGATCAGTAAATATTTCTTTAATTGTAAGAAAATTTATATTGCAAACTGACAGGACTCTATGACACCAACATATTGATCAGGTGGGCATGTGTGGAGCACTTGTTGTATTTTGTTCCATAGAGCTTGAATTAGTTTTGAACCCGTGGGGGTGGCCCACACCCTGCCTGCTGGCTATGTCAATTCGCACAGTCAATATTTTGTAAATGGATAGGTAATTGTTTTCTCAAGTTGTATGTTAAATAAAAAAAATTAATACTTCATAACATTCTATTTCTTAAAGACCATAATTGGGAACCAAATCTTACAATATTTTTTGATTACATATGGTGAGAAACTAAATTGCGTAAGTGATATACAATACATGCCAATCCAAAAGGGAAGGTATTTAGAAAGTGTCTCTCAATTACCACCCTCACAATATACACATTATTTTTGATTCATTAGAAAATGTCTACAGTTGGTTCGAAACAAATATTGAATCACCAAGGTGTGCATAATATTGCTTTTTAGAAACCAAACCAAAACTTTATTAGAGCTAGAAGTTTTCTCACTTCGGCACACTCTTAAAATACCTATTCATAATTATTATCTGCTTGTTTGTATATACAAATTTATAAAATTACATGTCCTAATCAAGCTATTATCATTCAGCCAAATGAATTTACCTACAAGCCATTCACATTCACAATAGAAGATCAAAATTTACAATCACAAGAATTGTTTCCAGGCTCCCTGGTAGCTAGTGAGGGTACCACTGATCAGTTACACATATCCTTAAAACTGGTTTATCTATGAAATATAAAACAAGAAAACTACACCTACATGACCCACAAAGAAAATTTGAGTGGAAAAAAACATTATGAAAAAAATAAATAACAACCAACAACCCCAGTGACATTAACTACTAAGCAGGCAGGGCTAATTTAGGTACCTTGCAATGAGTTACATTGTTGAGTTTAGGTCCTCACTGATTAGGAGTTAATACTCAGCAGTAAGGTTGTTGGATATTGTCTTTTATATTTTGGTCTTTTTAGTGTATTTAAAAGTTTTTGTTACATTTATGCTGAGTTCATAAAGCCTATGACACTCGCACAAACATGACGAATCGTTTGGGATATTATTTGTTAAGATCCGACCATTAGTTAAAGCGTTATAAGGGAACATAGAACGTCAGACATACTTACATACATACGACCTACACACATTACCCCTCCTTTTGGGCTCTGCCGCAGTCGTATAAAAAATAAATAAGTAAAAAAATTACTTCCACACAACACAATGTCCTAATCCCGTCACAGACAAAAATCACCTCGAATTAACCATTCTGTCCTCAACTATTAATAATATCGACTAGTCAACCAATAGTTAAGTTCAAGGTGATTTGACCAGCTAGGCCCAATTTTATTAAGGCTAGGTTTTCCAATCGCAACCCTAAAACAAGTGTTTTAAAATAAACTACTCTCTAATGGTTTTTATTTAAAATCAGAAATAGAATATAATATTACATTGATATACTCTTATTTTTTTATGTAGCCTCGATTGTTCATGGCCACCTCCTGCCAGATTGGCAAAAAGGTCGTGAGGTTGTCCCGCCATCTCCGCTTGAGTCGGCCACGTTACCGTCGCACGGAACCCAGTCAGTGACAAGTTTTTCCCATTATACTCTTATGAATTAATATTGCATCAGGAACATCGCGAACGCGAGTGTAAATTATAACTTAATATGGTTTTAATTGAGCCATACTGAGTTTTGGTTAACAAAAAATATACCAAAATGATTATCACTGAATGTGTTAGAGACGTCGTTCGTCAAAATTGTATTAATTAGATGTGCACTTCGGTGATTTCAAAAATTACTATTTTCCCTCCAACTATTCGCTGGCACAGCGCAATAAGTCTGAAGCCCGCTCCACATTTTCACGCGAGAACGATATACATTGCGTTTATATAGCAAACAGTTTTATGATTATCCTAGGAGCTATGCGCCAATGTATACCGTCCTCGCGTGTTCTTGCACGAGAGTGGAGGAGGCAGAATAGAAATCTTGCGTATGGACAATTATCATAAATTAGAGAACGAAGAGAAAAATAGAAAACCAGTATTCAGTATAACCAATGGCAGTAAATGGCATTGATGGGAACCTGGTTAACATTATAAATAGAAATACTACATAACTACAATATCAATAAGAAGTACTTCTTATCTCCAGACCCAACAAATAAAATTTGTCCTACTTCCTCTAATGTACTTATCCTAAATTTTTCCGCTGCGTCGCAAAATGTTCACTTCGCAAAAAGGCCACTTCTTAGAATGTCTCTTTCGCAAGAATGTCCATTTCGCATAATGTACACTTTCATTGATTGTTTTTTAAGAGTTAACCTGTATATATTTTGTGGAAATAAATAAATGTCACAATCGGACATAAGGACCTTCAACGGGAATGAAACAAAACAAACGGTTCACATACATCTTTTAACTGGACCTGTAATTAAAACAGACAGTTCTGTTCAACTGTAAGAAAAACTTCGAAATCGCGATAAAAATATATGAGATGTTCTATACAACAGTATAGAACATCTGATATATTTTCTACAACCTAACGTAACAAGTCATATTTGGGATTTCGAACTATTTACACATAGTAAAAGTTGACTTAATTAACTAAGGCCAAATTAAGAAGCGTGAGTAATAATACAATTTAAGATTTATTTTTGAAAAGGGATGTTCTGTGATAAGACATTCTTAGAAGTGGCCGTTTTGCGAACGGGCCGCTTTTGATGAAGTGGACATTTTGCGGCAGAGTTTTTTTTTTCATACAATAATGGCTTGAGTCACCCCAAAATCCACTGGCGGTATTTAATTGTTAGATCAAAACATTTTCATCTTATAAATTAAAACCAAAAGTATCAGGCGTGCTCTTATGAACTTCAGCTCTCTAAGAGGTAAATATGAAGCCATTGAAAGTGTAAATAAAACCAACAAGTGCAAATAGGAGACCTTCCAAGTCAATACGAGACATTCAACATCACAGTATTTACAGCATTAGTCAATCCAGGCCTGCGCCGGTTGGTCCATGGTGAAGGGACTGACACCATTGCTCTCCATCTCTTCGAGGACTTCACACACGTAGGCAGCCACCTCAGAGCGACTTTGATCAATGCCCTTGATGAATGGATCATCCAGGAGCTGGTCGTAGTTGGGCCTCACAGTCTCGTCCTTGATGAGGCTATAAGAGATGGGATTGTTGTGAATCCAAGACAGAAAATGTAAGGCAGAACAGACAGCAGACAGAAAACGTGTTTGGTGCTCAGTTGCAGACAATATTTTTGTGGTACCAGTGACTGTCCGTTGATGAAATTCCAAGATATCACTGGAAAATTACTTAAACAGAACACTTTAGATTTAGAACACATAGCAATTTGCTAAGACAAAACTCACTAGGCTACAAGGGATTAAACGACTATTTGCTTCTTCCTGACACAGTCTTACCGTCTTTATTGGGTAAGCGAGTTGCACATAGTTGATCAATCACTTTTGTTGTTGACCGTGTCTTAGAAGGGTCGCTAATCAATCGCAATATCGCCTTACGTGATTATGAGTATATTTTGTGTGTTTTAGCAAGAATATACCTCGGGCTATAGAGTAGGCTTCGGTTTTCGCCGAAAGCACACGAGTGTACTAGTACTTCCTGCTAAATAAACCTTACCTTCTAACCGATAGTAGCCGAGGTATATTCTAAAAGCTATCAGACTGTACTTTCGTACTAACCAAGTATTGACGAAGTGCACAAAGTGATCAGAGAAGGAGTTATTGGCGTTGGTGAGGCGCGGGGCGTCGCCCTGCACCACCAACTGGAGCTGCTCGAACACGGAGCCCCAGCGCGGGTAGGGGAAGTCCCCGGTGGCTACTTCCATCAGAGTAATGCCGAGCGACCACACGTCTGAGCGGACGTCATAACCGCGCGCGCGGCCCGGGTCGATACGTTCAGGCTGCAAAAAGTTTTTGATTCAAAGAGTTTTTCGTCGATTGGTTAGTGGGAAGTACTTTTGTTTCCTAATCAAAAAGGACATCTCCCATTGAACCTGCATAATTATTACATTATCATCGATTCGAGGCATAGATGACGTTATCTTTTGTTGCTATATTGGGTGTAACAGAATCCCCACATATAAAAAACCGCATTAAAGTGTACTAAACAGCTGATAATTCACGAATCCAAAGTCCCAATATAAAAATAGTTCGTATTGACGAATAGAAGAACCATTTTCTGCTAAAAGATTTCGTTACACTTTACGTTACACGTTACTTTATAAGTAACGATTGTAATAAGTTGAGTAAAGTTGAAATGAAACCCACCCGTAAGGGACTGTATAATAATTTTAACTTGTGATACTATAACATCAACTTTACGGGAGCTGTGCACAACAACTTACCGCCATGTAAGGTCTACATCCGGCATCACGGGTGCGCGCTATCGAATCCACAAGTTTACCAGAAATGCCAAAGTCACACAGCTTAATATCGCCCCTTTTGTCTAATAATATATTTGACGGCTTTACATCTCTGGAAACAAATAAATATATTAAGTCGATAATATAGTGAAAACTTAAACTGTTTACCTACAATAATACTCAACAGGCAACGGTAGTACAGTACAACACCTTACATATTTGTTGAAATGGCACCTGTAAAATAACCGACTAGAACGCATGCACATAGAGGGCATCTGTAAAAGCCACTGGAGAATAGACCTATTTACCTGTGCGATTCTATTGTATTATGTAAATTTTACATTTACATACAGGCACATGCATTGCTTCTGGCCTCACACTAGGATAACCTGTGTCGTGGAAACTAGAAACAACGACATCACAAACATGTAAACATCCAAGACCTGGGTTTTTTTTGTCCCCAGTCGGGGTTCGAACCCGGGACATCTTGAATGATAGGCAGACGCGCTACCGCTGCGCCAGAGGTCGTCAAATTGACGATTGCAGAGGCGATTGTCGCCAAGCTATATTTTTTAAAACTATATTAAACCAGCTTTTGACTATGGGATGTAATATAATATATATTACGTCTTGAGATATAATAAGCCTAGCTGAAGTGAACTAAACCGCAGCATACTGAGATGCCGAGACGCACCAAGTCAAGCCAAGCAAAGCAGGGTTCGAAAGGATAATTATCCGTGATAATTATCTTGATAATTATCATGATAATTATCTTGATAAAAATAGCTCGATAATTATCAATTGATAATAACAAAACAATCGTTTTTGCAAAGGAAACAAAACCAAGCAGCAGGATCTTAGTTGGCTATTAGGATTAGGTCAACAAATAAGTTCTACTGCAGCTACAGCAGCAACACAGCCAAAGGAAATAGAATCATCATCGGATGAAGATATTCCTTTGGCATCTTTGGTCAATCCAATTTAATAATATTTAGAATGTCGAATCTGATGGACTCTTTTTACTTTAATTAATGTTAATTTGTGTTCGATTTTAAATAAAAATCATAAAATTTGTTTTTGTTAGAATTGGCCAAATTATAATGTATTTGTTAATAAAACAATATAGCAAATTAATTTCTTACACGGGTTATAATTATCCGATAATTATCAAGCAGCGTAATTATCTTGATAATTTCGAACCCTAAAGCAAAGTCAAACTGAAAGGAGCCAAGCCAACCAGGGCCAGCGTGAGAAAGATAGATAACTCTTTATTGCACAGTTATAATATTAAATGGGTCTAATCGTGATTATTTATTAGTTTTTTTATAATATTTATGCGAAAAAGTTAAGACGTAATTAACTTAATTTCACACCACACCATTAATTGAGAAAAATAATAAAATACTACATATGAGGAAACAAAAAGACTGTCCTTATTTGTGGAGTGGACATGTTAAAAGATCCACTTCCCTGTACTAAGGCATTTGCAAAAATTAAGTGTATGTGAGACAACTCACCTATGTATTATATTTAGTTTCTTTTTTAAGTAATTTAAGGCTTTGACTGTGGCCAGTGTTATTTTAGCTAGTATAGTTTCAGGTATTCGTGTCCCCATCTTCTCACATATAAACTTGTAAAATTTATCTAGTGATGTGTCCATCAACTCCATACATATCCAACACTCGCCCTGTAAAAAAAACAATAAGTAAATTTATGTGCCAGCAATGCATAGTTGAAGTAGTTGAAACAACTGCATGAATAATTTTCAGGTATAACATTTAGGGGAATGTTTCATAGAACTGCAATAATTTCATTCAGCTTGGGACCAGGTCAAGACATTGTGTTGTGTGAAAGTTATTTATTTATTATTCATGGTTTACAATTTGATGCACATTGCGAAGTTGATTTACCCACAGATTGACAACTAGACTGCTACACAATATACCTCAAATTGTCATATTAAACTACAAATTATAGTTACATGAAACTCACTCGTTGACATTGTACCAATGCATTTCTGTATATTATAGGTAATAAGAAACATATACTAATATACTTAAGTCATGTAACAACTGTCTCATGTAGTTACGCAATAGATCAATTTAATTGTCCCTATATAAGTATATCAATAACCTCGTGACCTGAAAATAACTAGAAAACCATAGTTATTTTCAAGGTCTTATTTCAGGATAAATAAGATAAATAGTCTCACCTCTTTAAACAATGCCCCATAGAACCTGACAATGTAAGGGCAGTCATTGCTCTTCATTACCACCTCCAAATCCATCAGCAATTGTTTCTGTTCTCTCTCGTCTACAGTGGATCGCAGACGTTTTACAGCCATCACTTTATTTGTTCTAGATTGAATAGATTAACACAAACATTACTGAGACCAACTTTGTCAGTGATAAAATAATAGCTATTATGCAGGATATTTTAATTTGTGGAAAGAGAAGCACACAGAAGACTGAAAACAGTCAAATGTTTTGTACAATGTATATTCTGAAAAATTAAACATTTTCCACATGCTGCTTTCTGAATGAGCTGATGATGCGTGTAGATTGCAAACAGAACAGAAAACACAAGTTTGCTGGCACATTGTAACCTTTTCACACAATCCTCGCATTTGTAATCTGCTAACATGTGTTGATAATGCACATAGCTTGCACTCATAAAAAAGCACATCATCAGCGCACAAAACAATGCAGTGCCCAAAGCCCTTAATTCTGCCACGACAAACATAGTCAGAGAGGAGTAATAAATGCCACTTACATTTTATGAACCATCCTATTTACAGCTCCAAAAGCCCCCCGGCCTATTTCACCATCATCTTGGAGATCATCGGCTGTGAAGTCATAGATTTCTGTCGCTGACAACTGTAGCTTTCCTGATGACTGCATGGTGGGGTAGATCCTAAACCTATCCCTGAAATTGTTTTTGTAAGACTTGGGATTTTACAAGAAAACAACAAGTTTCAATCCTGTCACACTCTGAAACTAAGCTATGCTACAATTAATTCTACATGTTTCTATTCAGTCAGTCAGAAACTTGATCAGCGAAAAAAGTATTCTAAATGTCAACTTCAACCCCAAGCTTTTGGATATTTTATTGCACATAATTATAATTACCGAGCTCAACTCCTAGTAATGTGTGAGAGTCCTACAGCACTTTCCCTGCTGATGTGGTTTGACAAAAAAGCAGCATGTCATCCTACTTTTGTAATTTCAAAGGGAATGAGGTTTGCAATGACTGGAGCTTAAACTAACCTAGTGTTTTCAGGCAGCATTCGATTGGCAGTTCTTGGCTTCGGCGCAGAAGTGGAGTTTGCTGTGAAGGGCATGAATGCAGCATTATCTCCTGAAGGACCACTGCTTACAGGGTCAAACACTTTACGCTTCTCAATCTTACTTGACATGCCCAGGTTCAAGTCTAGTTTCTTCTTTGGTCGGTTCGGTCCTAGAAATAACAGCAAATATTAGTTGGTAAGTTAAGTTACAGGCTTTACAGATCAGATAGGTTTGCAAATACACAATTTGTAATCATATTCAGCCAGGAATTCACCGTCACAATCGTTCATATTTCAATTTATAATGTCAAACTTGTGCTTGTATTTTTGACTATTTGTGTTCTGTGATATTGTAACTTCACAAACACTTCCGAAAGATTGGAAAAATTATCGCCAGTAAGAATTACTAAGACCAAAATTATATGGTTACTACGCTAATGCTCAATTCAATTCTTTATTTTAAGTGTACAATGAATAAATAACAGATTATACAGTATCCTTGTAAAATTAGAATGAATCCTCGTACCTTGGCTTGATGACACTTCGCCATTCTTCGACATTTTGGAAAGGATTTTACAGTATATTTCACTTTTCTTTGGTGCAAGTAATAGTTGTCCAACTCCCCATTTGAAGAAGAAATTGTGGAATGTTTTACTTTTTTATTACCTAACACGCAACAATAGCATTTGATCCAATTTAATCATGATATCCAATAAAAACACACAAGTCACAGCGCATCGATGATCAACCATTGAATGAACGAATGAATGAATGACATAACATTGAATGAACGAATGTAATATTTATCTACTCTATGGAACCAATGATTCTATTCTATTTATCTCAAGGGGTAGCAGTAACTTCGCAGAAACCTTCGACAGTAGTGCTGTCCTGCTTTCGCTTACCAACCTTCCATAAGAAAAAAAGAGATGGCACTACGTTTATCAATGCACCGATTTCAAGGTGCGTACTGGCCTACTGTCAAACGCTACCGACTAGGGATGGCCAAACTCTCCATCGATATCGATAGAAACGTTGAAAAAATTAAGACACCTTGGATTAAATCATGAATTTAAAATAAATTGCTTTGTGTATAAGTTTTAAATCAGGTTTTATCAAAATAAGTAACAATAATTTAAAACGCAACACTTTTATACGAAATAGTTAATTTACAATTATATTCGTCAACGTCAACATAATACTCCGTCTCAGACTTCTTCCTGAAGGTCTATGTTTCAGAATAGAATCCGTAACGACGTCCATATTGTTACGTTTCTTCTTCCCATTTAGTAAAATACAGATCAAGCTAAGACCTTGTATTAAAAAGTTACCAAAACTTTATGTTTATCTTGCAATGAAATTCGAAAAGGAAAATACTATTGCTAATTGCCAGCAAAACGTATTTAATTATCACAATATTATATTATTATTGTAAGTAATAATTCAGTAATTCGATGGATGCAGTAATTTGATGTGTCAAGTGATGAATTCTGATATTTAAATACGTTTCGCTGACAGATTTTAGACAACAGGTATAGTGGTTGATGACCACATCAACGAAGGAATTTTCGAACGCAAGACTATGAGGATCATCAACTACGTCAGGCTGCAGTAAATTTGATCAAGAAAGAAGAATACGACCGTGGCATTGGCAGATAACATACATTTTTGCTCACTTCCCATGTTCAGTACTGACCTGAAACAAACAGAAACTTTTAATAAAGGCGTACCTACAAAAGAGAGCTGCTTAAATAATAACGTATTCCACTTTTAAATACTTTCGTTTTAGATCTCTTTATAAAAGCTATTTGGGTTACAAGCTACGTCTATTATTGACTGATCCTGATAAGTAATTACATACTTTGAAGTAAGGTACAATTTGAATCTATATAGTCAGATACTTTTTGCAATAAGGTGATCACCACATAATTTATTAATTGTGAAACTAACAGCTTTGATGTTCATTCACTTAACATTTTGTTTTTACCTTTCAACCTTTCTTTATTCATCTATCTATGATTTACACTGTTGGAGAGATGGTTTTTTGTGGGTAAGTCTATGGTAGTTTGTATTGTCGTTGGGTGAGATTTAAATTCAGGACAAACATAAAACAGCTGATGGGGTTTTGAAAACAAATTGTTTACACGTAGAAGTCTTAATATAAGCAACAACGTGATGTGGGAAATTCGGGCTTGTTTTTTTTGATATTATCAATTCTCATATCACACTGTTTACTTATTACGATTTAGAAATACTGAAATAAAGATAAACTGTTACATGAATTAAATGGATGAAGGCACCACTCGGATGCTGTGGTGCCTGGGACACTGTTTGGATGTAGTAGACTTTACTAAAGAAGTATACCATTGGCTCAATTGGTAGAGCGCTGGCACGGATAGCCAGAGGTTGCGGGTTCGAATCCCGGCATGGGTGAAATTTTTAGCCTCTAAATAGGTTTTTAAAGTTTCTGACAATAAAGTGAGTATATTTTTTGATTTAAAAAAATTCAAATAGTTTCTTTTGAAATTAATATTGCACTCAGAACAATTAAATCAAATATAACATTGGCAAAAGCACAAACCGTGCAGTGCCATAACCATATAAAAAAAAATATATAACATATTATACCTACTAACATGACATGGAAACACAACACTCCTCGTTTTATTGAGAAGTAAAAAAAAAAAAATCAGACAAAATGTATTCTTTTCGTTCTGTCAGTGGGGTCTGTCTGTCTCACCGACTGTCTATGTCAATGTCATTGGTGAAAAAAAAGGCTGTATGGCTATAAACCTTTGCCTGCTTTGACAAGCGAATGAAACAAAAAAAAAAAAAAATCATTGGTGAAAAGTCAAGTCAGTATCTCTGTAGCATTGCCAGATCGTACCTTTTGGTACGAACACCGTTTTATTTGCCTTAAAGCCGTACATTTTTTGTACGACGTCAAACAGCGTATCTTTTGGTACAATTGCTCTTAGCCTCAATCATTGACCATGGGTTTTTCATTAAGGTCGGTAACGAACAACACAAAGTTAACACAACATTGGTACGATAATAGAGTAGTAGACGTGCGGTACAGACGATAGCACATCACTCTTTACATACTTAGCCTCAATCATTGACCATGGGTTTTTCATTAAGGTCGGTAACGAACAACACAAAGTTAACACAACATTGGTACGATAATAGAGTAGTAGACGTGCGGTACAGACGATAGCACATCACTCTTTACATACGTGCACTCTAAACAGTAACGCTAAGGGCTGCTTTGCAATAACAATTATATTACTTACTTACTTCCCTAGATTCCCATAGATTTACAAACCCTTTGTGTCTTCTATCCTATCTTCTTCCACGTGTCTCGGGTCTTTGACTCTCTATTCCAGTTCGTGTATTTGCCCATCTGTCTGAAAATTATATTACAAGTCCCGAAAAGCAATTAATGGGAAAAAAATCTGTGAAACGATCCAGTATTTAGGTAATATTTACTTAGGAACTGTGAAAATAAAAAATCTCTAAGAAATTGTAGGACTTGTAGGAAATTGTAGGACAATACTAAAGTCACAATTTTTTTAATATTTCTGTTTAGGTCTTCGACGAATTTTGGAGATTTTTCAATTCCTGATCTTTTCCAAACATCTGAATGAACGGACATTAAAGTGACCCTACATGGTTCTGTTTTTCCTTGTGATGCACTTACTTGGCTTTTATGTACATTTCCTTTCCTTACAACATAGTAATAATTGGGAAACCCTCCACTGGACTCCCCGCCACAATTTACCTTCGGATCACTCCTTGCTTGACTTGCTTGTCATGAAAAAATCATGAACTCGTTAATATTTCCCGTCCCTTCTTTAGTGTGTTGTGGACGGCTTACATTTTACATTGACATTAAGCAAACAGAATGTAAATTCTTTACGTTGAAATAGATTGAATTGTTTGATCGATTGATTTGACTGTGGTGACCACCGAGTTTGCAACAACAATTAACTTAAGTTCATTTGAATTCCATTGAAAATTACCTTAGTGAAGTTATTACGTTTGTAATGTAAATAAAAATATTTTTTCTACGGAACCCTTCTCTGCGCCCTCAAGTATCTACAATCAGGCCATAATCATTAATTTGATGTATAATAATCATCCCCGAATCGATTTTGACCACATTGAAAATTGTATTGCTCAGACAATTTTCAATCAAACCGCCGTACTAAATGGTGAGCACAGGCTGGCAACACTGCTGGTCAGTATATATTTTATTTTCGATTTGGGCGGAGTGTTATTGTGGTAGTTATTGTTTTGTCCTCTTGGTTAATTTTATTGACTTCAATTTAGTGAAGTTCATATCGATTGAGCGGTAATTGGTGTACTAGAATTATGAGACGGTATGATAACTCCACATTGTTTCTTATAATAGTTTCTTCGACCTTCCTTCTTCTTCTTTAGTTTTTTCAGTGAAATGCCTCTAAATCCTAATTATAATATCCACTTTGCTCGGTTTATTTAGGACATGAAAGCCGTCTAGCACCTGTGTTTTCCCTGTAGCCTATAAGTGGTCAATGATTTAGTACTGTAGGTTCCTAGCTAGAACTTTCTGTATAGTTTAGCATAAGATGCGATTTACAATCCCATTATAAATTATGTACTGTTTGTTTTAAAAATTAAAATAAATTACTTTTTGCAGATTATTTCATTTTACCAGCTGTCATGGCTTAGTTACATTGTCAGAACAAGTTATATTGTGATTTGTGCATGTTTATGTTTTAGTTAAATCCAGTGACCACCATGACTTCTTGGAAGAAGTTCAAACTCTTGCTGTGGAAGAACTTCTTACTACAAAGAAGACACAAAAAGCAGACAGTGTTTGAGATTGCTTCGCCTGTGATATTTTCCCTCTTTCTGATACTTATAAGATGTCTTGTGGATCCTGTAATCAAACCAGAGATGACTTACAAACCTTTTCGACCAACATTTTTCAATATGAGTACAAAATACATGTGAGTAAAATCTCTCAAAACATGTATATGAATTTGTAGTTTATAATTAGTTTTCTTACCATGTTTTAAATTGGGCATCGCTTTAGGCAACACAGCTATTGCATCTGTTGAAAGTAACATGAAAGTAACAATTTAAATTTCAGGGCAAACCTGTCACATGTGAGGCAGGAGGGCACCCTGGCATTTTCTCCTGAGACTCCACTGACAAGAAAAATTACAAAGGAAGCCATGGCTCAGGTGGCTATTGATAATCTCCATGGATTGCTGTCTCTGCTTTTTGATATAAAGATGCTGCCAGAACCAAAAGGATATGCTAATGCGGTTGCTTTACAACAAGCTTTAACACAGCCAAATGTGATGAGAAACATTCTTGTTGGAGTCCAGTTTGACGATGCTATGGCTGGAAGTAAGTTTGTTTCTTCTTCTTCAGGCTATATTAGTCCACTGCTGGACATAGCCCTCCCCTATATGAGTGCCATAGCGCAAGGTTGTGCCATCATTGGGGGTAATGCCCATAATCTAAGATAAGTTTGTTTATCTGCATTTAAATTTAGGTACCAAAAAAACAGAACTTTTGCTCAACATAATGATAATACACCAATTCTAGTATAATTAAGAATATTTTAAAAAGGCTAAAAAATTAAGAATAGTTAAGAGAAGTCTGGTGTTACATCAATCCTCAATTCAATTGAAGAGTTAGCTTGTACATATTCCATTATTGCAACATACTTTTTTTCTAGCAATTTTGAAAATCCTGTTGTATTCTGTTTTGTGTTTATTTAAATGTTATGTTATGTATGACTGAGCAGTCCATAAATAAATTCTACTACTTATTAATCAGCATGGAGGTAGAAAAGTTTAGACACTGGTTTTGGCTTCTTCTTCTTTCGTGTTGAAAGAATCCACTGCTCAGACATCTAGGTCTGAGGAGAGTTGATGCTCGCAATAAGGCTACTACTGCTTTGGCAATAAGTATATTTCTTTATAGTCTCACCCACTCCTTAAATGCTGTGTTATCTTGCCTTTACAATTATATTAAGTAAGTTTAATAAGTGTTGGTAGTGGAGAAGTGTAGAACAGAGGCTTCTCAATCAGGAGGTTGTGGGTTCAAACCCATGTATCAATGACTTTGTTTTCTAAATTATGTACATTTGTGGAGTTATGGTAGCAATACCACTCACTGACAGTGAAGGAACACATTGTGAGGAAACCCAAGTGTCTGAAGTGTTAACGTACCTCAGTGCTTCTACGTACAATGGCCCAACTATGAGGCTAAGTGCGGAAATCTCAAAAACGAAAATCTTACAATAAATACAATCGTCCTCCTCCTCTTTATTATTTTCAATCTTTTCAATTTGACAATGTGCCAATTATTATTCACCAAAGCGATGTGCCAATGCACTTGCACTTTAAAACATAAAGCTCATTTTACATTGTTCCACTCAATGAAACCTAAAATAATTTGATAAACACCTGACTTGTTAATTCCACTAGAAAATTCAATCTTTGACAATTTACATATTTTGCTCATATTTCTGTAATTTACTCCTAGTTTAAGATGAAGAAAATTGGTAAGAAAAATTGGCAACTTTTCACGCCATATTTTACAGAAACTGTTAACATATAAAAATGTTCGTGCGAGCGAGAGGGACGACATACGGAAAAACCCTTTTAAAGCGTTTCTTCCTCTGTCGTGATGAAAGCCCACACAAATATTATAAACTGTCCCCGTAGACTGTAGACATTGTCCTGTCCTCAATGTTAGTGATTATTTCATGTAATCCTATATTAACAATCACTTTTCCCAAAATCTCCAATTTCCCAATTTCATTTCTCTAAAAACCTTATTCGCACTATTACGAGCATTTGGAAATTTGCCAAATCGGTCCGGCCATTCTGAAGTGATCAGAGGCGAACTAACACTATTGGCCGCCATAGGCCGAGCTGCGGCCGCCATTTATTTACTCAAGAATATCCATTCTGTGAATCATCCTATGCTTATTCGTTCTTATAGATTTTGAATACTTAAATGTGTTGTCTCTCCTAAACCGAAATAGATCCGTCTCTGCCAGCCCCACAAAGATACAGGCGTTAGTTTATGTTATGTTGCTATCCCCTAATATCTGCCCAATCTAGTCGTTTTTAGCCTTTAGGAGAGTTCGCATCTCCAAGTGATGCGCTTATCAGCAAACATGAATTAATTTTTAATTATATAGAGGAGGATGCTTGCCACGCAATCAACTGATACTTGTACGTACCAATTATTGCATGCATGCATACATACATGTTGTAGAAACAAAGGACACTTTTACGCAAATTCCACTAGTGCGAAGTTGAGTTCGCATCTGGTTAACATTAGGACTTACCGTCTCCCCATCAGACGTGACGGAGTGGCCGGACGACGTGGTGGTGACGCTTCGGTTTCCGGCGGTGATGCGGACGCCGATGGTGGAGCACCCGCTGCGCGCCAGCTGGCGCACCAACCTGCTGTTCCCTATCTTCGCGCGAGCTGGCCCGCGGGAGCCCGATGATCCTTACGGGGGGAAGGTGCCAGGTGAGCGACCAAACCTTTTTGTTTCTGTTTATCTAGCCTTGTAACAAACTATTTGCAATACTTTTTCTGGTGGTGCCAGTATAAAATAAAGTGTTGTATATCTATCTATCTGTCTGTCTGTCTGTCTGTCTGTCTGTCTGTCTGTCTGTCTGTCTGTCTGTCTGTCTGTCTGTCTGTCTGTCTGTCTGTCTGTCTGTCTGTCTGTCTGTCTGTCTGTCTGTCTGTCTGTCTGTCTGTCTGTCTGTCTGTCTGTCTGTCTGTCTGTCTGTCTGTCTGTCTGTCTGTCTGTCTGTCTGTCTGTCTGTCTGTCTGTCTGTCTGTCTGTCTGTCTGTCTGTCTGTCTGTCTGTCTGTCTGTCTGTCTGTCTGTCTGTCTGTCTGTCTGTCTGTCTGTCTGTCTGTCTGTCTGTCTGTCTGTCTGTCTGTCTGTCTGTCTGTCTGTCTGTCTGTCTGTCTGTCTGTCTGTCTGTCTGTCTGTCTGTCTGTCTGTCTGTCTGTCTGTCTGTCTGTCTGTCTGTCTGTCTGTCTGTCTGTCTGTCTGTCTGTCTGTCTGTCTGTCTGTCTGTCTGTCTGTCTGTCTGTCTGTCTGTCCGTCCGTCCGTCCGTCCGTCCGTCCGTCCGTCCGTCCGTCCGTCCGTCCGTCCGTCCGTCCGTCCGTCCGTCCGTCCGTCCGTCCGTCCGTCCGTCCGTCCGTCCGTCCGTCCGTCCGTCCGTCCGTCCGTCCGTCCGTCCGTCCGTCCGTCCGTCCGTCCGTCCGTCCGTCCGTCCGTCCGTCCGTCCGTCCGTCCGTCCGTCCGTCCGTCCGTCCGTCCGTCCGTCCGTCCGTCCGTCCGTCCGTCCGTCCGTCCGTCCGTCCGTCTGTCTGTCTGTCTATCTATCTAATCACTCCATAAACAGAGCATACTGTTGGGGATAGGCCTCTTCTCCTTCATCCCAACACATCCGGTCGTTTTTACAATGTCTTTGGCCGTCAGGCTGGTGGACTGCCCACTGACCGTAGACCCATTCTTGTTCGCCTTTGAGAGACTTATTTATGCTTATTCCGCAACATTAACCTTTTCATTAGGGTCATGATTAAGGCTTCATTTAAATGTTCTTTAGAACCGAGTAGTTTTCGAACTCTCACTTGCATCGTAATTTTACTAATAGTAACTATAAATCATGTCTTAACGTATATCAATGTTCTTTCATTGGTAACATAAATTATAAGATTTTGCAAAATCTTATAATCTTATGTGTCTGAGGCGAGAAATTTATTAGTTATGTCTAATTCCTACTTACGAACACTGGTGTGTAGTTCGCGAATGAATTCTTCGATTGAATGAATTCGTTTTGTGAAATCATTCATTCAATCATTCACTACAAACCTTAACATATCTCATGCACTCTAATAGTCCACGAGTAGTTCAACCTTCAAGAAACATTCTTAAATCTACCCTACTAAGAACCAAAATTCTGTAACTCATTTGTGCCGCCAGTTCGTTGTCGTTCTCTTCACGCTCTATCAGTTGTAAAAAAGGCTTTAACGACATATTCTATTGTGTTGGACGTTCCTTTCATCATAATAAGGGCTATGTTTCTTTGGCTTCACTGATTACCCATTGAAATTAAAATGTCACATCTTGCTCTGCACCGGGGTTCCATCTTTACTTAGCGAGGTTATACGTTCCGAATCGAACTTCTATTGAGGATAAAAATGCATATGCTTGACTTGTTTTTTATTTAATTAAACGCATTATTCTGTACTACTGTATTATATAACTACTATACAGTAGTTCTTAGTACGAAAGATTAGTTTTCACGAGTCGTTTTATTTGAAACGATGCTAAATAAAAGTAAACGTAGGTACCGAATATTCAATTCGGAATGATGCATTCTCTTGCAGATGTACAACAAACGAAAGGGTAAGACTAGATTTGAATGTATTATGTTCTAAACAAATACGTTATCATTTAATATTACGTTTAAAATTAATGTTTTGTTTGTCAGTCCTAAGCCTGCAAAGTATGAAGGAAAATCGAGATATACCTACATCCACATCCATCGTGACATAAAATTCAATTCAAAACACCTTTGTCATTCGCGTACTGCCGTGAGTCAAAAGATACGTGAAAGAACTACTGAGCTGTGAACTATAAATGAGCTATGAACTATGAATGAGCCTTGAACTATGAATGAGTTATGTATGAACTATGAATGAACTCTGAACTAAGAATGAACTATGAACTAAGAAGTGAACTATTAGTGAACTATGAACTAAGTAATAGAGTGATGTAGTTCAGATAAGGAAATGAAGTATATCACTCTTTTCTTTTCAGTGAAGCGTTTTCGCGCACCTCTACTTACGACTTTTAGTTAGGATACACAGTTTTGAACCTAAGGTAGGAAATCACTAATATCTACGTTATATGTTGTATGATTAATGATAAATCATTAATAATACTGTTTATAAAGATAAAAGTACATTCCCTCAAAATATTTCTAACGAAATTTCGACATTACGCTGTAGTTCCTATTAAACTTATTAAAACTCGAGAACGCATCGGAAACCGAAGGCTTATTTTGTCTAAATTATTAAATAGCGTTTGTCGAGGCTAGAGACCGGCAGAATAGCACTGCCCACGTCCTTTAGTTACTGAGGTATATAAGACTATGAATTATTTGTATGTTACGCCGTTATCCAGACCATATTATTGGAGTTCATCATATTTGAATTGGTGGTGTAGTATGGCCTAACCTTCCTGCGATGCAGGAAGAGACCCGTGCCCCAGCAGTGGGGACATACAAGGGTTGATAACCAACGATATTTGAATTAACGCTCGCGAGTTAGTGTTGTAAACACGATTGCCGCCCCTATAGTCGTATTTTTTATTAAACCGAGTAAACTGACGTTTACTGGGTTGTCAGGTTTTGATGAAATAAAAATGGTGTTGTGGCAAAGTGAACGAATGAAACAATCATATTATTATTGAAGTATTAATTATTTCATAATGTGTATAAAATAGCGTCAGTAGCCTAATTAGTAGTTAGAAACGCTAGACTGTCGATATCGGATACCGGGGTTAGAATCCTAGTAGTACCTCGTAGGTACAAATGACTTATTGTTCGACGACTAGTGTAGTTTAGTATCTACGTTTACCAAATACAGAGTGCTCTGTGTTGGAAAACATCGTGAAAACACCTGCCACTCTGAAATCATTAATACTTCGAAGGATTCAACATCCTACAACCCGTATTAGGTCAGTGGTGAGCTTACCTAATTCTTTGTATCTCCTTACATGCAGTGTAACTGTGTAATGATAAAGGTAGAATTGTAATAAGTATAATGAAATTAAAAAAACTATGCTTATTATAATGTTTTTACTCATCGTCATCAGACTCGTCACTGTCACTGTCGGTGACATTAATTATAAACCTGTCTGAAACACGTTCATGTGGTCGAGATTAAACATTTTCTCTCCTTCTTTTACTACATGACCCAAGCAACTAGCCCATTTTTCGGCTGTTACACTTCTAAGTCCTTCTTCGAAAAGATTTTTTACTTCTGCCATTTTGAACGTTTTGTTGTTTCTTGCAACATATCCTTTAGCCTGCCTGATTGAACTGTTTGATCAACTCATGCCTTCTTCGGTGTATGACCTTCAAGACAATGAAAAACACCTATTACTTATTAAATTCAAGGGTGGCAAAGGTGGCAATACTTTGTACACAAAAAAATATGATTAACTTCGTTGATCCACGTTTCATCTTGGTAATAAATGTACCGTCCTTCCCTTCGATAATCTTTGATTTTTTTAAGGTATCGCTGGCGCCATAAAACAACGTCATGTCTATCAATTAGAACGCTTTTTCGTGATTTTGTGACGTATTTGAAATTCAAGTGTTTTAAAACTTTTCTCAATGTACTCCAAGAAAAGTTGTGTAAATCCGGGTCTTCATTGACAACCTTAAGAATCTGAAATGTAGTTAAAAAGTAAAATATTTTAAGTAAGAAAATCTACGCAACAGAAAAAATATTCAAAATAAAACAACAAAAAGAATACTTAAGTTACCTTTGCAATAACGGGTGCCTCATTTGCATAAAAAAATTGGTGTACTTTTCGCCTTATAGCCGCAAAAGTAAAATCGTCTAATTTATCTTTGGAATTATGTTTCGGTTCACGTTTCTCGGGAGAGTTGAATTGCTCGTTCTCTTTGTATTCTTTTAACACACTATAAACTGTGGTCATACTGATCAAAATGTCTGCTGCTTTAGAAACGCATTCATTTATCTTTGGCGACTCCGTAGGTAATAGTGAAGCAGTTTTCTCCTCAAGTACGAATTTGTAGGCGTTGCGTACCATAAGGTTTTCGGTTATGGTTAAAGCAACCGTGGTCTCTTCTTTTTTGAGGACAAAGTGCTTTGTCTTGAAGTGCTTGGCTTGGGATCCATATCGTTCGTACGCAATAAACAAATAAAACTTAACAAGAACCATAAATATAACTTAAACAGAAACTTAACGAGAAACTTAGCGAGAAACTTAACGAGAAACTTAACAAGAAACTTAACGAGAAACTTAAACTAAAACAACAAGTGAACACCGTGTGCGCAGAGAAAACATTCGAGCAGGCTGACCAGAGGGTAGAAGCTGAAATGACACAGACAAAATGGCTAACGACGCGGCGGGCGTAGGATGCGTTCCGAATGAGCCGTTTTCAGAAGAACAAAAAAAAATTACAGCTGTCAAAGAAATGCAATTTTGGACCTCAGCCCAATAGCCATATGTGGTACATCATAAAATAGGTCTCAGCGAGCTGAACAAAAGTTACTATGACGCCAACAGCCAAATGTTTGTCTTTTCGGAGTTATATTATATTGAAAAAAAAAAAACTAACATTTTCAATAAAATATAACTCTGAAACGACAAACATTTGGCTGTTGGCGTCATAGTAACTTTTGTTCAGCTCGCTGAGACCTATTTTATGATGTATCACACATGACTATTGGGCTGAGGTCCGAAATTGCACGACTCACGACTACGTACCGGTAAATAATTGTTTTTTTTTTTTGTTTAATAAGATAATGTTTACGGTGGTACTCGTTCATTCCCGTGATTGAACAAAACTGAACGCATCACTAATATATTGAACATGGCAACATTATTTCTCAAGCTACTTTCAGTTTACTCCGTTTAATAAAAAATACGACTTTAGTATCGAGTATCGGGCCACCCGTGACTGGAGCCTAGCAAACCTTAAGGAGTAACAAGTCAGTTTGGTCCACTTTATTTGTTTACTTATATTGTTTTCCGAATTGGGACGTAGGTACAACTACGTCAGAAGCTAGCGCGCACCGCCGCGCACCGGTGACGTCCACGTCCACCGATATGTCTGGCCTTACAAGGTCCATAATTTCTTACAGCTCCTGAGGTCAGAGAGTTGTGTAAAAATTGCTACTTTGGCGTAGCTTCCGCAAAATGGACACTAAACGTGCGGTTGATCAAGGCGGACATGTCGAAATAACCCCGAGTAATACTTGAGGGAGAGTGTGGAATATGAATGGATTGATTCATACTCCACACTCTCCCTCAAGTATTACTCGGGGTTATTTGATAGTTGAGGGAGTTTTCCAATAAACATGTAAAAATCCTCTTATTTATAACAAAACATAATAAATTCGACAAACTTGGAAATACGCGCAGACTGAAGGTATTTGTACAAATCAAGTACCGCCGACATCGGGAATCGAACCTACAACGTCTGACTTGGTAGTCAAGTGCGTTACCGCTAGGCCATCGCCACATGCGAGGTAACACTAATCGGTTTATCTCGTGGCCTTTTTGAGATGACCGTGGCCCTCTATGAGATGAAGTTGACCTTGATTGCGGGTCACATGAGCTGGCCCAACTTAAGAAAAACAGAATGCTGTAGCACAATAATAATAATAACGTCCACACAATACAATCAATTGACCTGGTCCCAAACATCCCAAGGATAGCCTGTACTAGGGTAACCAGGCAACGATGTCACAAACATAAAAATACACCCAGACTGAGGCCACTTGTACAAATGTGCGGCTCCCAGTGGGAACCGAACCCACGACCTCCGTCTTGGTACTCAAGCGCCTTATCAGCCTGACCAACGAGGCAGTCCTATCAATTTATTAAACTCTTAGTGAATGAGCAAGAAATTATGAATGCGTCTATAGGTTCACTGTTCGATTTTCGTAGTTCATCGTCGTACGTAATAAAATATTCCAAGTTGATTGAAAAGTAGTTTCGTAAACCGCTCAAGGTTTCGTTATTATTTAGCTTGTCAGTAAATACACGTAGGCTATATTAAGGCTGTACAGACATTAAACAAAACAATGTTTTGTAGTACACGTTCTTGCGACTTGTCGAATAAGAGTAATTGAGGAGTATTCTCGACTGGCCGACTGTACCGTGGGAGAAACCCAAGAGGCAGCTAATGCACAGTGATCTAAGTCCACCAGTCATACAGCATAATTCCCGACAGATAACTTGAACAAAAATCTGCGCACGGTTGAGTTAACGATCGACACGTAAGAGCAACATTATTTAAAATGATTTCGTTGTTTGACTAATCTAAAGTACGAATAATTCTTTAGTCACATCCCGCGTCCCCCGTCAATGAGACTCGGAATATGTCCTTGCGAAGTCAAATCTTTTGTTCAGGTTATAAGTCGGGTATTTTACCATAACGAGGCGTATAATTATGTGGTTGCGCTAACTGCGTCGGCATGGAAGTTCTTTTCCTCAGATATTATGCATGCCCTCAGCTCAATTCCGGTAAACGCAACCGCGCCTGTGGCCGCAGAAGTAATTTAGCGAAACGCTCGGGTCGCGGAACAGATTATTATTTTGAGGAATTATACTTGTACGACGCTTTCGTTAAACTCTAGTTCTACTCGTAGTCTTGTCTTTGTGTTTCAATGTTTTCGTCATGATATTAAATACTAAATAATAAAAAACGAATCGGATTTTATTCATCACGCAAGTTATGTTACAAATACACAAGTTTTTGTATAAGTACATAGGTACACTTAAAATATATGTGCGATGGACCGTATAGACAGAGACGCAGTATAGTTACTGTTTTACAGATTCTGCCTAAGTACAACAGCAGACCACATAATGCACCCACAAACCGAGAATCCGAATATAAATTTTAAAAGTTAATTGACTATTATGCTTTAACTTGGAACTTATAGGTAACTTGTAGGTATTTGAGGACCTATATATCGGTTTATTTATTATCTTGATTGTCCTAGGATATAATTTAATCGCGGATTAAACAACAACAGGCGCGGTCAGGTGCTGGATGGTCGACCATCCCGTGACTACCGCTAGTGGCATTATTTTCGCTTCCGTGCTTCGCAAGGCACGTTAACCCGTTGGTGCCGGCCGGCCTTATGGGCGGCACGATAACATCTGACATTAAGACCCGCCACTGTCTTACAATCCTCCACCAACCTGGACTTGGCCTCCGTCCTAACCTTCCTGCGATACAGGAAGAGACCCGTACCCCAGCAGTGGGGACGTACAAAGGGTTTATATCATCACCGCTGTCACCGGTCACAATTTCTCTTACTTATTTTTTACTCTGTTCCCTCAGTTCTTATTCCGATTATGTAGTTAAGAAGGTTTGTCTTGCCCTTGTAGTGGCGAGCAAAGTCGTGTAATTTATTGCCGCACCCCGGGTTCCAACAACCGCCCACCAAATGCATGTAATCAAAATTGGTTCGTTAGCGCAACTGTAGCGAACTACGTCATCAAACATAACTAGACGAAATAATCTGTTTTTCATTTAACTGGAGAGATAGACAATTAATAACTGGAAGTTTATTAAAATAATTTTCAATTGGCTAATTTACATAATGTCACACTTTATATATAGACAAATAGACAGATAAAATATTTTTTATTGTATACACATGGCCTTTGGCATTACGTAATGAGATGATTTATACAGCGCCCAGTGGCATCTTCAGTACACTAGATGGGGGAAGGGACCAAGCCGCGGGTTTCCTCACGATGTTTTCATTCACAGTTAGCGTGTAGTATTGCGACTATAAATCTACAAATGTATGTAACTTTGAAAATTCGTTGGTACTGCCCGCACTGGGGATCGAACCTTCTCTCGCTTGCGAGTTCACGGTTCTACCCACTGAGCTACCACCGCTGTTGTATGTACACCGGCAATTATTAACTAGTGTATTTTATAAGGATGCTTTTGCCGCTAGGTTACTCCGGGGAGATGTTCCTAGCCGTCCAGCACGCAATCTCGCAAGCCATCATCAAGGATAAGTCGAACAAAACGTTCGACGCGAAAGTGTACCTTCAACGATACCCGCAGCCGGCCTACCGGGACGACAAACTTCTTATGGCGCTGGAGCGCTTCATATCTATGATCATAATGCTGTGTTTCGCTTACACGTTCGTCAACACCGTGAGAATGATCACAGCTGAGAAGGAGCTGCAATTAAAGGTTCGCCTTCTTTATATTATTATTAATCGATATTGTTTTTGAGTAACCGATGGGACATAGCCGCCATTTTATCCGCCAACCGAATATGTGTTTGATAATTTGCACATATTCTGTTGTAACCGGTCTGTAATTGTTTTCTGGTGTCTACAATTAATCTTATGTTACACATAGGGATTTCCCATATCTTGTGTCATATGCATACATTACCTCACCGGTGGTGTGGTTGACCTATTTATTTATGGATCGAGTTTTGGACGGTCTACGCCATATCTATTCGCGGGTCTATGCCTGTTTGACGTATACATAGAGAGCTGACGTATTCATGCCTTCCAGAATTGTATTTTCAGAAATCACACTCTCAAAATCACGCCCATATGCTGGAGAGGTAGGCTAGGCACAGCCCAGGATCTGCCGCCTGCCCAAAAAAGATTCCAAATAGATATGTTTCAGAAATCCAAAAACAAAATCCAAATCCAATCAGCTTTAAATTATAAGCTTTCACTAAAGTTTCGTTTATTAAAAGAAATCTAAATCCTGTCTAATGGGATGTATTTTCACCAATCCAAAATAATGATTTGGTTTTATTTATTTTCGCATATTCAGCAGCATATTCTTATTTTAGGATTTAGTAATCGATCTTGCGTGGTCCGAATTCACTCTGTACTATTAAATTCCGACGAATAAAGTTTTTGCCCAGTTTTTAAGTTATACCTTACTACAAGCTCTGTGCTACAAGTGAGATGTGAGAGCTCAGCTTAGGAAAGGGTACTGTCGAATTCCTTTTCTCGTATATTCAACAGTTCCTAGCTTGATTGTAATACGATGAGTGTAATGTGCCGAGTTTTTTGTAGTATGTACTTCGCTACTATCGGAGCTTGGCCTTCAGCTCTTTACACGCCTCCGCTTTTTGTCGAGCGAAATACGCGTGGCTAACACATTAAGCGCGTTATACAGGGTTATATGTAAAATAATGCGCAATCCCTGAAACATAGCGGTTAGACTTCATCATTTACAACAACTTTTATTCTACGACGTGTTTTTTTATGTTGTGATTTTTTTTATGCTGCTTTGTAGTGGGGGTGTTTGATGGATCTAATGCTTAAAACCATATTTATTAGGCTAAACTAGAAGTTTTAAAGTTACATTACAATCCGTTCATGCCGTTTAAAAATTAAAACCTAACTACTTTTGTATGTGTAACGCACGCCTCGCGAGGCGCCCTCTTAAGATATAATTCCGTGCGTTGTAGAATGAGATTTTTTCCTGTTACAGGAAACAATGACGATAATGGGCCTGCCGAATTGGCTCCATTGGCTGGCTTGGTACATCAAGCAGGTTTCGTTCCTCTTTATCTCTGTGATACTGATTGTTATTCTATTTAAAGTAAGTATTCTGGTAATAACGCAACTTAGGCTCGCCCTTGTGTATGTTATTTCTTACGTCATGTCCTGTTATATTATTTGTTTTGTGTGCATTATAGTATAATTATAATATCTGCTACTTCATAAAGCAGAAGTTCCCTTTTTTTTCATTCTAGGCTCACTTAAAGATTTAGTATTTTATTTATTTATTTCTACAAGTTTACATCTATCATTACAGGTTTATACCTAATGCGACAGATAAAACAACAATTTTAATCGGTGCTAAATAATTAGTGATAATAGCAATATAAAGGTTAATCCGCCGTCGAACGCATACAATAACAAAATATTAACAATAAACCCAACTATCTAGTTTTTATAGGACAGCACTTGTAATGCTATTCTTATGAATTCACTCAGAGCACCGCTAAAATATCCATTCGGTCCTAGTATCTAGTATTTTGGTTTAGTATTTTGTCAAGGCGTTATTTAAATAAATGTATCTATTTTGAATTTGTATGTGTACAGTCGACAACACATCCACTTTCACGTAACCGATTAAAGTGCATGTATGCACTTTAATCGGTTACGTTAAGAGCGGAATTGCAACAAAAATGTAAAGGTTGACCTGCTAAAAAATGCCACAGCGTAAAAATAGCTTTTATTTCTGGAGAAAAAAAAACTGAAGTGATTTACGGCGCCCAGGTTTATTGTTTACGAAATCTTAGGGCGCCCCGTGGCGCACGCTTTGGGAACCCCTGACATTAAGTGTTCCCAAACAGCTCGTATTTCCGACGACAAAGCGAGTAGAATACTTACGGTTTTCTTATGTGTAAAAAACTCATGTCTGTAACCTGGAGGGGTAAGCGGAGACCAGCCAGTCAACCATTTTCGAGTGTTTTTTGTGTAGATTTTCGCAAATAAAAAATAATACGGTTTTCGTTAACCTTTGCCAGGAAGTGGTTAAATGGAGGTAGTTGATTATGGCGTACAAATGTTGTAATCGAAAATTAAAATTCATATTCATGTTTACATAATTGGTAATCAAAAATTCATAGTTTAATTTTGGTCTTTGCATCTAGGTAATGAGATAATTTATACAGCGTCCAGTCGCATCTAAATGGGTGAAGGGACCATTCGGCTTTTGCAGTGCCTTGGACATCGTTTTTTTGACGGAGCAGGCTTAGCCAGCACCTATCCACCCTGACGGCTTAGTCGGCCTAGTTTATGATAAGAAAAAAATACATTATCATTTCATTTAAAACTAGACACTTCTAATTAAATCAATTAGGCAAAGGCATTTGAGGTTTGAATATAACCTTTTCATTTCATTCCATTGAGAAGATTTAGAAGTGTCGTGTTTTACTTCCTCCTTATTATAACATAACACAACATTTACATACAGGCACATGCATTGCTTCTGGCCCCACACTAGGATACCCTGTCGTGGCAACCAAAAACAACGACGCACAAACATGTAAACATCCAAGACCTGGGGTTTTTTTTTTGTTCCCAGCCGGGATTCGAACGTCCCGGGTTCGAATCTCTTGCATGTTAGGTAGATGCGCTACCGAACGCCACAGAGGTCGTCGTATTATCCTGATGGGGCTCGTTTACTGTTCTTATTCCTAGCTCTATGGAATAGACCTTAATTTGTTTTTACAACAAGCGGTGGTAGCGTCATAGCGTGGTCGGCTTATGTATTGTCTGTGATTTGTTTTAATGCTTTGTCTTTATTTCAGTTGCCACTGAAGACTACATCCGACGGCGAAATGTTCTCTGTTATGTCGTTTACGCCGTGGACCGTCCTGTTGTTTTTCATGATGTTGTTCGTTACTGCATCACTGTGCTTTTGCTTTATGGTCAGCGTGTTCTTCAAAAAATGTAAGCGGGTTTACTTATTTCATACTTTTAAAGTCTCTACACAAAGTAAAATGGGATATGTAGCAGGGATAGCAGGAACTGATAATGATCCTCATGGAGCTTTCAAAATTTTAATAGGTGATTTTGTAGGAATCGTGGGATTTTGTTTGGGAAGCTTCAAGATAAGCAATATTTTTTATAAATTATTTGTTCATCCTAGGTATTTTCTCATGTCCGTAATTTTAAACCCTTAATTTCTTTGCTGTGATAGTGTATATTTGAAATAATTTGTTTACTCTCTAACATTCAATGCTCTAACTAACAAACCATGTATGTTAGTGATACTGTACACCGTTTAATTCACCAAATGAAGTTGGTATGTTTGTTAACATTGGTCTCTGCATCTACGTAATGAGATGATTTATACAGCGTCCAGTGGTATATTCACTCACACTAGATGGGTGAAGGGACCACTCGGACGCTGCAGTGTATGGAACATTGGTTTTTAAGTTTGTTTGTTAACAATTACAATTACATGGTTTGTTTACAATTTAGTATAGTATCTCAGAATGTCTTATCCAGAATCACAATTAAAAACAGTAATTAATTCGTTTTTAACGTTGTTGTTTATGGTGCGACTTGTGGTGCGTCGAACAGTTATGTATACGATTGTCCGTCCCCGGCCACACAACGTCATAATTTTTGGACGCCCGTCCTCCCCCGAAATGTATGATGTAATTTATGGATTGTTGACCCCTACTGCTATTGACCTAAGTACGTTTATTGTTTGCAGCAAACACGGCCGCCTCGTTTATGGGTCTGGCGTGGTTCGCAACGTATTCGGTGTTCATGCTGTCACAAGTTTTGTATGAAGAGACGAAGTTTCATACAAAACTAATCATGTGTTTGATTTCCAACACGGCGCTCGGCTTCGCGTTTCAAATGATGATTATTTGTGAAGGGACTTCTAAAGGTATGTCGCTCATAAATTACTAAAAACTCTTTAATTGTATCGAAGTTGTCCTGAACTAAATATTGATGAAACCGGTCAAGTCCATTACAGAATGTCAAGACACGGTCTCAACAGCGTCGAAATAAGCTGATTTCGATAATTTTTTTGCGTGTTTATAAAAAATCCATATCATGTTCTACATTGTGGAGAAGATCCTGATAAGATCAGGATATTTAATGAAATATGTTTCGTTACCCTTTACAATCGGTTATTTTTCAGCCACAATTTCCTTCTAGAGTGCACACGCGTCAAAGCCTACTCCATTATGTATTACAGCCAAACGGTGGCAACCTCATTAAAAGCCTATTCCTATTAGAGTGGTTAGTGCACAGGTCGGCCTAAAACAACAGACTGCACAAAAACCTACTCCTTTATTTATTATAAGGTGAACGGTTCCAAGCTCATTAAAAACCTGTTCCCTTGTTAATTTTTTAACAGTCTTTCGATCAATAAATCGAAGGTTGAACCTCCTACAACCTCAGTAAGAAACTCGTTCAGTGAAATAAAGAATAAGAATGCCTTCGTGTTGCCATCGTAAAACCGCTTCCATTTCCAGGCCTACAATGGAACATGTTCTTCACGCCGGTGTCGTACCACGACCAATTCCAGCCGGGTCACGTGGCGCTGATGCTCGTACTTGACTCGGTCATCTACCTGATGATCGCCATGTACGTGGAGAAGATCCGCCCGGGCATGTACGGCGTGCCGCAGCCGTGGTACTTCCCCTGCACCAAAGCCTTCTGGAAGCCCAACCGGACGAGGGCCATAAGTGAGATTGCTAAAATTACGAGCGCGGTGTAAAATTGGTTGTGCATTTTGTACTGAAGTGGTGGTAGTACTAGAACATGGTAGTACTACGAGTATAGAACAAGATTTCCTCCCGTGAGAGGGCGCGCACTGTCAGCTAATTGACAAATGGTGGTGTTTGATCTTAGAGTTCTTTCGGTCTTTACAGTAACAACGGGCCACATAATAACCTCGAACTGTCTTTGAAGATAAATGCTGGGCAAACTACATGCGACGTAGTTTAACGAATTACCTTCTTTTTTACTTCGCGTGCTCAACGCTTACACACAGAACCCCACAAATATCGAACAATAAGCAGTAGTAGATTTTTGGGATCATTTGTCATACCGAAGATGGAGGCACTTTCTTTCCTACTTTGCACAGCTTTTTGCTTAAGATACATCCTTGCTGCTGTACTTATCTGTAATAATTTTCAGCTAACACAGAAAGAGATGCGGATTATGCGAAGGGCCTGTTGAAAGTCGTGCACGATGAGGAGCCACAGGGCGTGCCGATTGGAGTCCACGTGCAAGTGAGTAACGTGTCTCTCTCCATATATAAAGCCTCGCCGTTGAATCAGTAATATTAAGTAGTGAAAGAATAAAGTCGTAACAGCCGGGTTTTAAACTGAATTCAAAGTTGATCATAATCAACTTTTATTTTTACACATTTTACATTAAGATTATTTCGCGATTTTAAGCATGTAACTGCGTGATTTCTATTGTTTTGTGAAACAACCATGTATAAATACACTTTGATAATTCACAGAATCTAACAAAGATCTACAAGGGACGCAGAAAAGCGGTAGACAGCTTGAATCTCCGAGTGTACGAGAATGAAATAACTGTGCTCTTGGGACACAACGGCGCTGGAAAAACCACGACTATATCTATGCTGACCGGTAAATATCTGATGAACTCTGTAGGAACTAAATGTTAACTTTATTATCTGACAAATAGTTTAGTGTCATTAATAGAATTTAACATATCTATGTACGTGTATCATTGAAATAAAAAGCAAATCATTGAAAGTTACCAAACCAAATTTTATTATCATAACTTGCCCGGAATTTTCTGGAGCACCTGGTATCGATTTTAATATAAGTCACATTTTATTCGGTTTGAGATACTGAGTTCCTTCTCGGCACGACTGTGAAAAGTTAGATAGTGAAATGGATTGATATTTATTTGTCTCCAGATAGTCTATTACTGCTGCCTTAAAAAGGGTGAATGTAATTATATTCAATTCAATTAAAATTGTATTTTATTGAGCCTATCCTGTGGGGGCCGCGATTCAATCTTCAGGTTAGGTTCACCGCTGTGCTATTTTCGACTTAAATGTCACTAGGTTGTAATATGTGTAAAAGTGAAAATGAGGTTTTGCCTTTAAAATTTTTATTTTCTTGCAAACTGCTTAGAGAATTTTAACCCCTGTGATAACCAGGTACGGTCCCGCCAACGTCCGGCACGGCCACGATAAACGGCTTCGACATCGTGTCGGAGACAAAGATGGCGCGGAAGTCGCTCGGCATCTGCCCGCAACACAACGTCTTGTTCCCGGACCTCACAGTCGCCGAGCACATAAAGTTCTACGGGACCCTCAAAGGCGTGTCAAAGGAAAACATCGGGGCGGAAATAGACAACTTCGTGAAGCTATTGGATCTTGAGGATAAAGTGAGAATAATTATCTTTCTACAGTATTATTTTTAAAATGGGCAATTCCTGGTGCACCTAAATAGGAGTTTTTCATTAAAAAAAACAACTTTTAATGTAAGAATTAAAGTAATTTTTTTTTTCCTGATGTAAATTAAGGAAAACATTGTGAAGAAACTAACTTCTATTTTTCTAACTTAAAGTTGCTAGGATGTATATAGGCTACATAAAAAATAAGATAAGAATATTCTTTGTTGCACACAAGAAACGATAATACAGAACGAAAGATACAATGGGCGGCCTATATTAAATATTCTTGTCCTCTTTTCTACAACACCTAAAAGTTGCTTCACTGGAGTAAGCATATGATGAATTAGAAACCAACAGTCTAAACTTACTTTACGTGGACACTTCTACGTGACACTACCTTTCAAGAGAACATTGAACCAATTTACGGTAGCGGGCATCTAGCCAAAATATCCGCTTATCGTTTTATTGAACGCTTATTTTAGAACACACTAGAGCAGTCCATAAACATGAAATATCAATCATTGTTTCTTAAACTGTAGCAAGATGTAGTTTACCTTATCGTCGATGGAGTTTTGTTAGCCTCATTTATTACCAACTATAATTTGTATTAATTATACCTTATGCGGATGAAACACTAGTCTACTTTTATGCACGAAACTCGTTTCCACGATTATCTATTATTAACTAGTTGTGCCCCCCGGTGTTACCCGCGGTTTATTATGGAAAATTAATTGTGTGCTAACAGTAAAAGATATTTTCCCTATGTGTTAATCCAGGGTGTCAGTTAACTCCATACAAAATTTTGTTAACCTTGCTCCAGCCGGTTAGACGTGAAGAAGTAACAAACATACACACTCACAATTTTTGTCTTTATAATATAGTAACACTAATATTATAAAGGTATCACATCACACTAATTTAGTGTGATGTGGTATCACATCACACTAATTTAGTGTGATGTGATGTGGTTAGTGGGATTGGAGGCCAGGAACGTTATTTGATAACATTTGGGAGAAACTTCTAGTCTATAATATAAAAATGAATCGTTGAATGTGTTGGTAAGCGCAAATGTCGAGAGCAGCTAAACCGAGTGTGCGATTTTTTTTCAGAATATTCCTTGAACTACGAGGATGGTTCTTAAGGAGGGAAAAGTAAAAAATAAATAAAGAATCGACTGTTAGGCGGTACAAAGTTCGCTGGGTCAGCTAGTTCCTAATATAATCCTCGTGAGAAGCGTTATTCTTTGTAACTGCAACATAAACATATAATTGATTATATCGTTCAACAGAATTGACCTTGCCCTCCAAGTGATAACGGACTTTATCACAAAAGCAACCTACCGGACGTTTTATCGTTCAAAACAATATGAAACTTACCATCCAACTGACAAAGTCCACCCACAGCGCCACGTGCTGTCGAAGTACCTGTCGGGCGGGCAGAAGCGGCGGCTGTCGGTTGGCGTGGCCATGTGTGGCTCCTCGAAGGTGGTGTTGCTCGACGAACCAACTTCGGGACTCGACCCAGCGTCCCGCCGCGCGCTTTGGGACCTTCTGCAAAGAGAGAAGAAAGGTTGGTTGTAGCGCGCTTTCATCATTTTGTAGACAGAGTAGGAAGGACAGTCATCTTCGACTTTCTCCAGGAATAGAAGAAAAGTTGGACTATCTGTGGGCGTGAAGACAAAACCACCTAAGTGATGTAGCTAAACAAACTCCGTATCCTTGCCTCGTGCCACGTGACCTCTGGAGGAAAACTAATTACAGTACCGGGCTCCTAATGCATTGTGGTACAATGACAGATGCATGAACATGGCGATTTAATTTCGTTGCTGCTTCAACATTTGCAACGTTGCTGGTTACGCGCGCACATACATCGAGCCTTTTAGGCGTCTGTGGTATGAAAAAACACCCCACTTGACTATAATGTCACGTGGGGTGTACACGTACTATAATGCACTAACAGAATCGAGGCCCGGGTTACAATATAGGTTACAGGGAGTCCATGTATAAGAGGAAAAATGCTAGGCCACTTGCTTCGTCACGACAGTTTCATAACAAACATAACAGGAAACTTACCAGACTAGTATAGGCTGGATAAAGCCGGACACGACTGTAAAAAAGTGAAATACCCTAGACGTAGTTACATACATGAAACGGATCTAATCCTGATTATTTATTAGGTAAAACATGCATTCATATGCGAGAGCATCGCGAGTCATTAAGAAATACAAACCTAAAGTCAATTCCACCAATAATTGATTATGTCGTTAAATCTATCGACTAAAGCACATTACTATTTTAGCTGGCAACTCTTTTTCAGTAACATGATAATTCTATTCGTCAATTTACTGACTAAGTTGGTTGGCTGAACTATAGTGGTCATGCGTTATACCCAGTTTACTCATAGCCGACATTCGCAGGTCGCACGATGATCCTGACGACGCACTTCATGGACGAAGCGGACGTTCTCGGCGACCGCGTGGCCATCATGTCCGGCGGGCGGCTGCAGTGCCTCGGGACGCCCTACTTTCTCAAACGCCACTACGGGATGGGCTACAAGCTCACGATGGTCAAAAAAGACCACTGCAACGTGGAACACGTCACACGGTTCCTGGCCCTCTACGTGCCCGATGTACAGCCCAATACTAATATTGGTAAGTGTGGATTTTTTGTTTACGTTACAGAGTGAATAAGGTAGATGGAAAGAAATATTGGCAAATCCTTTCGCCGCTTTATTTTACCATCGACATGTCAAGAGGAAGGAAAGAAAGAGTCAGATAAAAATGAGAGAGTCAGACTGAGGCGCTAGAAGTGACAACGAAAGAGAAATAATTGAGTTTCCACAAGCTCATAGTAAAAGCTTAGGTCACACGTGTCCTGCCTCTACGGACCCTATGTGCAGCCTAATACTCTTTTTTTACGTGGAAGTGGACGAGTACAAGCTGATTCGTTATCAACCCTTGTATGTCCCCACTGCAGGGGCACGAGTCTCTTCCTGCATCGCAGGAAGGTTAGGCCATACTCCACCATGGGGGCCAAGACCGGGTTGGTGGAGGATTGTAAGACAGTGGCGGGCCTTATTGTTGGAAGTATCAAGCCGCCCATAAGGCCTCTGACATGGCTTAACGACTGCTATTACATGACAGCCGGCACCAACGGCTTAACGTGCCTTGCGAAGCACGGAAGCGCTCGGAAAAATGCCACTAGCGGTAGTCACGGGACGGTCACCCATCCTGCACCTGACCGCGCCTGTTGTAGCTTAACTCAAGTGATTGATTCCAACCACTCGGTTCGCCTAGGCCACGAGCGCTTCACGAGCTGATTGATTGATTGATTTAAACATTTTGTTCCAGGTTCCGAACTGACCTACGTGTTGCCTAACGAATACGTGAGCAAGTTCCCCGACATGCTGAAAGAACTGGAGGAGAAGAAACAGTCGTTGCAGATATCCAGCTACGGCCTCTCCATTACTACACTTGAAGAGGTTTTTATGAAGTGAGTGGACCGTTTGTGTTTGGTTGGTAATTCTTTTTTTTATTATAGGTAATTCTTGTTTGGTCTTGCAATGAAGTGTAGTCTATAAATAAATATAAATAAATATTCATGGACATATTACACAGATCACGTTAGCCCTATACTAAGTGTAACTAAATGACTTGTGTTACAGGTGCTAACTCGACGATAGATTTAATACAAGAAATACATAATACAGACCCGAGACAAACTAGAAAAGTTCGTTTCCTAGTTTGACCCGGCCGGGGATCGAACCCGAGACCTTCGGTTTTACAGTCAGCGTGCCAAACCGCTGCGCCATCGAGGCCGTCAGTCTATATCTCTGTATCTATCTAATACTGATATTTCCGGACTTACCCTCATAGTTAGGCCATTGTACGTAGAAAGAGCTGTAGCGTATGTAGCAATCCCTTACACGCCTCACAGCGTGTGCGTGTGTGTGTGTGTGTGTGTGTGTGTGTGTGTGTGTGGGCAGGCGTGTGCGGGCGTGTGTGAGAGAGAGAGGGCCAGTTTTTCCACAAATTTTCTCGCTTGAACGGCTAGTTGAATCACTTCTCCCCAGCCAGAGCAATGTCACTATTAGGAAACATAGAATTAATAAGCCACTGAACGGCTAAGAACGGGTCGATGGTCGGTAGGCGGACTACCAGCCCGGTGGTACGACAACATAAGTACTATTCCCAATAGTAGGCCCTGTGTATGGAAAATAAAATCCGGTCAATCTCAACAGAGCCGGCGCTGAGGAGTACGAGAAGACTAGCGGGGTAAGCTCCCGGCCACGCATCAGCAACGGCACGATGTCTGCCGCCGCGGTGCAACCTTACTGCCGGTGTAACGAGCCCGAGGGAACCACGGGCTTCAGTACGTATACGACAAAAGTCCTTGTTATTCACAATAGCAATAAGGCTGGATCTTCTGCTTCTGTTTTCTTGGAATATAATAGATAAAAAATTACATTTAACGTCAACCGATTTTCAATGTACCAAACCTTGTTTATATTATTTATCACCTTAGCAACAAAATATTTTGTGCATGGAAACCGGGTTATTTTCTACTCCCGGGACTCCTCGAGAAAAGCGATAGCCGGCCATTCTGAGCTAAGCAGTAACATCCTGTGAATCCTAAGATATCACTGTATATATCCATATGGGCATTGACCGTTTTGGGGAGGCAACGGCTTCTACGGGCGCGCAATAAATGTAAAACTACAAATGAACGTGGTAATAACAACGCAACAATTGTAAAACTCACAATTTGTCTGCCTTGTTTAAAACGCTCGAGAACCGTAACAAAGATCGTACATTAGAATAGAATATTTATTGGGCAAAAACATTACTACAGAGCTATTATAAAAAAAAATATTACTTATAAATTATTTTGTGTAAAGCATTACACAAACTATTAACGGTTAGCTTCTGACTTTGTACTAGGTTAAAAACGTGTGTTTAGCAATCAATGCCAATTCCCCATTGTTTAATAAACATGAAGGTTTTATGTTTTACAAGAATTGTTTTTTCACTTCCGTTTTATACCCCGCTACATACAAATCTGTCTCTCTTTTATTTTATTCTTATTAAAGTTTTCCTTTATATTTTACACTTGCATTTAATTTACTTCAACATGCAAGTTGTGGTCCTTCGAGCCGGATATGAACGAAATGAAGAATATTCCCACTCGAGGCCGCCGTACCTAATTTGTACAAATGGCCTCAGTCTGATTGTACTTCTATGTTTGTTGTCCTTGTCCGGTTACTATAGCACAGGATACCCTATTTTGGGATCAGGACAAGTGATTGTGTTGTATGAAAGTTTTTTTATGACATTTAAAGTAGTTTCTCCCTCGTTGTACATTGCCATTGATACATAATTTTACATATCACTTTCTTTCTCTGCAGGTGAAATGGAACACATACAGAAATATAAAGGCTTCAAGCTTTTACGAAACCATATACGGGCGATGTTCCTCAAACTAGCTTACAATTCAACTAGGAGTAAATTGACAACATTCATTCAGTTCGTGTCGCCAATAATCAACATATGCATCTCTGTGCTAATAGCGAGATCTTGGAAGTTCATATCCGAGCTGCCTCCATTGAGGTTGACTCTAGAGGGCAATTTTCAAAGGACGGAAGTTCTATTTTCTGCGTCGAATGTGACGAACGGAAGTACCGAAGAGTTGGTTATGGATCAGTACAGGGCGGGCTTCAAAGATCCAAACAACTATTTGACGGACATCGGGTCGGAAGAGGTTGGGGCTTACTACTTGAAGCTGGTTGGTATCCTATTGTTATTTAGCATAACTGGTGATTTTATAGCTAAGTTTTGCTAGTCAGTAAGTTTTTGCAAAAGCAAAATAGCTTTTGTAATAACACACGCATACGATAAAATTAGGTCGTTAGAAGTTGCTGTCGGGTCAAGATTGTATTTTCTAAAACAATATTTTAAAAAATAACAAAGAACTTAATGAATCAAGATTATTTACAGTGTAAACAATTAATCACATAGAACATTGCCTAATAAGTTACTAAATTCGAAAACATTGCTTTAGCCTTTTGCCTTTTCGAATACAAACAGAAATTGCTATCACACTTTTAACTAACGTAAAACAAAGAAGCGAGACCCTTTTATATTACCCCCAATTGTTGTTAATATCGATACACATTTTAAATTACTTTATCTGTAATACTAGCATTATTCTGTCCAATGGTTGCCCTTCAAAACACCCGGCGAACTTCGTTCCGCCTCAAAATATTTTTTTCATATTTTAATAGTTATTCTGGTACTAGCTGTGCCCCGCGGTGATACCCGCAGTTTATTACGGAAAATAAATTGTCTATTATCAGTAAAAGATATTTTCCGCAGTAAAGCGTAAATCCAGGGTGTCAGCTAACTCCATACCAAATTTTATTAAAATCGCTCCAAACGTGAAGATGTAGCAAACATACACACTCACAAACTTTCGCCTTTATAATATTAGTGTGATGTGATTGGAGCCCTGGACCCTAACATAAGATAAGATAAAAATATTCTTTATTGTATACCGGAAAATATCTCATAAAGTCGGTCCAGCCCTTGAATTGCAAATGGCGTAACTAACCCTATGTTTTATATCATACTGATATATCTTACTTTGGAGCACGATCGTACGATCGATCGTTCCCTTACCGTTCCAGATGTCAGAGAACGAGGGCCGCGTCCGCTATGAAGACATGATCGGAGCCAGCTTCTCGGCCGGCCGCATAGTCGGCTGGTTCAGCAACTACGGCTACCACGACTCGGCGATATCGCTGGCGCGCGTCGACAACGCCGTTATGGGCGCGCAGTCGCCCGGCTCCACGATCACCATCGTCAACCATCCGCTGCCCTACTCCATCGAGAGCTTGGTACGTCACTATACTCCGTTATTTTAAAAAATATCGTCTTTTATTAATTCACTCCAGCATCGGTAGTGCGACGACGCGAGGCGCGCGTTGTATAGTCTAAAGTCGTGACTTTCAAGTACGTTTATTGTCCAATTATGACAATCACTCGGGCCATCATACTACCCATGCTGGTCTGAGGAGGTTTGTCGGGATCGTGAAAAGTAGCAAGCCCTGGTCTCTGCCTACCTCTCCGGGATACAGGCGTGAGTCTATGCAATGTAATGCAATGCAATGCAAGTTACTTCACATAACAAGGTGTGACGTGTCTTGACACATCATAATATGTCGTGTCAACTTGTGGCGAGTTATGATGTATTATATGTATCTCGTCTAGAGATCGACTCTAGATATAATTTACTTTAGATAGTAAATAGACAAACTGCAACACTTTTTGCGTTCTGGCGTAGGAAATCCAGAAACAATTAAATCGTCCATCAAGTTCCATACGAATTATTATCGCAAAGGTCAGGATTCGATCTGGATTTGATGCACATAATTAGGCATGTAGATTCTGGGGTACACTATAGCGCTGTTATCAACGATGAAAATACAAGTACTAAAAGCCCTTCGGATCTAGGCATAAGTAAATGGAGGCTTAGCTGTTAGTAGCGAAGACTACCGACAACTTCTGAATAATGATTAAGATCAATGGATAATAGCATGGCAGCTTTAAGTTTTCACACGACTCTTCATTTCAGGTTCGTGTGATGGCGTCTGGTAGCAGTATGGGCTTTCAGTTCGCGTTCAATATGGGCTTCTGTATGGCGTTCGTCACTGCGTTCATCGTGCTCTTTATTGTTAAGGTACACGAAATGTTTTTGGAACTTCGTTATCAACCCTTGTATGTCCCCACTGCTGGGGCACGGGTCTCTTCCTGCATCGCAAGAAGGTTAGGCCATACTCCACTACGGGGGCCAACCCGTTAAGTTTTGGAACTTGTTACCGTTGAATTATCGCTCACAGATCACAGATCTGCCTTTTGAGGTAGATTAGCTCTTATTATTATCAGGAATAAGGTTAGTGGATAAACCTAAAGTATTGATTCATCCACCCAGGAGCGCATAAGCGGCGCGAAGCTACTCCAACGCGTGTCAGGCGTGCGTCCGCTCGTGCTGTGGGGCTGCGCTCTCTGCTGGGACTGGCTGTGGCTACTTCTGGTGCACCTGGCCATCATCGTCACGCTGGCCATCTTCCGCGAGAGCACGCTTTCTACGCCCAGCGAGCTCGGTACACACACACACATACATACACACACACACACACACACACACACACATACATACATACATACATACATACATACACACACACACACACACCCTCATACACACACACACATGACTTGTACACTGGTGGTCATCATCAGCACGCTTCATGCCCAGCGAGCTCGGATCACTTACACAGAATCGCTTGCTTTTGTCATTTTGGTAATATGGACCAAGTGCTCCGAAAGGCTATCATCATAGTCACACACTTATTTATAACGGTGCAAACCTCTTTACACCATTTTTTATATTTCTTCTCTGTCTATCATTTTCAAAATTTAAAATGACGTCATCAATTTTTGAGATTTCCCTCATTCAAGTTTTATTATTTATAAAAGTTTTACAACATAACACACTTATTTTAGACACGCAATACTTAATCTTCGCTATTAGTCTAGTATGTTTTGTTTCATAGTATTTAATATTGGCATTTGTAACTGTGTTCTTGAAACCCTTTCTTGTGTTTTCATTAATAAACCGTGCTTGTATAAATGTATGAGATGACAAAGACGTGTGGTATTCCAGGCAGGATCCTGCTGGTGCTGATGATATTCTCGTGGGCGATCATCCCGCTGCACTACATCGCCTCTTTCTTCTTCTCGTCGCCCGCCTCCGGCTTCGCCAAGCTGTGCTTCATCAATATCTTTACTGGTTAGTCTGACGATGGCGCTGTTTAACGTTTACACTGTAGTTTTAGTTGTTTTCGATAGATAGAGAACACTATTGCACAAACAGTAAAAGTGAATTACATAATACGATTTTTATTATATCTACGTAATGTTATACAATTTTATCTCTTAGAGCGATCTCTTCCACACAGTCTCTAGCTCTAGAGACGGCCTCGGAGGTTTCTCGAGGTATCTCTCAATCAATTCCTCATAATACTTCTGGTAACACAATATATTTTTTGTGTTGCCAGAAGTTGATGATAATTGAAGAATGTTTAAGGAAATATTGTTACTACCACTCATGGTCGAATCGGCCAGATGGTTTATAATACTAGTAACACTTACAAAATTTTTACTTTACTGATTGATAGTGCTTATCGAACGGAGGAAAAATAGACACTTAGAAGTCCTTTAAATGTTTTTTAATTCTGGTTACCCTCATAATGTTTTTTAATTCTGGTTACCCTAAAATTCTAAATATCAGAGTAGTTTTGATGTAAAACAGGATTTTAACTATTTCTTTTTTTTTTATAATTGTATATACATGAAATAGTTATCAAACAGTATTATCGATCAATATCAAACTGCTACTGAAGAAAGACACGCAAACCGTCCGGTTTGGTTCTCTTCGTCTTATCGTTTCCCCCTAGGCTTAATTCTCTAGCCTTGACACTAGTGGGCTTTGCAGGTTGCATGCCGTTCATAATAACGGAGGTGCTTCGGCTGCCCGAGGTGGGCAGTCCCTATTGGGCAAATGTCTTCGACTGGGTGTTCTCGCCGCTGCCCAACTATTGCCTCTGCAGAAGCTTCAGGTGTGTATTTGAAGCTAAGCTCAATCAATAGGTTATTTGACAGGTTTCCGAAAACCAACGCAGATTTTTCGTTGGTGATTAATTAGTCCTCAGAAAGTGATTTCTTGTAAAAAAACAACTGAAAATTTATTTTAATAATTAGGCGCCAAAACGCTCTTGACCAATATGGCGTCGCACAGGAATTAGTGAAGTCACTGGTCAGTAAGTAAGTAAACATCAAGTCAAATCCCGGGTTCTCGGATCGTTATATTTACTGAGCTGTGACGTCATTATCGATTCGACCAATCCTGTCCGTTTTCGATAAAATTGCTTCAGATACAAAAGTATTAAATTTTTATCGTTTATTATTTAAATATTGTTTTTTTGCAGAAATTATCAACTTTTTAGGTAAAATGCCTTACATCGTATACTCTGTCAAACAGCCTACTAGCCGCGTGCTGGACATAGGTTTCTCTCGTACGTCACTTCTTTCTGTCCCGCGCGATTACCGTGCCGGAGATCGTGGGTTCCATTTCCAATGGGGGCCGCCCTATATTTGAACAGAAGGCCGCTGTCTGGGTGGTATCTCTTAATGATTCGCGATGCTCATACATAGTTATATTTTAAACGAGTCTAATCGCGATTATTTATTTAACTAAAAGTCCTACAATACTTGGCTGGACTCGCCACTTCAATACACCCGTGACCACGGCAACTGCCACGATGCTGAAACGTCAGGCTCTAAGGTAATTACGTTTTACCTAATAAATAATCGCGATTAGACCGATTTAGTATATAATTCAGTCTGGGTGTATCTTCATGCTTGTGATATCCTTGCCTGCCTGGTTACCATAGCACAGGGTATCCTAGTTTGGGACCGGGACAAGTGATTGTTTTGTGTGGAAGTTATTATTATTAAGATCTGACCGTATATAGTAGTATGTAGTTTGTATTTTTGTCACTTTTCGTGTTAATTCAATTCAATTATTTCAAATATCAAAATTCATATAAATTTGTTAGTAATCTTATTCTAGTGTTAGTACATATTGTTATTTTTACTATAACTATAGGGCACTGTCATTGCTCGCTACTTGAAGACGGCAACAATGGTTTATGTAGGCACAATCTACCTTATCGGCGAGCATAGCCAGGATGGTGTTGCGACTGGCATGCACCCTGCGCACGAGTGACGCGCCGCGCTTGGGCATTATCGCGTAAAAGTCGTCACTGCGCGCGTCAGCGAACATGCCCGATGCGCTGCAATAGAGGGGCAGCCGCAACAACGCCTTGAGTGCATTGTTGTACTGCACGCGGAGAGCCCCGTAGTACAGTACGGTCTAAATAGAAAATACTGGAAAATACTATACAAAATTTTTTTAAACTAAGGTTTCCAAATCATGGTTGGGAGAGTCCCTTTAATGTCTGCTTAAGATTTCAACGTCACTTGCAGTTTACATGCAATAATGTGCGCCGGTTGTCCCCAGAGACATGGCGGTGTCTTCGTTCGCGATCGCGGCCTGCGACCAGCTGTGCGCGATGTTCGTCAACCTGGGCAACTGCACGCGCGACACCATCTGCCAGCAGCTCAATATCACTGTGTGTTGTAGTAAGTGAGTCTTGTGCACTGTGCAGATCTTTATATAGGGCCGTAGTGTCTTTTTTATGAAGACAGGGTAGCACTTTACTCCTGTCTCGTAAACGAAGACGGGATCTAAGATGCGTGCTTGCCTCTTAAATGCCATTTGAACCTAGTTTTGAAGGGTTTTAAAGAACCCCGGGTTGTATATCCGCGACGGCAACGCATTACAACATTTAGCTATTGGCTGTATGGAATGAAGTTAGCCGTGTAATGAATGTAATTTCAAAGTTTAAAGTGCAGTGTAATGTGTGCAAAAATGTATTTGTGTCATAATTTACTGAATTTTTTGTGTAATGTGTGCGAAAATAATTTTGTAAGAATCTAGCTCACGTCTTAAATGGCTTTAGCTGAGTAATTTTTTATGAAGGCGTTCGGTCGAGTTTTATTTTAATTTTGTATCCGCACGGGTTCCAGTCGAAGACGACCCGTTCCTGGGTTGGAGCGAGCCCGGCATCGGCCGATATTTGTTCATGATGTCTCTTACCGGCGCCATCGCCTTCTCACTGCTGCTGGCTAAGGAGTATGAGCTTTTGAATAAGGTACGTTATATCCAAGGATGTTTTACAACGTTCTTGGTTATACCTCATCTAAGGAAATTACAAAAAGTGAGTCGTCGGCGAACATAGATCTAAAAAGTCTTACGCTGGGAACATATCCGCGGCGTAACTCAAATGTCGGACGGTTTAGTTTTGTGTCCCAAAACGCAAAAGTAAAAAGTCTAGGTTGGGCAAAGGCCTTCCCTGACGCGGACCAGATCCTTCCATCTTGTGCCACATTAGGGCACATATTAATTGAGCATAATTATTTACAAACACTTTTTGCGAAGACTATATACGTTTTTAAGGAGTTGAACCCCTTTAAACGTAATACAGACAGGCAGCTTAGGCATATCTAAGGCATACTAATAAATAGGGTGGGATGAGGATGACGGAGGACAAAAGCAAGTGACATGCCTTGGGGGAGGCCTATGTCCGGCAGTGGGCAAGTGCTGACTGGCTGGGTTATTGATTGATTGATCGATTGAACTGAAGTGAAATTAAATCGAATTTATTTCAATGTAGAGAATTTGCATTCTGTTTACTTTATATCAATGTAAAATGTAAGCCGCTGTCTTCGGGATTAATTGATTGATTCATTCGTTCATTCATTGCATAGGGTTCCATAAGCACCCTTCGGTTGCGAAAGCCAAAGAATGCATTGTTTAGAACCCAGCCCCCTTTCCCCAGTGCATTCCGAAGTTCGAGAAGAAGCGCAAGCCCGAGGAGCTGCGTCTCGCCCCGCTGGAAGACAGCGACGTGGCGGCCGAGCGGCGCGCCGTCGAGCAACTGCGGCGGAACGAGCTGGCCAACTACAGTTTAGTCGCGAGGGACCTCACCAAGTACTACCGCTCGTTCCTCGCCGTCAACCGGCTGTCCTTCGGTACGTAAGCTGGACATGCGCCTGTATTGCGCGCACTCAGACAAACAGACGACTTCTTGAGACGACATCGTCAGTCTGGTCATAGGTCTGGTCGCGAGAGAGCTCACCAATTTTTAACGCTAGTTTCTCGCCGTCAACGGGCTGTCTATTGGTACGTTAGCTAGACATGCGCCTACATTACGCGCTCCGTACCACACCAGCGATTCCAATGTTCTAACTGTCTAATTAATAGGGAATTTGAGAGATAGACGATTGAATTTGCTTAGGATTTGGTGCGCATAATTAGCTCGCAATCTATTGTGCGCAACGAATCGTTTAACTGTCAAATTCCACAGGGATTGCTTTAACGTCAGGATTCAGACAGGATTGTATGCGCATAATTAGACCTCTAAGGTAATTAGACTTGCCAAATTGGGCTGTTGTACAGTTTGGTCGCGAGAGAGCTCATCAATTACTACCGCTCGTTTCTTGCCGTCAACCGGCTGTCTTTTTTGTACGTTAGTTAGTTGCCCTACTGTGAACATCTATCAGTCGAATAAAGTGCTTATAGAAAAAACAACTAACAGCCGCTAACAATAGATTAACAGTTCGTTGGTGTACTAGAAACCCGTGATTTATTTGCTAATTTACCGTTGAGAGTACGCAGAGGCTAAAACTGCTAGGGGTGTTCACGCTGATCTTTATTTGCAGCGGTACGCAAGGCGGAATGCTTCGGCCTGCTAGGCATAAACGGCGCGGGCAAGACGTCGACTTTTCGCATGCTGACCGGAGATACGCGCATCTCGGCGGGCGAGGCAACCGTGCACGGCTTGTCTATCAACATGCAGATACAAGAAGTGCACCGATACGTGGGTGAGGATCGCGTTAGACTTCGTTGGGCATTGACGTCCTTATATAAAAAAAACACGATTTCTCTAAAGCACTCTTACGGGCAGTTTATTTCTGTGGTTGCGTCTTTTTCTTGTAAATTTTTCAACACAGACTATTGTTATCGGAGTTTATCGAGTTTTTTTAAGAAATTTAATATTTTTATAAATAAGACCGTGAGTTTCTCATTAAAAGATGTAGCTTGCGACCGCATAATTTAATTGTATGTGAAGCAGATGTGTGGTTTTTTTTTTCGCGAAGGATGAAACATTGCCTTGTAGACATTCGTCGACTTGTGTAGTTTATTTTTGTACCCGGCGGTTTTATTAACTTTTTGTGTCCTTTTTGAGTGGATACGCAAAGAATATTGTCCTGCTCTCACCGCCATCTGATGGGTCCATCAAGAATTTTTACCTACCAAATCTCACCACCATCTGATTGCCAACAGGCTACTGCCCGCAATTCGACGCTCTCTTCGACAACCTCACGGCGCGGGAGACGCTGAAGATATTCTGCCTTCTGCGCGGCATTCCCGGTCGCGTGGGCGCGGCGCGGGCGTCGGAGCTCGCGTACTCGCTAGGCTTCGCCAAGCACTTTGACAAGAAAGTGTATCAGTGTAGTGGCGGCACCAAGCGGAAGATTAGCACGGCGGTCGCGCTCCTTGGAGACTCGCCACTCATATTTCTGGATGAACCAACGACGGGTAAGTGACTACGTGACAAACGTGTTCAACCTGACAATAAAGCGTACCCAGTGTAGCGGCAACATCAAGCGATATACACGCGGGAGCATTCCTGGATGCCAGCTGTGCAAAGTCGGATCCATAGTTAGGGGCAAACCAAATTTTACTTTTTACTAGGAATTTTGTATCAAAAATGTATGTGTAGGCACGGCGGGCGTGCTCCTTGGTGACTTGCCGAATAAGATAAACCCAGACTGAGGACATATTCTGTACAAATGTACGGCGGCCCCCAGCATTGATCATCATTGACACTTTCGTTTTACTTCGATATTTTTTCTCGTGCCCAGGAATGGACCCAGCGTCCAAGCGCCTCGTCTGGACAAGCGTGAGTGAAGCGGTGAGGTCGGGCCGCAGCGTGGTGCTGACGTCACACAGCATGGAGGAGTGTGAGGCTTTATGTTCGCGGCTCACTGTGATGGTCAGCGGTCGGTTACACTGCCTCGGCTCGCTGCAGCATCTCAAGAGCAAGTTCTCGCAAGGTGAGCTTATCAGACGGCTTTGAGAAAGACTAGGTTTACTTCGTTTTGTTCAGCTTTGGTGGGAGTGTAAAAATGTTTTTTGTTGTTTCTTGAATTAACATTTTATTAACTGTATGCCGGAGGGGTAGGCAGGGACAAAGTTTGCCACTTGCCACAATCCTGACAGACCTATTTAAGACCTCGGGCCTTTCTTATCCTCTTTAATTAATGAGATAAAGAAATGACATAAGACGAGCAAGAAATGTATACATATAATGGCTTCTCGTAACTTAACTGTTTCTATCAACCGTTTATTTCCATGTAGGACAAATCTGAGCGAAATTAAATATACTTTCACTTTCTCGATATCACCGTCCCGAACCCTTTTCTTGGACTCCTCCGTTTAAGCTGGTGACATAGTTAATCGTTATCTTTTTTTATGTAGCCTTTTATGTAAACGTTATCTTATGTGTTGAAATTATTACATCCGTATTTTGAGGTCAGTTAATGTTTTTTTTCTTTCAGGTTACACCATAATTGTAAAGTGTAAACCGGGTCCCATGCGAGACTCGGATATGAAAAACGTTTTAGCCTACATGACGGAGAAGTTTCCAAGCTCGAGACTAATGTGAGTCAAATTAATAATCCTTGAAACTAATAGTTAAAGTCCTAATGGGGCTCTGCTTTATCGCCACACACCACACATTATAAACACCAGAACAAAGAAATTACTCGTAGTTATACCCGTCGGACTTGTTACACACACTGATGTGCTACACCAGTGTGTGCCAGTGTGACTACGAGTCCGACAGATTCTCAATTGATTCGTGAATAGATACCCACAGATAGTTTTTTGTACAGAACCAGCTTGGACGAATTTGAAACGGCCATTCATGGTCGCTTATAGGAAACGTACAAATGTTAAATGGTCTAATCGCGATTATTTATTAAGAGAACGTAAACTTCATTTCCGTATTTAAATTTATACGGAAATTCCGAAACGTCGGGAATGACCTGAAGTTTGAGCAACGTGTACACTCCGCGTCAGTTGCCGTAGTCTACGATACTATTTACGTAAACTTCAGTATGTTTGTCACCTAGAAAAATAATTAAATTCGTGTTTTGCAGAGAATCGTACTTGGGCATCAGCACGTTTTACGTAAGCGACGAGCATCTAACCTGGTGGCAGGTGTTCGCCGTAATGGAGGAACTGCCGAGCGCCGTCCCGATAGAGGACTATTCTGTATCGCAGACGACGCTCGAGCAAGTGTTCCTCCAGTTCACGCGAGTGCACGACCGCGAAAAAGAACGCCAGATGACTAGTAGACAATCGGTTTAGTTACCCGCTCGAATAAGAGAGAATACTCAATAGTACTTATTTGTACAGTGCTAAAGCACACTTTTATTTGTTTCCAACTGTGATGATAACACTTAATGACTCCGTGGTTTAACCAACGAACGTTACTATCTACCAGTATTTGTAGCGGCAGGCTACTTGTAATGTATAATTTTTCGATGAGACTTTCGATACGTTGACGTTATTTTTGTACACTTATATTTGACTACTTACGTGGTCAATATTATGAATTTTGATAATGTTCTTTACACTTGTAGGGAGTTGGAGAAATTGAACTCATTCAAAACATCTCGACCTTCATAAAAGATCTGATTAGTGAAATAGATATTGTTCCGCAAAAAAAGTCTAAATACAAGAGTATGTTTAGCATGAGACTCTTCTTTCAATTGAATGAAGTCTTAATCATGCGGCTAATTTGTTATAAATAACTGTATTAGTCATGTGTTCACTACTGATCAATAATATATTCTCTTGTTGATCAACAGAACGTCACTTAGAATAAGAATGTATGAAAATTTTGATTGGGAGAAAATATTCTTGTGTTTTTGTTTAACACAGTATGTTCTCCATGATTTATGTTCTTTACTGAACAGTGTAAGGAAATCAGTGGGAAACTTATCTTCAACTTAATGTCGTCGTGACTGATTCTTCAGAGCAGACTGTTAGTACACTTTATGGCGCAAATGTGTTTTGTGGCTTATTTATTAAAATGAAATTGATAAGTAGTTAATGAACATCGTTGTTGTACCTGAAAGAGTAGCTGTGTACAGAACTTTATAATATGTACCTACGTATAAGCTTTACTGAGACGATCTTAATTTATATAAATGGTGTGTGATAATGTCAAAATCCTGTTGTACTGTGTACCTGTTAAACTGTAAGCAAGTAATATAGATTTCCGCCTGAATACATGCGGGAACAGCACTTTAGTATGTTATTAGGAAGGATTGCCAAAGTTTAACACGGTTCTTATAATGTTGTACGTACGTACACATACAGACATAAACTCACGTCTGTATTCCAAAGAGATGGGGGGGGGGGTACCAAAGTTTGTCACTTGCCACGATCCTGACAAACCTCTTTAGCTCTCCTTTCGTTTTCTTTGTGTATGCCCACGTGACATAAGGACCATATACTGTTAAAAACTGGAATCTTACCCGTTGCCGATTATAGGAAATAATATCCTACTTGCCGAAAGTACAGTATTTTTTAATTGTATTTATTTAGACAGCCAATAACAATACACTTACATACGTATGCCCCTATGTACTTATTGTTTTGTTTGTGCCAGTATTAAATGCAGCTGCAAGTTGATGTTAGTTTTAGATGTAGGTTCTTGATAATTATTCTTGGTGCTTGGTTGGTGATTGCTAAAGTATTATTGTTTTCAATTGCACGTCTATTTAAAAATAATATGTTAACTTAAACAAATTGTTGTACTTATAAATAAAATAATGTAATTGACAATTACATATAAAAATTGCCATAGAAGTATGCCATTTGCAGTGTTGTTATGTAGATTATGTAGTATTTTGTATTTTTAAAATTGATCCTTGATTTTATTTTAACATGCTTCTTTTATTGGTTTCCCATGTGAATGCAGCATACTCTATACATATAAGGTATTAAAAAGCAACGTCCGATGTGAAAGCTACGCGTACTGATCAACCTAACGAACTGCTTTCTAAGTTTCCTGGGAAAACAATAAAAAAATTGTCATTAAAATACAAAAAATTATAGCATGCAAATGCGTTATTATAAATCATTCAATTCACGCAACTTTCAGCGTTCTTATGGCACACAATTTAAACATAAACCATCGCTACTCTTGTTTCAAATTCTGATGTGTTTAATGCATTCTTAAAGCTTAATGTCGATAATATTGCTTTGAATAAAATGTTCGGTATAAATTAAAGTGTGACTTTAAGCCTGGATTTCTCGTAAGTAATTGATAACTCCATTGGAAAAAATATAGCGCAGAATACGTGGGAAGAGCTCTTTTGTTTTTTTAACACCAGATTGTAACACAAGACGAATTTTTACGTGGTCTTTAGGTATGCTATTTGGTTTCTGTATCAATAATAGGTAGGCATTATACAGAAACTAAATGAGCGATTTGTGTATGTCTGCTTCCGTATTACTTGGAAACTTGTTTTTGTATTTATATGATCGAGCCAACATCAAAGACATGTTTCATCGGAATCGGTCAAGTATATAGTGATATGTCGCTCGATGCTTCTTAATTAACACACAAAGCTGAGTTAGTTTACTTACGTTTTTCCAAAACAAACTTTATTGAAGGTATTTGGCAAAATATTGGCTAAGACTACTGAACCCAGAAACGTAAATAAAAAGTTTTGAAGCGTATAACTTTACTGATGCGTTTACTGAGATATTTTAACATTTCTTTTACTAATTTCATTGGAGATAGCGCTATTTATGACAGGGTCAAATTTTGAATACCAGTGTACGGTGTTATCTGATGAAATAGATTATGTTATGGGTTGGTCATTGCAAGATCAATACATTTAGATAGCAATTCTATTTTAACGATTTAATTACTTAAAACTGTGTTTGCCTCATTTATTTTTGTGGGAAATTACTTAAAAATAGACGTAAACGACGCCAGCAAAGAAAAACAAACGTAACTCGATTAACTGGAAATGGAACGTTTAAACGAGTCCCACGCGAACAAAGTCGCGGTTACAGCTGATATATACGAATAAACTACAATACAAATTGAAACTACAAATAGATACAAATGAAACAAGTATTTCGCGAGTCTTGATTGCTAGATAATTATGAAATAAATATAATTAATAAGAAGTACTACTGTAAAAAGGCGAATCAATGGATGAAAAAAGTTTCTTCAGTATCGAAAATTCATCGAGTGACAAGATTGTATGAATGAAATCCCCCGTTTCTTGGTGGTCATACTGGCATGTCATATTAAAGAATAAATTTTGCTTGTGTATTCCGCTTGGGTTATTCCACTAATCCCATTAAAAATCCCCATCTTGTAGTGGCGGAACTATCGATACTGACGGACAGATTTACATGTTTTGCGTTATTTCAATGTTACCTTGTATCCTTATGTAACTGAAGAATATAGTTTTCTCTGAATGGGGTCAATAAAATTATTTAGCCATCAAGAACCGGCGCAACCGTATTTTGTTAAGTCGTTATTTTACTTAGTTTTTATTTCTATGTGATATTATGTTTTATTTACACGAAATACAATATATTTTACTGAATGTAATAGCTGTTTTTATTATATGTCGAAGGTACTATTTGGAATTGATAGACAAACACCTACTAAATTGTAAAATCTCTTTATTTTTTTGTCAGCTTTATTGCCATTTTATACGTGGTAAATTTAAATACTTCATGTAAAAATTACTTATAATAAATTAGGCGTTATATAAATAAAGCAAATTATACTATAGTTACACACTTTTACGTAGTAATCCTAGCTACATGACAATATTTACTAAACTTAATCATAAAACATTCTTCTAAGGTCTATAGTTTGAACTTTACAGCAATTTGGTCCACAAACCACCATACTTGATACCTCGAAAAGTGGGCCTCTCTAAATTCTAAAGACACCAGACTGTAATTTGTGCCATCTAAATTCCGTCGTTTTTTTTTATTTTAATTTTTTTCATTTTCAATCACTTATCTAAATAAGTCTTTAGAACTTAAGGTTCGCTGGTAGATTTACAATGAAAACTCCGTCTTTGTAATTGTGTTATGCAATAAAAATACAAAATGTAAAACTTAAATAATACAAAATAGAGGAATCTTAGGGACTGAATTGGACGGGGGCTCTGCAATTCATACCTTCGCTTTGTTCGCTCTTGATTGGCTAGTCTTGCCAAACATGTCACATTTACAATGTACATTATGCATCAGTGCAGTAGGTCATAACACAAAATTTGTAATACAGATCGCACTGGAGCGAACTTCTAACGAAAATTACGATTTTAAATAATTTTTAGAATGTTCGAAGTCACCCTGTAGATTACTTAAGTGACCAGTCAGAGGATGTTGTATCTGGGATATAGTTTCAGATGCTTTACTCTTTAATTTCGACACAATAGCTTCTTTGCGGCCTTCTTCTACCTCCGTTTCCTTTTATGGTGTTCTTCATAGAATAGTTGTGTTGTGACGTTCCCTCTTCCTTCGATCACCCTCGGAATAGTCGGCATTGATATTCTTTCCTTGGCTCGCTTGGTTGATGCTGAAGCGATAAGACTCAAACTCTTAAATATGACGCTTGGATTGACTCTACGCACAAGCGTAATCTAATCTGATCAATACCGATTCTATAAGTCGGTCCTGCTATTAGTGAACTGTAGGAAAATCTACTAGAGTATGGTCTACGAGACGTTGTAACAATACTGATTCTATGACTCGGTGGTGTCGACCTGGTACGTGGATAACTGTAGGTAGATCTGCTCGAGCGTTTTCTGCCAGATGGTGTAACAATACCGATTCTATAACTCAGTCGTGACAACCTGATACTTGGTGAACTGTAGGAAGATCTGCTCGAGCGTGGTCTGCGAGATGGTGTAGTCTTCAACGTCAAGCTCGCGCTTGGCCAGCTCCATGCGCCCGAATAGGTGCGACCAGGCAACGTCGCGGTCGGGCAGGTAGTACGTCAGTAGACCTTGGTACTCCTCCCTGGGGATGAAATGAAGAGAAAAATTTAGTACAATCTTTATTATAGAAGAAGATAAATACTTATTATACTTTTTATTATAGAAGAAGATAAATAGTTTTTTACCATCAATGCATTCATGGTAAAAAAGTATTTATCTTCTTCTATAATATAAAAATGAATCGCTGAATAAGAACTTTTCAACAACCTTCAGATAACATGACAAAGGAAACAACGTAGAAAATGTGTATAGCACTAAAGTCTTGAAGCTGGCCTTAGATGTGTCTCACGCATTACGAGCTGACAGTACCACAAAAAATTGGCAATACCGTACAGTCACTTTCATTGTCTGTTGAAAAACATAGCATACCTATACGTAATAATATGTTGATAGGATAGTTCTTGCGACTAAGACGACTCTATGACGAGTCATCTTATAATAATAGTAATTTATAAAATGAAACTCACATCAATTTTGGGTTGGTGAATGTGGCATTTACGTAGTCTTTGAGGGCGGTCGTTCCCGTCGCCACCGCCGCGGGGTCGTCTTTGATTTTCAGCTTGATAGTCAAGGTGACGCCTGAAAGGATAATAAAAAAGATAGGTTCGAGTAAAAATATTAATTTATCAACTTGTACATTGTAAAAAAAAATACATCTTACATGAACATTGCTTCTTACGAATCGGGATAAGAATTCGTTTTTGATTTCAGGCAGACATCGGAATAAATAATGAGATTATACAATAAATCTCATTATTTATTCCCATGTGTCGTGAAACCGGACTTCAAAAAAATCTGTTTTGAAAGTCCATGTCCGCAAAGATCTGTGATGATAACCAACTGCGAATACAGACAAAACTGTAACTTGACAAAATGTAACTTTAAGGTAAGATTAAAATTGGAAAATTTGGAACAAATGATAAGGACAGGAAGACCTAATTTATCTTGTATGACGTTACAGTTTCATTTATGTTCGCTAATAAGGAAGCTGTGTTATTGTCTCTGAAGATTTGATATCTTCAGAATCTAATCAGCACACACCTTCCGAGTACTTGTTCTTCAAATGCTGCGGCGTGCCCAAACACTTGAATTGGCCGTTGACCATAACCGTGAGGCGCGTGCACAGTGCCTCGCACTCCTCCATGCTGTGTGACGTCAGCACGACGCTCCGGCCCGCGGCGTTGGCGCGCCGCACCGCGCGCCAGACCTGCCGCTTGGCCGCCGGGTCCACGCCCGTCGTCGGCTCGTCTAGGAATACCACGCGCCCGAAACCCATCAGGGCTACGGCCGTACTCAGCTTGCGCTTGTTGCCGCCAGAGTATTGGTGCACCTGTGGATTGGGTGATATGAGGTCAATCAATCACTCGGCCCATACTCGTCCACGACAGGCCATAGCTAAGAAACACATTTTTTTTTCATACCCGAAAAAACGTGAAAGCTCATTTCTTGCCTTTCTTAAATACAACAGCGCGCCGTTCCGTCTTACCCAAGCTCGAGAGAATGTAAGTGCACTCTAATCCAAATGCTTTGTGAAACCGAGACTAACATCTAACTGGACGCAGACCGAACAGTCTTCCGACCGTTCAAGAAAACTTGACGAAATGTACTTACTCTCTTATCCAAGTGCTAGGTAACGACGAGTCTAGCCTCTAGGTGCGCGTGTGTGGAACCGAACAGTCACAGCGTCTCCCAACCGGTAATGACCATCCGATAAAACGTACCTTCTTATCCAAATGCCTGCCGAGACTAGCCTCTAGGTACGTGTGTACGGAAGCAATTAATCGCCGCGTCTCCCGTAAGCACCGCTGGACGGAATGTACCTTCTTTTCCAAATGCTTGGTGAAGCCGAGACTATCTTATAGATGCGCTTACATGGAAACTAACAGTCACAGCCTCTCCCAACCGGTAAAGACCGCTGGACGAAACATACTCTCTTATTCAAGTGCTTAGTGAAGCCGAGCTATCCTCTAGATGCGCGTGTATAGAAACAAACAGTAAAGACCGCTGTACGGAACTTACCCTCTTATCCAAGTGCTTGGTGAAGCCGAGGCTAGCGGCTAACTGCGCGGTGAGCGCGTATATGGTGACGGGGCGAAGGCCGCGCAGTAAGGCGAACAGCCGCAGCGTCTCGCGGCCCGTCAGCTCGTTGAACACTGCGTCGAACTGCGGGCAGTAGCCTAGTGGGGCAAAAGGGTCGTGAGAAAGCTAAGATATAGCATGCTGTAACTCTCGTTCACATATTAATTCCGAGGACCTAAATATTTATAAAAATATTTTGATATGAGTTAAAACTTCATATAGCAAAAGTTGTTGTAAAACACAAACTCAAATTAATGTGTATGCTATACGTTTAAAATTTTGTCGATTTAAGGCTTCAAGAGATTTACACCTTCGAAGCAGATTCAGTTATACAGATATTGCACTTGTAATTATTGATCGTGCCAAATTCCCCAGCGAGCCATTGCTAGAAAAAGGGTTGGATACTCAGAAGATTCTCAGTCAGTGGATTAAAAAAAATCAATAATTCCGTCTAATCATTACAGTTCGAAATGGTTTTAATTGATCTGTTGGTAGTTTACACCCAGACCAACGTTGAACGACAAGCAATACACGAAGTTCACGCTTCAATACTCACCGATATTTTCGTGCACTTTCTTGATGTCGCCAGTGACGGAGTGTCCGCGCACGAAGGCGTCCCCGTGAGAGACCATCTCGTCACCCATCAACATCTTGAACGTGGTCGTCTTGCCGGCGCCGTTCACGCCCAGAAGGCCGAAGCACTCCATTTCACCCACACCTGCGGGAAATAGTCATGGCTGTCGTTAACTGCTATGGCGCGACCTTAAAGTCAATAGAGATGGACTAGAAGAGAGAACATAGAGTGAGTTGAAAAGAAAGACAGATATACAGACTAGAGAGGGTACAAGCGACTGCGCAAATATAGGGTAGCATGTCAACTGTGTCAAAGTAAATGCAGTAGAGGAAAAACCGGCAAAGTGGGCGTTAGAGATAAAGTGAAGATAAGGTAAAAAGATAGAGGGAGAAATCAGAATAAGAGAGAAAGAATATGGAGATGTACAGAAAATGGGGTCAGAAGGCTGCACAAACTAAAGGTTGGCCTGTAAAATGTGTGAAGATAGAGGTTTTTTTTTTCTTCTGTAATAAAAATTTTACGTCTATGCGGCAGTAATTTGGTAGACATTATTAATCATAGGCAAATAGAAAACGGGCATGAAGTCGCAAACGGGAAACGGCCATTTAGAACTCTCAACTGTAAAGAAAACTCAAGAAAAGCTAAGGCGTAACGACACTAGGTTGAAGACCAATCGTTTACGCGATCAGATCAGAAAACTCAAGAAACGCCAAGGATTTTGGGAAGCGGTCGCTAAATTGATAGGCAAATCACTCACTAAACGACACTTGGTTGACGGCCAAATGGTTCCCGTAATACTTGGTGAGCTGTCTCGCGATCAGATTGTGCTGGCGCAGCGCGGCGTCCCCAACTCGCTCCACATGGCGCGTCTCGTCGATGACGTCAGCGTCGAGACTGGACTCGTCCAACGGCGGCGGGGTCTTCTTGCGGGTAAAGATCTGTGGAGAGCCTTCTCTGTTTACGCGAACTAAACTTCATAGTTCTTTGTAATACTTTAATACGTTACACAATCTTCTTAGTAAATAGAAAAGAGTAAAACCCATATATTATCGAACATAAATATCTCCGAAAGAGATTTGCCTAAAAATCCTTGTACGCAGCTCACCTTGTGAACGACTCGATACTCGACGCACATCAGTATAAGCCAGCTGACAATGCCAGTCGCCAGCAAACACACTAGGTACCGAAGGATGCCGGGGTGCTCCCAATCGAAGGATGCGTTCTCGGGTACTGGTGGAGAGGATCTTCGATCAATAAAAACATAAGATTTTCACATTTGTTTGTGATAAGATTTTGCTCTACACGAATCCACATCAACTTTTTTTGGGGACACGGTCATGGATCATGTAGCAGTGCTCCTACCTGCGAAATATTTTTTATGAGATTCGAATGAAATATCACTGCCATCACTTAATCCTGTCTTAATTAGTCCAAGACTACCATTGTTTTAATTTTCATCAAAATGCGTGACAATACTCAGCCACCCATTTTGATGAAATGGTGAACAACGATGAACACGTTCAAACATCCGAACGTGTAGATGGAACACTTTATTGTACATAAAAAAATAAAACACGGACTTGTCTTAACCTAAGAATACAGGCCTTCACTAAAAGTGGTTTCTGACGACCTCTAAGTGATGCATCAATAATTTGTTTCGTTAGTAAAATATTAAAAACCTATTTAGAGGCTAAAAATTCCACCCATGCCGGGATTCGAACCCGCGACCTCTGGCTATCCGTGCCAGCGCTCTTTCCAACAGAGCTAATAGGCGACCCACCGGGATCAGTTTATCGGCATCATTTTCAGCCTCTAAATAGGTTTTTAAAATTGTCCTTAGCACGGGTTAGTGCATTCAAAAGAATATAAAAAATATTAGTAAAACGTAATGAGCTAAATTGCACGAAACACTCACGGCAGCAGCTGTCAGGGAACTGCTGGCACATGACCTGCAAAGAGCATTCATCTAGATTCGGCAGAATGGTGATGAGGGTGTCGCAGGCCTGCATGCACGACCACTCCGCCAGGCTGGCCTCGTGCAGTTGCCTGCGGGATAATATGCCTTGTAGCCAAAGGGATACGGTACTTTAATTGACACCAAGGTCGCTTGAGGCGGTTGTTACGTCTGGCATGGCGACTCGCTCGCATATTCTAACATTGTTTTTTATAGTAGAGAAACTAGTAGATTTTTTGTATTAAAAATGTATTAGTACTAGTGAAATGAAATGAAAAGGTTTTATTCAAAGTAGCGCAGAAGCTGCGTCTTAATGAACGTTACAATTCAAACTAGGTGTCCATTTCAAAATCTAGATCATTTTGGAGAAAAAATGGACAAAAAAACTCCAAACTTAGTCTTTTCAAAGTCCTTAATTAACATAGTTTACATAATTATTATAAACATAGAACTCATACATTGTACTGGCTATAATTCCAGACCTCATTGTCATCTAGATAATCCTTTATGTTATAGTAGCCCTTTTGGCACAAAGTGTGCTTAACATATTTTTTGAACCGCGATTCAGGCAAGCTTAATATATCTTCAGGGATTTTATTATAGAAGCGTATACAATGCCCCATGAAGGATGTATTAACCTTTGCCAGCCTAAATAGTGGGAACAAAAGTTTATGTTTATTTCTAGTATTCACATTGTGTTGGCTACCTAAAGTTTTAAAGTAACTGATATTTTTCCTGACGTACATAATGTTTTCATAGATATACTGACTGGCAACTGTCAGGATGTTAGTTTCTTTAAAGAAATCTCTTAACGAATCTCTACTGCCTAGCTTATAAATGAATCTGATCGCTCTCTTCTGCAAGACAAAGATGGTCTCAATATCTGCAGCCCGTCCCCACAGTAGTATGCCATAGGACATAACACTATGGAAGTAACTAAAATAAACAAGCCTAGCAGTTGCGACGTCAGTTAGTTCCCTAATTATTTTAACTGCATATGCTGCTGAACTAAGCCTATTGGCTAATTTTTTTATATGAGGACCCCATTGAAGCTTTGCATCAATTGTGATACCTAGAAATACAGTTTCATTTACAAGGTCTAATTTGTCATTCCCCAACATAACATTGCTGTCAACCGCTTTGACATTTGGTAGAGTGAACTTTATACATTTTGTCTTCTTTGAATTTAACAATAAGTTATTGGTAGTAAACCAATTATGTACCCGAGAGAGAGCATTATTTGTACTGTCAAGGTCATTCTCTTGTCTCTTAATTTTAAAAATAAGTGACGTGTCATCTGCGAATAATACTATCTCTGACATATTTTGAACCATGAACGGCAAATCATTTACATATACGAGGAAGAGGAACGGCCCCAAAATAGATCTCTGTGGCACTCCTATCCTGACCTCTGACCCTGAAGATTTAGTTCTATTTATTTCAGCTCTTTGAATTCTTCCTTTTAAATATGATGTCATAAGTTTTAGGCTATTCCCGTTTATACCATAGTGCTTTAATTTTAAAAGAAGTGTTTTATGGTCCACGCAATCAAATGCTTTCGACAAGTCACAGAATACGCCTATAGCATCCTTGCGATCTTCCCATGCACTAAATATATGTTTAACTAACATGACGCCGGCGTCCGTTGTAGAGCGCCCTTGTGTGAATCCGAATTGCTGACCATGGAGAAGTTGATAGTTATTGAAGTGTGTAAGCAGTTGACCTAGAACTATCTTCTCGAATATTTTACTTAAAACGGGTAAAACCGAGACTGGTCTGAAATTTGTAGGATCTTGTTTATCACCACTTTTAAATAAAGGAACGAGCTTACTATATTTCATTAAATCAGGGAATATACCCTCATCTAAACATTGGTTAAAGATTTTGGCTAAATGGGGTGCTAGGGTATCGATTACTGAGCTAACTACTGTTACGGACATACCCCACAAGTCTTCAGTTTTTTTAAGCTTTAGCTTTTTAAACGATTTAATCACTGTATGTGCTTCAATATAGTCAAACGAAAAATCATGATCGCATGGGGGGACATTGTCTTTCAAAATACTTTCAGCGAGAGCTGGAGAAGAGTCTAATGAAGCTGTCGTTACAATTGGAACATTTGTAAAGAACTGCTCAAAAGCCGTAGCAAGGTCTTCATTTAAGGTTATTAATTTATCATGTACTTTAAGTGAAAATTCGCGATCTCCAAATTTGGATTTACCAGTTTCTTTATTTATAATAGCCCAAATTGTTTTAGATTTATTATAAGATTGAAGGATTTTGGATTATATGTGCTCGCATTTTGCTTTGTGGCAGACGGCCTTAAATAATTTTGAATATAGTTTAACATACTGTATAAAGCTGGGGTCATATGTGTATGTTTTTTTCTCATACAGTGAATAAAGTGTGTCCCTACTTTTCCGGATACCGGGAGTAGCCCATTCACTAAATCCTACTTTATTCCCTTTTGATGATAACTAGTACTGTACTAGTACCAATACCTACATTTTTACTACCACATTTACCACATTTATCAAAAATGTATTAGTACTAGTGTAACACTAGTACCTTCAATGCTAGTACTAATACATTTTTGATAAATTTGGTGTCAGGCTTTGCTGGAAACCTTAATTATGGCCATTTAACACATATTTTTGCTACGCGATAATATATTTATTTTTTGATTCATAAAATATTATATCAAACTTAATAATTTTTGGAAACTACCTTCTTTTTGTCTAAAACTAAATACGACTACCTCTAAGGCAACAAAATTATCCGTGATTTTATATTATCTGGTAAAGACACAGACTAAATTTATCAAAAGCATTGTGTAGTTTCGCCATTGTGTTGTGTGGAAGTAATTAATTAATTAAACGTATTATTATTGTTTGCCTCGGCCAGCACTTACGATATTGTAGTAAAATCGTCACTAAGCCAGGGGCTAGCGATCTCTATCTTTAAATAAAATAAGAATTAACCTTTCCTAGTAGTGAAATGTATGGATAAATTGAGAATCAATTTTTGCACACTAATATTTGTAATACATTGGCTTCGAGGCTGTAATATAATTATCAGCAACATTGTGTGGGCTCATATTGTTTATTGATGCACTATGTGATACATCCACAGCTGACTTTATTCAATTTATTCGTACAAGAAATTAAATAATGCTAAAATACGATAGGGAGTAAACCTGCCAATCGTGGTACCGTTCATCATCCCCTTCGAACCACTTACTTGACAGCGGTAACTAAGCTGTAGAGGGGGTAGAACTGGAGAATATTATCCATGATCTCAGGCACTAGTTCCACTTCAGCCGCTGTAAGCGCTTCCACGATCTGCGCACACATCATACCTGTTGGAGAAACATAACATTATAACAGTCATAATGACCCTCTGACTCTAGAAGACGAGGATTCGCTTCGGGTTATTGCGATAGAACTTATGGTGCGCAAATAAATAAATGACTTACACACAATGCAATCGCCTTTCCTGGTCCCAAACTAGGATACCTTGTGCTATGGTAACCAAGTCGGAATATATTCTAAAGCCAGTTTCAAGTAGTATTTCCAGTATGAATACCAGTGCTAGTAATCGATTTCGGCGGCATTCAAGGACTATAATTTGATTACCTAGCACAAAACTAATGACGTTGTGCAATAAAGATATAATTGTACTAGATACTAGACATAAATACTTTAGATTGGCTCCTACTGCGTCAGTACCAAAGGTTATTATTACTACTTTTTACATACATACTTGGAAGCGCTCGTGGTCTAGTGGAATCGAGTGATTGGAATCAATCACTCGGGTTAAGCAACAACGGGCGCGGTTAGGTACGGGATGGGTGACCGTCCCGTGACTAGCGCTAGTGGCATTTTTTCCGAGCGCTTCCATGCTTCACAAGGCACGTTAAGCTGTCGAAGGCAGCTGTTAAGCCATGCCAGAGGCCTCATGATCGGCTTGATTACTTCTGGAAAAAGGCCCGCCACTATCGTACGTTCCTCCACCAACACAGACTTGGCCCCCGTAATAGAGTATGACCTAACTTTCCTGCGATGCAGGAAAAGACCCGTGCCCAATCAGTGGGGACATAACGTAACGTAACGTTTAGTTTAATATAAATTAATCCAAACCGTTAATATATTAAAAAACTGTGCATCAAACATCTTACAGCATTCTCTACTAGAAGATGTTTGATAGGTAATGCTCTAATAAGTGACACATGTGTTGTTGTGCCCTTACGGGCTCCTGTTGAGAACTATTGTTTATATTAAGAGCTTTTTGTACCACACGTAAAGTAATAACGATTGAACTAAGTGTAGTATAGTATTTACCCAGTAGAGCATTGGCAAATACGAGCACGACAAAGCCGTAGGCGGGGCCGCCGAAGAGATACGACACCACGTATGTAAAAGGAAGCATGGCGACCCCATACACCATCATGCAAAGGAAGAAGCGGCCTGAAACAGGACAATATGTTAGGACAAATGTACGCACTCATGATTAGCGTGATCGTGTGCTAAAATTTCTCGCATCCAAAATTAATAATAATATTGGCCTTTTTGCATCTACTTAATGAGATGATTTATACAGCGTTCAGTGGTATCTTCACTCACACTAGATGGGTGAAGGGACCACTCCGACGCTGTAGTGCCTGGGTCATGGTTTTTTTATAGATGGTGTAGGCTTGCCCAGCACCTATACCATCCTGACAGCTTAGTCGGCCTAGCCCACAGGAAAGACTAGTCAATACGTGCGGAGCCAACCAAGCCGCGGGTTTCCTTACGATGTTTTCCTTCACCGTTAGCGTGTGGTATTGCGACTGCAAATTCGCAAATGTACGTAACTTTGAAATTAATCAAAGTCATTGGTACATGCCCGCACTCGGGATCGAACCTGGGGCTCTCGCTTGCCAGTCTATGGTTCCACCCACTGAGCTACCACCGCTCGCATCCAAAATAAGTATCTGAAAATAGAGGTCATTTAAAAAATATATAGGTTGGACATGGGTGGATCCATCCTTAATACCAATGCAAATATTAAAAAAATGTGGTGAGAAGGTTTTATTGTACGGTTCTGCCCGTATGGCAGTACGATGGCACCAGTCACACGTTTTGTGGCGCTAAAATGTCAGAATTTGACATTTAATACATACATACATAACCTCACGCCTGTATCCCAGAGGGGTAGGCATAGACCAGGGACTGCCACTTGCCACGATCCGGACAGATCACCTTCGCTTCGTCAACGTTCATAAGTCGTTGCATGCACGCACGCCGGTACCGGGACATTAATGTACAGAAAATTCGCTACTTTTTTCATTTCAAACTCACGTCTAGCGTCATCGTATTTACTATCTACGCTGAACCACTAATGTTTAGCAATAGCGACAAGTTTCAATAATAGGCCAAATTTATAGTTAACAAAATACTTTCCTGTGAACCTAATTTGAGTATCGAATTGGATTAAGCCGACTAAGATGAGGCGATGATATAGGTGCTGGGCAAGATTATTCCATGTAACAAAATATGTCTCAAGCTTTTTAGCTCCTGCGTGTTCAGTTCACCTAAGAGTTACCACTAGACAGATATATACGGTTGTCCATGTAATTATTTTATGGTGTTTACAATAAAGAATATTCTTATAATACATAAACTCACGACTGTAACCCAGTGTAGGCAAAGACAAGAGTTTGCCACTAGAAGATTTGTATAAAGGCATAAATGTAAAAGATCTGTAACCTTTAAATATTGACGGGGTGTGAAACACTTACCTAGATCATCACCGTTCGAGAGCCCTTCGACCTGGAAGGCTACGCAAGAGATGATGTAGATCAAGCTGATGGCCATGTACCAGACCCAGTCGAAAATAAAGGCACTGGACCACATCACTACGGGTTCGATTCCCGATGCCTTTTGCAGCAACTTGGCGCGCGATACGCGTTCCTGTGTAAACATTTGCGGTTACAAACACCGGCCGGCCAAGTGCGAGTCGGAGTCGTGCACCAAGGGTTCTGTCCAATTATCGATACAATACTGAATATTTCAAGCGTCTACTGTTGGCGTTATTATTATCGAGAAACGCCAAAAAAATCACGTTTGTTGTATGGGAGCTCCATTTAAATATTTATTTTATTCCGTTTTAAGTATATGTTGTTATCGCTATAACAACAAATACAACAACAGAAATACATAATCTGTGAAAAATTCAACCGTCTAGCTATCACGATTCATGTGATACGGCCTGGTGACAGACAGTCGGACAGTGGAGACTTTGTAATAGAGTCCCTTATTCTTTGGCTAGGAATCCTAAAAATCACGAATTACATTATGACACATTTTACGTTCGAAGAGAATGATTGTAAAATTTACTGAATGATAGTAAAAATGTTTGCACAACATGTTTCAGAGCTTTGAAACAAAAAGTGAAGTATATCAAATAAAACTTCGTGAAACAAATTAACCATGTGTTTTAGTATAATACCTAAAACGTAGTCATGTGATTTAGGTTCAATGATAAGAGTTTAGTCTTGTGCTTTAGGAGTAAATACTCGTAAGTACCGAAGGAAATATCGTTTGAGTACTTACCTTGATATAGAACATGACAAAAACGGCGCTGACAATGCCCAAACTGCTGCCCAGACCGTTGGCAAACTGCATGCCTAACAAAAGAACTATCGTACGCATGTCATCCTGTAAAGAACAAGAAAAGTGCAAAATGTAGTCACTACAGTGAGCACACCATAACCAGAGTCCTCTGTCCAGTATAAAATGTACTCTGTGCCCCTGACTTAGGGTGCATACATGACGGTGGCAAGGGACAAGTTAAAGTGAATGAACTGTAACGAATAACTTATGTAATTTATTCAGTACTAACTGACCCAGCGAACTTCGTACCGCCTTACAGTCGATTATTTTTATTTTTCTCTCCGTAAGAACCATCGTCGTACTTCAAGGAATATTCTAAAAAAAGAATTAGCGAAATCGGTTCAGCTGCTCTCGAGATTTGCTCTTACCAACACATTCAGCTATTCATTTTTATGTTATAGAAGATTTATCAGGCAGTTAAATCCTGAATAGGAAGTTGCCTTAACAAAATTGCCATGACCAAATCGGAAGTGGTTATTATTATACTCATAATAACTACTTCCATACAGGATCCATATATTAAAAACGGTGGCAGCGGAGCGGAAGAACATTGACTACTCGTTGGTTCGATTCCCGGCTTGTACCAACGGACTTCTAAGTTATGTACAATTTGTGAAGTTGTAGCAGCAATACCACTCGCTAACTGTGTGATAAAAAGTAGAATAAGCTGGTAAAGGACGGTTTATGTAGTGCGGTTTAGTTGAAATGTAAAGTAGTAATGCCAAAAATTAAGGAAATCTCAAAAATGGGTGACATGATTTTAAATTTTAAAAATGATAGACAGAATTAATAGTAGATTGTTAACCAAGGGCTGTATGACATCCCTTGCATATGAGGTTTTTGGCTAATTAGCCCGAGTATGCAATTGATGCTTACACCTGAGGTAAACACTCTGCTTTACATATCGATTGTGAGGTAAGTAAAAAAACAAGAAAGCAGTTTGACTTTTTTTTTTGACTTGACATTTTTCAAAACTTTTGAGATAGAAGTTCTATCTCAAACTGCGCGAAAGTAATTTTTTTCATGTTTTGGAGTTCTATCATAGAACTCCAAAACACGAAAAAAAATAACTTTCGCGCCTAGCTAGTCGACTGACTTTTTTACTCTTCACGATTTTATGGCACGCAAGCGCGTCAAATCGTGCTGGCCAGTTTGATTTTTAAATCGATTTCAATTAACATACGATGTGACTGCGAAAGAAATAGTTCGATATTTAAAATAAAATCTTCATAAATTCTAATATAAATTGTCTCGATTCCGATTCGAGTGAATAAACGATACCGAGAAAAAAAATATTAACTTTTAAAAAATATTCTTCTTGCAGTATGAGTATGTATGACGGTTCTTTTTTCAAATTCCAAAACCTATGCTGTAATGTTAACATTACATGGTATGTTTTGAAACCTATGCTGTAATGATATCCATACACCCCGGCATTCAGGGAAGTAAGTGACTACTTACTTACCCGAGCGCAGCGAGGGCGCTAAAACTTCATATGCAATTGATACAGCCCTTGGTTAACAATCTACTAATAAAAAATAAATTGTGTAAAGAGGTTTGCACCGTTACAACTGTTAAGGAAAATATCGTGAGGAAATCAGAGGTGTTCAACGCCTCAAGTTTCCAATCCGCGGTGGGCACGCTTGGTGAAAAGTATGGGCGAAAGTATGGGCTTGAGAAAGCCCATGGAAAGAGAGAGAGAGAGATAGAAGGCCTGGAGAAAAACCTTTATAGGCTAAACAAAACAAAAAAGTGATTATTATACTCACATTCCTCTGGTAGTTGGCTTCGATGGGGTGGTTGGCAACGTCCAACTGGGCGTCGGGCGCGAACGCCTTGAGCAGAGCGGAGTGGGCGGTGGCGAGGGAAATAGCCACGTCGTGGTAGCCGAAGTTGCTGAACCACGCCGTGACCGAGTCCTCGAACGTCGCGCCGATCATCACCTGCGTGCGCATATTGCCCAGACGCACAGAGTCTTGGCTCTGAAACAGTTGCACTTGTTGTCTGTTTAACGGGCTAATATTGATGCCAAACTATAATAATAATAATAATATTGGCCTTTTTGCATCTAATTAATGAGATGATTTATACAGCGTCCAATGGCATCATCACCCACACTAGATGGGTGAAAGGACCACTCCGACGCTGTAGTGCCTGGGACATGGTTTTATAGATGGTGTAGGCTTGCCCAGCACCTATACCATCCTGACAGCTTAGTCGGCCTAGCCCACAGGAAAGACTGGTCAATACGTGCAGAGCCAACACAGCGCGGGTTTCCTCACGATGTTTTCCTTCACCGTCAGCGTGTGGTATTGCGACTACAAATTCGCAAATGTACGTAAATTTGAAATTAAACAAAGTCATTGGTACATGCCCGCACTGGGGATCGAACTTGGGGCTGTCGCTTGCGAGTCCATGGTCCTACCATGACAGAAATAAACAAGAAGTGTTTGTGTTTATATTATTTTTAATGCACTAACCCGTGCTAAGGACAATTATAAAAACTTATTTAGAGGCTAAAAACTCCACCCACGCAGGGACTCGAACTCGCGACCTCTGGCTAACCGTGCCATGAGTATTTTATGTTACGATAAATAAATGTTATTTATAGAATTTTATGTTACAACTAATATTAATTATAACAACTGATTGACGAAATTTTACAATGGACTAAAAAGGTTGCCACATTATTAACAAAAAAAAAGTGCCAGCGCTCTCCCAACTAGCTAATGGGCGACTCACCTGCATCAGTGAAATTTCGAATATTCGAATACTCTTTACAATACTGTTACGGGCTAGGGTTCTGGATTTGGATGTAAAACGCCAATGCAACTTCTTAGGATTTATTCACGCAGGGTCTGGTCTGCAGGTCTTCACGACACGAAGTCCGCACGTAGATTCCAATCGTAGTCCAATAGTATCGCTGAGGTCGTAGGTTATCGCTCGTATCGCAGGTATATTCGCTCGAAGTTCACTCTTCGCTATTCCAAACGGAACTGACAGCGCGCCGCGGCGGCCGCTATTTATATCCGCCGGCCAGGGTTCTAGAACATTCCCGTAACTATGTACCTACACTCGGTACACGCGGCAAGGTCGCTCGAACAGTTACTCATTTAAAGAGTTTTGAACCTTACTCTAGTGGACATACGAGTCATTATTGCTTGCAGCGTTTATTGTTTACTAAAACGCAGCATGCGGCGACTATTCGATAGGCTCCTAGAAGGCTCTATTCTAGATGGTTCGGGATAGGACCGCGACACTGCTCCCCTCTTAGAGATGCTCGTCCCGAGCATCTTCATTACTGCCGTGATAAGAAGCTAAGCGGTCGATGTGAACCACTTTTTGTGCACCCCTTGGCTGCCGTTGAATTCGGTACGTCACGTCATTTAACCGAGTTACCACTTTGTACGGTCCCTCCCATCTTGTCTGCAATTTCGGAGATTTTCCTTTTCGTCGAGTTACATTGTGAAGCCAGACTAGTGCTCCTTCTTCGAAGCCGCTTGTATTTGCTCGGCGGTCATACCTAGTCTTCATCTTTTCACTCGACTCCAATCCGTTTTCCCGTACTATGGCATGAATCTCTCGCATTTTCTCACGTAACTCGGAAATGTAGTCATGTAGAGAACGTGAGTCGTCAGGAGGGCCTCCAGTCAGCAGATCTACTGGTATTCTCAGTTCTCGGCCAAAATTTACACGCGCCGGGGTTACCTTCGTGCTTTCATGTTCTGCCGTTCGGTAGGCCAGAAGAAATGGCGGTATGTATTTGTCCCAGTCTCTCTGGTGCCTGTCAACGACTTTTGCTAAATGTCTCTCAAGTGTTTGGTTAAATCTTTCTACCATGCCGTCAGATTGAGGATGATATGGGGTGGTCCTAGTCTTATGCATTCCCAATATTTTACAGAGTTCTTGAAAAACTTGAGACTCAAAGTTCCTGCCTTGGTCGGAGTGTATTTCCAAGGGCACACCAAACCGGCAAACTACTTCCTCAAACAACTTGGAGGCAACAGTCGTGGCTTCTTGATTGGGTATGGCGAATACCTCTGGCCATTTAGTGAAGTAATCCATAACTACCATGAAATACTTATTTCCTGATTCCGTTACTGGGAACGGTCCAGCCACATCAACTGCAATGCGTTCCCATGGCGCACCAACGTTATAAAGTTGCAGATTTCCCCGGCTTCTACTTGGTGGGCCTTTCACCGCGGCGCAAGTAGCACACTTGCGGCACCAATCTTGCACATCTTCTCAACAATTTAGCCAGTAAAACCTTTCTCGAATCTTTGTTAAAGTCCTCTTTATGCCCAAATGTCCACCTGACACGCCGTCATGTACTTCACGAAGGACATCTTGTACCTTATCTCTTGGGACAACTATCTGAAGATGGAACTCTCTGCCATTAGGTTTCTCCCATTTGCGGTAAAGTATTCCGTTCCGAAGAATAAAACTGTCCCATTGAGCCCAGTATGCCTTGGTGACAGCACTAGTAGGAGCGACTTCGCACCATCTTGGCTTATCCTCGCCTCGTTTCTTCCATGCGACAATGAGCCGTACATCTTCGTCATCTTCCTGTGCTTCTTTCATCGCCTCATCTTCCCAAGATCTCGATGGGATCATTCTTGTCAATCTCAATGGCAAATCCTTTGTCTCTTGTTTGGCACAGTGCTTGCAGTCTTCCGGACACGGCCTTCTTGACAGTGCGTTAGCATTTCCATGCGCCTTTCCGCTGCGGTGCTCAATAATAAAGTCGTACTCCTGCAGTTGTTCGATCCATCGAGCAACTTGCCCCTCTGGATTTTTAAATTGTAACAGCCACTTCAGGGCGGCGTGGTCAGTGCGAAGCGTAAACCGCACGCCGAGGAGATATTTGCTGAAGTGCTGTACTGTCTTTACCACAGCCAAGAGCTCCCTTCTTGTCACACAATAGTTCCTTTCAGGTTTCGATAGCGATTTACTGAAATATGCCATCACAACCTCTCTGTCGCCCTGTGTCTGCGATAACACTCCTCCGATCGCTGTGTTACTGGCGTCAGTGTCAACAATGAATTGGCCGTTAGGCTGTGGAAATCCCAAGATTGGGGTCTCGCAAAGACATTTTCTTAATTTTTGAAATGAACTCTCACATGTGTCATCCCAATGAAATGACTGCTTGTCTTCAGTCAGTCTGTGTAAAGGCTTGGCAATTTCAGAGAACCCCTTAACAAACCGTCTATAATATGAGCATAGCCCTAAAAATGCTCGCACTTCAGTCTTGTCTTTGGGAGTAGGCCATTTTTGCACTGCTTCGATTTTGGCTGGATCGGTCTGTATGCCTTCGCTGGTTATCACATGGCCGAGATAGCTAACCTTGTGCCTAAATAAACTGCATTTCTTCGGATTTAACTTTAAGTTTGCTCCCATTATCTTCTTTAAAACTTGCTCTAGATTTTGTAAGTGGTCCTCAAAATCTGTACCCATGATTATGACGTCATCCAAGTAGACAAGGCAGGCTTCCCCAACTAATCCGGCCAGTACGCACTCCATAAGTCGTTCGAATGTAGCTGGCGCGTTGCACAATCCAAAAGGCATCACGTTAAATTGCCATAAACCTTTGCCAGTTGAAAAGGCTGTCTTCTCTTTATCCTTCGGATCAATTTCCACTTGCCAATAGCCCGATTTCAGATCTAATGTTGAGAACCATTTCATACCACTCAATGTGTCCAGGGTATCGTCTATTCGTGGCAGTGGATAGCTATCCTTCTTGGTCACATCGTTAAGCCGTCGATAGTCTACACAGAACCTTGTGCTACCATCTTTCTTCTTTACCAACACAACGGGAGAACACCATGGGCTAGCAGAAGGTTCTATAATCTTGTTTCTCTTCATGTCGTCCAACATGTCTTGTACTTCCTTTTCTTTGGCAATCGGTATGCGCCTCGCTCGCTGACGAATAGGTCACTCCTGTCCGGTGTCGATTTTGTGCTGAACTAACGATGTTCTTCCAGTATTTCCTTCGTCAGAGAAGATATCCCTAAAGCGCAGTAGCAACCTTTTAGCTTTCATGCTTTGTGAATAGCTCAGATTACTTTTAGAATCCTCAAGGAGCTTAGTGACTATAATTTCACTCCTGGTATTCGATGTTTTTGAGCTTGGAGATGATTGGCAGCTTCTCATCCAAACGGCTTCCTCACACCTTCCAATAACGTCACCTTTGCTAAGGGTAATCTCACGATCGCCTATATTCACAACCCTTACTACAGCGGTCTTACCTCCATAGACGAGAGTTCTTGCTGTCAGCAATTTCTGACTGGCTGCACTGTCTCGTGTATCTTCAATCAGCACACACCTATTCCGCTGATTCTTCTGACTCGAAGGCAGCTTCACCTTTACTTCAGTTTGTGCTCGTCCAGGTATTACGATTTTCTTCAGGCACGTGACATTTCCATCGGGACCGCCAAGTATGAAGTTCTCCTCATCACCACATTTAAAGACACCGTTAGTGATATCGATGTGACAATTGTGTTTCTTCATAAAGTCTAGGCCCAGAATGCAATCATCCATAATTTCGGCCACGATTACGTCGTGAATATATGACGCATCCCCAACACATATCGTAACCGATCTTTCACCCAGGACGGGTATCTGCTGGCCAGAAGCGGAGAGAAGTCTGCTTAAACTGGTGCCTTTGCGGCTCCCTACAGCTTTCACCAGGTCTGGTCTCACTATTGTTCTAGAAGCTCCTGTATCTAGGGTGATTTTGCACTCTATTTTGTTCACTGCACCGCGTATTAGTAGACTGTTCCCGTTCCATGCTTGTGAAATTCTGGTTACTGGGGCTTCCTCCGCTCCAGCCAGTACCCGCCCCGCAGTCCTGGCTTTTACTCGTTTCCCTGATTCACGGCGGAGGGCGCAGCGTTATGCTTCTTCACAAACTCTTCAAAACGCTGCTCTATTTTGTTGAGACACGCATCCAGTCTGTCATCTGTTTTGGTCGGTTGCCTTTCCTTCTTAGGACACGTGAACTGCAGATGCCCTCTTTCCCCACACTTGTAACACATGCGCCCGGAGTTTCTCTTGGGAGGTGTCTTGATCTCTTTAACCTCCTCCGTAACTTCTCGAAGTTTATACCCTTGCCGGATATCATGACGCACAGCTTCTACTTCCAGGGCGTGTGCCAGAGCTTCCTTTAATGAAGAATGATGGCGAAGCTTTACTGCAGCCCTAATTTCAAGATCCTTGATCCCGTCGACGAAGGCTTGTAAAATATTCGTGTCCACCATCTTACTATCAGCAGAAGGGTACGCCTTTCGAACCAGCTTCTCAATTTCCAACGCCCATTGTTGAAGTCCTTCACCCAGGCGCTGAGTCCTGTCGCGGAGCTGAGCACGAAAAACGTGTTCCAGGTGTCGTTCCCCATATCTAGCCTCAAGTGCCTCCAGCAAGTCTTTGAACTCGCTGCCTGAGGTCGGCAGTGCCTCCAGGACAGATAAAGCCGATCCTCTGAGTGCGACGGTGAGGGTTGTCAGGCTCTGTTCGTCCGTCCACCCGTTTGAAGCAGCGACAGTCTGGAACTGCTGGCGGTAGGCGACCCAAGACGTAGTACCGTCGTACGGAGGCACCTTCACTTTAGGCCCGTGGTTTATGCTGACAACTCCGCTCGATGTAACTCCAGCAGCTTTTATACGCCGAAATTCCTTCTCTAGTCCAGTGAGGCCGGTTTTCACATTTTTTAGGCCTTCCTCCAACTCGGAAACCCGTTCGTTGACTACCTCTACATCTTCATGTAGCTTAGCGACCGTATCGCTGAACTTTGTAACGGCAGATAGGATCACTTGTTGATCTGCCTTCTGTTCTTCTTGCAGACTCCGTATCTGCTTGCTCTGTTGTTCTTGCAGGCACTGCATCTGCTTGATCTGTTCTTCTCGCAGGCCTCTCTGTTCTTCTTGTAGGCACTGCATCTGCTTGCTCTGTTCTTCTCGCATGCCCTTCAACATTGCCATCAGGCACGACATATCCAAAACCTCCATTGTACGTGACTGAGGTTTAATGTCTTCGGTGGGCGTGGCCAGATGGGCGTGGCTACGAGGCGGAGCCTGTTGGTCGGTTGGTGAAACCTGGTGGTCAAGGCCGGTGGGCGGAGCCTGGTGCACGGGGGCGGTGGGCGTGGCCTGGTGGGCGTGGCCAGTAGGCGGAGCCGCTGGGCAGGTATGCTGTGTCTCCACTACGCGCGTGGCCTGGTGGGCGGGGCCAGGGGGCGTGGCTTGGTCGGTGGGCGTGGCCTGGTGGGCGGGGCCAGTGGGCGTGTCCCTATGGCCGGTGGGCGTGGCCTGAGGGGCAGTGGGCGTGGCCTCCGCAGCACCTCTGGACCTGGTCCTCACTCCAGAAGTATCCTCTCTCGGAGTTAGTGGCATTTCCAAATCCCCAATTCTGACACCAAATGTTACGGGCTAGGGTTCTGGATTTGGATGTAAAACGCCAATGACAACTTCTTAGGATTTATTCACGCAGGGTCTGGTCTGCAGGTCTTCACGACACGAAGTCCGCACGTAGATTCCAATCGTAGTCCAATAGTATCGCTGAGGTCGTAGGTTATCGCTCGTATCGCAGGTATATTCGCTCGAAGTTCACTCTTCGCTATTCCAAACGGAACTGACAGCGCGCCGCGGCGGCCGCTATTTATATCCGCCGGCCAGGGTTCTAGAACATTCCCGTAACTATGTACCTACACTCGGTACACGCGGCAAGGTCGCTCGAACAGTTACTCATTTAAAGAGTTTTGAACCTTACTCTAGTGGACATACGAGTCATTATTGCTTGCAGCGTTTATTGTTTACTAAAACGCAGCATGCGGCGACTATTCGATAGGCTCCTAGAAGGCTCTATTCTAGATGGTTCGGGATAGGACCGCGACAATACTCTCTGTAATACGTCGAGGGTTCGAGTCCCGGCATAGGTGTAATTTTTAGCCTCTAAATAGTTGTTTTATTACGTCGCGGGTTCGAGTACCGGCATGGGTGGAATCTTTAGCCTCTAAATAGTTTTTTTATGAGTGTTTGTGTATTTATCAATATCTGCTGTTAATTTACTAACGTCCTTCCTAAAGCCTACTCCATCTAAAAACAATGTTCAACGCACTGTAGCGTCCGACTGGTCCCTTCCTCCATCTAGTGTGTGTGAAGGTGCCAGTGGACGCTATATAAATTATCTCATTACGTGGATCCAAAGGCCTTGCCTAAGCCCACGTATTCTTTGCAGCGTTACGAACAATTATGATTCCCAAAGGGCCATGCCTAAGAAATCAAAGTAGACTAATTTAAAATCGAAGTAGGTTGCAATGAATCGATACCAAACATTCCTTTCCAAGAAACTAATTTTATATCTTATTTAAAGAAAAATAAAATTTACTTCGAGAAACTAATTTGATATTTTAGCGCGTTAATAATAATACATTTTAATGTATCACTATTGCATCTCAAAGCGCTGGTTACTACTTTTGCTCCGCACTACAACAACACTGAATGAATCATTGAAAGAAATCATTTTAGAAAACTCATTTAATAAGGTTTTAAAACCTTTGATTAAATTTAATTATTATAACGCAGGTATTACTTGAATCAATAAGATAAATGACCTAGGATCAGTAAAGTATTTATACTTTCTCCGGATTTCAAGAGTTTTTTCAACGGTTTATTTACATTTAAGGAACAAGTAATTGGCGCGGAGTATATCTACGGAAGATAACGCAGCGCGTTGCGATATTTCCTATATGATAGAGCCGATTACGATTACAGACATTGCGAATCAAATATGTAATCAAGTGGTAAGCACATTAATCAAGACTAAAGGATTTCAAGACGTCTGAATGTGTGCATGAGTCAGTCAACGATTGAGTAGGTATGGATAGTTTAATGATGAGCCTGTGACTATGAAGTATTTAGGCAAACAAACATTACCACTAAATTGTGCAATTTCTGAAATACAACGTGATGTTTTAGATTCTTTCCCAGTCGATATTTTTCGAAATATTAGTGTTTAGATAATTTTATGAAGTCCGCGCTCCATAGCCACTATGAGGTAGAGTATGGCCTATACCTTCCTTAAGGAAGAGGCCCGTGCCCCTTGGTGCGGACATAATGAGTTGATGACTATGAACTGTAGACCCAAGCTGAGACGGCGGGACAGTCTCACATCTATTTCACCAGGCTGGCAGGAGGTGCCCATGAACAGGGAGTAGTGGAAAACGAAAGGGGAGGCCTTTGCCCAGCAGTGGGATACAATCGAGGCTACGTAAAAAAACGGTAGATATAAATCGCTACCTGCTCCAAGTAATAGTCCTCAACGGATTGGTTTTCAATGAGCCGCAGCGTTCTGTCGTGATCGTTGAAGAAAGTGCTGTAGGCCTCCCCGGCTGCGGCTGAAACTGTTGAGCTCGCGTTGTAGCTTAGATACGTTTCTGTGCGTGTGAACCTGAAATAAGATTTTTTAATAAAATGTTAGCTGTTGAAAATTATCTGCATTTTAGTAATTGTCCAGTACTTGGCTCATAATAGAATACTAGTAGTAACTAGTAGAATAAGTTTCTTGTTAAATGTGTATATACGTAGAATATTGACCCACTCTGTACAGTGGGGAGCTGTACAGTAAATGATAGACTAGATTAATTATACGAAATTACCTAACAATGTAAAATACTTAACATCCCTAAAGCTTATACTGAACTAGGTAAAACTAGGTTAAATAGATAAAATAAATGTGCGACGATACATCGTATCTTGGTTTTTTTTACAAGGAGAATTATACTGAACTAGGTAAAACTAGGTTAAATAGATAAAAGAAATGTCGTCGTTGTCGTCGTCGTCGTCAGGCTATATTAGTCCACTGCTGGACATAGCCCTCCCCTAAAGAGCGCCACGTAAAAGAAATGTGCGACGCTACATCGTATCGTTTTTTTTTCAAGGAGAAATCAAAGTTATTTGGAAAAGAAAACTCGGCGAGAGCAAGGTTATTCACACACGTTACCTTTTCGGTACCGATTTACTAGCTCTGAAATCACTATAAAAATACCTCAGAGAAGGTGTTCAGAATTGCACTGTAATGAGCTGGCTCTTTACAATTCCTACTTTAAAAAGAAAAAAAAGAGAAATTGGCCTTAAATTTTAACAGAGTCTCATGTTTCGATTAGAGATTTTTTCAATTAATATGTTGATGGCTGGTTTATAGTAAAGTAAATAAGCGTAAATCTAGCGGTATCACTCCTGATTACCACGTCGTCGGAGAACGTGGGTATAATTCACCCTAGGGCGGCCGTAGATTTGTACAAATGACACCAGTATGGTTGTATTTCCATGTTTGTGATAGCTTTGCCTGATAACCATAGCTCAGGATATACTAATTTAGGACTAGCACAAGTGATTGTGTTGTGTGAAAGTTATGATATGACATACACCTTTTCTGCTCAAAATAGCAGCATGATTTAGGCTATTTATTTTAGGCTAATCGCTAAAACATCAGTTACTATTCTTATTAGCAAAGGGCATTATAAAAACATCCGAAACCGGAGTGCGTGCATCAAACGATTAATGAACGTTGATAATGCGAAGGTCAACTGCCAGGATAGTGGCAAGTGCAGTCAATGGTTTCTGCCTACCCCTCTGGAATAGGGTGAGTTTATGATATGTGTTATTAAGTTAGCAGCATGATTAAGCAAATTCGAGTAAACACTGACCCCTGTTGTAGCGTCAGCGGGCGCGCCTGCACTGTGTCGCTGAGTGTAACCATATAGCGCATAATGCCGAGGGTAGCGTTCATGATCAGTAGAGGCACCAGCACCTAAAACAATCAATACATAATATTCTATACATGTATATTCAAAGCCGTTAGAGAGATATCGATATCGACCCTTGTATGTCCCCAGTTGAAAAAAACATCGGTAAGTTGGTTTTCGGTGAATTGTTACATCGGGGAATTAAAGCTTGGTACTAATAAGGCATCGATCAATGGAACAATCGATGAATGGTTTTCGGTAAAATGAAAATCGATCATTTGTGTTTCGATTTCACGTAGGGAACCCATTTTGCTCATCATGTTTTCTTATTATAAAAAGCTTTTTTTTTCGTGCAATTTTTCGCTGTGAAATGAAATAGGTATTTTTAGGATAAAAACAAAATTGCTCACTTTGTTGTGTTATCGCGAATTGTCCCCGAAAAAATATTGCAGTTATCTTTAGGGCATCATAGTAAGAATTGGATTTGAACGATAACGAGTCGTAATTTTTCAGCATTGAAGGGCATGTGACAAATTGAATAAAATTGTTTGATTTATGTATTGACTTTACTCTGTTTTAATTACAACGTCTAGTGAGTGAAAATGTCATATGTTACTAGCAATTTAAAACTCGTGCGCACGGTCAAGATTACCTGCAGCGAATAAAAATTAATGAAAATGTGTCACATTTTTTTACTGAAATGTAAAATTTATAAAGGGAAGTTATTCATTGTGTTTTCTTTCTTCTTTTCTTATTTGTTCGACCGTATTTAGAGATGATACGGTTGGGCATCCTGGCTAGACATGACAGAAAACTTAAAAATACGTTTTGATGTCCAATGACAGGGCCAAAATTTTTATAATTTATGATTGGAGAAGCACAGATAAAATATAAAACAATGTATATAATGTAAACTCTCAAGAAGTTATTCTAGTCACGTAGTGCTAAATCATAAGTTTTTTATTATTATTTGAGATGATCAAGTATTTATTGTAACTTTTTATATCTTATCCAGTACATAAAAATGTCGTGCCACAGTGTTTGCTATCGAACTCCTGCGACACTGCTTCACCTATTTTTATGAATTTCTTTGTGCATACTTAGTAGGTCTGAGAATAGCTGGTAGGGTAATTTACATGGCAAAACAACGTATGCGGGGTCAGCTAGTAAGGTATAAATATCGCCCCGATCTAAGCCCAAGACTTTCCCGCATTACCTGTAGAAGCAACAGTCCCCACGAGCGCGACCAGACCAGCCACAGCTTCAGCCACATGCAGCAAGCGTGCTGCCAGGCCAGCGCCGCGCCCCGCACCGTCGACTCCGTCACCACCACTGGAACAAACTCTTTTTGTAACAAAAACCGACATTTCCTGTTAAAGCACTCAGTGGTACAATATGATTCATAAAAAAGCCTTAAATGGTAAATAATTCTTCCATTAGACAAAAAAATATTTTAGTATATTTTTTGAGGACCTAAAAGCAACAAAAAAATATATTTTAAAACTTTGCTTTGCTAAACAGCCAAAAACGCGGTCAGTCATTTTTGTCTATGGTTTGAAGTTGAAGACCTGAAGACTTGTGAACAAAGTTTGAGATTCAACATCTGTGAGTGATCTGTGAGCATAGTGAAATAACAACAACTGAGTCTTTTTAATCTGTGACAACAACACAACCATGATTTCATCGAGTTTACATGCAAAATATAGCAATAATCATTATTGCATTGTTCGAGAATGCAAAAACATGTCTATAAAGACCCCGGAAAGTTGTGGATTCGTGTACCCAGTGAAAACATACGAAAAAATTGGCTCAAACTTGCCAAAAGACACCGCGATACTTTATCAACTGAAACTCGGGTGTATTTATGTGAAGATCACTTTGATGTAAGTCCTTTAATAATCAATCAATGTCCACTGGCTCTGGCTGACAGATGTTTCTTTTTTTAAAAACCTATTTAGAGGCTAAAAAAGAGGCTAAAGATTCGAACCCGCGTTTCTTTACAAACGAAAGAAGCTTTCAATGTGGCGAATAGCGTTTTTACCGTTCCGAATTAAAAACGGAAGATATTTTTTTTATTTGCAAATTTTGCAGCCATCCTACATACTTACTTAGCAAAGTTAGTATATTTCAGTTTCTTACGTTAAATACTACAGGAAATATTAATTTATCTCGTCAAATTTGATACGGCTCAAGTAGCATTGATGCAAGATTACATTATGGACAGGACAGCGCCCAGCTGCCTTTTGTGGCAACTTAGATACACCACATGCTAGAGGTACATACGAGAACATGTTTCTTCTTTCAGTTTTGTATTACGTTTCCGTTCTAAAGGCGTTCATATTTACCACAGATCTATTATTTTTTTCTGGAATTGTAGGCTGAAAAAACTACTTCAAGCAAAATACGCACTAAACGAAAAGTTCGATCATTGTCTCATGGCATCCATGAGAAAATCATCGAACTAACAAAGCAGGACGAAATTTATAGAGGACCACCCCCTTCTTAATAGAGAGCCACGTGCAGCGCGTGTGCTGCTACGCACTAACTTTTTAGTAAAAAAATCGAATTCAAGAATAAAATACGCACTCAAAAAGTGAGTTTGATGATTTTCTCATGGATATCGCAGCTTACGGTATAACAATCACGACAGTACAATCACGAGCACTATGACAAAAAAAAGAAAATAACATGAAATAAAAAGACATGAAACCTGTTTTCAACATGCACTAGACAACAACTGTAGTTCGCTAATTTTAACACTAGATGGTGCTGACGATACTCTCTATCGCGTCAACGATATCTATCAACGACAAAAGTCGTAGATTTTTGAAGTTAATGAAAGTTGACTAGCGTCTGATTTCTATACTGGAGGTCGTCGTGGGGTAGATTTCCATTGGAGGCGCCGTACGTTTGTACAAACGGCCTCAGCATGGTGTATTTCCATGTTCGCGATGTCCTTGCCTAGTAACTATAGCAGGGTATCCTAGTTTGGGACCTGGACAAGTGATCGTGTTGTGTGGGAGTCATTATTATGATTTTCTCATGGTTTCCATCATGAGCAAATTGTATAAATTCTTAACCTAATTTTAAATCATTTCAAGCTATTCAACTACGTGCAGCCAACGCGATGCCCCGCAGGCGCTGCGCCCCGCACCTCCATCACCACCAATGGAGGTAAAAATACTTTCATCCTCGTCGCCACTTTTAGCTACAGTACGACAAAAATACACGTAAGTACTGAAGGGTTAATGAATAGCTGTAAGATTCTCATTTGGAAGGTGGCTTACGGTAAAAAAAATATTTGAAATTGTTTGAAACTGTATTGGCACGTAGTACCAATTGCGCAGTAACACCTATCGAAGTTCAAGTTAGTACTTACAATAATCGGAAGAGATAGCTTCGACGCCATTCTTATCTGGTACTTCGCTGGCGCTATCGTTCGTCATCACATCCTCTGATTCGGCTAAATCCGAATGAACGGATACGTCCGATCCAACCCTAGAATAAAGAATTGTGCGCTATACTACAACTATGTATTATTTCGCTCTGTTTATGTAACTTCACTATTTTCTTTTTCTCTGCAACCCTCGCCAGTCTCTTCAATACTAAAGGTTTGCTGGTAGAAAATGCATTTAATTTTGTAATTAGCGTAATAAAGTTGGTAGTTAGCCAGTGTCGGCTAGGTCTACCTCACGATGGGCTGGTTGAGAGAGCGGAATGGGAGGTGAAGTGAATGGACTTACTTGGTGATGGTGGATGATGGCTCGCTTTAGCTGTTGGGCAGATGATGAGCGGTGATGGATGAGCTGATGCGTCCAGCGTACGGAGAACACTCCTGCACTGTTCACTTATAGTCTAATATTGTCAATATATTGTTCTTTGAGCTGATAAAGTTTCTTGGTCACCAAATGTCTATCACTTCACGAGAATTCGAGCACTTATCACGCGCGTATGTCACCGTGCGAATGTGTGTGCAGATGGGATAAATTAGTAGCGAGCGAGCGGCACGAGCGACGGCACCGGGGCGACCAGAATAATGAACAATGAGTGACCACAGATTCATGATTACGTCGCGCGATCGATTCTCGCGCGAACAAAAGTTTTGAATAAAGAAAGCCCATATGTACCACAGCTGGCACAGCTCTCAGTGCGAGGGAGGAACAAATAACTTCTAATAGTCTTATTTTGTTTTTGTTTTTATTTATATAAATTTATCCTTTCGGCCGTCATGGCAACTAATTATAGCTATGATCACTTCCATAACTAGAAACTGATCCATCTCACCGGGGAATTGGCACGGCTTGCTTGTTGTAATACAGGTGTCAAGCCTAGCATAGCAACAGAAGCTAATATAATATTGTTGATCCATAAACTAATTTTAGATTGTATCAACTCTGTAAGGTTTGTGGAAATAAATTATTCTTAATTACCACGCCTGTCCACCGCAAATTGGTTATTACAAGCGTAAGGAATACGCGTAATAAAGAATTATTAAAATAAATTAATCCCTTAGTCAAATCAGTCTTTATGAGCTAAATCAATAGTAATCTAAGTTGTCTTGTGTAACTTACGACATGAAAACATCTTCAATAGTGGTAGAGCTCAAGCCGTAATTTGTAAATCCAATTTCTTCGCTGTTCTTTTCTAAATTCGCCAGCATTTCTTCGAAGTGGCTGCTGTATTCATTGGGCAACGAGTAAGTGACTTCTGAACCTGTAACGTCATGAACATCATGAATTTGACATTCTGTTTTAGGTCACGTCCCTTTATCTGATATTGGCAAAAAATTAAAACTACAAGAAAGTTCTGTTTACAAGATTGATATTCAGAACTCCGAAGAGGGCGCTAGTAGTATTTATAAACGCCGTAATATATGCACGTAGAAACCCGGGTGGTTTGAGAGCCGCGTTTAAGTTTATATGTAATTAGTAATTAAAAATGCCACATGTTTAGATAAAATTGAATTATTCGACTATTAGAACAATGTTCGAGTTTTTGTCGATCCGAGTTTTTGCAAAATGCAAATAAAGTGCTTTTTAGAAAAATCGCACTAGCGTATTCGTTAGATATGGTAAGGCACATACATTTTGCAATAGCTCTCAAACCACCCTCATCTCATGCTGTTTAAGTAGTTTTGAAGCCCATTAATTGACTGCCTCGACGGTCCAGCGGTTAGCACGCTTAACTACTGAAACAGAGGCCGTGGTGTCGATTCCCACAGGAGGTCGCCGTACTGAATTAAAAATGGCCTCAGTCTGGGTGTATTTCCATGTTTGTAATGTCCTTGCCTGGTTACAATAGCACAGGGTATCCTAGTTTGGGGGCAGTCACGTGATTGTGTTATGTGGTATTATTATTATCTTGAAGAAGAAAATATTATTATATTTTTAAAACTTCAACAAAGGCAATTGAAGCATAAAAACCAACTCAAACCAACTTACCTCTATCCTCCTTGATTTCGATGTCCGGTATATACTTGTTGATCAGCTGAGTGCAGAGTTCCGGGCGGAATTCCTCCGCCTTGACCATAACAAGGGTGTACCCCACCCCATAGTGCCGCTTGAGGAAGAACGGCGAGCCGACGCACTGCAGTTTCCCCGAAGACATGATTGCAATCCGGTCCCCTAAGTAGTCCGCTTCGTCCATGAAGTGAGTTGTCAGGATCATGCACCGGCCTGTAGGGTTAAGGTTTGTTATGTCTTAATGATTCACGATACTCATACATAGTTATATATTAAACAGGTCAAGTCGCGATTGTTTATTAGGTAAAACGCCATTATCTTATTTACCGACGTTCCCAGCTAAAAGATACTACCCACAATAATTTACTGTACTCGCCACTTCAGTCTACTCGAGACCACGGCAACTGTAACGCCACCGAAACGTCAGTAATAAGGTAATTACGTTTTACCTAATAAATTATCGCGATTAGACCTGTATAATATACAACTAAGTTTTTTTATAGGCAGATTGGATGGATAGTTAATTTAATTATCACACTTTAAACAAGACATAGTTTTTACGTCGAAATAATATAGTAGCTGAATCTGAAACAAGTTCAAGCCTTTGACTAACTAGGAATGCTCTGTGTCCACCCGAGACGAACCGAACCTTTTTTCTTAAATTGGAGTATCATAGGATGGAGATGTGTATTCGCGCATCTTTGTTCAAATAAAATGCCAGGAGTATAACAATATAGATCATGCAAAAATTGGCGGCTGTATTTAATTTGCAACGTGATGACGTGCGATCAATGACTTTGAAATCTCTATGGTGTCGCGGTTTAAATCGTGTTAGCGCTGACTTTGACGCGCGTAATATAGGGGCAGGTCTGTTTCTGCGCTACAATAAAAGGTTTCGATTTGATTTGCTATTTACCTTCTTTCTCCTTCTGCAGGAGGTCCCAAAGGGCGCGGCGCGAGGCCGGGTCCATACCAGAAGTGGGCTCGTCTAGTAGCACAACCTTGGCGCCACCGCACAGAGCTATACCCACTGCCAGGCGACGCTTCTGCCCACCGGATAGTCCTTGCGATTGCGCGTTGCGCTATGAAAATAAAGGTCCCCTTTAAAAATAATGGATCGAAAATAAATATTGGTACTTAGCACTGTGAAAAAAATGTTACACTGCAATTAAATCCCTTATGGAATAATACATCAACATTATCAAACTACATAATAATTTTCGTCGCTATAAATTAACACATGTGTTTAGAAAACATGGTGTTCACTATAAAATATAGCATCAATGACTAATCGCGTGCTAACAAGAGATTTACATAATTTCATCGAAGTCTCATGTGTCACTTGCTCAGTGGTAATGTTTCACATCCTATAGGTACGGACGATTCGGGTTTGGTACCTATCCCCAACTCCTTGTATGTACCTCCTGTTGGGGCACAGGTCTCTTCCTGCATCGCAGGAAGGTTAAGCCATACTCCACCACGGGGGCCAAGTCCGGGTTGGTGGAGGATTGTAAGACAGTGGCGGGCCTTACTGTCAGAAGATCTCAAGCCATTTTTGAACCAGTAGGAAGGGTAAGTGGCAAGGGCCGGTGCACCCTGGGCGCTGGTCAGTAACTTCTCTTTATGGGATCTTGCTGGCCAGCGGCGAAAAATCTGGCGGGAGGGGTCGCGTGGGCCCTGTTTCACTTTGTGGAGCGGGACCCAGGCGACCAACCGAATGAAGGACCGACTGGGGGGGGCGCCGCTACGCGGAAGCGCGCGCGCCTCGTACCAGTCGGACCAGAGTGGCCGCCGGGACGCGGAGGGTCGGGGGACTCTCCGCGTCCATCACGGCGGGCCGGAAGGCGCCCTTGCGTGTTCCGAGGGTGCCTTCTGGCACGGAGGGGGCCCGCGCGGTCGCTCACCGCCTTCTCTGCTTTCAGAGAAGTGCTGGTGGGCGACGTGACGGGCCTCACGTGTGGGGCGTGTGGGGACCGGGCCTTGGGCCCCCACGCGCCTCAACGAGGAGGTGCGCCGCCCTCCCCGTCTCATCGACCGGGTTGCGATGGGATGGAGGGGGCGGCGCGTTGGGGCGTATGGGGGCCAAGATCATACGCACTTGGCCCCTATGCGCTCCAACGAAGAGATGCGGCGTTTTCTAGCCCCGTCGTCGAGCACCGACGGGGCAGAAGCGCCGCCGAAGGAGTGCCCGAAAGGGCGCCCGCAGACGGGGTCGCGGAAGTGTGCGCAAGCGTTCCCGTGGCCCCGTCCTTTGCGGTGCGGAGGAACACCCCAGGAGTTTTAGTCGGTATACCGCCCTTTTCAGGGCGGGGAGTCCGACATAACCACTGTGCTCCCCCGAGCCGGTGGTACCCGTAATTGGGGTTTCTCCTGGGTGAAAAAAAAAAAAGGATTGTAAGACAGTGGCGAGCCTTACTGTCAGATGTAACTATTAATTTAACATAATTATTAGGTAACTGAAGATCTTTAGAAAGTTAAAAGCAGCAATTCCAAAGTTACAACCCGTTATACAATAGAGCAAACCATCAATTTTTAAAACCCAACTTCGAGTTGAAACCCCTATTTTAAAGTACATTTCCCAATGTAAATGAAAGTGCATTTCTGTCATCTGCGCCGAAGACGACTGAATGAAATAAGATTATCCTTCGACTTGACCTGATCTGGAACGCTACTATGTAAAGTCCTCCACTGTATGGATTGATCCGAACTGTCAAATACATACGTATTTTTACCCTTTGGAATCGTCAAATAGGTTAACCTAATTGATTGGACAGGTGATAGCAGGACTGAACCTGGAGATAATTTCCCCCTTCTAATTTTTACTTGAAGAGATATTTAAATGCGAAAGGCCTTAAATACGAAGAGAACGAGTGGTCTATGCACTTAGGGAACCGGATGGTTTGGTGCGAAAGAGAAGAGGCATATACCCAACAACGGGCTCTGTTTATGGGCTGATTGGATAGATTGGTTGATTGAAGACGTTTATTCAAGCACAAATACAAAAAAATACAGAAGTTGGTTTCTGCCAAACTGCATAACAGTTTGTTGGCTGATACAGATGATAAATACCGCTCCGGACCATTAGATACAAGTTTTTTATAGATCCAAGTTCATTATTGATCCAATTCCCATTTCACCCAATATGCGTTTCAACCAATTCCCATTTTACACAATGCCCATTTCACACAATTACTTTTTTATAAAATTTCCATTTCACGTAAGTCCCGTTTTCATCCAATGTTCTTTTTGAAAAAAAAACCTCTTTGCTGCTTTATTAATATTGACGTGCCTGATTTGACATTGTCAAGAAGAAAACTATTTAAATCGTGTTGAATGATAGAGTGTTTGCGTCCCAAAAAACCAAAAGTCAGTTCAAATAAAATGGAGTTCAAATTCGTCAAAACGAAAAGAAACCGAGATTCGATATTAAAAGATCCGTACCGGTTCAATTTGGTTCAAAAATAAGTCCGGCTCGACAATATGGGTGTGTATAGAAGAAGACTGCGGTGCGTCCATAACACTAGATGTTACGAGGACAAAAATATTACGTGAAAATAAAAGTCACTGCTGCATAACTCCCGAAGATTCATGCGAAAATAAAATAAAATGCTAATTGAACAATGCAAGAAAGATGTCTGCGAAAATTTCAATCCAGTACAACAAATATTTGAAAAAGTCTTCGAAAATTTTTCATGTGCCCAACACAAGCCGTCATTTGAGTCGTACAAAAGCATGCTGTACAGAGAGAGAAAAAGGTTTTTGGAATGTGACTTAAAATTTAATAGTCTTTCTGATGTACGCATACCTCATGTGCTTGGCAAAAAGTTTGTTTTATTAGACGATGGAGATGAGGAGAAAATTTTAGTTTTTGCAACAAAATTTGCCAGAAAACAAATTACTGGCGCAACCCGTGATTATTTTGCAGATGGTACATTTAAATGTGTACCAGCGCCATTCTTGCAAATGTACACCATACATATCGATTGTGGTTCAACCAAAAAGGCAACACACATACAACCCGTGATATTCGTACTGTTGCTCAACAAATCGCAAGCTACGTACACTCGACTATTTTCTCTTTTAAAAGAGCGTTTAAATATAGACATGAGCTCTTTTAAAGCGGATTATGAATTAGCTGCCCTAAATGCCGTCAAAGGCGTTTTCCCTAACGCTAAGATTTCTGGCTGCTACCACCACTATAATGACGCCATTTGGCGAAAAGCAAGAGAACTACAGATTACTGAATGTCAGTCCGGCAAAAGGCTGACTAGGTTGTGCGCCTCATTACCTCTGCTGCCAGCCAATGTTATTGGAGATACCTGGCAAAAAATTACTGAAAATATAGAAGACGATAATGACTTCAGTGCATTCATGTCATACGTTACAAAGCAGTGGATGAATTCCCTGACAGCTGAGGTCATTAGTGTAGCTTTCGAACGACATCGTACCACAAATGCATTGGAAGGTTGGCACCGTCGCATAAATGCGAGAATTCCCCGGAAGCCAAATTTTCATTTGTTCTTAAACAAACTGCGTAAAGAGGCTAATCATGCTGACGCTAAAACAAAACGTAGCTTATTTATTGGGCCGAAAAAAAATAGAAAAAAGTGTGATATGGAGTTCGATCGAAACTATAAATTCATACTAAAAAGTCGGAAGCACTACAAAAGATAGTGTATCTAAGACAGCCTGTTGCTTAAACAAACCAAAGTTTAAAGTTATGTTTAAGTGAAGGACTTTATCCTGAAGTACCTGGATGACCGAGCTTTGCTCGGTATTTTTTTTGGTTGACGTTTTCTAAGAATGAAACCTAGCTAGATCGATTTATCGCCCGCGAAACCCCCTGCATACTAAATTTCATGAAAATCGTTGGAGCCATTTCCGAGATTCAGATTATATATACAAGAATTGCTCGCTTAAAGGTATTAGATAGATAAGTTGAAATACCTGTGGTGGTACCTAAGTTTACTTATATTTTAACAATAAATGTGTATACCTATTTCTTTCGTTTCATTCATACTATAGTATTCATAGTAGTTTCAGATTGGCAAAAAGAAAAACATAATGCTTATTTGGTGACGTCACCTATCCTATGTCACTCTCATTGTCAAGACGAATCTAAAGACATCTCAAACCAACAAAGCCGTTTGGCCTCTACGTCGTCGTCATAAAGAAACATAGCCACATACATACATACGCGCGAAAAGCATAACCCTCCTTTGTTTCACAGTCGGTTAAAAACCTTACCGTATCAGGGATTTGGGTAAAACTGCACTTTGATGAAATGGCATTAGTATGTAACGAAAATTTGCTGAATCGGAATTTGGTTAAAACTGCACTTTGATGAAATGGGAAAAGAATGAAACGGCCTTAGGATGTAAATAAAATTGTATGTAATGACCCAGACCCGATAAATACATTTACAATTCCATGTCTATCTTCAACGTTTTAAAGAATAATGTAATTTTTTATGGTGAAGATGACTTTACTCTTGACTTATCGTGTCGATGAAAAAACCAAACCAACATTTTATTGGAATTTGGCCACGCGCACGCCATGGACTGTGGCCTCCAGAATCCTCTTGAGTTCATGTAGATGGGCAAAAGGAAAACACGGAGAGATGCTTCATACTATGGAGCATCTCTCCGGGAGCAGCACCACTGCTGTTGGGAATATTCCCAACAGCAGTGGTGCTGCTCCTCACCCATGTAGCCCCATATAATGTGTCAAATTCAAATTCAAATTAATTTATTTGTGGATCATAGGTAATTATTTTACATAATTGGTGGTCAGTCTTAAATTACAGATCACTATGGTCCTACCAGTACATAGGCATACAAATATAATAAAGCTATTAAGAGGGTAAACAAGTTACAATGTGTCATTTAGAAAGTCTTCAATTTTATAATAACATTTTTCAACAAGTAGATCTTTTAATGTCTTTCGAAATAAATCTAGATTTAGTTCTTTGTACAGTGTTGGTATCTTGTTAAAGATTATAGGCGCCATGCACAAAATACTTTTTCGCATCATAGTAGTTTTAGCTGGATGTGAGCGTAGTCTATTTTTATTGCGGAGGTTCCTATGTATCGTGTCTCCTAATTAATGAAATAGATGAGGGTTGTTCCGTACAAACATAGCTACCTCAAATATATATAAACATGGAAGTGTCAGAATTCGGTGGGTATGAAACATGGGCTTGCAGCTTTCTATGGACTTCATGCGAAACATGGATCGTATACATCTTTTTTGAGTTTTAAAAGCTAGGTTTTTATTAGTGGAATTACCCCAGAATATTATACCGAACCTAAGAGTTGATTCAGCTTGGAACGTTTTAGAACTTTTATAATTAATAAATAAACTCTGGAACGACTTTAGGTGTGGTTTTATTTGTAGAATTGTAGTAATATTAACAGAAAACTGGATAAAAACGGATAAACGGAGAAGCAGGTAAAAAGTCAGATCTGGTCAAAGCGTAAAGTAGTAGTGAAAAATGAGTGAAATCGAAGAATGTGTGACGTACATAATTTAAATATTTGAAAATGATAGATGGAAAAAGAAATAAAAATGGTGTGAAGAGGTTTGCACCGTCACATTACCCGGGGGCACCGGTAAAAAAAAATATTTTTTAGATATATTTATTTAAAAAAATTTCTAAAAAAAATTTTTTTTTTCTAAAAAATATAGTCAAGTTAACTTATATAATTTAAAATTTAAAGTCAAGGTCGAGAGTAAAGTCGATGAAGGTCAGGGATGTGGGATGGTAAGTAAATAAATTTTGTTATTCTTAAATATTAAAATAAAATAAAATATAAAAGATGGGCGATGAAAAAAAAATTTAGAAGGTGTGGGGTGATATCTACAATGAATATTTACATTAGGCAGTTCCACTTTTATTCATCACCTATCATTCATCCCTAGCATGCATCATCTAGCATTGTCTTCAACTACAGTAAAGGTGAAGACTTTCACTCATTATAGACAAAATCTATTTTTATTAATTAGATTTATCCAGAAACTGGCCTAAATTAGTAATAGGCTTATTTAGCCAGTTACCACCCGCTGGTATTCGGTAGTGGTAAGGCTTATTTATTGAGTCACAATCCGCTCTATGAAAGTTATTTACATTTTAACAATATTTATAATATTGGGTACATAGTACCCGACGGGGTAGAATCCGTCGTAGAAGTGCTCTCAAGAGCTATGGTGGGGTAAACACCGTAATGCGTTAGGTAAGTAACGATAAGTAAATTAATTGACCTAGGCTTATTTAACGTGTTGTCGCCGCACCTGATTGAATGTTTGGATTGTTATAAAAAAAATTGGTTAGCAAATGTCCTGGAGGATAGTGGTGTAAGTGTATAGTTAATAAATAAATAGATAAATAGTATGACGCAAATGTGTCCGAAAAGGTAATGTGGTGATTATATATACAGAAAATTAGAACTATAAAAAGGTGGCATTGGTAGGTTTTGTACAAGTTGACAGTTAAAATATTTAAAAAGAATACGGATACTATAAAAAATAGGTTAAGAAATTATTTTAGTAATGAGGTAAGGATGGGGTGAGGGTGAAGTTTTATTTTATTGCCAAAGAGTTCCTTGTAGGTTTAACCTGTGGAGGTTTTATTTTTAGAATTTTGAAAAATTTTATGACAATGAATGGTGTCAGAATTACTGACGTCTAGAAATTTGGTTTGCAAAGATTTTGTAAATAATTATAATTTAAATTTTAATAATATAATATTGTTATCAATAGACTGTATGAGTGCAGCTTCGCCTTACCTTCGAGTCGGCCTCGAAGACCTAGAGGGTAAAGCTAGGCTGTCTACGTGTAATTACCCAGGATACTCTCCTGAGGCAACGTAAGTTAGTAACCAGTCCCACCTGGAATTATAAATTCCAGGTTACCGAGGTCTATGGAACTGCTAGTGAGCAGCCTGTGGTTGTGTAACTGTCTGATAAATGCGTGTAGAAGTTATTGATTGTATACTGTTGGTGTATACTAACTGTGGTATGTTTCGGTTAGGTGGGGTGCAGATAGATAGAATAGGACTTTTATTAGGGCCGAAAAAATTTGTTACTATGGGTGAATCTAGTTAGTGAAGAATGGTCAATGAGTAGTTATGATGAATTACCTTGTGGTCCAGAAGTCAAGTCGCACTTTAAAATTAATTTAATATTTTATTTATAAAACACTCAACAACACTTAACAAAAAAAAAAATCTTGCAGGTCTTGTGGGTAAAGTTGGGGGCGGCGGAGAAGTCCGACAGAACCCTTGAGCAACGCTGGGGAGCTCCAAGGGATGCGTCTGTGATGTATGAGGTCGTGGGTCGTGGGTATGAAACAGCAGCAGCAGTTCGACGATTGTGCACACGTATAATCGTGGTAATCGTACTCGTATTTGCCTTCGCACTCGCAGCGTAGTCGCGGTGGGTGGACTTTGTCGTCTCAGCGTATCAAGCCGTGGGGTGACGTTGGGTTTCGTTATTATCGTTGGGCGCCAGTGGAACGTTTTAGAACTTTTATAATTAATAAATAAACTCTGGAACGACTTTAGGTGTGGTTTTATTTGTAGAATTGTAGTAATATTAACAGAAAACTGGATAAAAACGGATAAACGGAGAAGCAGGTAAAAAGTCAGATCTGGTCAAAGCGTAAAGTAGTAGTGAAAAATGAGTGAAATCGAAGAATGTGTGACGTACATAATTTAAATATTTGAAAATGATAGATGGAAAAAGAAATAAAAATGGTGTGAAGAGGTTTGCACCGTCACAAGCTAGACCGTAATAGGCAGTAAGAAGTCAAGTCCTCAGTGTACCGAAAATGCCCTCAAATTTATTATTGTTATTTAGGTATTTGTTATTTATTAGACACTGAAGTGCAGCTTTCGAAGAATACTTATTATCGATTACACTGATAACATTAAAGTGGTAATGATTAATTTGATAGTACGTTCCGGACATTACGAGCCGTCACGTTTTTATGACTAAGTAATTGTGTACGCGGCCGAAGGGAAAACTAAATGTTATTTCCGTACTGCATCCGTGACAAACCTATCATCAACTATTTATGTGAAATATACATCGACTGCGTTGTGGCAAGCATCGTTAATTTCGATTTATAATAACCTTTCGGATTAAGTTCTGTGGAACGACCTGTGTCTGTCTGATTACGATACTGAGGACACACTGAGATTAATAACCGATTAGCCATGATTATTTCATTGTGTCTTTTGCGCAATAAATCGTTATAAATATGTTGCTAATATAATATATAATGTACGTGACTTCATAAAAAGAGCGTGCGTATGGCTTTTTATCAAAATTTTTATGTTAAGTCGAAATTGCACCTACTAATAAAAAATCGCATCACTGGCCTGACCTAACCACTAGAAATAGGTTAATCTACTATAAACAGGTGTCAGTTAGTCAAAGTGCATAACAAAAATGAATAAAAACTGACAGCTTTAACAATAAGTTACGGACAGTAAAAGTCTCTTCTCATTTTTACATTACCAGAAAGCATACTGGTCACCAAAACATATAACTTAAAAAATGTGCCGAAAAAACAATAAAAAAGTTGGGTCCCTAAGCCCAACTTGCACCACTTTCTTAAATATGGCTTAAGTAGCGTTTAACTAAAATTCTTCATACAAAATGAGATGAAATTGCTAGTTATGTCGGCCTATAACTATTTAAAATAAAATACTATTTAGTATTAAGCCCGCCAATCTTTACAGGTACAATAAAGAATTTAATAATAATAATAATAAAATTTTAGCACGTATTTACGAGCACTATAAATAGTTTTACAACAATCTTGCCTTGGTTCAGCAGTATTATCCATAGTTAGACCTGAGATTTCCGCACTTAGCCTCATAGTTGGGCCATTGTACGTAGCAAGCGCTGAGGTACGTTAACACTTCAGACACGAGGGTTTCCTTACGATGTTTTCCTTCACTGTCAGCGAGTGGTATTGCTACATTTTTTTTTATAATTTCACAAATATACATATCTTAGAAAACAAAGTCATTGGTGCCAGTATTATCCATACCAACATACCTTCTCATTCAGCTCCAGCTTCTCGATTAGCCGGTCGATCTCCGCGTTCAACTCGGCCCCGGCGAGCCCCTTCAGCCGGGCGAAGAACTCGAGGTGCTCGCGCACGGTCAGCTCGGGGAAAAGCACGTTGTGTTGCGGGCACAGGCCGATCTGCGCCCGCGCCGCGCGGGCACTCTTGCGCACGTCGTGCCCGCCCAGCCAGATGGAGCCGCTCGTCGGCGCCACATTCGCTACGGCGAAGAGCTCCTATATTACAGCGCCCCATATTCTGAACTACTTCAATCGTCTAACTGTCAAATTCCATAGCAATTGCTATCGCAAACATCAGGATTCCGACGGGATTTAGTGCAATAAGGCCTCAGTAGCCTTAAGGCTGCTTTTATGTCTGGAATGGCGACTAACTCGCACATTCAAAAAATTTTAACCTTCTCAGTGCGGACCTCTTTTTTTTTCGATAAATGATTTTGATTTTACATAGAAATAAATAAAAATTGGACAATTTTGCATATACCCAGAAATTATTGACGTGCCCGAATTATTATGTCGTATCATCAATGGCACGCATGCCACTGGTTCGACATCACTGCGCTAGGGGACGGGATGACGGTTTATGATAGGGGTAAGACATACCAGTAAGCATAGATATTGCGGTAGACTTTCCAGCTCCGTTGTGCCCCAAAAGCACTGTGATTTGGTCGTTGAAGATTTTCAAGCTCAAGTTATTTACTGCTATATTAGCCCCGTACACTTTCGTAAGATTCTGCAAAACAATATTTTTAATTGGAAAACTATTTTCTGAAATATTCGCTAGCAAGTAATGATAGGACTGTGAGTAAATAATTAGTTTAATGAAGAACTTAGATGGAGTTCAAAGATAATCCTACCAAACGTATGTATTGAGTACAGGGTAAATTTGATGACGTCAACTCACTTGGATCTTGACGCCGACTGGATGGGCCACTGGCTCCTGTTCTTGCGTCACTGAGTCAGATGTTTCATATTCCTCTGTCATGTCATCTGTCAACCAAAAACATTATCGCATCAAATATACATCCTTCTACTTACCTGTTATGAATATGTAATTAGAGCGTAGATAGAGTAGTTTTACTCCCTCTACGAATTAGAGTCACTAAACATCGGGATCGCTAGGTCGACATAAGGATTCTAAAAACACTTCCAAAACGCTTTAAGTACATATTAAAGCCACGTACATGTCAACAACATCAACCATTCATGAACCCTGAAACCGACAAATACTTGTCAAGTCGTTTAAAGAAAAGGATAATCGATATTTATGGTGTGCATGGGAGTAGGCCCACCCCATAATAATTCAATTCAATTCAATTCATTTATTTCAAATATAAAAAAAATCATATAGATTTGTTAGTAATCTTATTCTAGTGTTAGTACATATTGTTCTTTTAACCATAACTATAGGGCACTGTCATTGCTTGCCACTTGAAGACGGCAACAATAATAATAATAATAAAGCAGCTTGTAAACAATCCCTTGTAGAACGCAGGCGTTCCCATAGAGAAGGATCTTTCCACGTCGCACTAAAACTCCTTCTGAAAGTTGAAGTGGGTTCGGAGTCCCGAAGGGCGCCGGGCATCAATTGCTCCCAATAGTAGACTACCGAAAAGTATATAGCACGGTCCACACTTCACACTTCAAGTGACTGAGAACCCCTAAAATGATTCTGTAGCTGATGATCTTGGAAATCGCTTTTCCAATATCGACCAGCATTATCTAAGAAACATTCAGCTTAAACTGGCTTTAAATTACAAAAACCTTAAAATCGGTACATTCGTTTGGGAGTTACGATACCACAGATAGACGTAAGCGTCATCCCTTGGTTTTTCAAAGACGGGGATGAAAGCATCGACGTTGCTATCCAAGTTGGGCAACTTACCCTCCTCGACCTTTTTCGACCCGCACCAGAATTCTTTCTGGAAGACGAAGTACCACGACTTGGGCGTCCCGAAGGCGCCGGGCATCACTTGTTCCAAGTAGAGTGCCACCAGCAAGTAGATCGCGCAGTCGGCGAGGATCATCAACACCACGTGGCCGAACAGAAGGCGGGTCTCTTCCGCGGACGGAGTTATAAAGAAAGAACCCCATTGTAGACCTGTAGGGAATGAATGGGACTAGGTGTAAATGTAAAAGGAATTGTAAATGAAAAGGGAAATTGCACATCTCGCTCATTTGGCAGAATATTGACGCAAATGTCCTTTTTCCAATTTTACAGGAGAGACCGTTGTTTCATTCAGAAGTGTTAGAACTTTGTCAAAATGCCACAACGACAGTGGCGCTGTCACGCGATAAAAAACAAAACTACATTACTGTAATTTTTTCCCCAAGTGTAACAGTTATTTCGGGTGTTTTGGCATACTTAACTCAAATTGGCAAAAAAGTACATTTGCGTCATTATTCTGCCAAATGAGCGATTTTTTTTAAATCACATCGAAAAGCAGTGCGAGGTACCTTGGTGCCGCTGCATTAGTCGTTAATGCTAAGCAATTGGGTTGTTGGTTAATTACCTAGTACTTAAATTGTTTCTCTACAACCACTAATTTTGATTATTTAACCTCTCTAATCTTTGAAGCGTTAATGAATATTTCAGTTATCTCCTTATTATTTTTATTTTTACCTTTATTGAAAAATGTTTACAATTGAAAAAAAAATTACAATTTTCTAAAAATAAATAACAAAAATAGTATTTATTTTGGAAAACTCCGATTTTTTAAGACTTTGTTTAATACTTTTTTTCTTAGTTTTTAAAATATTGTCACGGCCCTGTGTAGGTGGTGAAGACTTAAAAAACTGGATATACGCGTCGCAGTATCGTTTATTTATGCGTAATTGGTGACCAGATTTAAGGAATATAATTTTATAGGTAGCGACTTAGTCACTGTTAGATTTCATCGCAACATAGAAAGAGTTATTCATCCATTACAATTAGAGGTTTTAAAGCTACCCTTACATAAGTCCTTTAACCAAGCCACATGCATTTGTACAAAATATTTGATTGACTTCCGGGTACAAGAAACAAATAAGCCACTATGATAGCTAATAATGACTGATAAGCTTAGTTTGATAATAATTCTGACTGAACAGTACATAATCAGTACATAAATTATAATTTGTGTCTGCATGCTAGTTTATTTAATTAGATTAAGTATATACCGCAAATAATTATGAAATAGCCTAAGCTGTAATGTTTACTTGCGAAATAAATAATAATGCGTGAGTATCTTAGAATTAGATTACAAAGAGAAAAATATGTACCAATTTGTACGGCACCCTTAACTTTTATCTTTACATTTGTAGTTTAAGAGCGCTTTAAAAATCGATGAATAAAAGAGCAAATAAACAATCACTCGAGGTTAGGTTCATCTGAGTGCATTGTCTGATTTCTCCTTTATTATTATAATAAATCGTTTTTGCCAAACAGAAGAATGATATTAAAAACCTATTTAATCATGCTTCAGGCACGGATAGCCAGAGGTCGCGGGTTCGATTCCCGGCATGGGTGGAATTTTTAGCCTCTAAATAGGTTTTTAAATTTGTCCTTAGCACGGGTTAGTGCACTGAAAAGAATAGAAGAATAATAGTTTTTAAAATTAAACCAAATAATAATACATATAGATGTATCTTTATAATTATTGATTTTATTTTGAGTGATTTTGTGGTTATCTTAGTAAACCTATGTTTACCAAGATAATAATCACAAAATCACACTAATATTATTGATCGCTCAATGCGCGTAATATAAGGGCTGCAGGCGGAGTACCATGGCGATTTTGACGCTGAGACGCTGATCCTCCAGCGCTAACAGAGTGGCCGGGAAGTGCAGGTGCACCAGACCACATCACAGCATGTGTATAGTGCGGTTTACTTAAGGGACTCAACAACTTTGCTGTATTCTTCTAGCTCACACAATATACAGTTATGTATTAAACGGGTCTAATCGCGATTATCACCTGACCTATCCGTCGGCGTAGTGAGTGTTGTGTGTCAGCCAGCTGTGGAAAATTAAAAATTAAAAAATTAACCCACCATAATTGACTGTCTATAAAACCATGTCCCAGGCACTACAGCGTCGGTGTGGTCCCTTCACCCATCTAGTGTGAGTGAGGATACCACTGGACGCTGTATAAATCATCTCATTAAGTAGATGCAAAAAGGCCAATTTATTATTTTTATTTAATTGACTGTACTCACCACTTCACCACTTCAGTCTACCCGAGACCACGGCAACTGTAACGTTGCCGAAATATCGGGAAATAAGGTAATTAAGTTTTACCTAATAAATAATCGCGATTAGACCCGTTCAATATATAACTGTGTATGAGTATCGCGAATCATTAAGAAATACTATAATAAACCTTAACCCTACAGGCCGGTGCATGATCCTGACAACTCACTTCATGGATGAAGCGGACTACTTAGGGGACCGGATTGCAATCATGTCTTCACACAATGTAGACGGCAATATCCTGTAAGCGAGCGATAAGTTGTCTCTTTCTTAAATTAAAAGTGTTTTACACCACTCACCGCCAGTACTCTCCTCGCTGAGCAGGATCTGAAGGCCTAGCGCCATGGCGGTATTGATGCTGAGACAAGTGAACACCTGTACACCCGGCGCTACGCTCTCCTCCAGCGTTAGCAGGGTGGCCGGGATGTACAGAATGAACCACATAACGCCCATGAAGAGTGCGGCCGTGCTCGCTGCGGGAGAAGGTGAATATTGTAGCACACGTTTTCTAAGACCAGATTAAGCATGTATGTATACAGTATTTGTAGTATTAACATTTGTAGAAACAACAGCGTTTCTAATCAATTAAGAAGTATTGTGTGCAATTTTTTCTCTGAAATAAATAGAATTCTGCAAACTATTGTACAACTTTTTGTAACTGTTAGCAGAATTTTGTGAGAGGAATTATAAAAATGACATATTAATTTTTAAATAGTACAAGTGATGTGTTGTTCTTATCGCTCCGGATCAGTAGTACTACCGAGTTGTCGAACTGGTAGTACAAATGATACAATAATGTGTCTCTAGTACTACCAGTAGTACTAGAGACACAAATATTATTAGGTTGTACATTATCGGTAGAGATGTGAGCAAGATAAACATTATTTTATTAGTACAGATTTTAAGGTAGTAATTAACTTTATGCAGTTTTAAAAAGTTATGTCTAAAGATTTTGTTACACTTTAAATAACAGGATTGTAATAAAAATTACGTGCAAAAGCGAATTTATTTCAACAGACATTTCCGGTCGAGCCGGTGTAGATTTGAAATTTAAAAAAGACAGCGGAGGAGTGCAAATAAAGTTGAAAACAAAACTTGAGTCATTCTTCGTTCATTCATTGATTCTTCAGAATTTTGTCGGTAATTATAGTACTGAATGTACGCCATATTAAGTTGCATGGGTTACATAACTGCCTTTGTCGGGCTAATATCACTCTATTGAACAAATATAAATTGAGATGCCCCAGTAATAAGGCGTGAATACGATAATTGTACTATGTAGGATTAGATATAAAACACTTGCACCCATTGCTTTGCTGTCCTGCCCACCCTGTATACGCGCTTGCTTATGTCGCACGTCATTAGTCAATAACCTCTTCAGTCAGTCAGTTTATTCATTGAAATTTTTATTGCACTGCAATTCTAAAAAACAAAAATTGTACCTAATGTAAATACAAAATCTTACAATGCGGCAAGCTTAATGTGCAGTTTAGAATAATGTAAAATAACATAGATAGGGAGCACGCTCACCCTGTATACGCGCTTGCTTATGTCGCACGTCATTAGTCAATAACCCTTCAGTCAGTCAGTTTATTCATTGAAACTTTTATTGCACTGCAATTCTAAAAAACCAAAATTGTAATGTAAATGTAAAATCTTACAATGCGGCAAGCTTAATGTTTAGTTTAGAATGATGTAAAATAACATAGATAGGTAGCACGTGTCATGAAATTGGAAACGAGATAACAGAAAATAATTACTTAAATCCATTCCGTATCTATATTTATCAGCTAAACGGTCCTAACGGCAATTTAAATGTATATTGTAAATGATTTGTTTGTAATGCGGGAAACGGACAAAGGTCCTGGAATAAACACCTTCTCACCGGAAGAAAAGAAGCTGCTGAACATGAAGCAGAGAAAGATCACGCCGACCAAGTAAAGCATTATGAAGAAAAACAGAACCGTCCACGGAGTGTTAGTGAACACCGCATAGTCGCTGAAGCCTTCAGCCGTCGTGAACCAGTTAACCTGGAAATAGGCTACATCTATAGGACACTGCAAGGAAGAACCAAGGAAGAAAGCAAATCATAGTAAGACGATAAATTTGTGTAGCAAGCCAATCAGTTATTTTTAAATTTTAATCATTTTGCTGTAATTTATTGCGTCAGTAATTTCTCAGAAGCCACAAAATATTCAATATCAGAAGGTTAGATAGTAAACATAAAAGCTGAGGAGCACAATTATCACTCGAACATTCCACGAGTGCCGTAAACGTGAACATACCTTCAGAAGTACCACAACAAGGACGGTGGCCACAAGCAACAGTATGAACTGCTTACAAAACCACGCCGTCCAATGTAACCAGGTCGGGAGGCCCATTATCTTCATCGACTCCTAAAATAGAATAATAGGATCAGAAGTGAATAGTAATAATAACTTCCACACAACACAATCACTTGTCCTGGTCCCAAACTAGGATACCCTGTGCTGTGGTAACTAGACAAGAACATCACAAACATGGAAACGCACCCATTTGTACAACTGTACAGCAGCCCCAAGAGGGAAGCGAACCCACAACCGATGTGTCCTATTGTTTCAAGTGTACCTTTATCTTACATAATTCTAGTTAAGGATAAGCCTCGAGCGAGGCAATGCTGCCAGCCTTCTTGGTAATCACTAATATACCGCCCGTTAGCGATCTGGCTTAAATATTTTATTTTATTGAGAAAATATAACCTTCCTGCGATACAGGAAGAGACCCGTGCCCCATCAGTGGGGACATACAAGGGTTGTATCGATCGATTGAGAAAATAGGTCTTAGTCATAGTTTATATTAAAAAGTAAAGTTCCTTTTTCTAGTGTATATTTACACTTTATTATGACAATCGATTTACATTGCGTAGCAGTCTTCTTTATGGAATTATTACAATATGAATTAATGAACCATGAATGGCAGTTCTACGAAACAGAATCCAGATCAAATGCAGTAATTGGACACATTTTTTAAGCCGTACATTTAAGTTCCAAAGTCACAACAAACTATTAACTTAACTTTGCTGCTGAAAAGTGTGAAATCATTAATCACTATAGTAATCACTCAATACTTACTTTAAGCTGCAGCTCCTTCTCGAGCGTGACCGCGCGAACGATGTTGATGGCCGGGTAGCAGAAACTGAGCAGTATGAAGAAGGGAAACATCGCTATCAGCAGCTGCACGGCCAGGTCGCTGGTGTACTCCGGGTGCGGGTAGCGCTGCACGTTCACGTCCAGACCCCGCACGTCAGCCTGCGCGAGCCGCGAGATCAGCTCCATGGAGATGGAGTGCTGGAGCGGCACGAACATCTCGTTCACGTAGCCTGGTGGAGTAGACTAATAAATAAACTCTAACTACGCTTACTATTACGTTGTGGGCACTACGTTTCATTTCATCAATTTTTTTTCCTGTATTGATAGAACGTATATCAAGTCGTCCTGAGTTCATGTCATTATATTTATTTAGAATCAGAAGTAGCGACATGCGAGCTCATAAATTTCAGACAATTTTTAGACACATACATTATGTCTTTCCAGATAAAAGTTGTTACGAGCAAGCTAAAACTTAAACTAAGATGCTTACTTTTTTGACATCCTAAAATTACCTACGGTGATTTTGTTTTTTTTTAAATAAACCAAATTTTAATATATATTTTTTAAATTAAAATTTCTCCAACAATTTCTTTCGGTGACAGTTAAAAGAATGTTCGGTATGTAAGAACGCACCGAACATCCTTTTACGCCCTAATTCAACATAAAAGCGACTATCACGAAATATCCGGGCCTGACATGTATTACAGCCCCGTGCTTTGCTTTTGCCAAGCGACACGTGCATGGCTACTTTAAAAAAAGTGCTATACCGATTTTGTCCATACACTTACCAGGATCGTTCCCGCCTTCATGTGAGTATGGGAATCTCGGCCCCGGTAGCGGGAACAGAGGGAATATCAATGCGGTGCGCCACGAGCGGCCGCCTTGCGCGAAGAGGGAGTTTAGTCGCGGCCGGTCCGGAAACCTCAGCGCATACGACATGTTGCGCGGGAGTTGCGCGTCAGTTGTTATGTCTGGAAGGAACGGCGACATTACATGTTTTGGTCTTTACATGGTCCACGAGATTAAAGTGTGGATTTCTTTGCCTTTGCCATGACTTTTACGACCCGGATTCAAAACTTTCAGCTAATGGTTATTTTATTATATAGGTTACTGATTCCACAACCTGAAATCTAAGTTCCAACTCACGACAGAAACTAATCCCGGCTTAAACGCGTTCCTCACAGATAACTGAAGTTAAATAACCAATTAAACATAAATGGTTATTGTCAAGGAATTTAGATTCGTTATTATTAAATGCTCTTTTCAATATTTTCTATTATTCAAAATATTCCTCGTGTTATAATATTATACTATTTTTATTTTTAATGCACTAACCCGTGCTAAGGAACAAATTTAAAACCTATTTAGAGGCTAAAAATTTCACCCATGCCGGGATTCGAACCCGCAACCTCTGGCTATCCGTGCCAGCGCTCTACCAATTGAGCCATTGGGCGACTCACGGCATCAGTGAAATTTCGAACCTCTTTACACTATTCTCTGTATTACGTACAGGCAGCGACATCTGACTTAAGCAAATTGCATTACTTACAGCCCCGACTACCTACTTTGCAGTTAGGTTTAACATCGGAACGATATCACTGTATTCACATGATTATACTATTTTTATTTTTAATGCACTAACCCGTGCTAAGGAACAAATTTAAAACCTATTTAGAGGCTAAAAATTTCACCCATGCCGGGATTCGAACCAACCAAATCAACCAAATGGAGATTTTGCTCGGAAATATTTGATATTGTTAATGGTTATCTACGGAGACACAATACGAGGGGCGGCTGAAAAGTTTTGAGCCTAAGGTATTAAAAATGCTGATAGAAATGTATAAAAAATTTATTTTTCAATGTAATCTCCCTCTATTTCAATACACTTCTTACATTTGTTTAAAAGAGCTTTTAACCCGGTAAAAAAATATTCACCGTCTTTGCCTTCAAAATGCTCGTTTACGGCCGCCTTCATTTCTTCGTCACTGGAAAATCTTCGTCCTCGGAGGTCCTTTTTCAAATTTGAAAAAAGGAAATAATCACCAGGAGCCAGGTCTGGACTGTAGGGTGGGTGGTTGATTTCTTCAAATCCTGTTTCGGCGAGGGCACGTCTCGCAACTCGGGCAGTGTGCACGGGCGCATTGTCCTGCAAAAACAGGACTCCTTTCGCCAGTTTGCCTCTCCTTTTCTCGACAACCACTTGACGGACTTTTGTCAACAATACGGCGTAATAGTCTTCGTTCACTGTAGTATTTTTGGGAAGGTAGTCGATGAACAAAATTCCTTCGCAATCCCAAAAAACAGTGGCCATGAGCTTGGAAGCCGATCTTTCCACTTTGAATTTCCGTGGCGGCTTTTCTCCCTTTGCTATCCATTGCATTGACTCTTGTTTTGACTCCGGATCGTACTGCCGGATCCATGTTTCATCGACAGTGACGAGGCGAGAAAAAACATCGTCAGGATTATCGCCACAGATGTCCAAAAACTCCTTCGAAGTTGTGACTCGACGCTGCCTGTCCAGTGGCGTGAGCATTTTTGGCACCCATCGCGCGCACACCTTTTTCATGTGCAAATGATTGTGCAAAATGTCACCAATTCGCTCTTTGCTGATGCCTATGGATTCAGCTATCTGCCACATCTTGATTCGCCGATCTTCGAGAACAAGGTTTTTCACTTTTTCAATATTTTCTTCGGTAACGGCGGTGTTTGGACGTCCTGACCTGGGATCATCTTCGAGCGACTCCCTGCCGTGTTTGAATTCACGTGTCCAACGTTTTACGGTGGCAAATGAAGGTGCAGAATCCCCATAAACTGCAGACATTTCTTCAAATATTTTGTCGGCGTTTTGTTCTTCTTGGTGAGGAATTTTATGACAGCTCTGTACTCCAATTTCGTGCAAAGCGCGGATGACTCAGACATGGTGTTGTTTAATGTTCAATTACTAGAAACGTAATGATGATAATGACATGAAACTTGGTATTTATACTACTTAGAATACGCGCAATTAGTGATGCACATTGCGAGTCATTAGTGATTCTTAGAAGTACTTAGGCTCAAAATTTTTCAGCCGCCCCTCGTAACTACGAAGTACTAGCTAGTCTCCGAAGTTTAGCTTACATGGAGTTTAGAATAGAAAAAAATAAGCAGTGCATTCTCCCTCCCAAAAAAATAATTTACTTTACCACCTAATTAGGGAATCATAATACGCGGCGATGGCTCGGTTGGTAAAGACAATGGCTAGTGGTATTTACATATACTGGTACAAACCTGAGAGGTCGTCAGGGAACTGTACTGCAGCTATAACTCGTCTAGTTTCGTTTTCGTTGTAGTAGATACTTCGAAGGTCATCGCTGCTATTGTATCCATCAACTCTTGTCACGATCTTGATGAGCTCATAGACAAGCTCTGCATTAATCAATTCAGCTGGTATATTCTGTATTATGTCCGGGAACATTTCTGCTACTATAGGGTAAATGTCTCGTATATTTCTCGTAAGCATCATGGCTACGGAAGATTGTACCACGTCTCTCAAGACATCGTTTTCGGGTGAATATGCGATCGATAAACGGGGCAAATCCATGCCGGCGCTGAAAAAAATAAGAGAGTATCGATATCAACCCTTGTATGTCCCCACTGCTGGGGCACGGGTCTCTTCCTGCATCGCAGGAAGGTTAGGCCATACTGCACCACGGGGACCAAGTCCGGGTTGGTGGAGGATTGTAAGGCAGTGGCGGGCCTTACTGTCTGTAGAAGTTATCAAACCGCCCAGGCCTGTGATATGGCTTAACGACTGCCATTACATGACAGCCGGCACCAACAGCTTAACGTGCCTTGCGAAGCACGGAAAAACTCAGAAAAAAATGCCACTAGCGGTAGTCACGGGAACCCATCCTGCACCTGACCGCGCCTGTTGTTCCGTAACTCAAGTGATTGATTCCAATCACTCGGTTCGACTAGGCCACGAGCGCAACTGATAAAGGTCCATGATTAAATCTTAAACTCTTACTCTTACACACTGTTTTTGCCTCGATTTCCTTTCAATATGCCTGTGCCAACTTTTTTAAAATTTGGATTGTATTGTCAAAGAAGCGGTTGAGGAGTGTTTTAGATAAAATGCTCTACCCTTCCCCGTAGCAAGCCTCAGTCGAAGTACTCCCGTAGCCAAGAGCGGACCCGGGTCTGCTTATGTGGAAAGCGTGCTCTAACCCGGGCGCCGAGGTTTAGAGGGCAGTGTCGGCTGCCCTGCAGTTTCGGGTGCCCTGCAGTTTCGGTTTATTGTTCACGGTTTTGGAGTATGTATGCAATCTAATAATTTAGATTTCCTTTGACCCTGAATAAGATCCGGCTACAAATTATTTGTGCGAGGTATCTATTTAAAAAAAAATATCCTTCCTCGATTCAGTAGGACTTGGAGGGAAACGCGCGAAATTTCCACGGATAGGGAATGATTTTACAATGTTTTTTGGCTAAAATAATAATAACTTCCACACAACACAATTACTTCACCTGGTCCCAAACTAAGATACCATGTTCTATGGTAGCCAGGCAAGGGCGTTACAAACACGATCAAAAACACAAAATTGAATTAAAGAAATATCGTGAGCTCTTGAGATCTTAAATGAGATTTTGACTCCCCGTTTTATATAATTTGTTATTTATTATTAAAGTTAACATGACAAGTTTCATTAGCAAGCAATAATTCGCCGATACAGAATACAGAATAAATCATTTTGACGATGTGTTGTTGTGGTATTCTACATGGTGATGTAAATTAGAGAATGTGCATGACCAATGTTGTATTTAAGCATACAGCGCCTTGGAATAACTTATGTAAATGCCTTGTAAAGTGACAATATAGGTAGATACCTACCTTCACGTAATTTATAGGTACACGTGTTCATTTAAAAAAAAACCTTGTCATCTTACGGATTTACGGTATTAATATATTCCAATATTTTATTGGCGATAAGCAGTAGGATGATTCATAAAACAGTGGACAAACATTTTCTTCGAAATTCGCACTTCCACACGACCGATAAGGTCTAATTGTGGTTGCTTTTGAAGCAATCCTCTACAAATGTTACGAGTAAGTAATGAGTACTCGTGCACCAACTCTAAAGTTACAGGGGTCGCAAAACCAAGACCACCGTTGTTACTTAACAAAACAAGATTCCTCTAAAACAGTCCTCTGAGACACAATATATAATCTGTGGTGAGGTCTTTCCCTTACCACAGTCTATATAAAGTGCATCTGAGGAATGTTTTAAAGGAATCGTTTTTTGTTCCCAGCCGGGGCTCGAACTCGGGATCTCTCGCATAGTAGGCAGATGCGTTACCGCTGCGCCACACAGGCCGTCACAACCTAACCTAACACTCTATGAACTTGCTTATATGTTACTTAAGTTTGAAAAAAATATTTTCAATTGAATATAATAAACAACACCGTAAAAATCTAGTAACTCAAATATGAAGCAATAAGGCCGCCAATTGTACTGTATCTTTGTAATTATGTTTTGTTTGTTTTTTCCTGGTTACAATAAAGAATATTCTTATCTTATCTTATGATGTGAAACATAGGAGAACGTATATAGTATGTAAGGTATGTTTATAAATATTCATTTTTAAAGTATGTATTTTTTTCCTGGTACCTAGGTATCTAGTAAAGAATATGCTTGTCTTACAGGAATACTTACAGTACCATCGCAGAATAACTAAGCGAATCCGCAGGGATAGGCGGGTACCGTGACTCAGCTTCCACGTAAGGCTCAATCTGCCACCTCAGCATTAGTACCGCAGACATAGCGAGCACGGGTACTAGCAGTTCCGCCACGGTCTGCCCAGGATGCCGCCATTGCATCAGGAAGTTCTTCCACATCAACAGACGAAACTTGGCAAAGGCGCTCGCCTCCTTCCTCGCGACGTCACCTCTCATTATCTGCAACTAGTATCAACTTTGCAATGACGCACAGGCTGTTATTACTTAAACTGGTGTTACTTTGTTCTATTACACTAATTATTGTCCGGCCGTCATAAAAATGCCATTGACATTTAATTAGACATCGCACATCCAGCGAACACCCCCACCATGGTCATTCCAATGTAAATTGAAACGTCATAGGAATTATTAGTACGGACGGACTCTTACGGATTAGGTACTACTGTAATATCTGTGTAATTTCCTTTTTTATGTACAATAAAGTGTTCTCTATCTATATATCAACGGTGTGGCTCAGCTTTAGCTTTTCTAAGGTCCCACTGAGGAAATAAATTGTGAAAAGTTCCGCAATAAGTCATGCATGACTCACCAGTCCACCACAGGCGTCTGAGAGACAAGTTGATATAACTTTTAAAATAAGCAGTCAAGACATGCAAACTACAGTAACGAAATTAATGACTGTCACATTTGTGCTAGTCTTCTGTAATGCGTGATCACGCGTATCCTGTATAGGTATATTTACACTTCTGCACGTGGGAAGGCGGTCCCACATTGCCAGACTTTTGCATCACGAGATAGATTAGGAACTGAATAATTTATGAAAATCACTTCAAAATCGCGTGCTTGCAGATAACGCTTTATGATTCCACAAAATTGTCTTTACCGTCGACATGATATGCGGCAAAAGCGATTATAATTAAAAGTATTGGCTGAAACCGAGATCATGGTTGTTATTTACCCAGAGGTAAAGAGTAATACTAATTTAAACATTTAAAAGTAGTGGATAAATAGTGGTAAGAATATTATGCACCTCTAACCGGATAAGCGCTGAACAACACTGTTTGAATCACGATCTACTACAAGGATGGACCTCGGGATTCGCTCGAGTCGCGAGACAATAGTGCGGTCGGTATTGTTACATTTACTGAGTAGAAGAATGTTGATCACTTTATCACAGCAAAGGATAACGCACCCTTTAGATATTTGCAGAGCACTGATATTAATTTCATCACTTACCTAATTAGCCAATGAGTAGATACTAAACTTATTTATATTTACGTCACATAACTTCGTAAAGTAAACGACACACGCTTTGGCTAGCTGCGTTAGGACGACACTGAGTAATCAATATTTAAGGTTCGATAAATATTTGTACTGATAGGTAAGTGCTGATAGCATTGATAACGTTTTCAGTCGCTTTTATTACTTATTGTCGTCTATTTGCATAACATTTTGGGCGCAATAACATTTATTATGCTTTCTTTATAAACGCGTAACTAAATGTTCGGCACAAAGGTTGATGACACGAGGACAAACATATCGGTTTGCACTGTCACCTTAATTTTACCATTTTTGTACATAAAAATATCAAATAAATAACAGCAGAAAAACGTCCGAAAATGCAATACTCTTCGATTAACAGTCGAGGCGTGGTCCGAAATGTTAGTTCAAGGATTCCCAAAGAGGGAACGGCGTTCCAGTCGATTTTTTTTATATAGCCTATAAACGTACCACAGCAGATGTGCCCTGCAGTAGTACGTTTATAGTCTCTCTCAAAGAGAGAATATGGGCTTAATTACCACGCATCCCGACCGCGGTACGCAATTTCAAGCACTGAAGCATTCAGCTTGAGATATTCACACACCTGAGACACTTAGGTTTCCTCACGATATTTTCCTTCACAGTTTGCGAGTGGTATACGGAGCATAAAGTGGAGTGAGCTACTATAACTTCAGAAACTTAGAAAACATACTCATTGGTACATGCCCGCATTGAGAATTGAACCTGGGTCTCACGCTTCCAAGTCGCTTCCATTGTTCTACCCACTGAGCTACCACCGTGCACCGCTGATATCGAAATATAATTAATAGTTTTTTTAATCTTACTAGCTGACCCCGCAAACGTTGTTTTGCAATTTTAATTAGCGTACGACGATTCTCAGACCTTCTAAATATACAAAAAAAATCATAAAAATCTGTTTCGGAGGAGTTCAATAACAAACACCTGAACCCGTTATTGCGCTGCGAACTGAAAAATCTTGGTTAAAGCGCTGGCATAGTATTCCGTTCGTATCCGCTTCGGGTTATTTTTTTTTATACATTCATTAAAATATTGTTTAAAAATGTAAGGATTAAACTTCTATTACTTCATAACTATAAACTAGTTATTGGATGGTCCCGTTACTGTTTAAGTCATTAAAATTAATTGTATATGTAGTTGTAAATATACTCTTACCGCCGGTCTCTGAATTCACAATTTCAATAACCCCTTATTTCTCGTAACCTAATCTGTTACTCTACATTTAACATTATTATCAGTGTGTCAAAGTGTATACCAATAAAACAACTGACACCTGTTAAGCGAAATTTCCAATTCGGAAACCGGTGGTAAAAGTAGTTAATTTTTTTCTTGAAAGTTCAATATAACTACAATACAACAGTAACTAGACAAACAAAAACTAAGAATAGAGAATGGCCACTCAGAAAGGTTTTCGAAAAAATGTTTTACTCCCTCTACGAGTTTTTATGTATAAGACACGCCACTTGTAATTGTTTTGAAAACGTCGATTATTTAAAAGTAAAAATAGGTACTGTTCTATTTTCAAATTTCCCTCCGCATTTTTTTGGGAGCCCATTAAAATTTTCTTGTCTCATAAAAAAATGGATCTGCATCGAGAACATTTTCGTGCTATGATTTTTTTAAGATTTCAAATGTGGCTTAAAACCTGATGAGTCATTTGATCGAAAACGAATTGCTTTTAGGATGAAGAACCTTCAAAAGCAACCATCTACCGCTGGAATAGCGAGTTCAAACGCGGTCGTCTTACTTTGGGGGATGAACAAAGGAGTGGTCGTCCTACGATGGCTGTCACCGAAGAAAGTGTGCTGGCAGTAAAAAAATTATTCAAGAAAACAGACGAGTTACGTACGAAGAGATTCAGCACACACTGCAAATTGGTTCAGGAAGTGTTCACAAATTTGGCACGAGCACCTTCGCCTAAGGAGAATTATAGTTTACCGCTGGGTGCCTTACAACCTCACCGAAGCTCAGAAGCAGGCCCGTGTGGATTGGTGCCGTGATATGTTACAAAAATTTGATGCTGGCTCGTCACGGCGCGTGTACGACATTGTGACAGGTGACGAATCCCGGATTTATCAATATGATCCAGAAACAAAGCTTCAGTCGACAGTTTGGCTGTTTCAAAATGAACCAACGCCTACGAAAGTGAAGCGATCGAGGAGCGCAGGAAAAATTTTGATCGCTAGTTTCTTCACTTTGACGGGGTACCTAATTTCAATTCCACTTCGAGACTAAAGCAGCATCAACGTGAATGGTTTAAATAACACAAAGAAGTTTTTAATACAGTTGCTCAAAAAGTGGCGTATTACAGGGAAGTATTATATAGCGTGCGGGTTCTGTGGCTATTACACACTCGTGCTTTTTTTTACCTTTCCCGCACTCTTGCGTTTTCTTTCTCAACTGTCAAAATAATGTCTATTAAAAAGAAAAACCATGAAGTTTTTACTAAAAAAAATCATAGAAGTTTTTATGAGCTACTAATTTGTTTCAATATCAGATTTAATGATTTGATTGAATGTGTTAAGTTAGGTTTCATTTCATTTCATCTCATTAAATTTTCATTTCATATCAATAAAAAAAATCTACTGAAGACTTGGCTGTATAGGCATAGTTCCCTTTGCCTACTAGAATGGGTGAAGAAAAAAAATCTGCTTATATTTTTTTTACGGTTGGCGCCATTTTCCAAATATTTTTTCTTTATTAAATTGCTTGTTTTTTTCGCAACTGTACAGCGTTGCCAACTCTACGTCTTTTTACGCAGATCTACGTATTTAGGCCGTTCCAGAAAACCTACGAACTTCAGTCACGGAATCTACGTATTTTTAATCAAATTAAACAATTCAAATCCAAATCCATTAGGCTGAATAGGAAAAATATCTATTACTGTCACAAAAAAAAAAAAAGTTCAAACATTCCGTTCATCGCACACTCGCCTCGCCACAACAACGGTCACGTCATTCATAAAAACCTGAGATAAAAACTCACGTCATGGCGACTATCTGCTTACCTAAAACGAAACGTCTCTTGCTCGCTCGCCGCGCGCCAGAAAAAGTGAAACGTCAACTGAAAACGTAGTGTTTATATTTATATGCTCTGTGGTCAACTGGAGTATTCTTTTCAAATCCCCTTCCAGTTTCGTTTCGTCGTTCGTTTGTGTTAATTTTCATATGAAAATAAGCAGTGCGTAGAGGGAGTAAAACTAACTCTATCTACGAAGCAGTGACAGTGAGGAAAACCGAATCGTTACTCCCACTTAAAAAAAGAAAGCTACATTATGAACAAAAATACTCAAACTTATGGGAAAAAGACAAGAAGTATTCAGCTTGGGTTAAAAAGCAACAAAGGTCATAAAAAAGAACGTAGATCTACGAACTTTTCCTATGCAATTTTTACTAAATCTAGGTAATTTTCTAATCTGGCCTACGTCATTTTCAAAATCTGAGTTGGCAACACTGCAACTGTATTAAAAAGAGTCGTTCAGTACACGTGCGGAACCGTCATTGCAACTTGTTCCGACTGTCAACGCTCGCCTTCGGCTGCGCCTCGGCTCGGGTAGACATTTGTCGGAACTCTTTGTAATGACAGCCTTTCCGCACTTGTAATGAAATATACTATTTTTCTGAATTGAGCAACAAACGACCGAACGCCGGGCTCCGCGGGGTCCTTCTTCACCACGACAACGCGCCCGCGCACTCTGCGATCAAAACGAGGGACTTCCTGGACTCACACCGGTCAGAGTCTTGGGACACCCTCCTTACAGTTCTGATTTGGCTCCATGTGACTTCTTTTTATTCCCTAAAATTAAAAATCAGCTCAAAGGGATACAGTTTTCATCGCCGGCAGGCGCGCTAGCAGCGTTTGAGAAGGCCGTGGATGGAAAAGGTGTCTGCGAAGGACTGGAAAAAATGTTTTGAAAATTGGTTCAGACGCATGAAACTTTGTATAGAGGCTGGTGGAGAGTTCTTTGAAAAGATTTAATAAAAATATTTTTTTCATAAAAGTTAGTTTTTTAGTTTCTCAAAACTTTCTGAGTGTCCCACGTATGTAGTCCAAATAAAATATGTAATGGGATATCACGTAAATTACTTGATATATGAATGAAGCGCACTTCTTAAAATGACAACAAAATGTATTTTCTTTTAACTATTGGTACATAAACTAAGACTATAAATACATAAGATCATACTTATTTATAGCAACTATCTATTGCCACCGATAGTGTGCATAGGCTCTATTAGCTTCACACTGTCTATGCAAGTCTTGCTTCCTCTTGACCACTTTGCCGGTGTTGTTAGCAGCATCGAGGATCTCCCAGGCGAACTGCTCAGGAAAGTGGATAGTCCTTTCTTTGTCATTGGTGGCCTCCAAGAGCCACTTTATTGCTAGGAATAGGGAACGTCTCTCCGTTATGGGACCTGGAACCTGAAAATATTTACAAAATTATGAGTACACAAAACGTCACAATAAAGAAAATACATCTTCGCTTCTACAGATATTAGAAAATATAAATAAATACTCATGGACATATAACACAGATCTCGTTAGCCCCATACTAAGTACTACTAAATGACTTGTATTACAGGTGCTAACTCGACGATAGATTTAATACAATAAATACATGCCGGTTGCGGGTTCGAATCCCGGCATGGGTGAAATTTTTAGCCTCTAAATAGGTTTTTAAATTTGTCCTCAGCACGGGTTAGTGCATTAAAAATAAAAATAGTATAATCATGTGGGTACAGTGATATCGTTCCGATGTAAAAACCTAACTGCAAAGTAGGTAGTCGGGGCTGTAAGTGATGCAATTTGCTTAAGCCAGATGTCGCTGCCTGTACGTAATACAGAGAATAGTGTAAAGAGGTTCGAAATTTCACTGATGCCGGTGAGTCGCCCATTGGCTCAATTGGTAGAGCGCTGGCACGGATAGCCAGAGGTTGCGGGTTCGAATCCCGGCATGGTTGAAATTTTTAGCCTCTAAATAGGTTTTTAAATTTGTCTTCAGCACGGGTTAGTGCATTAAAAATAAAAATAGTATAATAAATACATAGATAACAAACAGAGACCCGCGACAAACTAGAAATGTTCGTTTCCTAGTTTGACCCGGTCGGGGATCGAACCCGACCCAAAGTTAGTCGAGTTTTAAGGTAAGGATTCAATATAATAGTAGTTTATGATACTGTTGCATAATAAGGGTTCTTATAACAGGAGTGTGTTTTAAAAAAACGGGCCGTTGTAAGCGAGTTGTTTTATAGTATCACACGAGTGTTATAAGACCCAGCTATGTACAGTGTCATACACTACTTTATCTACTCTCATACTATAATACATACATAAGATAATATTAAACAGAAACAAAATTTGTTTAAATATTGAAAAAAACTTTTTAATACAGTTGCTCAAAAAGTGGCGTATTACAGGGACGTTTAGCTTGCGGGATGTGGGCTATAATTACACACTCGTGCTTTTTTTTACCTTTCCCGCACTCGTGCGTTTTCTTTCCCAACTGTCAAAATAATGTCTATTAAAAAGAAAAACCAACCATGAAGTTTTTACTAAAAAAAAATCATAGAAGTTTTTATGAGCTTGACTCTGGCCACCGAGAGTTGAACCCAGCATTTATTTAACTGACAACACTATTCTACATGTCAGTTTGACACTGACATTTGAAGTCTATGGTTCGAGGTTGTAATTGCAGTATTGTTTGATGTGTGTTTTGATAGATTTCTCTCTCAAATATGAATAAAACTATAAAAAGTGGTGTAAGGCAGCTTCTATTTACAATGTTGTGTAAATACAAGCAAAAACAAGAGGAGAAAGAAGTATTGTTCAAGCAGAAAACGGAATGTTTGAACTCTATTTTCAATTTTATAGGTAAGTAAACAAACATCGATGTCATGTTCTTGATACTTGATTGATCCTTGTTATTTTAAATTATAACATCTTTGTTTATTACTTATGAAATGTTATTTTTCTTATTGAATGGTATTTTTATAGAACATCTTCAAGAAGAGTCCAATGAGAAACAGGAAGTTTTGCAAAATCTCCAAAAGCTTAAACAGTTTGAGCAGGACGAGCTGCTATCACAAAACAAGTACTTTAAACAAGTTTCATCTATGACAGGTAAGTGGTACCTAAAATTCTTACTTAAATCTGTAACACTCATCCAGAAGTACAATGGGCCCTTGCAATGGGCCCTTGTTCTTAACACATAAGTTAAACTGCTGTAGGTACTTCTGGGAATCCAGATTGCTCTGAGAAAAATAAATGTTAGTCATGTACTTTATAAAATGTATTCAATAGACTGCCAATCAATTTATACTTTTCAATATTTTCATACCTTTTCTTTTTTTTCACAGATGTCAGTTTTTCTACGTTGAAAAGAATAAACAATGAAGGAAAAGTAAATGATGGTATTTTCAGTACACCAGGCAAGAAACGTCCCCGTCAAGCCACAGTATCTGACTTGGATAGTTTTGACATTCAAGCGATCAGAAATAAAATAAATGAGTTTTATCTGGTGAAGAAACAAGTGCCAACACTGAGAAGACTTTTGGTCGACTTAAGGCAAAGTATTAACTTTACTGGTTGTAGAGAAACTTTGCGTAAAATACTCATGGCAAACGGCTTTGAGTTCAAAAAAAATAAGAACCAGCGTTCTGTACTTATTGAACGTTATGATCTTGCTGCCTGGCGTCACAGGTATTTAAGAACCATTGCAGAAAAACGTGCTGATGGTAAAAGAATTATTTACCTAGACGAAACATATGTTCACCAGAACTACAAAAAAAAAAAATCATGGCAGGGACCATCAACACAAGGTGTTTTCGAAAGTATTTCACCAGGAAAACGGTTTATTATTGTTCATGCAGGTTCAGAGCATGGCTTTGTGCCCAATGCCCTCCTAACATTCAGCACGAAGTCACTTAAGGCAGATTACCATCATGATATGAACGCCTCAAATTTTAATAAGTGGTTACGTGAAAAACTGATACCGAACCTAAATGAACCAAGTGTGATCGTGATGGACAATGCCAGTTATCAGTATCACACAGTGCAAATAAATAAAGCCCCAAACACAAATTCTCTCAAAGGAAATATTCAAGATTGGCTCCAGTCTAATAATATTCAATTCGAACCATACCAAAGCCGGGAGGAACTTCTGCTTTTGGTGAATAAGCACAAACCTGAACCAGTGTATGAAGCTGATGAAATTTTGAAACAACATGGCCATGAGGTGTTGAGACTTCCGCCATATCATTGTGACCTCAACCCCATCGAGCTCATCTGGAGTTTAGCAAAGAGGAAGGTTGCTAGCAAAAATGTTGCTGCATCGGCCGCAGAGATGGAAATAATAATAAAAAAATCATTTGGGAGCATAACCTCAGATGACTGGAAAAAAAATACTGACCATGTACTTCATATTGAAGAACAATATAAGACCCGAGATGGGATTACCGAGCAGATGGAACAATTCATTATCAGCGTTTGTGAGAGTGACTCTAGCAGTGACAGCAGTTCTGACGAATCAATGGGAGTAGAATACTTAGAGTCTGATTTTGATTATAATGAATAAATTGTATTAAAATATACATTGCCTATTTTTTTATTTCCTGATGTACTTTTTTAGTTGAGAGAAAAATGAATATTAAAATATGTCTTGCTTCACGATATTCCACTATGTTCCTATATCGAAATCCGAAAAAAAACTCGCATCACGTGACCAGACAATTTTTATGGGAGATAGAAAACATTTTTTTCGATTTAGATATGGGTTTCTTTGGAAGAGTTGTTCAGTTTCATGGGTAGATTCACCTTCATTTAGATGCTTTTTGGAACATCCTATAAAGCTCCTAAGCCAGAAAATGATCAAAACCTTTTTTTCCATCTACATTATGTGATACCATATAAAGATTTTTTGAATTTGCCGCGTTTTGCTGGGTTCAACTCTCGGTGGCCAGAGTCTACTAATTTGTTTCAATATCAGATTTAATGATTTGATTGAATGAGTTAAGTTAGGTTTCATTTCATCTCATTAAATTTCATTTTCATTTAATATCAATAAAAAGATTCTACTGAAGACTTGGCTGTATGGGCATAGTTACCTTTGCCTACTAGAATGGGTGAAGAAAAAAAATCACTGCTTATATTTTTTTACGGTTGGCGCCATTTTCCAAATATTTTTTCTTTATTAAATTGCTTATTTTTTTCGCAACTGTATTAAAAATAGTCGTTCAGTACACGTGCGGAACCGTCATTGCAACTTGTTCCGACTGTCAACCCTCGCCTTCAGCTGCGCCTCGGCTCGGGTAGACATTTGTCGGAACTCTTTGCAATGACAGCCTTTCCGCACTTGTAATGAAATATACTATTTTAGGTCTAGCCGTCGGCTTGACCCTTCGGAGATAACGTCTAGTTCTCTCTACGTGTCTATGTGTGCATTAGACCCCCATCTGACAACCCTCCCCGCGACCCGAGTGCTCGAGGGGTGCGGGGAAGGGCACGCTGCGGCGGCGGCGGCGCGGAGCGATCCTCAGTACGCTGATTTTCTTCGCGTGAGCTATGTCCGTATACCCAGCAGGACCCTACGTCTGATTCGATTAACGATTAAAGTTTCACTTACCTAGTAATTAGTACCTTCTGAAAAGTGTAAGTAAAATAATAGTACTTTAACAGTTAGCCAGAAAACTTACATGTTTTGCCAGCAGGACCCTCCGTTGTTAGAAGGTCTTCAGACCAGTAGTGTATGTCCCCGTATAGCGGTCAATTAGTACCTTTAGATTTTTCTCCTTTTCTTAGAAAAAAGTTATTAGTTTATAAGAAATATACCTACAAAAGATTTATTTTGCCAGCAGGACCCTTTTTTGTTTTAGGGTTTTCAGTCCAGACAATCATATTTCCGAACAGCTTAATATTAGTACCTTTCATGTATATGTGGTACGTAATTAAATATCATCGAAATAAATAAAAAAAATGCTTTTCATTTTTAGGTAAAATTAGACAGAGCTAGTCTATGCATGTAAAGAATATGAGGGAGTGTAGCTTCTGAAAACTGGTTGATCTATGAACTGCTATCAGTGTTACCAGTATACTCAGTGTTACCAAAGGAGTTTGGTCAACAGCATACAAATATCAGTAAGACTAAATAAAACTGACGATTTCCGTCGAATCCAATTACCTAATTTCAAAGACTAATTTGGCATGGATACAATAGAGTGAATTTCATCAAAAGTTTTTTTTGTGTAGTTTCGGTGAGATTTTTTTATTCCAGCCCCATTCTTATATATGTTTCTTTGGTAACAAATAAAAATTTAGCCATTTTTGTAACATGCGTGGGAGTGGACGTCAATTATCATCAAAACTTACTTAAATATTCAGTAATAAAATTTGATGTGTCCACTGAAATGAAAAGTATCCACTGAAATAATAACTTTGGTTGTCTGTCGGATATTAAATATGTTATTATTGTGCGGAATATAAACAATGCTCAAACAAAGATGAATTTAATACACAATTTTGAAATAAATGAAATGAATATAAAACTAGTTAATTATGATAATAGTGAATATTCTTTATTTTATGCACTAACCCGTGCTAAGGACAATTAAAAAAAAAATTAGTCGCTAAATAAGTTTTGTTGTTAATGGCCACCGAAACGAAAAAAAAATTGTCCCCATGTCAATGAAATGATAAACTAAATTTTTTGGCGGGAAACAAGACGTTGCGACCGGTGCAAACGCACCGAGAGCTCGAGCCGGACTCAACCGAAGTGAGTAAATTTGAGGGGGGCGCAGCAATGCAATGTTGACGAAGCTATTTTACTAAAACTTTCTGTCCACTAAAATGATAACTTTTTTCCGGACTAAAGTTGTCTGCCTGTCAAATGTATAAGGAGGAAAATTTTAGACAAACAAATGGTTTTTTTGACAGACTATTTAATTTGATGAAATGAAAATAGATTCAAATCCATATAATAAATCGTATTTTCAGGCTACGATTTTTATGAGCGGAATTGGGTTCAGGACAGGTCACAGTGATGATAAAATGACTGATAATTTTTTTTGGGTGTAATATACGCAGTAACTAATTTTTTTTTGCCAAAGTAGAGAAGTACTTACTTTACTAAGAAAAAATATAGCAAAAAACCTTTTTAGATATCAAAAATTCCACCCATGCCGAGACTCGAACCCGCGACTTCTGGCTAACCGTGCCAGCGCTCTCCTAACAGAGCTAATGGACGACTTACCGACATCTGTGAAATTTCGAACCTCTTTATAATTCTCTCTTAGCACGGGTTACTGCATTAAAAAGAATATAAAAATATAGCACATCATAAAACAGCATTTTGCCCTACCCTTCTCAGGTTTGCCGTGTGTTTTTTTGCTTCGGCAATTCACCCTAATAAAGTGTACACATTTTTTAAATTCTAGGGTAACTGGTTTCGACGGAAATCGTCGGTTTTTTTATTCTTACTGATATTTGTATGCTGTTGACCAAACTCCTTTGGTAACACTGAGTATACTGGTAACACTGCAGTTCACAGATCAACCAGTCTTCAGAAGCTACACTCCCTTAAATTCTTTATATGCTTAAACTAGCTTTGTCTAATATCACCTAAAAACGAAAAGCATTTTTTTAATTTATTTCGATGTTATTTAATTACGAACCTTATAAACATGAAAGGTACTAATATTAAGCTGTTCGGAAATATGATTGTCTGGACTGAAAACCCTAAAACAAAAAAGGGTCCTGCTGTCAAAATAAATCTTTTGTAGGTATATTTCTTATAAACTAATAACTTTTTTCTAAGAAAAGGAGAAAAATCTAAAGGTACTAATTGACCGCTATACGGGGACATACACTACTGGTCTGAAGACCTTCTAACAACGGAGGGTCCTGCTGGCAAAACATGTAAGTTTTCTGGCTAACTGTTAAGGTACTATTATTTTACTTATACTTTTCAGAAGGTACTAATTACTAGGTAAGTGAAACTTTAATCGTTAATCGAATCATACGTAGGGTCCTGCTGGGTATACGGACATGCGTGAGCTGTGTATTTGGTTCGCGCAACAACAGTGCTACTGTTCGAGCGTTTATTTAAAGGTATTTATTAAATATTTTTATTATTTTCTATTCTAGAGATAACTAACCCATTAACGTGATTTTTTCTTTTGTGACTTTTTATATAGAATTTTATTTTCTGTTTTAATTCGATAAAATTTTGAAAAAATGGATTACTACTAGCTTCATTAGTTTTCATTATATATTTATTTATTGTTAACTTGTGTAACAGTGAAAGTCTTAAAGAATTAAGATACCTTGGATTTTTATACATAGGTATTTAATAAAAAGACACCTAGACGCCCTTGCTGCAATCAACTTTTTACGGGAGTACAGGTCTATGCTTTACTCTCCGAAATCCTCAAAATGCCTTTTGGCTGAGGGTTGGTATCGTATCCGCAAGGATTCATATCAACGCATCAAGCGTCGTATCAATTATTGATGCGAGTCGCCGTAATCTTTGTCGCACGTCGCGACGAATGTCGTTATGCGTCGTGTCAATTTTCACAACACGTCGTATCGAATGTCAAGACGCGTCGCCGTAATCTTTGACGCTCGTCGTATCAGAAGTTGTTATGCGTCGTGTCAATTTTCGCAACACGTCGTATCGAATGTCAAGACGCGTCGCCATAATCTTTGACGCACGTCGTATCAGAAGTTGTTATGCGCCGTGTCAATTTTCGCAACACGTCGTATCGAATGTCAAGACGCGTCGCCGTAATCTTTGACGCACGTCGTATCAAACGTGTTGAATAAATACGTCGTAATAAAGAAGCGCTCGTGGCCTAGGCGAACCGAGTGATTGGAATCAATCACTTGGTTAAGCAACAACAGGCGCGGTCAGGTACGAGATGGGTGAGCGTCCCGTGACTACCGCTAGTGGCATTTTTCCGAGCACTTCCGTGCTTCGCAAGGCACGTTAAGCCGTTGGTGCCGGCTGTCATATAGTGGCAGTAGTTAAGCCATGTCAGAGGCCTTATGGGCGGCTTGATAACTTCTGACAGTAAGGCCCGCCACTGTCTTACAATCCTCCACCAACCCGGACTTGGCCCCCGTGGTGGAGTATGGCCTAACCTTCCTGCGGTGCAGGAAGAGACCCGTGCCCCAGCAGTGGGGACATACAAGGGCCGATAATAAATAAATATGAAGAGGTGTCGTGCCAATTTTAACAAAGAGACGTGTCTATTAATGAGATGCGATACATGAAATTCCGAAGTGCGAATCAATTTACAAGCATTGCCAATTGGTTCACGCTCAATTTTGACAAAGCATTTTCACTAAATGCCATTTTGACAAATGACTCTTTACAAAACATCATCGCCTTGGCGTTCGTGGCGACTCGCCTGTCCTGGGATAATAGGACAGGGTGAGGGTTGTTAGGGTTATAGAATCGAATGACGTTCCCTACCCCTCAGAGAATGAGATTAATAGTTGTCGTGCAACAAATCCTGCGAAGTTCTGATTCTGTACTTCTTGGCAAGTTACTTTTTACTAAACCGACAGTAACTATAGTTGAGATCTTCGATCCTGTTGTAAAAACCAAATGGAAGAGGTTGTATCGCCTCACCAAAGCAGATTAATACATTAATTTCTGCAGAACTTTGGTTATACGTCCCAAAATCATGGCTGAAAAAGTTCACGGACTTATATTCCAATTGGAAATATTGAGAAGGCAAAATATCTCTGTCGTTAGTAAGACTGGCGACTTCTAAGCTCCTAGTCGGGTCACCTGCACAAACAATACCCGTAAACGGTTTCAGAGAGCCTTGAGATTTACTCCTCTTGCTACTTAGCACCTAGTAATCTAGCCCACTTAGACTAGATTAGTTTTGCAGAGGTAAAAAAGAGGTCAACAAATATCTTACGAATGTCAGTCAAGCTAATTCGATAAATAGAATACGCCTAGATAGCAGAAGAACAATGCTACGAGGGTTTGTAGGCGTCTAAAGATTGGTTCGAGTACCCATTGCTTAATATACTAGAGCCCTTCGGGGAACTATACGTTAAAAGCAAAGAGAAAATTTTTATTATACCTACTCCTGTGCTAGAAGCTGAACTGTCTATACCTATGAAGACTGTGCCTAGTGTGGCGCAAAGTTTACAGTGTCAGAAGTTTCAACAACAGTATTGGGAGAAATTGTGATAGAATAAAGTATAAAACGAAAGACAGGCCACACCCGCCTTTTCACTTAGAGTAAAACTCGCTACTCGCAATGAAGACGCAATGAAGTTATTATGAGTTATGACCACCTGATCCAATCAGATTAGACCCTTTATCCAATTCTCCGTGATCTTCTACACCGAAAAACGCACTTACAAAATCTTTAAAGCGCTGCGTGGAAAATGCAATGTGCTTGGCGTAGCACCCATAAAACAAACATCGAACAGCATCGCCCTGCTGAGCCCTGTTCTATGTTTCGGAAAATAACTAGATCTTCTGCTGTGCACGTACACTCTACGTACTTTCAGTTCCTCCTGTTGGAAGGAGAGCACAGGCTATCGAGACCAACGCAGGGTTATCACGCTTAAATCTGAACACCTTCTCAAGGCTTTACATAAAAAAATTCTTTTGCACGCAGCCTTATTTGAGGGGCACTCTTGCATTACCATGGCAAGATAATAGGGGCTTCTTAGCTTTCTTTTCCGAAGTTTAAACATAGCCTCGAGCTAATGCCAGGAATTAAGCCAAATTTAGTCAACTAAACCAGTTTACAAATGGATGTTGACATAGACAGTTTTGTGAAATGTAAAGCTCTAGTCAAGTTACAACTTTAAACAGGCTATTCTATCACACTCATCATGAAAAATATACAGCCAGGATGCCTCTTAATTCCTAAATCTGACAGAGCTTTAAAACTGGTCATAAAATGTAAAACTTCTCAATGCCATTGCAGAGTCGTTTCAATTAATCATCCATTGGAATAACACCAATTTTCTACAGAAAGATGATTTTTAGGCATGTTACATCTGTCAAAAGGTGTATTACAGGCTGTTTTTCGTTCAACTGACAGCCCTGCTTTTCGGTATTTCAGTAAAGCTCCACATATTCTTTTATTTCAGTAGGTAACAAGAGAACTAAGAGGTAATCGAATGGTTGTATACCTCGACGTATTCAATGAAGCTCTTAACAAAAGAGCCTATACCTACATTCTTACCGAGGAAGATTGGCAAATAAACCGAAATATATACATCTTGTCACCTTAGCGGACGGTACTCTCTGTAGGTGTCTAAAAAGATAAAAACTATCCGGTGGTACCCAAATACTCCTAGAGTGGGGTCGCATGACCTGGTGCAATCAAATCCCTATAAAGTCAATTGAGGCATGCCGCAATGCAACCTGGTCCTATTAGGCCTCTTATACTGTCGAAACTACAAAGATCGGCAATTTACAATTCTATAATTATTTTAGAAGATCTTATTTGATGGGAATACAGCCTACATAAAACATCGCAAATGTTTTACAATGGTCTGAAGAGCTTTTTCGTCTCTGATATGATAACACAGGTTTCCGTTGGTATGTAAACTGTTACCGGAAAATCACCAAGTCCAATGGCACTCAAACGTAAGAAATACTTTTTTTTCGGGACTGTTTGTGATCTCCTGGAACGTCACCTAATGTCAGTTTGGTCATGCAATCACTCAGTGGTGGCTTACGCCAACCGCGAGCGGGTCGAGAGTTCCCTACAATTTGGCGACACGAATTTTAACGCTTTGTCATTGGTTTTGCATCAGACTTGCAGTCTGACTCCGGACTACAGTCCGGTACAATGTAAAAAAAAATGCGTTAAAACACCTATTCAAATGGTTAGCCCATCTTAAAACCATTATCATAATTTTTCACCCCTTCCATGGACCTGTTAGCGTCTAAGAAGTCCGCAATCATCTCAGGTTATGCCAGCCTCTATAATCTTTTAAATGATATCATCCGCTAGTGGCACTTTATACAAGTGTTATGATTATGACACTTTGACGCTGCTCCATTCTAATAGCTCTAAGATGGGACCAAGTGCAGTTTATTAGGACTTCCTCGATCAGAAATGTTGGCCGCCATCGGAGACATCTTGCATAATAACTCGCATCTCATCAGATACATCGGTTATAATTGCAGGCCTCGAAGGTAGGAGGTCTCTGAGTAAGCAGACTAGAGCTTTGATGGTGTTGAAATTTTTAGAGGGACTATGGAAGAACTCTACTCTGAAGTTGCACCAGACAGCTTAGCGAAGATGGTGCAGTTGGGCGTGTGTTATTTTAATTAAAACAATAATAATAATTATTATGACAGTCATTATGCACTAGTATTGTGTCAAAACGATTTCTCAAGTCAATCCATTTATTACAACCGATTTCCTGTATACACCTATATGATATTTCAGTAGGAAATTGGTTAAGAAATAACTTTGGGTTAATCCTAACTATTTATATTTTTATCGGGAGACGCCTTCAGACGGAGTTGCTTACAGGTCTAGTCAGTATGAAAACCTTAAAGACGGAAGGACAGCATTTTTACCTCGCTTTGTAATTAATGCCGATTTTGATCAAGGATGCATAATTATGCAACCTAGCAGTACTGAAAATTTTAATCCTGTAAGGTTGATCAGGATTTTAATCCGATATTCATTCACACAGAAGTTCCAGAAACAAAATATCTTCCCTTTTTGATTCAACTAGACCTCCTGCAAAAGCGGCTACGTATTGCCTTCTACCCAGATGAATAAATTCAGTTTTGTATGTCATCAACATCAGCCCATTATGTCCCCGCCGAGGGGCGCGGGTCTCTTCCCTAAGGACGGTATAGGCCCAGTTTTGTATAACTCTGGGCATTGATGCTTTTCGAGAAGGTGTCGGGTCAGCTAGTATCCACCAACAATTATTTCTATTTCATGAAATCCTGGCGAGAAGTTTTATTGTAATTACATTTCAGCTAATATACAACGGCAATTACACCTGTTTAATATATAAACTTCGGGCAACGCCAATCATGAAAAAATACTACTTCTACCGAGTGATGACTGAAGAAGGGAAAATACCTATTTTCTTTAAATAAAATTTTAGAGGAGGAATAATTCTTAGCAGTAGATCTCCAATCTATTTTCACCTCAATTAATGATACATTTTTATGTTATCTAAAGTTCTAAGAATTTGTTACTGCTCTCATGTCTGATCATTATTGATCTCATTGTAATTGACATTATGATTTGAGTATTTTGCCTCCGAGTTTGTGAAGTTTGATTTTCTAAGATACATTGGGGTTAATAGTCTTATCTCTAGAATAGTTGTAACTTTTTCCCCATTTCACAGTACGCTGCTTCTTGACCGGCAGAAACTAAACATATCTCCGAAGGGTCAAGCCGACGGCTAGACCTAAAATTGAACCTTTTTCCCCCTGAAGGGAAGAAAACGTACCTTTTGGGGCTAGCCAACGCTTGACCCGAGCAATCCCTTGCCGTTCGCCTCCGGAGTAAGTACTGAGGATCGCTCCGCGCCGCCGCCGCAGCGTGCCCTTCCCCGCACCCCTCGAGCACTCGGGTCGCGGGGAGGGTTGTCAGATGGGGGTCTAATGCACACATAGACACGTAGAGAGAACTAGACGTTATCTCCGAAGGGTCAAGCCTTGGCTAGCCCCAAAATATACGTTTTCTTCCCTTCAGGGGGAAAACGGTTCAATTTCATTAAATGTAAAATGTTGGCGCCAAGCCGCAAACATCGATTGCGCAAGCTTGTTGCGTCGCCTCGGACTCGTTCATTGAAACGTTTTTTTTTAAGTAGAGGTTCAACCTTCTTGGTCCAGCTGGAGGTTGTATAGGTGTATCGTTATGATTACAAAGTTATATTAAGATACAGGTGTCATAATATAACACCTGTATCGTAATAAAACTTTTTCATTTTTATTTTTGGCCTATGCGTAATGTTTGTCATAAGAGTTTTGTTTTCAGTTGTATAATCTTTGTATTAGAGTATGTGATCGCATCGAGGATGCGTATTTACTGCGTATTTATTCTATCTTTACCATATATGTATATATAATGTATTTATAATTAATATTTCATATTTAAATACAAGTACATTATAATATCCACGTTTATTTCTTTTATATGAACATGCACAGATATGTATTATTTATTAATTGACATATTTCGCTAAGTTGGCCTAACTATAAAGCAATATTCTTATTTTGTTTACACACTTTTATTATTATGTTGACTGTTTTTACTGTTATGTTGAATGTATAAATTATTATATTGTTTTATTTATTACTTTGCAGCAGGCCACGCCGCGCTCTAGAGCACTTACGGCTTTCGGTAATGACTGAAAATCAGCGCTGAGGGCTCACGCCCCCAGCACTATGCTGAGTCAGTTGCCATTTGCAGCAGCAGAGACACACCGCGACAAAGTTTGTAATGTGTTTTTTAGTTATTTTTACGATCAATACTTTCTTTGTCTTTGTACTTTAATTTATTTGTGTGTAACTGTTGTTGCAATAAATGTTTTCTTTCTCTCATAGTATCAGAGTAGATAAACAAATATTATAATATTATCATTGGTGCATGTCAATAACAGGATCTATTAATATATACCTACTTTGTTGGTGACCCTAAATAAATAAAATACAATAAATATTACAAATGTGAAAAATGTTTACATGATACATACAGCTGAACGAGTTTGGGTTACACTATAGTTCCAAAATATAATTTTAAATCTGTTAAAAAGGGTTCTGAAGTCCACAAGGAACCCAGTTTCGTCATGTCGAGGTCGGTCCGTCTGTCCGCGGCTTAGAGCACGGAAAGACAGAAGGATACTAGAAATATGCTAAACTAGAGCAAAGAAATTTGGCCTAGACATACCTACAGACATAACTTGGACCTAAATTAGGAACGCAATTTTTTTCCTCGCATGCATGGTGGTGTAGGGTATTGTTGCATTGGTTCCTTAAAATTGGGAGTGTAGTAAAACAATTTTCCGATTTAGGGATCCGTTTGCGAATTATTAAGCTTTAGGGCGCAAATTTTTGTTGACCCCCCTACCTCTGCCTTAGTTCAGGGCAGTATAACATATAATAAAAATTATAACTTTCACACAAGACAATCACTTGACCTGATTCCAAACTAGGATACCCTGTACTATCGTAATCAGGTAAGGACGTCACAAACATGAACACACCCAGACTGAAGCCACTTGTGCAAACGTACGGCGGCCCCCAGTGGGAATCGAACCCACGACCTCTGTCTTGGTACCCAAGCGCCTTAACGGCTAGTCAGACAATAATGAACATAAAAGGAACACTATCGCGGCCAAGAACGCTTCACAATATTCTTTACAAACGTTACAAGCGTTCATTAAGCCGCTGTTTCTTTGCTAATTATTCTTTAATTTGTAATGTCCATTAAGCCAATGATACATTTTTGAATTTGAATCAAACACGGTAGCTGCGTTTTGGCGGCGTTTAGTTCACAAAACGGTACTGAAATTGTATATTTCAAAGTATACACGATCAGTTAGATACTCCTGCGTTCTGGAAAGACGCAGCAAGGACATTCGCTAACGGTGATCGAAAATATAATCAGGAATCCTGACTGTCTGATGTGTTGACAAGTGCTTGCTACAGACAAGTATTGAAATCTCAAGTCTAAGTAGATTGTGAATTAGAAGCACTTCAAAGCACGGCTCCGGGAGCCGAGCAATAATTTCATTGCGACCTAAATTAAATACATCAATAGTTATGACGAAAGATTTTTAAATCCTCTTCCATAATTTTCGGATCTATTTATTATTTACAAAAAAAACCTATATTTCAGTAATAAAGTAAAGTTTGACGAAGGCCTTTTTTCTAAAATTATTTTAAATCTGTGAGAAAAATCTTAGTGTCATGGCGACGAATCTGATGTCACGCCTAGGGCGATAAACATCAATCGTCAAATGTGTCTATGCGCAGCCAAAGAAAGTAAACAAATGTTTACCTAAGTTTGACGTTACGCGGTGTTATAGGTGTTTCAGTCAAAATGGCTGAAAGCAGTATTATAATCATTTATTTTATTGAAAATATTGGTAATCTCATTTTTTTTATAAAACTACATCAGTGTTTTAAATACATTTAATATGTAATTTCCCCTAATATGGTTAAATCTTTGATTATATAGTTTTTTCATCACGCCTAATACCTATCTTTATGTATTCGTTTATGTTTCTTTTTATTAATTAATATGTAGGGGAGAAGGAGGCACCTTAGCACAGAGGCAGATTTGAACATGTTGATTTATGAACGCAGCTTTATGTTAATCTATGGCGCATCTCCATTTTAATATTGGCAACAATGGATGGTTGTGACAAGCGTCAAGTCACAGAGCGCGCGTGTTTCACTGTCAAAAAGAGTTATAACCTGTCGTCGTATTTGTACCGGCGAAGTAAAAAATAAAAATAAATGTTGTAAGAGATTTACAATCACGTGAGTAAAGGTTTCTAGATAATTCTTTTAAAAAATTATGCAGTACTTATTAGTTTTCGATCCACCTTGTAGTTTTTGCTTGCCAGTTATTTCACATTATTTTTTTGTAATATTTTATCTTCCAAGTTACCATGGGGCAGATTTGATCAAAACAAACGAGGCAGAATTGAACAGAACGTTTAATTTCAATTTTTCTTTTTTTATATGGGATAGGTAGGACAGGACCTACCTAAGATGATTACTTTAAAATGGATGTGCAACATGATTATTTTTGTTACTAAACATTTTTGTGGAAGTCTGACTAAATTAAAAACTATTATTAAGTTTAGAAGTTCGATATTGAGTTTATTATAATAACAATAAAGTAATACTCTTATGCAATATGATTATTCTTGTTAAAAAGGAGGAAGTCAGACACAATTAAAAATTATAATTTTTATAACATATTTTAAACTTTCGCGACTTGAACTCATAGTTAGAATATTTTCGGGGCTTAATCGCGTAGTAATTTCCATGAGTCTTCTCGTGACCACGATGACTGTAACGTCGTCGAAACGTCGAGGTAAAATACCAATAAATTACTACGCGATTATGCCCTGAAAATATTTTAACTATAATTTTTATTTTTGTTGCTGTAATGCAAGATTTAAATTTAGAAGATTTGTGTTATGTTATTTTATATTTTAATAACAATAAATATCATAATAAAGACAAATTATTACTCTACCCTCTCTTTTTTCTGGTATTTAACCCATTTTTCAAAACTGCCCCATTCAAATGTGCCCCCATGGGTAGGCAGATTTGAACAAATTTGAGTTGTAAAACCACATTTTTCTCTTTAACATTTTGATCAAATTCAAACATTTTTAAAAACCTATTTAGAGGCTAAAAATTTCACCCATGCCGGGATTCGAACCCGCAACCTCTGGCTATCCGTACCAGCGCTCTACCAATTGAGCCAATGGGCGACTCACGGCATCAGTGAAATTTCGAACCTCTTTACAATATTCTCTGTATTACGTACAGGCAGCGACATCTGACTTAAGCAAATTGCATTACTTAATCCCGTCATAGCCTCTAAATAGGTTTTTAAATTTGTTCCTTAGCACGGGTTAGTGCATTAAAAATAAAAATAGTGAAATTCAAACATTTCATCACTTTTATATTTACAAAGGAAGTAAGCTAAGAAAAATATGTCTTTTCAATTTCTCCTTACAGTTGATTTTAAATAAGTCCAAATATGAAAAATGTGCTAATGTGCCTCCTTCTCCCCTATTTCAATATTGTTTGTGGCGAGCACATGTCAACTCTGCGCGCGCACTACAAACTCCAACATTCCTGCATCGCGCAATCAAAGTGTTTCAATGACATACCATAAATATAACGTCCGACTAACAGTAGTTGGACCGGCCGTCCCCAGGCATACAATCTGCCTGGCGGGAAATTTCCCTTTATAGTGGAAGAGAACGATCACCCGCTCTTTCCTATAGTGGTGACCCCTGACAGAACATCGTCAACCTTCCTTCGCTCTTGCAGCACTCCACATACATTAGTCTCAAAGCAAGGCCAGCATTCTTCCCTCTCACTTCATCAGTTCCACTACTGTCAACGCACCGACTACTGGAACTGATGGTGATCTTCCCCCAACCCGTCGGCACGGCAGCCACACAGCAACACCACACGTTGCCAGTGGTACAGCAGCCTTCACCGGTTCCTACCACATGCGCGGTCTCCATGGTACTGTCGCCGGTGAAGTGACTGTTAGCCGCCGAACACCCTCAACCGCTAGTCGACTCACTGACTCAGCGTCACCTGGCACTTGCAGGCTTTAGAGCACAGACTTCGATTCCTATCAGACCTAGCTATGCGTAGCTACGGTCTTGAAGGGGAGTGATGTGGCGAGCACATGTCAACTCTGCGCGCGCACTACAAACTCCAACATTCCTGCATCGCGCAATCAAAGTGTTTCAATGACATACCATATATATAACGTCCGACTAACAATAGTTGGACCGGCCGTCCCCAGGCATACAATGTGCCTGGCGGGAAATTTCCCTTTATAGTGGAGGAGCACGATCACCCGCTCTTCCCTATATGTTTTTTGTTATTTATTTATTAATTTTTCTTCTTATTTAGGTATTTATATATAAAAATATTATCTAGTTGTCTATTTATTTGTTCATCGTAATCAACAAATACCTAGTTATTATGATGATGAAATAATGTTGTTTACATTCACAATTCAGCTTCGTTAAAATAAGTAATTATGTCTGAATCCAGTTTTGTGAATTTGTTTTTTTTTTAACGTAATCACTCGGTACATTGTATTTTTTGAGGTAACCAATAATTCGCTATTAAGCTTGTCTATTCTAAGAAGTATGTTACATTGTAAAGCTGGCTGGTTTCCTCAATAAACAAAATTATAAATTAGAATTATAATCAATTACCTGATAAGTGATACCACCACGTTTGATAGGTGTTAGTTGCAGCAAAGGCTTGCAATTCTCAATAGCTCTGTGTAAAAGCACTTTTGGGTCCAGTTCTATTTTGGCCTTCTGATCTGATGAAGTGGCAAGGTGATAACGTTCAATCTGACTTCTTTTTACATTCTCGAAGGCTTTCTCAACCAGGCCTCTAGCAAGTTGCTTCTTTCCCATTTCCATGACATGATTTATAACTTTGCTGAAAAAAGAAATACATTGTCTTCATTGATGTAACTGAAAAACTTTAATTAAATTAGTCTTCAGGTATAGGAAGGGCTAATTCTTAAACTGTCAGACTCGTCATCCCCAAGACAATTGACAATAAGGAACTTGAATCGAAATAGGATTGGAGTGACATTATATTTATACTACGGGAATGTAGAAACACAATAAAGCAACACAAATAAATATGGTTTTTAAACAGATTTTACTTCTCTAAACAGGCAATAAGCTAAACAAAATTTCAGATTTAGACCAATAAATCAAAACTTCTTCTAATGGATGTAAAAGACATTAAAAAAAAAGTATAAGATTTGTATGGCTGTTTTGAAATGAAATGAAATGAAAAGGTTTTATTCAAAGTAGCACAGAAACTGCGGCTTAATGAACGTTACAATTCAAACTATGTGTCCATTTCAAAATCTAGATCATTTAGGAGAAAAAATGGACAAAAAAACTCCTAACTTAGTCTTTTCAAAAGTCCTTAATTAACATAGTTTACATAATTATTTTAAACATAGAACTCATACATTGTACTGGCTTTCATTCCAGACCTCATTGTCATCTAAATAATCCTTTATGTTATAGTAGCCCTTTTGGCACAAAGTGTGCTTAACATATTTTTTGAACCGCGATTCAGGCAAGCTTAATATATCTTCAGGGATTTTATTATAGAAGCGTATACAATGCCCCATGAAGGATGTATTAACCTTTGCCAGCCTAAATAGTGGGAACAAAAGTTTATGTTTATTTCTAGTATTTACATTGTGTTGGCTACCTAAAGTTTTAAAGTTACTGATATTTTTCCTAACGTACATAATGTTTTCATATATATACTGACTGGCAACTGTCAGGATGTTAGTTTCTTTAAAGAAATCTCTTAAGGAATCTCTACTACCCAGCCTATAAATGAATCTGATCGCTCTCTTCTGCAAGACGAAGATGGTCTCAATGTCTGCTGCCCGTCCCCACAGTAGTATGCCATAGGACATAAGACTATGGAAGTAACTAAAATAAACAAGCCTAGCAGTTGCGACGTCAGTTAGTTCCCTAATTCTTTTGACTGCATATGCTGCTGAACTAAGCCTATTTGCTAATTTTTCTATATGAGGACCCCATTGAAGCTTTGCATCAATTGTGATACCTAGAAATACAGTTTCATTCACAAAGTCTAATTTGTCATTCCCCAGTAAAACATTGCTGTCTACCGTTTTGACATTTGGAAGAGTGAACTTTATACATTTCGTCTTTTTTGAATTTAACAATAAGTTATTAGAAGTAAACCAATTTAGTACCCGAGAGAGAGCACTATTTGTATTGTCAAGGTCATTTTCTTGTCTCTTAATTTTAAAAATAAGAGACGTGTCATCTGCAAATAATACTATCTCTGACATATTTTGAACCATGAACGGCAAATCATTTACATATACGAGGAAGAGGAACGGCCCCAAAATCGATCCTGTGGCACTCCTATCCTGACCTCTGACCCTGAAAATTTAGTTCTATTTATATCAGCTCTTTGAACTCTCCCTTCTAAATATGATGTTATAATTTTTAGGCTATTCCCGTTTATACCATAGTGCTTTAATTTTAAAAGAAGTGTTTTATGGTCAACGCAATCAAATGCTTTCGACAAGTCACAGAATACGCCTATAGCATCCTTGCGCTCTTCCCATGCACTAAATATATGTTTAACTAACATGACGCCGGCGTCCGTTGTAGAGCGCCCTTGCGTAAAGCCGAATTGCTGACCATGGAGAAGTTGATAGTCATTGAAATGTGTAAGCAGCTGACCTAGAACTATCTTCTCGAATATTTTACTCAAAACGGGTAGAACTGAGACTGGTCTGAAATTTGTGGGATCTTGCTTATCACCACTTTTAAATAAAGAACGTGACTTGAACTACTTTTTGGATTCGTTAAGTTATGAAAAGTAAGATAAGATAAGAATATTCTTTATTGTATACCGGAAAAGTAGTTATAGAAACATCAGATACAAAAGATAAGATACAATTGGTGGGCTTATTGCTAATAGCATTTTTTTCCAGACAACCCCAAATTGTTGAATTTGCCGAAGGAGAAATAGATATCAATTGTAGAGAAAAATTATCTTCTTAATAATTTCCCTTGTCCACATACAATTCAATTCCAATTCCCCACATCCACACCTAGATAGTTGTACGTCCGAAGATGTATCGAAAATGAGTCAAATGTGACTCATGAACTTATTTGAATACATTTAAAAACCTATTTAGAGGCTAAAAATTTCACCCATGCCGGGATTCGAACCTCTGGCTATCCGTACCAGAGCCAGAGGTTGCGGGTTCGAATCCCGGCATGGGTGAAATTTTTAGCCTCTAAATAGGTTTTTAAATTTGTTCCTTAGCACGGGTTAGTGCATTAAAAATAAAAATAGTGTAATTATTTGAATACACTTTTCTGAGTCATATATGACTCTTGGACAGGAAAGTTGTTAATTACAGATATTAATCTTTATCTGTAATGATTTCTTAATTCTATTGGAATAAGCTGGAGAGAGTCTAATTTTGGGCCTCTATAATTATTCTCTGTGATATATTTTTTTTACAAAGCCTCCATAACATGGGTGACCCACTGCAGGGCAAAGGTATCCTTCAGGTGATATAATATCTCACTATAAATAAATGGGAATAATTCTGACACACACTAAAATAAATTACCTATTTTCTAAAAACTAAATATAATTTTTACAAAAATAAAAACTTGCCAGAAAAAAAAATATTTTTTGTTTAGAAACATTTATTGATGAATACTTATTTGATACCTAACTCCAATAAGGTGAGAATTTTTTTTAATAATTATGTAAAATAAAGTTATTTTTTAATTATTTAATAATAAAATCTCTTAGAGAGATAAGCCTTTATACAATTTATTTCTTATGTATTGTCCTGTGATATGTATGAGTGCAATAAAGTATGATTACTTAATAATATGAGCCTCTTTTTTTAATATTATAATCTACCACATACATCCCTCTCCAGGACTTGCTTGGCCTCCCACAAGCCTTGTGGTTTGTGGGGTGTGGTCTAATCACCCTGGCTGACCAGGCTTCACTGGGTGATTTTACTTAATATATTAATATTACTTAGTACAATTACTTAATATAAGACAGATAAGGAGTTAATCACATATTACATAAATACCAAAGGGACATGAAGGGTCTTTACTGTGTTTTTATGACATAGGGTGCTTTCATTTACTTTCTTTTGGTGTTTTAAAACACAATAGTATATTTTGATTTGTTCTGACTTGTCAACGCTCAAAAGTGAAAAACATGTTAAAAGGTACCAAAACAGACAAAAAATACCTATTATCAATATGTAGATAAGCATAGAAGCTCCCCTTACCCCTGACACCAAAAGTAAGGTTTGCATAATTTTGTTAGGTTACTTTTTCTAATGGGGGAAAAAATACTTACTTTACAAGCGGATCATAGTAAACAGAAGAAGTCTGGTACTGATGTGGTGGCTTAATAGGAACAGCAGCTAGCTTGGCTAGCTCACCACTCTCAATGAGCTGGGCTTGGTCTTCCTTCCTGAATATAGGATTCTGGAAATAATCAGGGAAACTTGTTGCCTTCTGACTGTATGCATTTGTGTATATTCTGAAAAAATATAAACATTCTAATGACTTATTATTTTAATTAGCACCAATTAGTTCCCTACGTAAATATAATGAATGACACATAACTTGTGTAAATGACTTTGAACTACATAAAATATTTTGGCTTCGGCCACTTTCGAAACCAGTTTCGAAAAGAGAATAATTTTTCTTTTTAGGAAACCTGGTTTCGAATAAAGAAAAATCATTCTGTTTTCGAAGCTGGTTTCCAATACAGAATATAAAATCTTCTTTTGAAACTCTTTCATGGATCAAGGGTATGCACAAAACTAATTTTTTTATAGGACAAATGAAATGAAATCTTCTACCTCAGCATACACAGATCGTAGTCCGGACTTCCAAGGCGGAAGTATGGGTGTACTCGTATTTCTACATTAGTTACGGGAATAAGTTCACCACTCCTGCCGTAATCCTGAGCGCAGAACCATGTGGTGATGTCTGCATTCGTTTTGTGCATACCCTTGATCCATGAAAGAGTTTCAAAAGAAGATTTTATATTCTGTATTGGAAACCAGCTTCGAAAACAGAATGATTTTTCTTTATTCGAAACCAGGTTTCCTAAAAAGAAAAATTATTCTCTTTTCGAAACTGGTTTCGAAACTTTGGTTTCGAAAGTGGCCGAAGGGCATATTTTGGGTTTCGATTGTGGGTGATGCAGTAAGGGTCTTAGAATTCTTCAGACTTTAGTCAAATCATAGGTTTCCCTTTTGCATGATGATTAATAAATAAATATTCAGGGACATTACACAGATCTCATTAGCCCTATACTAAGTACAACTAAATGACTTACAGGTGCTAACTCGATGATAGATTTTATACAATAAATACATAGATAACATCCAAGACCCGAGACAAACTAGAAAAGATCGTTTCCTAGTTTGACCCAGCCGGGGATCACACCCGAGACCTTCGGTTTTACAGTCAGCGTGCCACACCGTTGCGCCACCGAGGCCGTCATTAGTTAATTGTTTTTGCTTATTTGTCCATAGCAAACTCAAGTATAGCTTTCTAGCTAAGTTATCTGCCGAGCACTACAAATTATTATAATTAAATAATTTTGCCACTACTGCATAACAGAAAGCAGTCAGATTAGCAGCATTTAATGCCTTAGGCCACATAGTACTAGCAGCCCCATTAGTTCATTTTCTGAGCTACAATAATATTCAAATTTTCTGTATGTTATCCTGTTATCCAGATCAGTTTATTGTTTTTAGATTTGTCCCATCCCTCGCGAGTTCAGTTGGCAAGTCCGCCCCTGAATGCAACCATTATTAGATGACTGCAAGATTGTATTTGTGTTAGTTTATAGGTTATGTTTGTAAAACCACTATAAACCATAATAATATACTTTCGTGATGGTCAAATAAAAAAAATTATTTCTTCCGTTTCACTAAAAGGAAAAGAGAACGGGAACGGAGGTGATGTCTCTAGTAAACAAACACGAAAACGGCCAAGGTACATTCCCCAGTATGTATGTATACCTTAGCACAGCTGAACGACCGGTTTCCGGCAAAATTCTACAGACAGGCACTACTTTAGAAACAATGAAATTCATAATTGCTAGCTTGAATAGTTGTGTTAAATTTTCTCACAATTCATCAAATAATCATCAAACACACAAATTATTTTGTGGAACAAACTCACTAAAACACAACACAAGAAATCGTACGTATGTCAGTATGTCTTGTCTATGTCTAATTTTAATCTGTGGTCTAACTGTCTTTTGTGCTAACTGTGACATTTTTTTTTTTTAATAAAGGGTTTTACGGCCCTGGATCCGTGTCCTTTTGAGCCTTGAGTATTGTATTAGTTTTTTATAGTATTAGTTTTCAGATAAGAGCACTTATCACTTCCGTATCACTTCACTATAATGTTCAGTTTTTCCAGTCACTTTAAATTTTTATTCCACTGTTCATAATGAATTTATATAAGGGGGCGAAAAAGGTAGGATTGCTAAGTAGATTTGGAAGAAGAGTTGGTGTAGGGACACCCGTTTCGCAGCTGATTGTGTCAAGTTCCGTGATAAGTATTAATCTGTGCAATTTAAATTCTTGACAGTTGAGCACGAGATGGTTTAGGTCGGCGTTTTCAGTTCCACAGTAAATGCAGTTCGAATCTTGGGCTAGGCTGAGTCTATAAAGGTGAGCTTGGGTTTGGCAGTGGCCGAATCTCATTCTGTTTAGGGTGGTTATGTATTTCCGGCAGTTTATGTCTTTTTTCCGATGGTACCAAGGTTGGGCGGGCGGGCTTCCTTGGATGTCTCTATACCAGCTTCCTTTCTCTTTACTGATCTCATTCCAGTAGTTGCACCATATTGCTTTCAGATTCTCATTCAGATGAACATGGAGATCAGTAAATGGCAATTTGAGGTCTGTAGAGTGATCCTCGTCAGGATCCAGATTTGCAGCTCGATCGACGACTTCATTTCCAGTGATACCCCGGTGAGCAGGTACCCACATTAACTTAACTACCTTACCACTAACTAACAAACTATTTAACAAATTCTTTATATTATAGATGAGATAATTTACATTATAACGAAGGCAGTTACCTTCTAAAGCTAATAATACACTGAGTGAGTCAGTAAATATAATTATATTACAAGTATCAATATTTTGAACGTAAATTAAAGCTTGATGGATAGCATAAGCTTCGGCGGTAAAAATGCTACATCTAGTGTCAATTTTAAAACATTTAGTTTTCTTTAACTGAGGGTCAAAAAATGCTGAGTTTACCCTATCAACTGTTTTAGAGCCATCAGTATAGATGGAATACAGATGATTATTTTCCAGGAAAGCAAGTAAATCTTGTTGGTTCGTAATGCATGGTTTATGTACAAAATTATTTTTCAATAGAATATCGAGATCCATCCTATAGAGGGGCCACAAATTATCCTGATGCAAATTTTTTGTTAAATCATTCAAATGTAAAACTATTCTTAATAAGGTTGGTATGTTACCATTTAATATCTGATTAAAATTTGCATAAGGAGCCACTGAATTGCCCAATTCAGTGGCATGCATTGGTAAAATGTGATCTAAGACAACTCTATTATTTTTAGTTAACATTTTCAAACAGAACCTTTCAGCTAGCTGTAGACGTCTAAGATGTAAAGGGGGAATGCAAGCCTCACATTGCATTGCATTAATTGGAGTAGAGCACATAGCCCCTGTAATAATTCTCAAAGCTTTATTCTGAATAACTTCTAATTTCTTCAGCAAAGCAAGGCTTGCCCCCATATAAGCAATTGAGCTATAATCGAAATGGCTGCGCATAATGCTCTTATATAACATAGATAATATTTTTGGGTCAGACCCCCAATGTACTCCTGCCAGAGACCGAAGTATATTAAGGGCTTTGGAGGCGTTTTTGATGATATAATTTATGTGAGATTCAAATGTTAGCCTATGATCCAGCAATATACCAAGAAACTTCTTTTCTTTCAACCAAGGTATAGGGAGATTATTGTATTCTACCAAACTATTACAAGGAGAAAGCCTTTTGGAGAAAAGCATAGCTCCACTCTTTAATGGATTTATAACCAATTTGAGCTTATTAAAATAATAATTATGCACTTGAGAGAGGGCTAAATTTAAATTATTTACAGCTATATTTACATCCTTATGTACAGAGTATATTAACAAATCATCTGCATACTGCAGGAATTGAACTCCAGTCTGGGTCAGATATTTATTTATCTGAGATGTATAAATATTGTACAATAAAGGGGATATGGTTGCTCCTTGCATAGTACCTTTAAAAACTTGTCCTGGTCCGTGTAGTATGTTGTTAAATTTAACATACATAGTCCTATCATAAAGAAAATGAAATATCCATTTACAGACATGTCCTGGCATACCAATCTCTGATAAAATTCCTGCCAATACAGATGGATCAACATTATCAAAAGCTCCCTGTACATCAAGAAATGCACATACGGTGGCTGATTGGCTGTGAAAGGAATTCCTGATGTCAGAGATGAGTGAAGTAAAGCTCTCTGTAGCACTACGACCCTTCCTGAAGCCGAATTGCTGCTCTGGTAAGATTTTATTCTGCTCTACGTAATGGTCTAATCTGGTTTTAAGCATAAACTCAAACAATTTACCTACACATGAGGATAAAGAAATTGGTCTATATGAATTAAAGTCATCACTAGACTTGTCTGGTTTCAATATAGGAATAACGCATTGTGTTTTCCAAGCTTCAGGAATGGACTGAGTCATCCACAATACATTGTACATTTCCAATAACGATTTTTGGGCATCAACATGCATGTTCCTAATAAGCTTGTAAGGAATGTCATCTAATCCTGGGGTTGTATCTTTTCTATATTTGATAGCAAATGTGAATTCTGCAAAGGAAAATGGTTCTGAAAGATGAGCACAATTACTATTCCCTGTGTTATTAAAGATTTCATTTAATGAGTTTATGTCTATGTTTTTTTCAGGAGGAGACGGTGGAGCATATTTATCAATGAAGGCTGGAATCCATTCGTCGTTTTTGGGCATTTTGGGTAATGTTACACGTTTGAATCTTTTGATGTAATTCCAAATAGTGCTTATAGGTGTATACCTGTTAAAAGATTCAACTAATTTAGTCCATCCGTATTTCTTCTTTTCTTTTAATAATCTTTTTTTAAAAGCATTTAATTTTTTATATTCAATGTAACTCGACATATTACCATTACTTCTATACATATTTAGAGCTTCTTTACTTTTATTAACAGCATCTGAGCATTCATTGTCCCACCAAGGAACAGGCTTTTTAATGACAATGCTATTAGTTTTCCTTAGCTTTGGAATAGTGACATCTTTAATCTGATTAAGTTCTTCGCAAAAATCATTGTAAGTTTTGACTGGGTTACTACTGTCTATATTAAATTGCCCTAATATTCTCTCTGTTTCAGATGCATAAGCCTGCCAATCTGCTTTATTATAAAGATATCGATCAGCGGAATTACCAATATCGTATTTATGAATTGTGGTGTGAATTGTTATAACTGTTGGAAAATGATAGCTGCCCATCGCATCATCATGAACTGTCCACTCGCAAAGAGGAGCAACAGAAGGACTGACAGAAGAAATATCAATTGCAGAAGGCATTTTAGAAGGACTACCTACAGTGGTAGGAAAACCAGTGTTTAATATACATAGATCATACTCATCGAGTGTGTTATAGATCTCATTACCGCGAGAGTTAGACCTCAAACACCCAAAAGCGACGTGATGGGCGTTGAGATCGCCCGAAAAAAGCATTGGTTTCGGTAACATATTCAAAATCTGTTTGAGTCTTCTGCACTGAAATCTACGGTTATCATTAGGAGGCGGTATATAACTACAGAGAATTGATAAATTACCAGCATTGGTTTGTAAGATTATTGCAGCAGAATGCATAAAATTGTAAAAAGGAACAGAGACAGTAGAGAATTTCAAATTGGATTTAACTAAAATTGCTACACCTCCTCGTCCATCTTTCCCGTCTTGTCGAATTATATTGTAATTAGGAATATTAAAAGTGCTATTGTTCCTAAGCCAAGTCTCATTTAAAAGACAAACGTCTACATCATTATTTAATAAAAATGAAATTAATAATGGCTTCTTGTTAATAACTCCTTCTACATTAAACTGTACTATTGTAATAAATGATTTATCCATTATTCTGTAGTGATTTAATCAACACTTCCTGCACAATGGAAGCATTGATTTTGGGCAAATTACCATTCGCCAATGTTACCAAAGCTCCTACCAAACCATTTAAGATGAAGTCGCTCTTGACTATTTCTTTGACTAAATTTGAATTTGAGATCACAAGTTGTGGAGGTTCTGTTACTATGGGTTTTGTGGGAGCCTTAGCAATCATTGGCGAAGGCTTGGCTTTCAGTGGAGGGAAGTTCGAGTTGTAGTTTTTGACAATATTGTCTTGTTTTTTGGCTGAAGCAGCAATTTTTGCATAGTTAGTCCTATTAACATGTTCTTCTAACTTGTTTTTTTTAACTGGACAGTCTCTGGAAATTGCCAAGTGAGGCCCTTGGCAGTTGATACATTTCAATTCATCCTCTTTGTCGCATTTTGTGAAGTGGTGCTCACCAGAGCAGATAGAGCACTTCTGCAGTCCTTTACAGAACTTCGCTCCATGGTTAAATCTGAAGCACTTAAAGCACTGCAGAAGTGGTGCTCTGTACTCATTGACCTTAAATCTATACAGATCTAGGTATACATACTCCGGTAGTGTCTGTGACAAGAAAGTCACAGACACTGAACTGTACGGAACAATTTCTCCGTTGACCTTGCGGGTAAAGCGCCTTACGCCTACAATTTCAAATTCTGCTGCAAGTTTCTTAAACAGTTCTTCATTCGTGATACTTGTTGGAACGAAGCGAAGGACCCCAATAGTCTCTACAGACCTCGCGGGAATATAGGCTCTAAAGCCCTGTTTCTTCAGCAGTTCGTCATTCGTCAGGAAGTTGTTCGCATTGGAAGCTTGTCCAAAGCACACACCAATTTTATTAGCATTGATGCGCTTGATGCCCACCACGCCCTTGACGTCATTTTTGAAGATCGTGTTTAGCTGGTCAGGGTTTTTATTACCAATTCTGCCATTTTCGGATTCAACAAAGACAATGAATTCATCGCTCACCAAATTTTCCGCGTACAGCCGCCTGTAACCTGGTTTCAGATATGGCTTGAATCCATCATCCTGCTGCTGCTCGCCGTGATGTTCGCGTCCATGGTCCTCAGTTCGCCCCCTCTTTAATTTGGGAGGAGGTTCATCCTCGGAAGGCCCAGGGGGCTTTGCCCCCGGGCGATCTTTCATCTCGCCGAACCTAACAACGATGTTTTAAATACTTTTAGCGTAAGTTTATCGAGTTTTAACAATTTTCAGAAATATTTTTGAAAAATTTTCAAAAAACGCGCCTATCCTCTTCAAAAGCCCGCCAAAAAAAAAAACCTAACTGTGACAGAACAAAACTCACAGATAAAATAAAATCGCTTTTTTTTTTTAATAAAGGGTTTTACGGCCCTGGATCCGTGTCCTTTTGAGCCTTGAGTATTGTATTAGTTTTTTATAGTATTAGTTTTCAGATAAGAGCACTTATCACTTCCGTATCACTTCACTATAATGTTCAGTTTTTCCAGTCACTTTAAATTTTTATTCCACTGTTCATAATGAATTTATATAAGGGGGCGAAAAAGGTAGGATTGCTAAGTAGATTTGGAAGAAGAGTTGGTGTAGGGACACCCGTTTCGCAGCTGATTGTGTCAAGTTCCGTGATAAGTATTAATCTGTGCAATTTAAATTCTTGACAGTTGAGCACGAGATGGTTTAGGTCGGCGTTTTCAGTTCCACAGTAAATGCAGTTCGAATCTTGGGCTAGGCTGAGTCTATAAAGGTGAGCTTGGGTTTGGCAGTGGCCGAATCTCATTCTGTTTAGGGTGGTTATGTATTTCCGGCAGTTTATGTCTTTTTTCCGATGGTACCAAGGTTGGGCGGGCGGGCTTCCTTGGATGTCTCTATACCAGCTTCCTTTCTCTTTACTGATCTCATTCCAGTAGTTGCACCATATTGCTTTCAGATTCTCATTCAGATGAACATGGAGATCAGTAAATGGCAATTTGAGGTCTGTAGAGTGATCCTCGTCAGGGTCCAGATTTGCAGCTCGATCGACGACTTCATTTCCAGTGATACCCCGGTGAGCAGGTACCCACATTAACTTAACTACCTTACCACTAACTAACAAACTATTTAACAAATTCTTTATATTATAGATGAGATAATTTACATTATAACGAAGGCAGTTACCTTCTAAAGCTAATAATACACTGAGTGAGTCAGTAAATATAATTATATTACAAGTATCAATATTTTGAACGTAAATTAAAGCTTGATGGATAGCATAAGCTTCGGCGGTAAAAATGCTACATCTAGTGTCAATTTTAAAACATTTAGTTTTCTTTAACTGAGGGTCAAAAAATGCTGAGTTTACCCTATCAACTGTTTTAGAGCCATCAGTATAGATGGAATACAGATGATTATTTTCCAGGAAAGCAAGTAAATCTTGTTGGTTCGTAATGCATGGTTTATGTACAAAATTATTTTTCAATAGAATATCGAGATCCATCCTATAGAGGGGCCACAAATTATCCTGATGCAAATTTTTTGTTAAATCATTCAAATGTAAAACTATTCTTAATAAGGTTGGTATGTTACCATTTAATATCTGATTAAAATTTGCATAAGGAGCCACTGAATTGCCCAATTCAGTGGCATGCATTGGTAAAATGTGATCTAAGACAACTCTATTATTTTTAGTTAACGTTTTCAAACAGAACCTTTCAGCTAGCTGTAGACGTCTAAGATGTAAAGGGGGAATGCAAGCCTCACATTGCATTGCATTAATTGGAGTAGAGCACATAGCCCCTGTAATAATTCTCAAAGCTTTATTCTGAATAACTTCTAATTTCTTCAGCAAAGCAAGGCTTGCCCCCATATAAGCAATTGAGCTATAATCGAAATGGCTGCGCATAATGCTCTTATATAACATAGATAATATTTTTGGGTCAGACCCCCAATGTACTCCTGCCAGAGACCGAAGTATATTAAGGGCTTTGGAGGCGTTTTTGATGATATAATTTATGTGAGATTCAAATGTTAGCCTATGATCCAGCAATATACCAAGAAACTTCTTTTCTTTCAACCAAGGTATAGGGAGATTATTGTATTCTACCAAACTATTACAAGGAGAAAGCCTTTTGGAGAAAAGCATAGCTCCACTCTTTAATGGATTTATAACCATTTTGAGCTTATTAAAATAATAATTATGCACTTGAGAGAGGGCTAAATTTAAATTATTTACAGCTATATTTACATCCTTATGTACAGAGTATATTAACAAATCATCTGCATACTGCAGGAATTGAACTCCAGTCTGGGTCAGATATTTATTTATCTGAGATGTATAAATATTGTACAATAAAGGGGATATGGTTGCTCCTTGCATAGTACCTTTAAAAACTTGTCCTGGTCCGTGTAGTATGTTGTTAAATTTAACATACATAGTCCTATCATAAAGAAAATGAAATATCCATTTACAGACATGTCCTGGCATACCAATCTCTGATAAAATTCCTGCCAATACAGATGGATCAACATTATCAAAAGCTCCCTGTACATCAAGAAATGCACATACGGTGGCTGATTGGCTGTGAAAGGAATTCCTGATGTCAGAGATGAGTGAAGTAAAGCTCTCTGTAGCACTACGACCCTTCCTGAAGCCGAATTGCTGCTCTGGTAAGATTTTATTCTGCTCTACGTAATGGTCTAATCTGGTTTTAAGCATAAACTCAAACAATTTACCTACACATGAGGATAAAGAAATTGGTCTATATGAATTAAAGTCATCACTAGACTTGTCTGGTTTCAATATAGGAATAACGCATTGTGTTTTCCAAGCTTCAGGAATGGACTGAGTCATCCACAATACATTGTACATTTCCAATAACGATTTTTGGGCATCAACATGCATGTTCCTAATAAGCTTGTAAGGAATGTCATCTAATCCTGGGGTTGTATCTTTTCTATATTTGATAGCAAATGTGAATTCTGCAAAGGAAAATGGTTCTGAAAGATGAGCACAATTACTATTCCCTGTGTTATTAAAGATTTCATTTAATGAGTTTATGCCTATGTTTTTTTCAGGAGGAGACGGTGGAGCATATTTATCAATGAAGGCTGGAATCCATTCGTCGTTTTTGGGCATTTTGGGTAATGTTACACGTTTGAATCTTTTGATGTAATTCCAAATAGTGCTTATAGGTGTATACCTGTTAAAAGATTCAACTAATTTAGTCCATCCGTATTTCTTCTTTTCTTTTAATAATCTTTTTTTAAAAGCATTTAATTTTTTATATTCAATGTAACTCGACATATTACCATTACTTCTATACATATTTAGAGCTTCTTTACTTTTATTAACAGCATCTGAGCATTCATTGTCCCACCAAGGAACAGGCTTTTTAATGACAATGCTATTAGTTTTCCTTAGCTTTGGAATAGTGACATCTTTAATCTGATTAAGTTCTTCGCAAAAATCATTGTAAGTTTTGACTGGGTTACTACTGTCTATATTAAATTGCCCTAATATTCTCTCTGTTTCAGATGCATAAGCCTGCCAATCTGCTTTATTATAAAGATATCGATCAGCGGAATTACCAATATCGTATTTATGAATTGTGGTGTGAATTGTTATAACTGTTGGAAAATGATAGCTGCCCATCGCATCATCATGAACTGTCCACTCGCAAAGAGGAGCAACAGAAGGACTGACAGAAGAAATATCAATTGCAGAAGGCATTTTAGAAGGACTACCTACAGTGGTAGGAAAACCAGTGTTTAATATACATAGATCATACTCATCGAGTGTGTTATAGATCTCATTACCGCGAGAGTTAGACCTCAAACACCCAAAAGCGACGTGATGGGCGTTGAGATCGCCCGAAAAAAGCATTGGTTTCGGTAACATATTCAAAATCTGTTTGAGTCTTCTGCACTGAAATCTACGGTTATCATTAGGAGGCGGTATATAACTACAGAGAATTGATAAATTACCAGCATTGGTTTGTAAGATTATTGCAGCAGAATGCATAAAATTGTAAAAAGGAACAGAGACAGTAGAGAATTTCAAATTGGATTTAACTAAAATTGCTACACCTCCTCGTCCATCTTTCCCGTCTTGTCGAATTATATTGTAATTAGGAATATTAAAAGTGCTATTGTTCCTAAGCCAAGTCTCATTTAAAAGACAAACGTCTACATCATTATTTAATAAAAATGAAATTAATAATGGCTTCTTGTTAATAACTCCTTCTACATTAAACTGTACTATTGTAATAAATGATTTATCCATTATTCTGTAGTGATTTAATCAACACTTCCTGCACAATGGAAGCATTGATTTTGGGCAAATTACCATTCGCCAATGTTACCAAAGCTCCTACCAAACCATTTAAGATGAAGTCGCTCTTGACTATTTCTTTGACTAAATTTGAATTTGAGATCACAAGTTGTGGAGGTTCTGTTACTATGGGTTTTGTGGGAGCCTTAGCAATCATTGGCGAAGGCTTGGCTTTCAGTGGAGGGAAGTTCGAGTTGTAGTTTTTGACAATATTGTCTTGTTTTTTGGCTGAAGCAGCAATTTTTGCATAGTTAGTCCTATTAACATGTTCTTCTAACTTGTTTTTTTTAACTGGACAGTCTCTGGAAATTGCCAAGTGAGGCCCTTGGCAGTTGATACATTTCAATTCATCCTCTTTGTCGCATTTTGTGAAGTGGTGCTCACCAGAGCAGATAGAGCACTTCTGCAGTCCTTTACAGAACTTCGCTCCATGGTTAAATCTGAAGCACTTAAAGCACTGCAGAAGTGGTGCTCTGTACTCATTGACCTTAAATCTATACAGATCTAGGTATACATACTCCGGTAGTGTCTGTGACAAGAAAGTCACAGACACTGAACTGTACGGAACAATTTCTCCGTTGACCTTGCGGGTAAAGCGCCTTACGCCTACAATTTCAAATTCTGCTGCAAGTTTCTTAAACAGTTCTTCATTCGTGATACTTGTTGGAACGAAGCGAAGGACCCCAATAGTCTCTACAGACCTCGCGGGAATATAGGCTCTAAAGCCCTGTTTCTTCAGCAGTTCGTCATTCGTCAGGAAGTTGTTCGCATTGGAAGCTTGTCCAAAGCACACACCAATTTTATTAGCATTGATGCGCTTGATGCCCACCACGCCCTTGACGTCATTTTTGAAGATCGTGTTTAGCTGGTCAGGGTTTTTATTACCAATTCTGCCATTTTCGGATTCAACAAAGACAATGAATTCATCGCTCACCAAATTTTCCGCGTACAGCCGCCTGTAACCTGGTTTCAGATATGGCTTGAATCCATCATCCTGCTGCTGCTCGCCGTGATGTTCGCGTCCATGGTCCTCAGTTCGCCCCCTCTTTAATTTGGGAGGAGGTTCATCCTCGGAAAGCCCAGGGGGCTTTGCCCCCGGGCGATCTTTCATCTCGCCGAACCTAACGACGATGTTTTAAATACTTTTAGCGTAAGTTTATCGAGTTTTAACAATTTTCAGAAATATTTTTGAAAAATTTTCAAAAAACGCGCCTATCCTCTTCAAAAGCCCGCCAAAAAAAAAAAAAAAAACAATAAAATCGCTCGCACACCGCACAGACTAGGTACATAAACGTCACGAGAAATCCGTTTTTTAGATAACAACCGGCTGTTTCAAAAAGTAGGCGAATACTAAGAGTGCGTTTCACATTATAGTTCCTTTCAAGAAATTCTTATCACCATGTAATAGTGACTATATTTGCTAAATCCAAGGGACTTCTTTCTTGAAACGCACTTTAATACTATTCGGACGGTCAAGAGAAAAATCACATTGATTTGTGCGATAAACCGGATAAACCTTTTCTCTGAAGTAAAAATGTGTTAACAAACCGGACAAGTGAAAGCCGGACTCGCCAACCGAAGTTTCCGTACAAAAATGTAGGTATTAGTGATTGAAAAATAACTTGAATAAAATGCAAGCAGGCGGCCTGGCGAATAGCACCAACCCAAATTCTTCCCGCGGGTGTCGTAAAAGGCGACTAAGGGACACACACCGGAGGGTGGGCAGCAGCGCCCCCTGCAGTACAATTCCACTAAACTGCGATCCCCAACCCGCATGCCCAGCGTGGGGATTATGGGCACTACCCCCTAATGATGGCACAACCTTGCGCTCATTAGGGGAGGGCTATGTCCAGCAGTGGACTAATATAGTCTGAAGAAGAAGTCGGAATGAGTTTGCGATAGAAGATTCATTTATAAGCTAGGCTGTAGAGATTCGTTAAGAGATTTCTTTGAAGAAACTAACATCCTGAGGGTTGCCAGTCAGTATATCTATGAAAACATTATGTACCTACGTCAGGCAAAATATCAGTAACTTTAGTAAAACTTTAACACAATGTAAATACATTGTGTTGGCTACCTGAAGTTTTAAAGTAGAAATACACATAAACTTTTGTTCCCACTATTTAGGCTGGCAAAGGTTAATACATCCTTCCTGAGGCATTGTATACGCTTCTAGTTCTATAATAAAATCCCTGAAGATATATTAAGCTTGCCTGAAACGCGGGTCAAAAAATGTGTTAAGTATACTTTGTACCAAAAGGGCTGCTACTTACTTATAACATAATGGGTTATTTAAATGACAATGGTGTCTGGAATTAAAGCCAGTACAATGCATGAGTTATATAAATTATTATAATAATTTTATGTAAACTCTGTTAATTAGGTCTTTAAAAAGACTAAGTTTGGAGTTTTTTTGTCAATTTTTTCTCCAAAATGATCTAAATTTTGAAATGGACAACTAGTTTGAATTGTAATGTTCATTAAGCTTACTTCGATACCTTTTTGTTTAGTTTCATTCCATTTCACTTCAATAAGGGCTCATGTTGCGCACTATTATACCTATATGTTAAGACCTATTCTGTACCACATGAAGCAATAAACGAAATTGAATTGAAAATTGAATTGAAAAAACTAAATTTGTCAATCCCAGAATCCCGGGATTTTTTCGATACGAATGTTATCCAAGTTAGTCAACACCTCAACTTTAGGCAAATATGCATCCGATTACCCGATCTCTACTAATGACTGAATAATTCTATGTCCCATTCCGATAGTAAGACCCGTAATATACCCATTTGAAGTCAAATCAAATGCTCAAGTTATTTGTCGGCCATTGTACCTACTTACATAGCATCACAGGCAAACCATTAGTGGTTATATACTCCTTGGTTTTAATTTCAACTCGATTCGTTCCCAAGAGAACCGCAAGACAAAGATAAAACTAATGCGGACCCTTATCTTCTCAATATTTCTGTATGCCTCGGAAACCTGGACATTAAAGGCCCGTATTCTGAAAAGAATAGATGCGTTTGAAATTTGGTGCTGGCGGAGAATGCTCCGTATATCTTGGACCGAACGCCGTACAAACGTATCTATTCTAGAAGAACTTTACATAAAGACGAGGCTCTCCACAATCAGTACCCAACGCATACTGAAGTTCTTCTGACATAACGTCCGACGCGGGCCAGATAACCTGGAATATGTTATTATCATCGGTCGTGCGAATAGGAAACAAAGTAGAGGACGAGCACCAATGCGTTGGACAGGCAGGGAGGGACCCTACAAGCAGCCATACATCTGGTGCATAATCGAAACAAATTAATGGAGAGAGCTGGTGGCGGAATCTGCCCCATAGTCACGTCACTCAGCCATGAGGATACGACAAAGAAGAAGACGGACAAAGTGGTCTTATGATGGTTCCGTTTTCCCCTTTCAGGCACGAAACTCTAAAAAGGCAATAAAATTCAATTAATATTTTCGAAACCTGTTACAAAAATCATAATCGACAAATTTAGGTTAAGCAGGCTGTTTTATGACATTTTTGACCTAATAGGTATTTACCAAAATTAGGATTTTAGATTTTATGACGTAACTTTAATACTCTACTTCATTTTGTCAATGCATTTTTATTACTTTTATAAAATTTTAAGTCTTTTCGATTAAAACGAAAAAAAACTGAATGTGCCCTAAGCAACGGTTTCTTTACAAAAGTGATTGGACAATAGCTGTGCTAATCGGTTCATCACTATTAGAGAACGCTTTTCCGCCAAGGATGTTTCTTGTTTTCCGCCCACAACAAATAAACTGATACAGAACAGCTGGATCCGGCTGCCATGTCCTATGGCATAGTACTGTGGTGGTTATATACTCTTTGGTACTGTGGGGACGGGCAGCGGACAACGGACATTGAGACCATCTTTGTCTTGCAGAAGAGAGCAATCAGATTCACCTATAAGCTAGGCGGTAGAGTGCCGTTAAGAGATTTCGTTAAAGAAATAAAAATCCTGACAGTTGCCAGCCAGTATATCTTTGAAAATAATGTATGTCAGGAAAAATATTAGCAACTTTAGGTTACCAAACTCTGGTATCATACGCGGCCGAAGGGAAAATTGCAGGTAGCCAACACAATGTAAATACATACATGCATACATAACCTCACGACTGTTTCCCAGAGGGGTAGGCAGAGACCAGGGACTGCCACTTGCCACGATCCTGACAGATCACCTTCGCTTCATCAACGTTCATAAGTTGTTGCATGCACGCACGCCGGTTTCGATTACCTACTTTTTATCTTTCCCTTCGCTAATACATCCGCTGTCCACCCCATGGTTATTTATATACTCTTTGGTGCCGACCACAAGTCATTCCTCACAACTCTATCATATAAGCCTTCTCCGGGTCTACGAAAGCACAGAAAACCCTTTGACTTTTGGCCAAGAGCTTCTCCACCATACGTCTCAAGGAGAAGATTTGGTCCAAGCATCCCATTCCCTTTTTAAAATCCGCTTGAACATCCCATATTATCTTTTCTTCAGTCACATCCAGTACTCTTTCAATCAACACCTTTGCATATAATTTGCCGACAATGCTGAGAAGGCGATGCCACGGTAGTTAAGTTAATAGGTAATAATAATAATATTGGCCTTTTTGCATCTACTTAATGAGATGATTTATACAGCGTCCAGTGGTATCTTCACTCACACTAGATGGGTGAAGGGACCACTCCGACGCTGTAGTGCCTGGGTCATGGTTTTATAGATGGTGTAGGCTTGCCCAGCACCTATACCATCCTGACAGCTTAGTCGGCCTAGCCCACAGGAAAGACTAGTCAATACGTGCGGAGCCAACCAAGCCGCGGGTTTCCTTACGATGTTTTCCTTCACCGTTAGCGTGTGGTATTGCGACTGCAAATTCGCAAATGTACGTAACTTTGAAATTAATCAAAGTCATTGGTCCATGCCCGCACTCGGGATCGAACCTGGGGCTCTCGCTTGCCAGTCTATGGTTCTTCCCACTGAGCTACCACCGCTGTCAAGTTAATAGGTATGTTATAAGTTATTAGGTAGGTTATGAGTTATTATTAGGTAATAAGTTATATCAAATAAGTCCCGTCCGGCTATAGTAAAGGCCGGATCGGGCTGCGGAGGCTTTTACCCTTGTCCCCACGGATGTAATGTCCCTTGTCCCAGCCCTCCTACTAAGCACTCCACTCTATCGAGTGAAGCATCTAGACGACTCCTAAGTGTCAAAAAATGTATGCATTTGACAGCCAGAGTAGCTTAAAAAAAGTAAAAATCAACGTCACTCGACTCAGTGGACACTTACGTAATAATGCCCCAGTTGTTGCAATATGCTATATAGTCTGTGAGTTCTGTGAGCGATTTTGACACTTGATAAAATGTATCTAATTTATAGGAGTGGGTCGTTGTCCAATTTTTCGACGACGAAACGCAACCGTTTTTTCTGGAACGAAAACAGGTCCTCGAAACGGTCCTCGTTCGCAACTGGTTTCATTGTATGCGAACGAGCAAGGCACAGAGGACGGTCAAACAAGTGCGAACGAGACGAAATCACGAAACATCGGAAAAAATAAGTTGTTTTACACGATATTCGACTGTATGCTCATAGACATAAAGATTACTTTATTGTATCACAGACCAAAACGAACGGAACGAGCAAGGAGCCGACGACGACGTCGCAATGATCTCATTACGTTCTAGGCTCTATTAATATAGCACTAAAGGACATATCCGCGTCAAACAATCTAAGGACTGGTCTCGCGACGAATTAACGCTGGCACTGCTTTAGAGTCGCTGGCACTGCTTTAGAATGAAACGTAAAACGGTCCTATCGTCGCGGAACACAAAACGGTCTCATAAAACGGTTCGTCTTTGCAACGATCACGCGTACTAATTTATCCGCGTGGACAGAAACCAAAGACGTGGCAGCATGAAAAATATATTACTGAAGACTTTAACTTCCCAAAAATTCATAATGAAGAATAGAAACCAAAGACATGGCAGCATGAAAAATATATTATACTGAAGACTAACCTCCCAAAAACTCATAATGAAGAACAAAAACCAAAGACGTGGCAGCATGGTCTAAGACCTTAGCCGGTTCCTTGCGGGACGAACTAAAAAAAAAAAAAAAAAAATTATCCGCGTGGGTTTTCTCTATACATCAGTATTTATAAAAAGATATATTGTAGAAAAACAATTTAGAGAAGCTTGCACCGTTGTGTGTATGTTGATCTCAGAATAAGGTTGATGTTGTAACATTTTGTACATAACCTAAGAAGTGATACCTACATAAAAACAAAAACGAATCGTTTTGTTTTCCATTTGTCAACCTAAAACGAAATATTTTAATTTTTCGACTTTTGTAGATTATAAATTAGTTAAAATTCTTTGAATGTTCGTATAACATGTCAACAATAATAAAATTTGATCTCAAAGAACTAAGAAAACTATCAAACAACAAAGACTCCTGTGTTTATGAGAAAAAAGTGACACTAAACCTTGCTCTCCAACCGTGGTGCCTTGGGAATCTGAAGGAGTCTATAAAAAGTGTTCTAGACTATAAAATTGGAAAATTCGACAAAGAGTAAGTCTAATAGAAGTAAATAAAGAATAAGGACACACACGCTTAAATTGAAAATGATAATGCTTATGTATTGTCTTTTATTTACCTTAATAATCTCTATTTGTTATAGATTTAATGGAATTCTATTAAGTTACAAGAACCTTCGGATCTTACAAAATGTTGGCAACATCAGAAACGACAAGGCAGACATACATTTCCAAGTCCAGGCTGATTATTTCATATTTCAGCCCAGTATTGGTGCAACACTTGGTGGAATCGTTAATAAAAAAAGTATAACACATCTAGGAGTTCTGGTTCATCGGTAAGCCACCTATGTGAAGCTATTTATTATTTTGACTTATTCCCATCTTCCAACCTAAACTTCCACCCTGGGTTGGAGGTTGGGAATTGTTTGTCCCATCTTCCAACCTATGGCAGGTTGGAAGATGGGAATATATTATCTGAATTATTTTTGTTCCCATCTTCCGAACTGACATAAATGAGGTACAGTCAATAAATTAATGGGTTAGTATGTAATTTTGTACAAAGTAATGTGTATACAATCTTTAAATCCAAGTACATACCTAAATAATGATTTCGTTTTCCGATATGGTTTTATCACGCAGACAGACCTATAGGGTTCTATCAATTAATCATGTTGAGCACCTCTTGTTTCAAGAGTGTTATTATCTAACCTCTTTAAATGAGAATAGTATGAAGTAACTGGCACTTCCTGCATAATTCACTACAATGACGTCTATGTCAGTGTTCAGTAATCAATAAATAAACGTCGCTCAAATATTTTTTCTATATTGCATTAAAAAAAGTGGAAAAAATGTCCTCATTTGACCCCAGTTGCAGTACCAGTACCAGTACAACTGGTAAATTAACGTATTTAAAAAGAGGTGGAGGCGAAGTCCTCTTACACAATGGCTACCAATACCATCATCAGAAAAAATATAAAAACAGTTCCATTTACTGGAAATGTACAAACTATAAAAAAAATAAATGTGTAGGAAGCATTACAACAAAAGTAAGTTGTTTTTTAAATATAAAATAAGTAAAGGGTTATTTACTTTCGTTGGTTAATAATACTTGCTTTATTGTTACACAGGATAATAATATCATGAACAGTAAATTACACATACAGTCATGTATACCAGATTCTCCTAAAAATGAGATGGATATTCATTTAAATGAATGTAAAACCAAAATAGAAAATACACTGGCACCGGTACCATCAATATTTCAGGATTTAATAACATCTGTTGAATATACTGGATTAGATTTACTGTCCAAAGTACCAGAATTTAAGAGCGTAAAAAGTACCTTTTATAGAAAAAGAAACGAGTCAATGGGTGTGGAGAAAATAAATTTTAAATCAGTTTCCGAGGTTAAAATCCCACCCAAGTACAACTCATTTCTAGTTGCTGATTACCTCCATGATTCAGTTAGAATTTTAATTTTTTGTACAATGTTTGCAAAAGAACAAATCAAGAAAGTTAAACATTTCTTCGGTGATGGGACATTTACATCTTGCCCATACCCGTTTTGTCAATTATATACAATTAGTGGTGATTTAGGGAGTACAAATCAGACAACGAACGTTATACCACTGATATTTGCCCTATTAACTGACAAGACAAAAAATACTTATTCATTAATGTATCATCTCATAAAGAAACAAATACCACATTTTAAACCTGGGAAATACACGATGGACTTTGAAAAAGCAGCCATGGGAGGTTTAAGAGCTGTTTTTCCCAATGTAGAACTCAAGGGGTGTTATTTTCATTTTGTGAAATGTGTTAGGAAAAGGGGTAAAAAATTAGGACTCATGAAATTAAAATTGACACGACGCCTAATTGAACTTGCATCAGTATTGCCTTTGTTACCAAAAGAAAATGTATACGAAGGTTGGTCGTATGTGCAATCTCAATATACGGAAGGCAAGAATGAGAAGGCATTTATAAGCTATATGAATAAAATTTGGTTCAAAAATGAAGAATATGTTAATTTATGGAATGCATTTTCAGAACGCCATAGAACGACAAATTGTCTTGAAGCGTGGCATTCCACGATTAATAGACAAATCAAAGAGAAAAAACCTAACATTGCTAAGTTATTACACTGTCTATATAAAAACAGCATATTATTCAAAAATGAATTTCTATTAGTTAAAAATAACCACAAGGCAGTAAAGGAACGTCAGAAGATATCAATTTCCACAGATAATTTCATACAACAAAGTCAAAGGCAATTAGCTGAAGGAGAAATTACTGTAAGCTTGTTCCTAGAAAAATTGCGTTAACATGTTTAAGGTATTGCTGGCTGTTTTTAGATCATGCCACCTCTTTGTGTAATTAGAATATTTTTAAGTTGTTTCTGTCAAGTGTCACTTGTATCAAATAATTTGTTTTTGAGACGTACCAAAATAATAAATACCTGGATAAAATATGACCTTTTTGATTGACGCTGAAGAATATCGACAGTTTCAATTGGAACTGAATGCGAAGATGGAAATTATTAAGCTTCGGCGGGGTAACGCTATTCAGCAACCTGTTCCTAATTTCTGCCTTTGCCTAATGAATTTTAGAGAGAAATGTTTAAGATTCCTCCTAAAATCAATAATTTTTTTAATTTTTGACGATTGTTGGGAGGAAGTAATGGAAAAATTTCGCAAATATCGACTAAAAGGTAAAAAAGTAGATGATAGTAATGTTAGTTAGTAATTTCTACAAAAATAAAAAAAGTAAGTTCAAAAACTAAAACCCGACTACTAAAAAGTGTGAAACAAGAACACCTATTATTTGAAGTAAACACTTTACGATATTTGTTTGATACACATTTCATAGGAAGTTTAGAGGAGAGCCGGGGTCGTATGTCACTTAAGACAAAACGCGTCTACATCGGAGGTGAGTTGGCATACGACCCCGGCTCGCCTTTAAACTTACTATGAAATGTGTATCAAACAAATATCGTAAAGTGTTTACTTCAAATAATAGGCGTTCTTGTTTCACACTTTTTAGTAGTCGGGTTTTAGTTTTTGAACTTACTTTTTTTATTTAATTTATTTTGTGGTTATAAAAGACCAACAATGTATATATTTTTGAAACGTGCTAATCAAGACCTTTCATTTGATACCCCACACGATATCATCAAAAAATATTTTTTTTAGTTCATGTTTCCAAGTCGTCTAGAGGGCGCCACATTCACTTTTATGTGACGTCACATAGCCTATAACCAGCGGACGATAGAAACGCTTCTAACGATACCTAATTTGTCAAATTACATACATACATACATACATACCGGTCAAAAACATAACCCTCCTTTTTGCTTAGCCGTAATCGGGTAATAACTGTACCTACATGTTCCAGATAATCAAACTTCGAAAGATTATGATTGCTCATGTTCAAGGCAGCCATCAGCATTACGTAAAATGTTGACTGGTATAATTTCACAAGATTTTGGCCAATTTTGGGTTGAGGTGGTAAATGTTATTGAAAAATATAATTAAAAAATGATTAAGTACTAAACATAATACATCTTGTTTTATTACCGTACCTATTTATTTCGTATTAGTGAATTGATAACAGATATGCAATTATTATGGTCTATAATAATTCTCACATTCATAAAAGAAACTTCAATCTAAACCCAAATGCCTATGCACACAACAGTGGCCCAATCATGAGTTTTGTCTACTATCGAATCGAGAATAGTATCGAGTAAAAATGTATGAAAAAAAAGCAGCGATCCTAGCGGTAAATAGCGGCGCTACTTTTTTTTCATACATTTTTACTCGATACTATTCTCGATTCGATAATAGACCAAACTCATGATTGGGCCACTGTACATAAAGGTCAGTTGGGAAGATGGGAACAAAAATAATTCAGATAATATATTCCCATCTTCCAACCTGCCATAGGTTGGAAGATGGGACAAACAATTCCCAACCTCCAACCCAGGGTGGAAGTTTAGGTTGGAAGATGGGAATAAGTCATTATTTTAGGTAGTGTGGTGGAAAATGCAAAATTTTCAGTTCACTATGTTTTGTAGCTAAACTATGTTATAACTCTAGCGACAGTAAACTGCATTGTATTCAGTATTATTAACTAATAAATAAGAATAATTCAATCAGTTTGGTCCTGAGGGCCAAAACTAGTGATATGGCCCAATAACTGGTTTCCCAGTACAGCATCAATCTCAGTACAGCATAAATGAACTATGAACATGTAATAATTTCAATAATAATCATTATTAGTCATTTGTGAAGAATAATGAAAAAAAAACTTGTATTGTTGGGGATTACCTAATGCCCTTGTTAAAAAATAAGCAGTGGTAGCAGAGCGGTGTAGAACGCTGGCTTCTCAATTTAGAGGTAGTGGGTGTCGAGCCCTGGCATGTACCCATGACTTTGTTTTCTAAGTTATGTATATTTGTGAAGTTATAATAGTAATGCCACTCGCTAACAATGAAGGAAAACATTGTAAGGAAACTCTAGTGTCTGAAGTGTTAATGTACCTCAGCACTAACTAAATACAATGCTCCAACAATACCAATGATCATTGTAAATTATGTTTTGTTTTAAATTTGGCAACTCAACGGTGAAGGCAACCTTAATGTTCTGCCATTCATTGCAAACTGCCGCTAGTCTGGTGCAGAGAGGACCCGCTACTCGTACGTCATTCCGTTCATCCCTCCGATGGCGGTGCAGACGCTCATGGACAGTTGACTAATAAGAATTGTGAATCTTGATTTGTGTTATTTTCTTTCAGTGTTTTTAATGTGGTCATTCCAAGACCTACAGAAGAGCCAGGTAACCGATGGATTGGTACACGAGTAAAGGAAGGCCAGAGAGTCAACTTCAGAATAGTGGTTCTTGATCTATTTGGTGCCCTCCCATACATAAGAGGTGAACTCGATGAAAGGTGAGGGTCAAATGAATGCTAGATTTTTTCAGAATCTATCTGTTGTAAAATTTATCTTCTGTTTACTAAGTAATTGTGTTTTCAGATCATTTGATATTACATCCAGTGCTGAGGAAGACTCTGGAGTAAGAAGCCCAATTACTGTTTCCTATGTGAACTTTGATAAGACGAAACCAAATTTAAAACAAATTGGGGATGGGCTCCCTCAGCCATCCAGTAAAGTTCCACATCCCCCATCTCCAAATAAAGCAATACATTCCAACAAGAACCGCCAAAACAAACATGAAAATGGAGTCAGTTACAAGCCAGTTTCTCCTAAGAACTATGTAGCTTGTGATAGTAATGAGATCTTAATAGAAAAAGTTAAAACAAAACGACACAAAAACTCTGATGGTGAAACATCAGTCCCAAGAAGTTTGAAGAAAAATAAAAAGGAATGTTGATATACCTATGTGATTTGTTAATTCAAATTGTTTTCTATGATTTATTTTATTAAACCTAACATAGCTACTAAAGAAAATGCATTTTGTAATTTATAATAGAATTTTACCTTTTATTGATAATCAAAAGCGAAAAGAAATCAGACAAATTCGATATACGCTAAAATAAAATCTATTTTTAGAGTGCTATTTTTAAAGCGTTAGGCATTAGGCAAATTTGTGGCAGTGACAGTGTTTTAAATCACTTAATAAATTTCCCGATGCTGTTTTCCACATTAATCGATCAAGGAATGCATTTGAAATGTAAGAGTAGAACACCCACGTGTCAATAGGGATGTGGACTAATGTTCGGAATGGATTTTGTTTCATAGATAGACGCTATTTAAACACGAAAAAAATTATTTCATGAAAAAATACGTAATATTTTACTAAAAAAATACATAATTAAAACTACTTTTTAAAATTCCCGCCAAAACGTTCTAAACTAACGCGTGAGTATGATGACGTCACAGACCGCTAAACAATCTCGCGCTCTATGAAAGTTAACCTGATATTCAGTGAATTCTTACGAATAAATAAGTTTTCTGAAAGGTGTTAAAATGAATACGATGTACAAATGCTGTGCAGTACCTATGTGTAAAAGTACGTCAATAAGTACGCCGCAAAAAATGTTCATACATGTTCCGAAAATTGCTAAAATAAGGAGAAAGTGGCTAACGCTTGCTAGAAGATGTTCAACATCATTGTCATCTACAAGTACCAGCTATTTTTGTGAAGACCACTTTGATGTAGGTACCTAAGCCAAATATTCTAAAAGTATTGTACGATAAAATTTAACGAGTATGTACTTAGGTACAAAATAGTTTTAGATAGGTAGTTTTGTAGGTTATGTAAGTGGCAAAACTTGTTTCAACTTTTTACACACTTGTACACTATACGTAACTCATTTTATAACACATCAAATTTCAGCTTCAAAATGACATGGAAAACTATGTACAATATACAACAATGGGCTCGGTAGGTCGAATAAGGATGAGACCTGGTTGTTTACCTACAAAGTTTGCTTGCCAACCAACAAGGGCCAATACCTCTACCTATGGCTGCCGACCAGCAGCTGCAAAAAGGCAAAGGCTCGCATTGATAAATGAATGTGAAGAAGACATAAGAAAAGCTGCAGTTCAACATAGTGAAAATTTAAATATTGAAGTTCCTAATCAACATGAAGGTCAGTACCCTTTGAGCCCCATAAAGTAAATTCAGGGTGTTAAAGTAAGCACTTTTTGTGCACCACAATTATTGTTAACCCCTTGAAACTATTTTCAATAACTATGTTACCTGTGAATGTATTAACATTAACATACAGGCACATACATTGTTTCTGGCCCCACACTAGGATACCCTGTGTCGTGGGAACGAGAAACAGCTACGTCACAAACATGTAAACATCCAAGAGTTATTTTTTTTCTCTCCAGCCGGGGATCGAACCCAGGACCTCTCGCATAGTAAGCAGATGCGTTAACCATTACGCCACAGAGGTTGTCAGTAGGATGTAGTTTCCAACTTTGAGATAAAGTACTTTTGATTGACTGATCCGTGCTTCGCAAGGCACGTTAAGCAGTTGGTGCCGACTGCCGTCGATGGCAGTCCTTAAGCCAAGTCAAAGCCTTAGACCTTCTTTAGGGAAGAGACCCCTCGGTGGGGACTAGTATATGTCTGTCTTAATAGAACTTTGTCTTTCAGATGCATTCCATGAGCAACAACAAACAACAAAAATTGATAAAGCAGCCCAGATAAACATAAGGCCCAAATATCGCAGTAAAACTACTCAGACTGAAATTAAAACACGCACAAGACAAACCTCTCCGATAAAGTTTCCTAGTACTTCTATATCTACTTCTCCATTCAAAGTTTCAGAGTTGAAGCCATTTATAAAACCACAGTTATTGAGAACAATTGCATCCTGCAACTTAAGAAACGATGACAAATCAGACAGTGATATATCATCAATGTACAATCCATCTGTATCAGGCATATCAAAAACTTCTGACACAACTAGTTTAAAAGATGAGTTGAAAAAAATACCTAATTTAAAATCTATGGTAGAACATACTGTACATAAAATAAAAAAAAATCCACAGTTCTATATAGGTGTACCGAAAGATTGTTTTGATTTAATTAAAATTATGCATGAGCATACAGGTATTCCAGAACACAAAATATTATTGTGTTTGAAGAAAATTCGACTGGACAGCAAGTTTTCTGAACTTTCTGATGAGTTTGAAATAAGCAAGTCATATGCATGTAAAATATTTACAGAAAGTGTAGGCAAAATAGCTGAAGTTATGAGGCCTTTTATTGTAAGTTTAGACAAGTTGGCAATCAAAAGATGTTTGCCCATTGCATTTAGAAAAAATTATTATAATGTAACTTGCATAATAGATTGTCTCGAAATTGAAATTCAAAAACCCGGTAAAGCCTTAAATCAATCTCTGACATGGTCAGAGTATAAAAAGGCCAACACCATAAAATACCTGATTTCAAGTACACCAAATGGACTTGTGAATTATATTTCACAGGGTTATGGAGGGAGAATCAGTGATGTATGTCTGGTAGAAAATAGTGAATTTCTTAACTGTTTACCAAGTGGGGCACATGTAATGGCTGACCGAGGCTTTAAACATGTTGAAACACTATTACTTAGGGTTGGGTGTAAACTAATAAGGCCACCTAGTGTAGTATCAGGTAATAAATTATCTAAAGAAGAAGCAAAGGAGACGAAAAAAATTGCAAGTCTGAGGATTCATATAGAGAGAGTTATTAGACGCATCAGAGAGTTTTCTTTTTTAAAGCCACATGCTTGTGTAAATAGTTATCTTATAGGGAAACTTGATGATGTCATAGTTATTGCTTGTGGTCTTATAAATTTACAAAACTCATTAATTAATAAGTGATAATATAAATAATATGAAACTGAAAATAAAAACACTAAAATAAAAATAATGAGGTGTTTATTTATTTTTTTCTCTTTTACTCATCTGTTGTTTTATACAATAACGGGTAAATATTTTGTTTCGAAAATAATAATAAAAAAATTATTAAAGAACTAACATATTCTTTATCAAATTCCACTAATATAATATTTACTTTATTATTAATTTGAAAATTTACATCTGCAACACAAAAGTAGCACTTTTTATAACCACAAACATACATTTGTATTTGGTCATAACATAACATTTGTTTGAGGGTTTCCCATTCTGTATATAATGTTTTAGTGTTCTCATTATAGGGGCATTTTCTATAAGAAACTGCTCGCCTATTCCATCTGGTGAACCAGCAATCATGGGAAAGTCTTTGCTAATGAAAATACCACATTTCCTTATCCTTTTTTGGAGCATGGTTTGCACAGTTTTTAATACCTTACATTCCAAAGCTCTCCCACGTTGCATAGCTGGAGTATCCGGAATGTTGCCACCCATTATCAATGATACCATTGAAAATTCAATGATGATACTAAGGTACCATCACTTGTTTTGCATTTTTTCACTTCATAAGCCTTGGAAGCTGTTATTCGACCAAATCAAACTTTCTCAACAAATCAAACGACCAGACCAAACCAAGTTGCTGCCAGTCCGGTCTCTTGTGTTTCCTCCACCTTTTTTAATAAGTCAGTAGTAAATAAGCCAGATATTTGCTTGATGAAGTCATCACTACATGCTTCTTTAAATTTCTGCACTAACTGGTACATTGAAAGCCCTTCTTCATCGTTAGTGATGTTTTGCACATATCTTAATAATGCACAGTTGTGAATACCTTTCGCTGTAGCCTGTTCCACAAACTTGTCAAAAACACTGGCATCTGAAGAGGTTGAAGCTTGTGTCTTAGTTAATTATGAGGTTGTAATAAATTTTAGCGTTGTTCCCACTTTCGATAGTTGAGATTTTTTCCAGTAACATTCTATCTGAGTACATGATGGCTCTTCGCTTCTTCGGTGCATCCACATCAGAAATGAAGAAATGCAGCACAAGCGTGGCATTGTGTGCTGATAACAAGACTGTTTTTTTCATCCACAATGACAGTCACTGTATACGGCTTAGCTCGAACTTGGTGTTCAGGGCACACGCGGCACTTCACTGGACAAATGTTCAATTCTCTTCTCAACTGAACGTATCCTACGGCATCATCGCCATAAGATTCTCTTGAAGATCTGGAATAGAGAAAGTAGGTAGCGTAAATATAGGTACAATAAAAATTTTACATAACCTAACTTTTCACATTGTTGTTAATTTGTTATAGTTAGTTGTAATATGACATTAAAGTATGCAAAAATTATGTAAAGTGAATATAATTTAATAAAAAGTAGTGATGTAAAATTATAGGTAGGTATTTCAAACGTACTTACGATGACATTTTTACGTTTCTAAGCTCCGCTGCACAAAAATCCTTATTTCGGGCAAAATAACTTGCCACCATCAACGAATCTATCTTCGGTAAGTTAGAACTACTTCCTTTGATGAATCCAGTCTCCATTGTTATAATATTACAATAATATTATAATAATATCGTTGAAATTAGTTCGCCGGTGATACTTTTGACTACGTGAGCTTTTTTTGTTTAGCGGTCAGTAACGTCACCCGCGCTTTGATGGACGTTCGCAGTGTTCGCAGTCACGTGATAATGGGTATTAAATAATGCAATTTAAACTATTTTTATTTATTTTATGGCAAATAAATATATTCTTAGAATGTTATTATACGTTTTTAAATACGGTCTTTAATTATAAAAAAATAACTTAACATGAATTGGTAACATGTGTCAACATCCGTATTCCTTATACTTTATTTTTTTTAAATTAATAATATTTCGTGGCCTTGGCTTAGAAAATTGTTTAATTAATTTTTGTAGGCGTAACGGATCAAGATGTTATTCTTTTATTAATAAGGTTTGATAAATGATTTTACAGCGCATATTTCCCAATTTAAAATTTTTGGAAATATCGAGTAAGTACCTAATTAATTTTTTTCAGATTTTGATTTTTATTTTTTTTCTTTAAAATACCTCAAAAGTGCGATCTGTAACTAGCACAGTTAAATTGCTCTTAATTAGGTTTATCACTGATAAAAAAATCACGTTGCTCCATCGCGGCCTTTGGGAGTTACGTACAAAGGTCAATTGACATATTTATTTTAGGGTTGTCTCTAAAGGTCAAATAAATATAATGTTTATTTTTTGTCTCTAATAAAAAACTATACGGGATATATATACAAAAGGTTTACATAATTCAGGGGTGGACTCAGACCATGATTTTGAGTAACTTTCCCAAAGAAACCAAGTGTCGGAAATGATTTTTTTTTCGACTGTTCATAAAAAATTGGTAGCTGAATTTTAGTATTTTTATGAAGAGTGGAACTTTTTTGTAATTATCTGCATAAGGTTACACTAAAAATAAAATATTTTACAAATAAAATTTAAAATCTAGGTATTTTATTCACAGGAACGATAAATATTTTACACGAGAAATAGTAAAATAGATTTAAAATAAATTTTCCGGTCTAATATACCTCATTCGCTCATGACAAAATTATACAACCACTGTGTTACCAGTGATGACTTATGGCACTGAAACGTGGTCTCTCACTATGGGCCTCATAAAAAGGCTCAAGGTCACGCAACGAGCTATGGAAAAGGCTATGCTCGGCATTTCTCTACGAGATCAAATCAGAAATGATGAGATCCGTAGACGAACGAAAGTCGTCGACATAGCCCAGCGGATTACTAAGTTGAAGTGGCAGTGGGCGGGGCACATAGCACGCAGAACCGATGCCGGCCGATGGGGCCGAAAAGTTCTCGAATGGAGACCACATATTCGGCAAGCGCAGCGTAGGATGACCAGCCACAAGATGGACAGATGACCTCATCCAAGTGGCAGGAAGGCGCTGGATGCAGGCCGCCACAGAGTATATAAACACTACGTTTTACAGGCCGCTTCCAACCGGTCTTTTTGGAAATCCATGGAGGAGGCCTATTTCCAGCAGTGGACCTCTTGTGGCTGAATGATGATGATGAAGTTTTCCGAACCTACTACTAAAATTAAAAAGTGAAAAATAAACTTAAAAGACTTTTGAATTTATGTTGTCAATTAATAACAATTATGTCATTAAATACAGGAAATAGGAAACCAACAAATGAAAAGTTACTTCAAAATATATTATAGACGTTTTCGCATGTTAGATTGCTTTCAAATTTTCTGGATTTTATGGCTCGTATGAATAATTTTCAGTTTCTAGTACCAGAGGGCAGTCATCAAAATTGGATGAATCTTCTTCATCGTCTAACGAGGGTCCCCTACGTAGTTTCGATAGCCGTTGTTGCGAAAAACGTTGTATCGATTTTTTTTCCCGCTGCCTCATAAGTTCGAAAGCTTATGGACTCGAATGCTGTAGTGGCGAAAGACGCTGTTTCGAAAAACATTTTCGCTGCCTCATACGCTCGAATGCTTGATTGTTTTTTAACTTTGTTTTTTACACTTTATTGCGCAATAAAACTTAAATAACGTACAATGTGATAACAATTACGTACACCTTCGCTCCATCAACGTTCAATATAGTCATATTGTTCTGTTATTGTTGGCAATTAATAGGCTTAAGTACTCGTACTAATACCTACTTATAATACTTGTGCAATTGATTAATTTCGAAACTTGATACCACTTCAGTAGTAATTGTTATAGATCAGTACTAGATTTTTTGTTACACGTAGAAAATTTGTTAAATAATAATAAATGTAGATTTAAACTAAATTTGTTTTGTTTTATTCACTACTTGATTTTTTTATACGCATTAAGACTGAATGAATCGAAATGACAAGCATTCGAGCGTATGAGGCAGTGAAAATGTTTTTCGAAACAGCGTCTTTCGCCACTACATCATTCGAGTCCATAAGCTTTCGAACTCATGAGGCAGCGGGAAAAAAATTCGATACAACGTTTTTCGCAACAACGGCTATCGAAACTACGTAGGGGACCCGTCTAACGATGATGGATCTTCGCCATCTTCTGCTGTGAATTGCAAGTTTTCTACAATAATCGGCTTCAGAAGTCCACGAACAGTTTCTGGCAGACAAATCTTACTGGGCAATCTTGCGTTGGCGATAGTGTGCCATAGACAAGAACGGATCAGACGATTCCAAAGCACGGTGAAAAAGGTCTATCATCGTTTTTTTGCTGCATTTTACGGCAGTGGCGTTCCCTGATCGCCAAAATTTGTTACGCGATTCGGCCGCTTGCTCTGATAGCATACCAACTGGCAGAGAACACGATTCGATTATCTCTTGACCATGCACAAGGATTTTGTGTACAGTCACAGTCATCGGGTGCCAATTCTTTTGTTTCATTTGCAATCTGCCTTTTAAAGGCATTCAGCAATTTGTGTATGTGTTGTCTGTGGCGTGTGCAGTGTAAGCCCAGTGGCCTAGCTGCTTCATCAAATTCAACTCTTATGTTTTATTGACTATTTAGCAAGTCCTGAGGAATTTTCCGTTTCAGCCTCCGCTGAGTAGTTTTTGGATCCAAAAGATTGATTGCCAGTTTATTTGGATGGTTGCAGATTCTATCTCTATAAGCCTCAAGTCTTTGTGTGGTTTCTTCCTTGATAGTTGGGATCTGTAAGTCCTTATGTAGTGACTCATTGGTGACAAACCATGGTGCATTTGTGATAACGCGGAGCATTTTTGATTGGAATCTTTGAAGGATTTCAATGTTTGAGTTTGCCGCCGTACCCCACAGCTGTATGACGTAGGTCCATATTGGTTTTATGATTGCCTTTGTACAGAAGTACTTTGTTGTCGAGGCTCATCTGTGAGTTATGTCCAAGCATCCAGTACATGTTGTGCAGTGTAAGGCCCAGTTGCTTCCTTTTTGTTGATATGTGTTTGCGCCAGGTCAGTCGTCTATCCAGATGTATTCCTAGATATCTCACGTGGTCTTCTTGTGGTATCTCTATGTTATTTAATTTAACTGACGGACACGTGTTTCTACGTGTGGTGAATGTGACATTTACAGATTTGGTTTCGTTAGCTTTAATTCTCCACTTTTTAAGTCATAAAGATATATTATCGAGGCAATGTTGGAGTAGGTTAGATGCCATATGTGGGTTGACGTGTGTCGCCAGGATACCAGTGTCATCAGCGAAAGTCCCGAACGTAGCTTGATCGTTAGTTGGAAGATCTGCTGTAAAGAGTAGGTATGATGTTGGTCCAAGCACACTCTGGGGCACCCCCGCTCTGATCACGCGCAGACTTGAGAGATCTTCACCAACTTTAACCATGAATTTTCTCTCCGTCAAGTAAGATTTGATGATAAGATACAGCTTTGTGGGGAAGTTTAACTTTATTTTACTTAGCAAGCCCTCATGCTAGACTCTGTCAAAAGCTTGTGAGATGTCCAAGAATGTAGCCGCACAATATTCATTTTCTTTAAACGCCTGGTGTATTCTGTTGACTAGCCTGTGAACCTGTTCTATTGTTCCGTGATTGAATCTGAATCCGAATTGATGGTCAGGTAATAATTTATGTTTATTTATCACTGGGTAGAGACGAGAGAGTAGACATTTTTCAAATAATTTGGAGGGAACAGAAAGAAGGCTTATTGGCCTGTACGATTTTGGATCCTCCGCTGGCTTTCCAGTTTTGTGTATCATGACGACCACGGAAACCTTCCACTGGGTGGGAATGAAATTAATTCTCAACATGGCATTGTACAACAGAGTGAGGTACGTTATGCCATTCTCGGGTAACTCACGGATGACTCTACTTGTGATGAGGTCGTACCCCGGTGCTTTGTTGCAGGGTATTTTTCTTCTCATAGATAAAAGTTCCTTCCTGGTGATCTTTTTTACATCTGGTAATTCAGTACTTGTAACTTCTGCTTCTACGTGTTTTTCGACCTGTGTCAAGTGTTCCATGGGACCTTCATAAGGATGAGGGCTAAAAACATTATAAAGGTGGTCAGCAAAGACATCTGCTTTCTCAGAATCACTACGCGCCCAATTGCTATTTCTGTTTCTAAGTGGTGGAGTAACTTTCGCTGGCTGTTTCAGTTTCCTTGTCGCTTTCCAAAGTGAGTAGTTTGTGGCCATTGTTGCATCCAAGTTAATGAGATAATTTTGGATGGAGTCATTTCTATCACGATCTAGCAAGACTTTCAGATTTTTATTCTGTCTGTTCAAACATGTTTTCAGTTTAGGACACCTAAATTTTTGCCATAGTCTCCGTAACCTTCTTTTCTCTGAAACTTCATTAATAATTGTTTGGTGGTAGATAATTTCTTGCTTATCCAACTTAGATATAGGGGTGCTAGCCCAAGCCGCATTTTGCACTGTTCTGTTAAATGATTCAACGGCGGTTTCTATGTCCGTCTCAGTCTTCAAGGGTATGTTGGTATTTAGAGACGAGGCAAGAATGTCTCTAAAATCCTCCCAGTTGGTGTTTGAGTTGTGAAGCTTGCATGGGTGCGACACGGTAACTATGTTCTTATTTAGATTCATGAATACAGGAGAGTGATCACTGGATAAGTCAGCACAGGATTCCACCTCTATATATTTGTTAGATATTCCATTGAAGATAAAAAAGTCTAGTAGATCAGGTATTTTCTTCCTATTTTTCAACAAAGAAAAAAGGGAGTGGAGTTTTAGTCTTGGATTTTTTAATATTCCAAATATTGGTGACATAATGTCCATGTTCTTCTATAGCAATTTTTAGTTCCTCAGTATTTGTGGAGGGGTGGACGTTCTTAAGGACGACCCGAAAACTACGTTCTTGTTTGAGCTTGTACGTGTGAAACTCTGTGTTCCTAGCTTTTAATTCTTTGACTATTTCCGTATATACTTCTGAGCTAAATGGTTGTATCCTTACTTGGTCATCTTTGAGCACTTTCATCTCGTATTGGTTGTCTGCTACTTGAATTAGCAACTTTCTAAGAGGTTCAATATTACTCACTTTATCGACGTAAATTGGAGGAGGTTTACTTTCTTTTGGTGTGGTTGGATTGGTTCTAATAGTATCCTCATTTTGTAGTTCAGAGAAACGATTTGAATTGAGACAGGGGCACTAAGCCAGTAGTCGTTGGTCTTATTTTGCTTTGGAATACCACCAAGTTTATCTGGGCTTTCACGTTGCCTCTTACGGCTGGAAACTTCCGTCCAGTTTTAATCGCTATCATCAGGGACTGCTACGACATTTTCTACTGGTGCTTGGAGGAATACCTCAGCTGACGGTGATTTTTGGTTTGAGTCACTACATGAGTTAGATCGGGTACGGTTCATAAAGAGACCTTTGTGAAATATTTGTTGAGTGAGTACTTTTTGGTTATTTTCACTCATTTTATAGGAATTCGGCACTTTTTATGTTTTTGCACTAGCAACACTAAAGGTAGACGTCATTTTGACTCTTCTCAAAAGTAAAAATATTGAGGGTGTTTCAAAAATTCTTTAAGTTTTAGTTTTCACACGCACTGGTTTTTGCACAAATAACTCGTTATGCAAACTGTTTCACGCGTAGATAACACTATCACAGGGTCCTCAGGTGTTAACTATCACTTTCAATTACAGTTAAGTAGCTTTAACACTGTTTTGACGCACAAAACTCTAACTATGAGAGCACATGATTTGCACTGGTTGACAGCTACCCTTATTTACTCTCCATTTTTGAACCAAAGGATCGTTTTTGTAGCTGAGATGTAACAAAAACTCCAAAACACGTATCCAAGCGTGAAGAGGATTGATGCCATGTCGCATATTTTCATTCACAGTTTGTGTTGAATAAGATTTCTCCAAATCATTAAACTGACTAGCAGTTAGTTTACAAAATGGGCATCTTAACTGAGAAGATGTTCCAGTTATAATGTTGAGAACTTTGCCGTCAATCACACTTAAAGTTAAATCACAAACAAATGTAATACAATGCCCTTCTGAGGTTTGTGTCGTGATGGGACTCAAACTTTTAATTTGGTCTTCTATAAGATGTTTTTGCTCCAGAATAAGGCTTGTCGTTTCTTTTTTGTATTGAATGTGGAGTGGACGACAAAATCTATAAGATTGCGGTGTAGGATTCAGCCAAGCCACATATTGTTTGTCCATTACTACACATAATGGAATAAAAGTGGTGGCAAACAGGCTATTTTCATTGATGGAAATGTCTTCTTCTGAACCCGGGAAGCGTTGTTTATATAATGATTGGCCTGAACTTCCATCGAAACCCCAGGACCCTTCAAATATGCATGAAACTTCTTGCTTACCCTTTCTATTACAATACTCAACAAAACTAGCATCAGAACTATGAACGATTCGTTGAATACTACGAGTAAAAAGTCCATGCAACGACACTGACGCTTCTATTTCCGAAAGTTGTATATCTTCCAGAGGATAGCATGGTTTTCTTGCATTTAATATTTCAGTGTAGGGTGGGTAAGCAGGATATCCTCGACTCTTCAAGTCCAGTCTCAAAATATTATATGTTTCTACACTCAGTTTCCTGTCTATAATAAAACCTAAAGCTTCCTCCGGTGTATAAGGTTTTGGGACAAAAGAAACTCTTTTATGAACTTTTGATGGTTCTTCAGGTGATTTCAAAGACAGTTTTATTACTTTTTGTAAATCTTTTGAAGCTTTAGGAGTTATTTTGCTTCCGTCATCTGATGTGATTGTCGAAGCAAAAGATTTTATAACTTTACTTTGAGGTTGACCTTCTAGGGACTCCATGATCCGTTTTCTAGTTTTCAGATCTTGCTTATAACTCGTGCTGGGATCATTGGATGATATAAGCGATCCTGTTGACGTGTCAATCGAGTCCCAGGGTGGTGCTTCCGACATTGTGACATCTAGTGCGGTAGATTCCGGAGCTATTGCAGTACTAGACATCTCGGACGTCGCAATGTCCACAGCTGGGCAGTTCCGCCGAAAGTTGTACAATTTATTGGAACGTTAGGATACAATTAAATGTAAAGAATTTCCTGTTTTTGAATGAAGATAGTCCATAAATATGTTTGATGTTAACTGTATTGTATTAAAAACCTATTTATTTATTGTATTGTATTAGTTTTCAATTTATTGGTTATTTAACTTCAATAAATCAAATCTTTTATGTAACGGGCGAAAACCTGACGGTCAAGCCGTTACTATAAAGTCTTAATGTAATTCATTAATATAACCCAATTCAACTGACATGTTTTTTTTAATTAATAAAGATTGAAATTAGAAACAAATTACAAAAGAAAAGTTCACCGTGGCATTAATAACTCAATAAATAGACCACAAAAAACAATCTATGTTACGTTCTGTGTAAAATCTTGTTAAACTTTAACATTTTTTAACTACAACTAGCTCTACTTGGGATATAATCACAGGTCACAAGGTAGCATTCATTAAAAAGTAGACATAAAACATAAGTTTTAGTCGCTTGGGTAACAAAGAACTTGAAAATATATATTTTTTATCTAAATTTTTACGGGACAATTACTGACCCTGACAATTACGTAACAGACTGACAAGTTTAAGTTGAGATCACACTGAGAAAAAATAGTTTGTACTCTGATGTGTAACAATGGTAAATGGTTCTTAAAACTTAATAATAGTTATATACAAGCCATACGAAAAATGTACTTAAATAACTAAGTTACTATCAAACACTTTCTTTCACTACTTTCATTTTCGCAATTTTCTGGATTGTTTTAGAGACGGGCTCTGTAATTTCTCATCCGCTCTGCAGCGCTGAGAGGCATTTTAAAACCTAAAATAAAATTGTATCTTAGTGAGTTTTCACATATTATGGTGGCGTACAGTGGGTCCAAGCCGATACGAAAAATGGTTTTGAAAAACAATTTAAAAATGTTTACATAGAGAATTCTAATTTGCGCTGTAAGTGGATGCATAAGGATTTTTTAAGGCAGGCAATACCTAGTACTATTAGTGCTATCACCACAAAGTTAAATAAAACAAGAAAATTGTTATTTATTGTTATTTTCTTCTTACGAAATATTTTTTTAATGCAGATTTTTCATAACGAACTTTGTGAGGCTAATAATTTGTCATCCATACACAAAAATTATTGATATTCCTATATTTTACTGTAGTCAATAAATTTTCGGATCCGAGCCACTATGCAGCGGATTGTTTTTAGGAAATTATATTTGTCTGTATAACTGCGCTGCAAGTGCTTCACTCACTAAAAAGAAAGAGCACTTCTTACGTACATTACAATGTGTGTATGTGTCTTCAACTTTATGCTGTCAGAACCGTTACGATTATACGTCAGGCTATACGTTATTAACAAAATCGTAACGTTCCTGACGTAACGCGATGGGGGCTGAGCAAAAACTTTATTAGATTATTTATTCCAACAAGGACTCATAGAAATTATTGTTTTAAGAACATAAACAAGACAAAATAAAGATTTCCTCACAATAATCGCACGAGATGCAGCCTAAAACCCTTTTGCGAAATTGGGGTAACAGTGTGCACAAAAAACAGGGAGAAAACTCACCTTAGATTGACTGCTGCTAACAAAGTATCGTCCACCACTTGGTTACAAAATGGTGGACCGAGTTTAGTTATCTGTGACCAAAGTGTTGCCGTTCCTTATGAAAAATCCCCGAAATTAAGCGAAAATTCCACGCAAACCCAGTAAAATCACCGTAACGGCCTTGACATGTCAGGATGAGCGCAAAAGTCAGGACAAACTATTTAAATCAATTAAAAATATAGATTATCTACTATATTTCCATATTTATTAATTTTAAGATGGCGCATAACTAAATTATTAATAATAAATCCTCACATTATAGGCCATAGAGCAAAAATAATGTACTACGTCATGCTAAATACGAAGAAAAATTTTAGGGACAGTATGGAAACGAAATTTGGCCACTTTTAAAAGCGAAATAATAATAGTTTTTGAAATAATGTCTTTATTTGTTATTATTTTGCCTAGTAGCCCAGTAATTCGGAAATATTTTGTAATAGGTGAATTAAACGATATTTATACATCGGTTTCACAAAAAAAATATTAACTCCAGGACATCCTAAAAACTTCAATGTACAACTTTCGCCGGAACTGCCCAGCTACGCTTTCTAGAGGCAGGAAAGAACTACATATCTCACTAGACTCACTATAGATGTCGGAAAATCCGCAGCAACCCTCTTAAATTCGACTGGCACATCGTCAATAAACAGTTTGTTCAAGAAAACAGCATGCTTGCTCTGAACCTCTTTTTGTTCCGATTGCAACTTTTTTATAACAGTGGCTTTTATAATGGGTAAACAACCATACGTACCTACGTCGTTACTTTTCACGTAGTGGTTATATACTCTGACGTTTTCGTACAGAAAAGAAATGTAAGTTTCTGTAGGGAAAATTTTTCGCCCTTCAAACATTCGAGAATATTATGGAAAACGAATGCGGAAAACGTATGCCAGCCTTACAAATTGTAAATGAAAGCTTTTCTTTTCTCCTTGCGAATCAACGATCCCTCGGCTGTTGAGTTGACGCGCGGCGCGTCGCGCAACCGGTTGTAGTCTAAACATACCAGTGTCAGGCAGAAATCATAATGAATGTTCTGTGGGCAGAATAATGCAGTGTACAAAATAAAGCTTTATGATGTGTATCTACACCATTTAGCCAGACAGAGAGAGAAAAGTAAAGAAAATTAAAAAGTAAAAATCAAAATGGCGCTTATGTCATTGACATATCAATTGTTTTCTAATTAAAGTTTTTGCTGAATTAAATACTAAACCTTCGTTTTATATGTTTATTTCGGTATTATGTCTTCTAATAATCTGTCCTCTGTTTTAAAATCATGTTCAGAAGGTGAACTAATCAATGAAGTGTCTGAAACAACCATGACACCCAAGCAACTGGAAGGATCCTTACTGAAACGTACTTTTACGTTGCCTCGTAATCCTTTCGGCACAATAAAGCCTAATTCTAGTAAAAACAAAAATAGCAGCTCCGATAACAAGCCATCAAGTGCCAGTTCCGTCACAGCTGAAGCGCCAAATGAAGACAGTGGCTTGGAAAGAAAGTTGTTCAGGCGACCGTCATGGAAAAGGTTCTTGAACAAAATAGCGCAGCATATGAGCACAGTTAACGTTTCGGTGGTAAGATCTTTGTTTATGCTTCAAAGACCACAAATAAATCTTTTAAGAAGTGACTAAATCAATAGGGTTTCTATTCTCAGGTGAAGTCTACTCCATCTGTGTTGAATGGAGAGCGAGTGCCGAGCAGTGGTGAGCCACCATGGCCGCCCGGCGCCACACCGGCCGCCACTGGCATTAAGAACCATGGCAACACATGCTACATGAATGCAGTCCTTCAGTGCCTTTCTCATACAGATGTTATAGCTGAATACTTTGTGCTAGACCATTATAAGGCAAGTACTGTTTGTTTGCTGAGCCATTAAAGTACAATTAAAGGTTGATGTACTTTTGTATGTTTGCCTTTAAATGTTTGCACTCTCTTGCATAATGGATGATTTTGCAACTACATTGTACATTTTTATAATTGATTTTTCAACTTGAGTCCACCATTAAGTTTGATAGACCAATTGGTAGAGGCTGTTGCTGCTGTTGCTGTTTGATAGATTCAAATCTGCTGGTTCAAATTTCACTGCAGCCTGATATTTTTCTTACCATTTTGTTAACTTGTACGTTTATTTAACATAAAGGTACAGTTAGTACTATTATCTATAGCACCAAATATCTAAATTAATCAATTATTACCTATCTAATCATTATACATTTGCTAATTGTTATGTCACTTTATACTGATGTGATGTGCTTCTATGTCACTTCATACAAAAAAAGGTTGTTTAACAATTGTGCAATCTTATCTAATATGCTAATGCATATCTTGCACCAGTCTCGTTATGTTTAAATTTTATTATGTAACAATATGCATTTAGGCTAAACTGGTATATTGTCCCACTGTTAAGCACAGACTTACTTCTACTCTACTTAATTTTGTTGAAACAATCTCTGTGATAATGAATTACTTACCACTCTATAAAAATGTGTTTGCTAATAATATTATTGTAATATTATTGCTAATAATATTATATGTGGGTTCCAAAAGGTTATAATATGTCAGCTTTAGTTGGTCATAATTTGTCTTTACTTACTTTTAAAAAGCATTTTTAATTTGTTTTATGTAGCCTATAAAATATGTCCCACTACAAGGCACAGGTCTTCTCTCAGAGAGAGAGTGAGAGTATGGGAACAAAATAATAAAAAAGTTATAGATTAGCTGCCTGGAGAACAATTTTTTTTTGCGAAATTTTTCCATGCTTCATATTCAGAACAAAGATATCTCTAACAAATCAATAATCCTAAAAATCAGTTTTTTTATGTTACAGTTTTCATACAAATTGATTTCCTTAACATTCATCTTTGCTAGCATTATTTTTACTAACATTATGTATGCAGACCTGGACTTAGAGACCCAAGGCCCTCAAAGTTTTACCATTAGGGGCCCACCATACAGAAGCAGAAATTAATAATTGCTTCTGTAAATAAATTGAATGACAACCATTGTGAATAAGAAACATTAAAATCATTATTTCCAATAAGCCATGCTGGCTGTGCATGCTAAATATGTGTAGGTCATAATATGTCAAACCACAAGTCACAGTTAAAATTTTAGTTTTAGAGTGACATTATCAATTTATTTGTTACAAAATGTTAGTTGACACATTTTAGAGATTTCATGTTTTTTTATAGTACTAAACCATTAGGTTGTTTGTTATATAAATATGATACTTTTATAATTATGATCTGTCAGGATCGTTGCCAGTGGCAGTCCCTAGTCTCTGCCTACCCCTATGGGATACAGGCGTGAGGTTATGTATGTATGTATGTATGTATGTATGTATGTATGTATGTATGTATGTATGTATGTATGTATGTATGTATGTATGTATGTATGTATGTATGTATGTATGTATGTATGTATGTATGTATGTATGTATGTATGTATGTATGTATGTATGTATGTATGTATGTATGTATGTATGTATGTATGTATGTATGTATGTATGTATGTATGTATGTATGTATGTATGTATGTATGTATGTATGTATGTATGTATGTATGTATGTATGTATGTATGTATGTATGTATGTATGTATGTGTACTTTTATAATACTATGTGCTTAAAAAAATTTGTGTATAGTTGCTGCCTGGTCAGGGTACCCTGGCAGTGTGGGGCCCTTGCAGACTTTGTCCAGTTGTCATGTAATTTCACATGAAATGGGGTCTATAGCATTTGTGTTGCAGAAATCCACATACCTACCAATACCAAGTATAATGTACCCCACCTGAATCAAAATATTAATTGGCAGGTGGATCTTCAAAAAAGGAACAAGATAAATTCCAAAAAGTATGGCACTCGTGGTGAGGTCACAGAGCAGCTCGCTGGACTGTTAAAAGCTCTGTGGGCTTGCCGATACAGTCCCGACATGAGTACAGCTTTTAAGGTAATTTCTATGTAATTTTTAATGTTTGCTAATCATAATAATGGCTAAAAAACTATTGTTGAGGATAGCACTGGTTTATATTGTTCATACAAAATTGTTTCCCTGCAGAAGTGAGTTATGTGATCGATTAAATCTACTCAATTTATTCGCTCTATTATTTTTCTCTTACAATGTTCAATTGTGAAGGCCAAAGTGATAAGATAAGTAGTCTGCTATAAATTACACAGAGGCCAGTGCAAATCAGTTGGCTTTTCCCTTGAGAAATTTGTGTAATGTAAGAAATAACAAAAACAAAACATCTAATGTTGTTTTGTTTTTGTTATTTCCAATAAAATTACTTAAATATTTTTAATGACTCATCGAAATTACTCATCAATAATGAGATACTAAAAACAAAATGCGTTTGATATGTGTAGGGCTGCAATACTTTGATTTGTAATCTGACCATTTTTCATATTTCTGTTCGCACCTGGTTACCATCATACAGTTTATCCTAATTTAGGATGGATAGTGATATAGTTATGTTGTTTGCAGGGAGCAGTGGAGCGTCATGGGACGCAGTACCGAGGCAACAGCCAACATGACGCGCAAGAGTTCCTCTTCTGGCTTCTCGATAAGGTTCATGAAGATCTCAACACTGCCACCAAGAAAAAATACAAGACTATTAAGGTGAGCTACCTCCACCTTGTTTTTTGCACTGGCTTAGTCGTACTGGATTCTAAGGTACGCTATAAGTATTTGTCTGCACAAGTAGTGTTCAAAATTGGGAAATACTGTTCAGAACATGTTCATTTAGCAATCTCACCCCAATCTCACTATTTGGCTTTTAGTGGGGTACTTCGAGATGTTTAGACATTTATAAAAACGCTAAGGCCTTATTTCATAGAACTTATGACAATTCGATAATATATTGCACAGTCAATTTAACCCACAAAGTAACAATTAGGAAGGCTCGCTCGGCTATGCAATGTACATTGAATTTTCGTAATAAAATATGTATTGTAGTTTTACGAAAGACAGATAAGATAAGAATATTCTGTATTATGTTCCGGAAAAATTGTTAAAAAAATATATTAAGTTACTTAAACAGCAATGTCCATCATCATTATGTCGAAACTGTGTGATTTTATTCTGTATTGTTTTAGAACACATGTGGGAAGCCAGACGAAGTGGTTGCCGCTGAAACGTTGGCTAACCATGCAAGAAGGAACAGCTCCTTTGTGCAAGCTGTTTTCCAAGCGCAGTACAGGTAATACCATTTTGCAGCAAAACATCTCATGGCACAGAGAATCGTCCAATTTTTATTACAGGTTTTTTTAAATATTCAGAGCACTAGTTTGTAATTTATGAAGAAACAACTATTGCAAACAAACGGAGTTGCGGAGCGGTAGAATGCCGGCTTCTCAATCGGGAGGTTGTGGGTTCGAATTCCGGCTTGTACCAATGACTTTGTTTTCTAAGTTATATTCATTTGTGAAGTTATAAGTAGCAATACCACGCAATACCAAGCTAACCTTGAAGGAAAACATCGTAAAGAAATCCTATTCTCGTACATACAATGACCCAACTATGAGGCTTGGAAAATCTCAGGTCTAACTGACTATTAGAAATCTGCATATATTATTATAAATAAACATCGACGTTTTCTTCAGAAAATATATAAAAAAACCACCTGGCGACAAGGTTTATTAAATAGACATGTCATATCTCGAATTAGGTAGGTCATGAATTAAACATACGTCAATCACAAGGCTAACAACAATATTTGTTTCCAGGTCAGCGTTGACATGCGCTAAATGCGAACGCACGTCGTGCACCTTCGACCCCTTTCACTGTGTGAGTGTACAACTTCCGCCGAGACAAGCCACCGCCCAGCCTTCACCTCTACCAGTAAACGTAAGGATTCCCTTAGATATATTTCATTTTAACAGTTTAATATATATTTTTTTCTTTTTAAAATTTCTTTCAACTATAGAATTTATTTTACTTTTGCTTATAAGAGGTAATCACGACACTGAAGAAACGGTTTTCGGGTTATCTATTCTTTACGCCCTACCGTGTACAGGCCTTCTCTAGAGAGAGGGAGTATGGGCTTAATCACCACACATGCCCACTGCAAATTGGCTATTTTGAAGGGCTGGGGTATTGGAACACTACACACACTCAGGTTCCCTCATGATGTATTGGCACACAGTTCACAATGGGCGAGTGGTATTGCTGCTGCAAATTCAGGAATATACGTAACTTGGAAAACAGTCATTGGCAAGCATCCTACTGGTGCTACACTATTCACATGATTAGCTACCATTTCTCAGCGTAGAGCCTGATTTATAAATATGTTTACTTAGATTGCGACAAAAGTATACAAATAAAATAATTTACATAATGACAATAAACATAAGGAAAATAACAAAACTGTGCAAAGTAAGACATTGGCCTCCATGGCAACAAAAAAGGGTCACCAATTCAGCACGCCTTGATGGTATGTGTATAGTGAAATAGTTTTAAAGATCATATGACTCAAATCAGCTTGTAGATACTTAAGATATTGCCAGAATAGAACTTCCTGTATCATTATCTTTTTGCGTTTCATAACTGCGATAAACGCGCCAACCTTCATGACGGCAATTTTTCGACGATTTAATTGAACTTTGATTGAAGCTGACATAGTTTCGTTCATCGTGATGTCAACCTATGTATCGTTTCTCGTACATTGCCAGAAAACAACAGCTGCTTTATTCTTTTGACTACCTCGTCAGTCTATCACGTTTAATTACCATGCCAGAGGTCGTGGGTTCGATTCCCACTGCGGGCCTCCGTATATTTGCAGATATGGCCTCAGTCTGGGTGTATTTCACAGTGTTTGTGATATGCCTAGTTACCATTGCACAGGGTATGTTAATTTGGCATCAGGGGGGCGAGTCTCCAAAATGCATAGTTGTTCAATAGAGTCATATTAGTTCGGTAATGGTCGTTTCATTCACACTATCGGTAGTGTAGTAACCAAGAGATTCTTCGCGAGAGATGCCTATTTACGCGGGTTATGCCCCTGGAATTACATTGTACTGCTATTGCTTTATAGAATACCAAATTGGGGCAAATAACAATCGGAATGAATGATCTGTTGCAAAAACTATTTACGAGTATATAGTTTTTACTTTAAAAATTAAACTAGAATATAGTTGTATATTAAACAGGTCTACACGGGTCTTTACGTTTACGCGGCAACTGTAACGCTGCGAAAAAATAAGGTAATTACGTTTTACCTAATAAATAATGGCGATTAGACCCGTTAAGAAATAGGTACTAGAGTATAGTTGTCATTATCCTCAGAGTCACAAAAGGAAGCACTAACGAAAGTAGTCTTTAAAATGAATGAGATTAAATAGTTGAAATAAAATAGCTTCTCCGTATCCAGGTGGTGTATGTGAATCAGCAACCGCGCCAGGTCCGCATCGGAGTGGAGCTTGCCCCCACCGCTACGATGGACGACCTACGGAACACACTGCATAGTGACACCGGCATCGATAAAGACCATATCATTTTAGCAGAGATCAATGAGACAGGTACGGTAATGGAACTACACTAAATCATTGATAAGTGTCAATGACTAAACTAACTGAATGAAACGCTCCCTTCCCGACCGACGAAACACGCAGTTAGACCTGAGATTTCCGCACTTAGCCTCATAACATGACATTTACATACAGGCACCTACATTGCTTCTGGCCCCACACTAGGCTACTCTGTGTCGTGGGAACTAGAAACAGCGACATCACAAACATGTAAACATCCAAGACCTGGGGTTTTTTTTGTCCCCAGCCGGGATTCGAACCCTCGACCTCTTGCATGGTAGGCAGATGCGCTACCGCTACGCCACAGAGGTCGTCAATAGTTGGGCCATTGTACGTAACAAGCGCTGAGGTAGTTTAACACTTGGGACACTACGGTTTTCTCACGATGTTTTCCTTCACAGTTAGCAAGTGATATTGCTATATAACTTCACAAATGTATATAACTTAGAAAACAAAGTCTTTACATAAAAAAAAATTGTGGATAAAAATTCCACCCCTGCCGGGACTCGAACCCGCGACCTCTGGCTAACCGTGCCAGCGCTCTCCCAACTGGGCGACTAGGGTTAGTGCATTAAAAATAATATAAAGTCTGTTTTCTTTGAACCCTCCCTATTGAGAAGCCGGCGTTCTACCGCTCCGCTGACACCGCTCTTAAGTACCATGTACCATGACTGGAGAATCATCTGCTTAGGAGATGATGAGTATCAAAGTAGCAGTTTTTTATTCCACTCTGTTTTTGCAGATTTAAGTCAAATATCGTAACTGAGCACTTCTTAGTATTATTGAGTCGTGACGTTCATACTTGCGAATTTATGTATTTGCGAATATTTCTGTATGAAAAACAATATGAATTTCAACGCGCAATGTATTCAAAACATCGGCTACTCAAACAAACATAGAGCTAGTTTACACTTTAAACGCTGAAAGTTAAGCATCCATTGTGTGCTTATTCTGGATATTTTAGTAACTCAAAAATCTTGTTTATTTTCCAGCAAAATTTCATGAAATCATTATGTTTTGGTGGCCAGAATTCGTTGCTGTGTAACTTGAATAACTCATTTATTTGTTTATCACAATTTTCCTGGTTTCCTGGTGGTTTCATGACTGAACTGTGTACGCATTGACCGTGAAATCACGCAATTTATGAGTCATAATTTCATGATGTTGTTTCGTACTATCAACACGACTTTGTGTGGTCAACCTTGAAATGCTACATTTTTAATGATGGCCAGCTCGATTCCGTTAAACGGGATGATTAGAAACTGGTGTGAGAGTTGTAACAAAAAGTGAAAAGTGGTTTGCTGTCCCCGATTCGCTACTGAACTTATATAGGACATTATCTTGATAGATATGATCTGATGTTAAGAGATATTGTTAATGTTCAGTAGGAGGTTTCTATTAATACTCTTTTCTAATCAGTTCATTAAAAATAAATTCAGCGTAACAGCTAAACCTAAGAATGACCAGCCTGGGTAGTACGATGGCACAAGCCACTCGTTTTGTGGCAATAAAATGTCAGAATTTGTCAATGTACTGGAAAGTCGCTACTTTTGACATTTAAAACGCGCGAATAGCGTCATCGTCCCGTCCTGGCTGATACTGAACTCTGTATGAAATACATACACTGTATTAGTCACAGTATTGGTTAAGTTTGATTGCGATACGGCGGTATCGTTAGTATATTTCCATGTTTGTGATGTCCTTGCCTGGTTACCATTGCAGAGGGTATTTTAGTTTGGGTCCAGGACAAGTGATTGTGTTGTGTGGTAGTTATTTAGAAAACAAGCTACGTTTTTATGGAATAACCGATTCGTGGACCCTCTTAGAGCTGCTGTTAAGTCTGATACGTCACTCTCGCACTCCCGTTATATCATACCTAGTTCTTTATTGAGAAAATTGCGTACTAAAATAAATAATTATGTAAACAAAAATGTATTTTAATTGTTCATAATTTTATTATCTAGCGAAGACCACATTTTATGAAAAATATACCATTTTTACAATCACTAAAAACGTTAGATTCTGCAAGCGAGACAACATGCTAGGCTATTTAGCGGCGTTAACATATCGGTAAAGTTTCCTTTGGCTTTACAAACAACAAGCTTTTACTGTTTGTTATCAATATATTTTCGATTTAATTATTTAAGTACATGAACCACGTACCGACTATATTCTTCATGCAATCCACTCCATCCAGAGGTTGTCTGGAAGAGATCGCTCTTAGGGATAGGACCGCCAATTGTATAACATTACTTAGATTTCAGAATCATGGTTGTAATATTTTATTGACGACCTCCATGGCGTAGCGGTAGCGCGTCTGCCTACCATGCAAGAGGTCCCGGGTTCGAATCCCGGCTGGAACAAAAAAAAAGCCCAGGTCTTGGATGTTTACATGTTTGTGATGTCGTTGTTTCTGGTTCCCACGACACAGGGTATCCTAATGTGGGGCCAGAAGCAATGTATGTGCCAGTATGTGAATGTTATGTTATGTTTTCTGGTTGTGCAATAAAGTGTTCTCTATTTATCTATCTATCTACATCTGTTTGGGATTTTTTTTTGAGTCACCCTCGCAACATTAATTTCAGGTTGGTGCAACGCCCGCGCTGGCTGGGAGGGGGCCGGCGTGGACTTCGGCGCTCTGTACTGCCTCGAGGCGCCCCCTCTCCTGCAAGCCCCCGCCACGCCCTACCTGTTGCTCCTCTGGGTCAACATTCTCGACGGAGAGCGATTCGGTTGGTATCACTAACCACGGTTTCTATTACAAATAGGAAAAAATCGCCCAAAGCCTTCCTACACCTAGACTTACGACTCCTTACTGCCCCTTACTGGTCAGCTGTTCTGTGCTCAGTGTGACAACAGAGATTGCCAGAGTTTGAACACTTTATTGAATGTTAGTTGAAACAAAAATTTGCTTCTCAAAATTTGACGCATATCTAGTAGTGGTTTGATATCTAGTATACGTTTGGCTTACATTATAAAATGTCTTCTACATATTTTCATAAATGAAAATAAAAGTCATGAATTTAATTTCTGTACTCTTAATTAATTAAAGGATATTTAATTTGAAGAAGTTTTTAACCAAATATTACTAATGTTTTATTTTTCCTTCACCACCTGAAGAACCGTATAATCTACTCGTATATCCTAGTTATCATCCTCACTCCCGTGTCCAGGTTCGCCTTACACCATCCAGGTGCCGCGCGAGATCTCATACGAAGACCTGCAGAAGTTAATGCTGAAGGAGATGTGCCAGGTAGTGGCAGAACGCGTGTTGGAGAGCGCTCAAGGGGCCGACATCTTCCGTGCGCGCATCGCCGAGGCGCACCGGCCCAAGGATCCCACCTACTTGATACCTGAGGTCAGTCTTCTACACTCTACAATGTAGAGCTTAGAGTTCACAAAAGATTGTTCAATAGAGCGATATGAATTATTATGTACCTACCTAACATTAATATCCGAGGACGAGGACTTCTAGACAAACCAGCAATGCTTTAACGAAGCAGTAAACGATTGAAATGTGTATTTTTTATAATAAATGAATATAAAACACAGCAATGGCTGTTATTTGACAATATTTTGTAGTCTACTAAACAATCGCATTGCAATGGCACCAGACAATACGAGTTGCAACTCGTATCAATAAATTTGTGTTTGTCTACTGCTGAATAAAGCCCTCCTCCAAAGCATGTATCTTCTTTATGTCCACGGCCATTCTTATCCAGGCTCTGCCAGGAATCTGCCACGATCGTCGGCGGTCCAATGAGCTGGTGGGCCATCCTGCGCTCCGTTTGCTAGTTCATGGTCTCCACTGGTACCACATTGACCGTCGGCAGGTGTGACCAGCCCACTGCTATGCTGGACAGCAACTTAGACGACCTCTTAATTCTAAAAAAATCTTTGAATATTCTTTCCTGAGAGTTGGGTGCAAATGCAGCCCCTGCTGACTTTCTCCGGAGCCCTTGTTAGCAGTTTAAAAACAATGTCAATAAAACAGTCAATGCGGTGCTTATATCACATTGAACAATTATGTGTTGAGTACACTCATTCATTTCTATGTTGATCGTCGATATTGTATTGCAGTTGCCACACCCGCTGTTCGCTTTGGACGTAGAGCAGGCGATGTGCGCGCACGAGAAATACCCGCACTTGCGACTGGAGCTGCTCTGGGACCCCATTCATAGAGACAGGTGAGTTCGGGATCACTTTTAGCCAGTTACACTTTGAGAGTGTAAGAAATGACGCTAAACAGAGCAAGCTAATTTTGATAATGCCGAAACATACTCCACCAAAAAAGTTTTTTTATTGTCAGACTAACTTGATTTTTTGCATTTTTGAGACCTGTAAAATACCCAGAAAAAATCTGAGATATTTTACGTCTTCTATGGTATAAAAACCATCACACTATAACCCTTCGGCTGCGCTCGTAACCGATCGAACTGTTTGTATTCTGCTCTTGTACGATACCAGTTTCGAACAAAGCGTTGGATTTCCTTATAGTGGTGGTCTCGTGGTTTCGAGAAAGGAAATGTGGAAAATGACACTCTTCAGAGGCAGTTTGAATAATCTGTGATTACGTTTTTACCGCAGCCTGCGCGGCTGCTTTGAACTGCCTTTAGGGAGTGATTTCAGGAATCATGTTATAAATAACATCATTGTAATACAAATTCTATGGTTTCGTTGCTTTTAGTAAAAAAAGATATACCTTAAGTTAGTGTTTCTTACGGGGCAAGTTCCTTTTGAACTTTCCTCAGCGAGCCTCCTACCAAATCTCTCAACATCAATTCTCTTCCTATAGCATAATCCGCGACCCGGAGGAATCGTGTGAAGTTCACGTGTCGGCGGCGGGCGAGGGCGCAGAGGCGCGCGTTCACACGCCGCCGCTCACGCTGCACGCTTGCCTCGCGCACTACACGCGCGCCGAGCACCTCGCGCAGGAGGACGCCTGGAGGTGTGTAAATATACGTACAGTGCTACACAAAAAATAAGTCTCGCGGATGTACCTGCGCAGATGACCAAATTTTGGATGTGCGGCAAGTTGATCGACCAATCAGATAGTTTTATTTTATGGCAGGCCGCGCGCCTTTGTTGCTATTGGTTGATTCAACGTCATCGATGCAGGTGACTTAGTTTGCCAATATTAGCGTGAGCGAAATAGGTAGCGCTACTGCGGCAATCAATTCTGCACCTTAACCATATCGGTTAAAGATCATGTTGAATGTACTTATAGCTTCGGGTACTTTCGTTACACTTCTTCCTTGTCTGCGCGAACGTAGATTCCCGAAGGGACTTTTATGATGTGTGGTACTGCACCTACTCTTCGATACTGTTAAAACAAAAAAGTGTGCTACGTTTAAACACCTATTGAGAGGCTAAAAGTTTCACCCATGCCGGGATTCGAACCCGCAACCTCTGGCTATCCGTGCCAGAGGATACACGGATATGCAACCTCTGGCACGGATAGCCAGAGGTTGCGGGTTCGAATCCCGGCATGGGTGAAAAAATTTATAGCCTCTAAATAGGTTTTTAAATTTGTCCTTAGCATGGGTTAGTGCATTAAAAAAAATAGTATAATAGTGTGCTACGTTTTCAGGTAACATTTGCGCTGTCGCAATTTGTGTGGCTAAGTGTTTCCCATAGTTTAAGAGAAGTTCATCAAATCAAATTATTTTTATTCAAAATAATAAAGAAACTGTGACTTAAAGTTAAAAGTTAAGCTAGGTACCCATTTCAAAATCTAGATATCGTAAGATAAGAATATTCTTTATTGTACACCAGAGCACATATTATAAAACATGTAAAGATACAAAGTACAATTGGCGGCCTTGTTGCTAAAAGCAATTTCTTCCAGACAACCTTACGACGGAAAGTTGCTGAAGGAAATTAGAGACGGGTAGTCGGTGCAAATATGAATATATTAATACACTACTTATATAAATAACAATATCTTAGTGCTGTATGCCTAAATAACTTTAGGCATATTGTATGCCGCATACAGCCCCTGCTAATATAGTATATTTGGTGTTAAAATGGAAGATGATTATAATGTAATTATTAATTTTCAGGTGTCCTCAATGTCAGCGATATATGCCTGTGGTTAAAACGCTCGGCCTGTGGTCGTTGCCTGACGTTTTGGTCATCCATTTGAAGCGGTTTCGACAGTGAGTAATATCACTTTTGGGAATATTTGAACCAAGTAAATTTTATGACTTGTAAATAATTCAATGTCTGTTTTCCTTAACTACGTATTGACTGGGTGGCCGAGTAGTTTCAGTTTCTCTCTGCTAACGCCGAAGATCTTGATACGTGCGAAAAATATAATGTCTGACGACCCTGTCGGAAAAATATGATAGTCCGATTCTGAGTCTCTGGGTCAAAACACTCGTTGTTTTCCGCCAGTTACATAGATTTGTGACAGCTATGTAAATAAGTCGGCCTCCAGTGGGAATCGAACTCAAGACCTCTGTTTTGGTAGTCATACTAACCGCTACACGATTGAGGCTAATTAAACTGTTAATTTTGAAGCTAATTAGTAACTTAGCAATGCCCTCAACAGGACCCGTTAATGTGAGACTTTCACTATATGTACCATTAAGGTCCCTGTTCACGCGTTTATGTGAATATTACGGTAGCATAATTGTTGATAAATGAATATGATTACTACCGTTTTATCGTCGCAGGCAAGCAAAGTGCCGGACGAGCACCAAGCTGACGACGATGGTGGAGTTCCCGCTCAGCGGACTTGACATGAGCCCGCACTTGGCGCGCCGCGCCGCCCCGCCCCCGCCCGCCGACTCGCCCTCGCACTCGCGCTCGCCCCGCCGCCGCGCCTCCCGCCCCGCGCCCCCCGCACACAACCTCTACGACCTCTACGCCGTCTGCTACCACCACGGCGACGACCTCGAGACCGGCCACTACACCGCCGCCTGCAAGAACCCCTACGACTCCCACTGGTACAAGTTCGACGACTCCCGCGTCGCCAAGGTCGAGGACGCCGACGCCCAGCGAGAGCTCGTCAACAACACCGCCTACATGCTCTTCTACAGGCGGCGGAGACCGAACGTGACGCACGCGTGCTCTGTGGACGACCACGCCGGCCACTGGGCGCTCCGCATGCCCAAGTACGCGAGGAGACCGAGCGAACCAGCCGGCGAGCTCGCCGAGGTCAAGGAGGAAATCGTCGAGGAGGCCAAAGTGGAGACGGCGGTCGAGGAGTCCGAGTCCGAAGGCACGGCGCGGACGCGCAGCCCGTCGCCCGCGCGCAGTCTCGCCAGCCTGCCTAGCGACGCCGACCACCTCCCTTCCGCCGTCCCCCTGTCGCCGACGCTGCAGCGACCGCTGCTCGTCGAAGTAAACGGCGACAGCGTGGCCGATGACGCTAGCGAGTCCGAGAACGAGCCGAGCGCCTCCCAAGAGCCTTACATTCATAAGGACGTGCATGTGAATCCTAAGATGACGCCGGTGGACGTGCGGCGGCCGCGCTCCGTGGACTATCCGGCGCGGGCCGCTCGCAACTACGAGAGCTCGTCTCTAGTGGCCAGCGTCAACGAGATGGAGTACCGGCCTACTACTGAGGACCTGGTGCTGTCAATGTTCCAGGAGACCAAGTACATCGTGCCCCGACACGCTAAGCATATGAACGGTGACTCGCACAGGACAGGTGTGTATATTTAGTTTCTTTCAGATTTTTCCTAGATGTTGTTCAAGGCTGCTGTTACGTCTGGCATGCTGTTCCGCTCGCATATACTAACATTTTGATGACTTCGTTTATAATCCTGAATATACTCACTATGACATATTTTTGTTATGTTAAACCTTGTTTTTCATTGAGGTATTTCGATATTAAAATTAATAATTTTGGAAACAACTTTTCCTTATCAACAACTAAAGGAAATAAAAATACCTGTTATTTTATGATATAATAGCAAAGCCACCTTTATCAAAAGTGAACCATTTTTAGACAGACATAACAGCTGTTTTAAGTAACGATATACCACTCTTCATTTAAGAAAGAGACTGAATAACTTTTTGCCTCTCGCTCACATAACATAGACAGTAATATTGTATGAGCAAGAGACAAATAGTCAATCAATCTTTCTTCGATCCTCTCCATATGTCCAAACCGTCGCAACGATATCAACCCTTGTATATCCTTACTGCTGGTGCACAGGTCTCTTACTACATAGCAGCAAGGTTAGGCCATACTCCACTACGGGGCCAAGTCCGGATTGTAAGACAGTGGCGGGCCTTACTGTCAGAAGTTATCAAGCCGCCCATAAGGCCCCTGACATGACTTAACAACTGTTAACATTACATGACAGCCAGACAGCATGGAAGCGCTCGTAAAAATGCCACTAGCGGTAGTTACGGGATGGTCACCCATCCTGCACCTGCCCGCGCCTGCTGCTGCTTAAACTAAGTGATTGATTCCAATCACTCGGTTCGACTTGCGCTTGAAGTTTTTAAATAACTAAAAACTGATCGTTTCAGGTGAAAAGTCTTCCGTTTGGAAAACACGAATATCCACGTGAGAGCTGCGGATTGCCTCTACAGCGGTTAGTACACCCACGAGCAATTCGTTACATATACAAACCTTAGGAGATCTGATCATTTCATGCAGCTGACAGTGTAATCATCTGACATTAATTATTTATTTAATTAATTCTTAATTATTGATACATAACACCCACCACACCTGAAAATCGATATAACTGCGTTTTCTACGGATTTATGCTATTAAAAATAGATACGATACTCGACTGCTATAAATTGAATCGATTTGTTTTTCTTTGTATATGCCAAAGACATATGAAAATGATTATATACTCACATATAAACTGACAATCACGTTTTGTGTTATATTATAATGTTATGTGTAATGATCAGTGATGAGAATAGGCTCAGTTTAAATACCTAGAGTTGGCAACGAGACATGACATGTAGTTGATAAAATCACCAAATTAAATTTTTGTTCTGTTCGGAAGTCCCGAACTGATGTTGTTAAAATATTACATAATATGATGCTCATCGAGTTCATAGATTATAGATTTCTCGATAGGATTAAAATCACGGAGACCTGATTTTTTTGAAATTACCATATTTTATATTAACTAATAAACATTATAATTCCTCCGAAATACTCCTTAGAGACAGTTTAAATAAATTGTGGTTACATGAATAAATAAGCGAGGAGTGTTTTAAGGATACGTGTTTTAGAAGTAAATCCCCTATAGTATAGATTATCGGTGGATGCAATAAATATAAAATAATACGCGTACTTGGTAATCTTAACAACTCCCACTGTATTGTCTTCGCGCCAACTGTAGGCATTTATACACAGCCTATTTCTATCACTGGTAGTGGTAAATAATTTGTAGTTTTACGCAGTTTAAATGATGTAAGCGTACATTAGTTAGTGTAATGGTAGGTTATGTCGGAGAGTAATACAAAATGAGCTATTGATCGTAGGTAGTGGGCGTTATAAACAAGAGAGTTCTTATAATATGTACCACATTTGTGCCTTGCCCATGGGACGGATGTTGTGATTTTGAATAATGTAGCTGACATTTCGATAGGTATTGCTTTAGTAGTTTTATCAAGAAACCCAATCCCACGCAATATTTTCACCACTATATTATTATCTTATTGTGACTTCTGCATGACTTAATTTTTAACTTATTTATTTCCGTTCAAATGGAAACATTATACACGGTGTAGATTTACTCGTTTTAAACCGATTGAGGGGTAATTAATGCTAGTCATCAAATTACTTAGGGCGGCTTGAAAACTTTTGACAGTAAGATCAGCCACTAGTCTTGCAAGCCTCCACCAATCCGGACTTGGCCCCGGTGGTGGAGTATGGCCTATACCTTCCTTAGGGAAGAGACCCGTGCCCCTTGGTGGGGACTTAATGGGTTGTTGATGATGATTATATTCCACTCGTTTTGTTATTTCGGGAATTAAAGAGAGAGTGAGAGAGAAAGAGACCCACGTAAAAGCACTTAAAATATTTTAAAACATTTAAAAAATTGGCTCTAACACTATTATTGCATCGCTTATTAAGTATCATGTAAAAATTGTTACGCCTTCAATAAAATAAATCCCTTATAGTCGTTGCTTAAAACGGCTATTTTTAACGAAGAGTTCCAATATAAAGTGGTTCAGTATGATGAGTAGAATTACCCTCAATCGGTTTAAAATTTACAAATCACCACCATGCATCTTGAACGTTAAACCAATATTGTGTGCATATTGAGAATAGCGATTAGTGATTTGTGTCTGTGGTATAAAACGTATTTATATTCCTTTTCACCACAAAAATGTATCACAGAGAGTATACTCGTAACTTTGAGTTTATATCTAAAGTGTAAATAAAGATAACAATTTTTTATACTTAACTAAGTACGAGTACTTGGACTCGGGTAAGTCTAGATAACTTACGTATTTTGTGATGATTATTTTGTATTGGTTTTGAAAAGACATTTTATTAGGTATAGTTTACATTCAATTGGTGATTGGCCTAAACTAACTAAATAATGTGATCCTATCGTATTCGCTGTTAACGTTCAATATTTGAGGTAACGTTGTGCGAAGGTGCCTTTAACCTGCCCTACCACATCGATTCCTGAAATCCATTTGGGGCGCTGTGTGTGATAGCTACATAATTTATATACTATCTTCAATCTCACTATGTATACATACCTAGTGTATGGGGTCCCAGTTGCAAATAAAACTTGACCTAAAAAAATATCAAAATATGCAGATAAAATATGAAAATTGCCAATTGTCAAAGGGCTTGAATGTGGAATGTTGCACAATATTTTCCTGTGTTTGAGATTTTGACTGGTTTTGACCATTACATTTTTTACATTTTTAACTACAATATCATTAAAGTTAGTAAGTTCGTAATGTTAGTAAGCAGTGTTTTTTTTTAAATAAATACGAACGAAATGGAATAAAAATGGTCTTTAATCAGAAAAGTCTGAATCACATTAACAATCTTAAATCTTCCTCTTGAACAGTTTTTTCTGAACTACCTGTATAATTATGTTGTTGTTTAATTTAAAGATGTTTATTTTAACCTCACCAAGTTATGTTTAAATATAAGTGTTATGTACACAACTAGAGCCGTTTCTTTTACAAATTATCGATGAAAGTGATCCTGTGATATGTGGCCGTGTTAGTGTGGACCGTTTCGGCATAGTTCGAATCCAATACCACTTTGGTGTGTAGGAATGGCTCTTCAGACACTGATGTAGGTATAAGTCTCGGAGCTGGAGCGTGGATATGTTCAAAGAGAGAGACGTTGAATGGTTCCCTGGTGTCCCAGAGGTAGACATCGGAACCGCCCGCGTGGCGCAGGAATATGTGATGGTAACTTGCGCCCAGGATAATCACGGGACTGGTTTGTGTGCCGGTAACTGCAATAAAGAGACATTACTGCGCTGGTCAAGGCCTCAAGTAATCCAGTAAGGCAGTGGCAATAGCTCCAGTTCCGTTTATGCAGTCCGAACACGCGATCGACGTCAACGTTCGACTTGCCGCAAGGGCGCCGAGTTCAATGGGGAACTTGCAAAGAATAAAAAAAAAATATATAATGTTAGAGAGGCAAGATGCAAGGGTGCCGAGTTCAGTGGTTTAGTGGGGCGCTAGCAAGGAATAAAAAATGTTTTAATGTCGTTAGAGAGGCCGTATTAAAAGATAGTGGTAGGTACTTAGAGATTTTAAAGAATATTTTTGATAATATGTATAGCCTGTGGAAAATTATTTCTAGTCAAATGTTAAAAAGACACACGATACAAATTCATACGCTCATTTATCAATATTTGAGTACTGTTTTGTTTCAACATCCTTAATAGACGACGTTTAAAATATATTGAAGAATCTTGTATAGTATTTTTTTTTATAAGTTTTTCTATGTCGTCTATCTTTGTGGCGCAAATGAAATATAAATCCAATCTAATTTTGAGGCAAGTGCTTATTGATCAGGCGCCGAGGCTCATTTACGTCAGGCAATGTAACGAAGCGTGTTCGTCAGCACCGATTACAATGATTAGCAATTTATATAAACAGACTTGCGCCAGCGACGGTTAAATATTTATGAATTCCTGAGGAAAGTAAACGCTTCCGGTGAGCTTTGTTGAGACTGAAACCGACGGGAAATACGGAGATCTTGTTAGAGGATCTAATTGCTCACTGGCTCCGACGATCTATTCAAGGTTGGGTGAATACCTACTATCGCAGATATAATATCTCTACTTTTCACCTTTATAGGTACAACCTGCCTTGAAATGTCTGACGCCAAGTCTGAAAATAGTTTCTTCACCATAGATATAATAAATTATTTCCAAGAAGTATACGTTATCATTAGACCAAGAGGCCAAGTCGATCGGCGCTAGCTGGCCCATTGGAAGCTGCCGCGAACAAGCGTCAGAAGTGGAAATCTGTGGTTGAGGCCCTGTGCTCCCCTAGGAGTTAAAGGACCGAAGAAGAAGAAGATAAGTTATTTCAATTATCAATTATCTTGAAACTGGTAGCAGTCAACTTGTATGATTAACGTTTAACCAGGTTGGGTAGTAAGAGTTTTTCTATATTTCGAGTTGGACGGGTTTATTTCAAGGTACTAAGGTTCAATTTAAAATGGAATCTATTAGACCATGACCTTGTTAAGGATAAATAAATAAATATTCATGGACATATTACACAGATCTCGTTAGCCCCATACTAAGTGCAACTAAATGGCTCGTGTTACAGGTGCTAACTCGACGACAGTTTTAATGCAATAAATACATAAATAACATCCAAGACCCGAGACAAACTAGAAAAGTTCATTTCCTAGTTTGACCCGGCCGGGGATCGAACCCAAGACCTTCGGTTTTACAGACAGCGTGCCAAACCGCTGCGCCAAGGAGGCCGCCAAAAAAAATAATGATGGAAATCTATGGAAAGTATTGGAAGTGCTGTTTTATTTCAATAACCTCTCTCTCCCCGAGAGAGAGGAGAGAGATCTATAACACTCCCTGGGAGAAGGCCTTTGCCCTGCAAAGGGACGTATGTGGGTACATATAAATCTACAAGATGACAGGTTGTATAGCACAGCACAAACAGAACGCCCTACTTACCCTTGAGCGGCGCAAACGAATCCCTTCTTTTCAGCGCAGCGGTGTCCAGTTCATAGACCCCAGAGTGCGGCACTCGTACAAGTAACAAAGCACTCTGGATTAGACCTCGTGACGTCAGCGCCATCTGCAGCCCAGCCGCGGGCGTACACACTGGCACTGAACGTAGAGAGTCTGTTGCGTCATCGTGGACGAGAACTGCGCCACGGGAAGCGTCGGAGATGTAGCTAGAGGAAAGTGAAGTGTAGTACGATTGTGAATATACAGAAGTAGAGCAATAAATTCAGCTCATTAACGGCAAAGGAAAGCATGATGAGCCACTATAAGTCGATATCAACCCTTGTACGTGCCCACTGCTGGTGCACGGGTCTCTTTCTGCGTCGCAGGAAGGTTAGGCCATACTCCAACACGGGGGCCAAGTCCGGGTTGGTGAAGGATTGTAGGACAGTGCTTCCAAACACACCACAATATTTGAGAAAGTATCCCGCAGTCGCGGTGAACTCACACAAAAGCCTTGCCGGTGATGCCATATTCAACTGCGATGTTCTGTAGTTGTGAAAATGGTTCCACTACTGACGATATGTCAATGTGTCGTGTCAGCTTTCCGCGTAGCAGGCTGACGACTACGACCTTGGGCGGGCATGTGCAGCGCGGATACTGGACGGTCTCTACAATACCACTGTCCAGCAACCAAAGGTTACCCTGCAAAATGAAAGTCATTAGTAACAGATCATAAATAACAGACCTACAATTGTACAACAACACTAGTCAAAATCCGCAGAGCAAAAAACACCGATAAAAACCGAGTTGCATTTAAGCACCGAGGGTTCCGTATTTAGCAAAGACAACAAGTGTCATTTCTCTCATTCTGTTCGACGCACACTTGGTTCGAGAGCCCGTTAAAGGTAAGCAGACAAACAGACTGTCGGCACTCATCGAATTTTAAATAGGTTTTTAAAATTGTCCTTAGCACGGGTTAGTGCATTAAAAAGAATATAATCATGAGGGTACAGCGATATTATTCCGATGTAAAAACCTAACTGCAAAGTAGGTACTCGGGGCTGCAAGTGATGAAAATTACTTCAGCCAGATGTCGCTGCCTGTACGTAATACAGAGAATATTGTAAAGAGGTTCGAAATTTCACTGATGCCGGTGAGTCGCCCATTAGCTCAGTTGGAAAGAGCGCTGGCACGGATAGCCAGAGGTCACGAGTTCGAACCCCTAGCAGGGGTGGAACTTTTAGCCTCTAAATAGGGTTTTAAAATTGTCCATACCATAATTGTTATCGCAAAGGTCAGGATTTCGACAGGTTTCTTCTTCAGTCTATATTATGTAGTCCTCTGCTGGACATAGCCCTCCCCTAATGAGCGCCATAGCGCCCTGTCTTCAGCTTGCCGCTGACAGGTTTCCGTGTGCATAATTAGGCTCTAGATCTTTCTTGCCTACTCATTTTGAAATATAACAAATTATGTAAGTATAAGATGATATTAGGTAGGTTTGTGCATGAGGACTAATATTTTATCCATTCGTCCACGTTTATTAGGCAGGTACTTTTAGAATTTGACACTGAGGCTATTTCTGCGCCAGGGATGCACACGACTGCGAGATCGATAATACATACACTGATTAAGGGTGTCTATCTAAACGTCTTCAGCCATAAAGATCCTTTCGGGAGATATACCTGCTACTATGTTGCTTCACCAATAATTTATATCGTAATTTCCTTTGTTCCATACATAGATACCCAGGTAGACTCTATCTATATAGGTACAGACAATTAATGAGTGTTTAATATAGAGCATGTGTAGCAAGGTGTGGAAAAAATCGTGATTGTACCAGCCTGTACATAAAGAAAGACAGAACGTCTACTCCAGGAAGCTGAAGGCTCGAAGGTAGCTATTGAAAGGAGGCGCATAGGGGCTTCAAATAAGTCTGTACAGTACACATAGGCAGCTTTATTTATAAATGCAGCTTAGATAAAACGAAACGGCTAGAGTTGGTTAAAGACAATGAAGAAAGGAAGTCAGGGAAGCCTTATCTCAGCTGTGGGACACAGTATGCCTCGCTGAAAAGTGAACACCGAGTAAAATCAAAGAGAAACAATATCTGGTGCGCCAGGGGCGATATGTGTAGCGCTTGCGTGATTCGCCACTGGCCGTTCGCTTTCACAGGTAGTTACCCTAAAAGCTATTCTTGCCTTCAAAACCATTCCGACTGTCTCGTTGTTCTCGTTAGAGACGGTATACGGAAGCACGGAACCGCTCGGAAAAATGCCACTAGCGTTAGTCATAGACGGTCACCCATCCATGCACTGAACGCGCCCTATGTTGCTTAACCTTCGTGATCGTTTAAGATCACGTAGGCAGCCGGGGTTACGAGCGATTCGATGATGCTAATTGAAAATAAAATTTTCAGGTAAGTGGGTAAGTGCGGTTGCATTCTTCGGGTCACACATTTAATTGTAAGTGGCGATTTTTAGTTTTAAAATCTTCACAACTTCTATTCATCAATCCATCCATTCGTCGGTTTATACTACCTACTACACAAACGTATCTCATGAGCTTGAGGTCGGGCCCACGCCATTGCTACTGAATTAAGTAGGTATGTACTTGTACATAATGAGTTCACTCGTTGTTCTCAGTAAGCAATGTGTTACCTAATAATGACACCCATTAGGAAAGCGACACAAAACAAAAATGGACTTGGCTTCAGTGTTATTATTGATACGGCAATTGCCGTAATATACGGTAATTCATGGATGTTTTTTCTAATATACGGTATACGGCAGGATTTCGACTACCGTATCATAAAATACGGCAATTCAAGTCCAACATGCTCGTAAGCTTAAAACAAAAAATACTATAAACGAAACGTAATAAATGTGTCCTATTTTCGGGATTTTCCAAAGAAAATTTTCCTGCTGACATAAATTGAACTAGATGTCTCATGCAACCTCTTTTTTATGTCCCACTCTTAGCTAAACAAGCTATTCGAAATAAGGCGGTTGCACAAAATTTCAGGTGTCAGGAGATATGCTTATCAAAATGAAAAGCAAAGAAAAATATTCATTGCATAAACAGTGTATTAGAAACATATAGGATGAAGAAAACATAGAAAGTTGAAAATGTACTTATTATTTTTGTGTTTCAGCAATCACTAATTTATTTAATTAAAAGATAATACGGCAGATCTGCGATTTTGTTTCATAAATACGGCAATTTGAAGGTTTAGATACGGCAACCCAGATTTTGACGATAATAACACTGCTTGGCTTTTACTTGGCGAAACGAATAACTTTTACTGATAACCTGCGTGAGGTAAGTTTGAAATAATACAATTGGCAGCGTTATTGCTAAAAGTAATTTCTTCTACAGTCTATTTATTCTTACTTGTCCAATTTAGTAAACAAGATTCTAACCTTAAAATTGAGATTAGATGCCATTTTCCCGCAAATTCTTGAACTATCATGAACTATGTTTATAAAATTAGCAGCGTGTTATCTAAAAGAGTGTTCCAAGTTACTTCATTTATGGAAATATGGCAGTTTTGGACTAAACAGTCACAGTTTAAGGGTAGAATCTTGTTTACTAAATTGGACAAGTAAGAATAAATAGACTGTAGACAAGCTTATGACGGAAACCTGCTGAAGGAAATAAGATAGACTAAGAAACAAGAATAGGTACCTACCCACTGCAGAGCTCAGGCGAAATAGTATGGTTAATCCGTGCCCATTGCTGATTGGCGATTTCTGATTACCAAGGTACCTATTAATTAATTGAAATACTTATTTATTCATTCATTCACAAATCACTCACTCAATACCTTGACTCATCAACCATCCTTTTAGAAATCCATCCAATTTATTAACTCTTTAATAAATAAATAAATTCCTTCATTAATCGCATAATAAGAAGTGAATACGTAGGTCACATTAGTCGCTTGCAGTATAATATACTTTTCAGTGCAGTGTAACCAAACTATTAATTTGGGGGTCGATGACGTTTTCGGCGCAGCAATCAGCCACTGATTTAGCTGTAGCCATATTCAGCACCACATGGGGACAACTCTTATGAAAACAAGTTCTTTTATTGGTCAGTGGAACTCACAAAATGGTCCAGCTGGAAGTCGATAGCGTTCTGTATGGCCCGGCAGTCTGAGGAAGTGTGCGCACGAACGTCTGGGTATGGCTGCAGTTCCACCCCGTGGCGTGTGCGCACGACCAGCCAAATGGTCGCCAAGACACCATGTTTCAGTCTGAAATGAGGTAAGCATGATTAAGCATAGTAGAAAACTTAACAGCTGTACCTTAGCATACATTACATCCGACACCTCATTAATCTTTGCATTCATGAACGTTAGGATACGACTTTCAGTGCGTCAGTCGATCAATGGTAGAAATATTATTGGATAGGTATCTCGAGAACTGTAAAAGTTTTCCGTATAAAATTTAGGATTTAAAGAACACTTTTTCTATAATATAAAAATAAATCGCTGAATGTGTTGGTAAGCGCAAATCTCGAGAGTAGCTGAACCGATTTCGCTATAGGCGAAGCAAATTAAATTGAAAAAAAGCGTTTTGCGGAATTAATTTCCAGAAAGCTGGATATCACGTTAATACCGGCTAAAAAACCGCGAAATTTTCGCACTTTTTTCAGTTTGGTACTTGTAGCTCGGAAACGGTACGTTGGACTGAAAATATCGTTATTGCAATTAAAGAAGGTTAAACTATGCGTCCAATTATTGTCTAAAACTTTAAATTCGATTAGTGGCATAGCCAAAATCAAAAGTTTTAAACCGGAAAAAACGTATTTACGTACATGTACGTATTTACGTACACGTAAGTACAAACTCAGATTACACCTATTTAGGACCAAATGAAGGTGTTAACATGATATCCAGCTTTCTGGAAATTAATTTCTGGATTTTTTTTAATTTGATTGATCAATAATTCTTTTTTAGAATATTTCTTGTAGTACGGGGATGGTTCTTACGGAGAGAAAAACGAAGTTCGCTGGGTCAGCTAGTTGTGCATAAACATGGAAATAACACAGATATTTCTTAACCTAAGAGTACAGACAACGGCCTTATCACTAAAAGTGATCACTTCCAGACAACCTTTGGATGCACTGGACTAATACTATATTATTAGTAGGCATACAGAATTGGATGTTTAAAAATTACTCACCCTTATTCTTCGGTAACGATAACGATTTTATGATTTTGGTTATAGTCGAAGCTTTGAATTTTTTTGAAATTGAATTGTTTGATAATTATATATATGTGGCGATACAAAACTTACGACACGCCCCATTGTCACAAGATGTCATACCTATTTTGTTGACCCCCGTAATTGTATTTTAAATTGATATACCTAAGAATATTATTTATGTATCGTACGTGTAATGTCAATAAAAAAATACATAAAATGTAAGCTTAATTTATATAAATGCTGTGCTTACCTATAAGTGGTGTACATACACGTAATTTTATCTTCCTGTAACTCTTTTGTACCATGTTCTGTATGTATGCTGTTGGTGTGCCAAATAAATAAAATGAAATAAAATATTCCATAAATGATAAATATTTAGCTGAATATTTTTGAACTAAACCTTTCGAAAGCACTGCATTGTCTTATTATTGATTAAGCTCTGCGAATAAGAGTGAAACCTGATCGGACTCTTTCGACAAATCATTTTTCCGGTTGTGAATCGGTAATATTTAACTGACTACATTATTTTACAAAGTATTCCGTAAATTCAACTAAGTAGAGTACACGGATGTAAAGATCGTCATCCAGTTCACAGTACACCCACCAAAAATGTAGACACGGAAATACTAAGAAGAAGATCAGATTATATTACCTCTTGCCTATCTTATATTAAGTATTTACTTAAAGTTTACATCGGATATATTAAGTATTTACTTAAAGTTTACATCGGATCTAAATAGCACTCATTGATATATTTTAATTGCCCTCTTACCTTGCACCTATCGATATGAGCCACTCCTAAAGTTTTTCAAGGTGAACGTGTACCATAAAAATCACGACTTTTTATAGGGTCATTTCGCATTGGGACACGGAGAATACATTTTATTGTTTGAGTTACAATTAATACTGTACCTAACAGCTTAGGAAACCACTAATGGCCAATTTTCGATTTATTATTTAGCTAACTACTTATCAGTCAATGATTGTAGCGCAACGGCTGAATTCTTACAAAAGTAAATAAATAAATAAATATATTGAACAGGCAAATAAAAACGAAGTTAAATTGTTGTATTTGTGTAAGACGTTCATGGTTGAAATACGGTGGCAGTGGCGGTCCTACATACGTCTGTATAAATATTACTTCCTCTGTGTAATAACTACTGCAGTAAATGACGTATGTATGGCTATACTGCGTTGGTGAGTAGTAAAAAAAAACTTTGGCCTTTGCATATATCATGGGTTAATTTATATAGTTTATATAGCGTCCAGTGGCAATTTCACTCGCACTATATGGGTTAAAGCTAAGAAATACATTAATTTTTGGTGTTACACTTAGATTAGACAAATATCATTTCATTTAGTAACTTATTCTTTGGTGTTTAAATGACAATGTTTTAAAAATTATCAGCTCGATTGACGTTTTTCAGTTTTAGGCTTATTCTAAAAAGAAATATCCATTTTCAACTCAAATATTTAGTTTCACTGTCACTTTCTACAGCCGAGGATTTGGAAGTATGATGATGACCAGCTCAAGAACACCCAGATCTAAAGCACTATTCCAGCTAAAAAGGTATAGGTTCATAATCACTTGCTACACTAGGGAAAAAACAGTGATGACGAACAGATCCAGAACATCTAAATCTAAGGTACCGTCGCACCTATAAATGCAGAATCTACAAAAAAATATATTATATATAATATATATAAACAATTTTCAAATTTTTCCAATTCGTGGCAGCCTCGAAACGAATATGTAATAACGTATGTAATAACGAAGTAGAAGTATATTTTCCAGTCGGTGCCGAGTTCCAAACCAGCACATTACCTATTCGGAGCACCGAAACGAAAATGTAATTCTAGGCATTCTAAGAATGCCGATGATGTTTTTTTTTTTTTTTATGTTTTATTATTTTTATTATGTTTTATTTGATATTTGCGAGGTCAGAGGATCTAGCTTAAAAACATTGGGGATTTGTGGAATAACCCATTTCTAACACTATATGACGCAGACATCACTTATTCAGGTCTAAATGTCAAATAAAATGTCAATAAGCCAAGAGCGTGTCCAATAAGAATAATGTAAATTCTATGTGCTGACAACTGTAGCAAATTTTGTCAAAACAGACCCAAGTTCTTGACTTTTTGGTTATCTATTAAAATAAATTACTTATTGAGTCCTCTATAATTTAAACTCTGCGACCTAAAGTTACGCAATTGTATTTTATGAATAGAGAAAGCCGTAGTCCTCGCAGCACTGGTTCGTGTAACGCCGAATAAAATATCGATATATTAGAGTACTAAGGTCGAACTTAGTGCGGAAGGCAAGAAAAAAATATTTGTGTATTAAAGTAGAGCCATACTCTACAAATATTTTTGTTTATTTTCTACTAAAGCTTAGGTAATTGTACCATATCATCGATAGCTCGATATCAACCCTTGTATGTCCTTGCTGCTGGGGCACGGGTCTCTTCCTGCAACGCAGGAAGGTTAGGCCATACTCCACCACGGGGGCCAAGACTGGGTTGGTGGAGGATAGTAAGACAGTGGCGGGCCTTACTGTCAAAAGTTATCAAGCCGCCCATAAGGCCTCTGACATTAAGGTAATTGTACGCCAAATCAAAATGAATTATTTATATAAAATTATTCTTTATTACAAACTCGTTCTTCCCCTTGTAATTTCTCTTGATGCCCAATCGCAAATCACAGGCCTGCTGTATTCTTGAATTAAGCTTGCCTTTATTATGTACAGCACCTAAGCTCTTAGTGTATTGCAAAATGTGACACTTAAAAAAACTAATGACTTAAAACCCCGTCCGTTTTGCGTCAAAACTTTTTGTTTCCTCACGATAACAGGGCGGGATTAGGCAATGATGCACCAATAAAGGCACTATGTATACATAGAAGAAAAAAAATTGTGTTATTACATGTAACTACTTAAAATTCAATCTTGTAACCGATATTAGTTTACGATAAATAAACTATGTACAAAGTAATATCTTCCAGAAGGGCTGTTGCGTTTAGGAATTTGTAAACGACTAAGTAAAACAGAAACTGCACACATATGTCCCCAAGATACAGGCCTAGCCTAGTTTGGGGTCTGCCGATAAACATAAAACAATAGGTATTTGTATTACCCTCCATTGTCTATTTATAAATTTGTATTGTCTTTTTGGAAATAAATGATGATTTACTTATTTACTTACTATGTCACAGTGTGTAGTCCATATGCAGTTGATTTATAATCATAAATATTGTTGGTACAGTCAGAAGACAGAAGACGAACCTGTTCGTTGCACAGTTTCCCAGAACCTAAGTGAGTATAGTGCACGCTTGTAAATGTCGATATGCTGTCGACTGTACTTCTCAGAGAATTATTTCTGTTAACAGTCATCTAAACTTTCAGAATTACTTAATTCCGACTCTACCACCACTTCATCTAGACCGGCTGAGGTTACAAGGTACGCACATTGGCTTATCTTACTCCAGAAAGACGACTCTATATATCTCGGATCCCTATATTATGCAGTAACCAAAGATTATGAATCCAAACTTGCGTACATATAAAAAAAATACCATTAAATACAGATTTCAGGAAAGACTCACATTAACACGAAAAGTAAAGTTTCTCGCGAATCTCATCAAAAAAATGTTGACCAAATTTATATGGGGCCACCGAGAGCCACACTAGAAGTACCCCTCTTTCTAGCAAAAAAATCATTTAATGAAATCAGACCTCGTAGTAAAGAATTATCGCTGACCATACATGAAAAAAATATTTACGGACTAACTAAGAATCTCCTACTTTTTATGAAATCAGATTTTTTTTACTTGTATCCCACTGCTGGGCAAAGGCCTCCCCTCCTGTTTTCAATCACTTCCTGTCCCTAGCCACCTCGCACAACCCCGGCAAGAAAACAATTAAGGTCGTTGCGCCATCTTCGCCTTGGTGTGCCGCGATTTCGGTGTTCATTTTGCGGAACCCACTCGTAGCAATTTTAGCCCAAACTTGCAATTTTCCGCAACCACAACGGATAAAAAAAGCATTAAAATCTACATGGATGTATTCGCAAACGGGAAGACAAAAAGTACCCTGAACCGTGCGTGCATGTAATGTAACGACTTATGAACGTCGATGGAATGAAGGTCGTCTTTCAAGATCGTGGCAAGTGGCAGTCCCTGGTCTCTGCCTACCCCTCTGGGATACAGGCGTGAGGTTATGTTAAAATCTAGAGGAAGCTCTCTGAAACCTGCCTCCCTAATTTCGACGTCAATTGTAACCAACTTGTACCGTTGGTTACAATTGAGTATGGGCAAAATATCGATATGAAAATATTCAAAATATGAGGCACCAAAATGTTTTATGCAAATTTTAGAATTATAACGTTTTCTTAGTAGTCATTTCTGATTTATTACATTTAATTGTGACACAATACGAGCAAATACCGTCAAAAACTGAAAAGCTGGTTGGACTCTCCCAGTAAAAATTAAAGTAATGGATTCCGGAATTAAGTTTTAAAGTTACAGGTAATCTAATCTAAAATCATACCTGGGTGTAAGCACGTAGACATCTTCGCCAAACGACACAGCTTTAACTGCAATGACATTGTTTATCTCGAACTGTCCGGAGTTTGTGAAGAGATCGCCGCTATGCTCGCAATGGGAATGCAGAGGACCTCCGCTCCAAGCCAAGTCGTTGGAATGTAGAGACACCACCGTTGGAATAAGAAAAAGTAGCAAGGAATTAATCATGGTGGACTGTTGAATGTTATAACTGTAACAAACTTAACTATACATTATATTATAAATGATTCGGTGATATTGCACGGGCACTTCTAAGGATGGGATGTTTCCGAGGTAAATACCTACTAAATATTTAAATCGTTTAATAACTTTTGACGACTGATTATGTTGTAGGTTCTTGATGTTTAATACCTAACTACTGATTACTTATTCCTAACATTAATAATTCTGATTTACAGAAAAAATAAGAAACTCTGTGGTAAAAGGAAAGATTACCACAGAATATTTAAACTGCATATGAACAGTGTTTTAGGGGAATGGTGTTTTTATAAAAAAAGATTTTAATTTTTTTTCATAGTGTGACGTTTTAATGGTTGAAATAGTTTAAGATGACATTTGACATCTTTATACTCATCTTCGGCCCGTACGTGTAACTTGACTAAAGGAATAAGTAAATATTCATGAGAATTTACTCAATGCGGATCGCAAACAACACTACAGTAAGTGGAATACGTATGCGTCAGAACTTTCCGGGAAAATGTTAACGAAAACAATACATTCCCTACCGTTACAAAATCGAGGCGAATTATTAGAACCACATGCCTAAGTAATTTTTGTTCGATGCTGAAACGAGCAATCGAAACCGAATTGGTAGTATTAGAATTCAGTCGCGCTCCAATTGTCACTTAGGAACATGAACCAACGTTTCCGACAATCTGGAGGGCTGGGCTCGGGTTTCCTGTTGCTCTCACAATCACCGTCACTGTTCACTAGACATATGCGCCGACTCGATTTAATTCGGCGGCGGTGTGAAGGCAAAACTTAGTCGGCGGCGGCGGCGTAATCGGCGTCAATGGCGAGTATGCAACGCATGTATGCAAATGTATGATATAGAGAGCTTTTTATAAACAAGTCATCGCACGCATGTATTAAAAATATACATATATTTTACAAGTATTTTTCTGTATGATTAGAAGAGCTTTTTGTAAAAAAGTACCTAGGCATAAAATAGTAAAAATATTATTTTCATTCACTTATATTTTTCAAATTGTGTTATTAAAATAACTCACTCCGTTTCTTCAGTACCTTTCAATAAAATAAATCATTCCCTATAAGCAAAGGTTCTCAATTTAAAAATATACAGTTTCGGAAATTGACACTGTAAAATTCCGTTGTTTCAATAAACATGCCTATATTCCGTAGAGTAAGTAGAGACCACGGATCCTGACATACCACTTTCACTAATAACTAATATTAGCGCTAATCAATTGTACCTTTTATAGTCCTGATTAAGCCACGCTGACTTGAAAACCTGCGGCGCGGCGGCACGGCGAGGTGCCCAATACCTCTAGTAGCGCCGGCACGCAGTGCGGCACATATGTCTACGGTTCACTTAATTGGTCGAGGACAAAAACCATTGATTGTGCTAGGTACATATCTCAGTCTGGGAAACATGATAAACAAACAAGAACCTATGTTTAAACACCATGGCACCATGAGAAAAGACGCATTTAAACAAACAACAAATTCCCTTTGTTTCAGATTGTGAGTTAAGTCTAAAAAAGGCAGTGAGTATCTGGCTACCTACCTCGTTGGATTTGTGGTCACACGCTTCGTTTGACTACCAGAACAAGGGTAGTGGGTTCATTTGGCGCTGGAGAACGCCGTACATGATCTGTACATATGGCCTCAGCCTGGGGCTTGTTTCAAAGAACTACAATTAATGGCCTACTTTGACAATTCGATGTACATTGCAAAGTAGACTAACCCACAGATTAAGAAGTAGACTCTGCTATATACCGCATAATAAACTATGAATTGTAGTTTTATCCAACTCGGCCCTGCGCGTATTAACATATTTGTGATAACCTTGCTAGTCTACCATGGCTCATGTTTTCCTAGTTTAGGACCAGGACATGGGATTGTGTTGAATTTATTGCGAAATAATTTTTCAAACATTTTATGGTCGCGTGCAGACTCTAATAATAATCTGTCTAGACTACTTTTTCTTTAGCTATCAATCAAATGTACATATGTACTTGAACTGTCATTGAGCTCTCAGAGACGGGTGTGGCAAGTTGAACTTGATTGCTCGCGCCTAAGACGAAGAACAAAGCAAGTATTTAATTTCGCGGACTCGCCCTCGGGATCGGCGGCTCGGTACTTTTACTCCGAAGGAATTACGTGTAGCGGGGATAGGTCCGCGATACGTAGAGCTTGTGCCGAACGGAGGTTCCGCTTAGTTGCTGCTGTAGTGAGTGGTGAGGCAGACCCGCGTATTGCTCCGCGCAACTGCCGACACGCGCCGTACTGTACCACACTGTAACGACCGCTGGCCTATCAGGTACCTGCAGTTTTGTGAAGTGATTGGAGCAACCTGTGGATGGTGCGTTTGTGAGCTTCAGTAGCTGAAGGGGATTTCAGGTTGTTTTGAGTTTTTGTGGGAGTTAGAAAATTAGGAGGCGCAAAGCATATATGTACATACGTTTTCCCAAGACAGAACAAGACCACAATTTTGATATCATATTAAAAGTAAAATCACAGCAATAAAAACAGAAATCTAGGTAAATACATAAGATCTAGCAGCGTAATTAAAATACTCGTAACGTACCAGACATCCACATATCAGAATCACTTTACTTCGACTCAAACTAGGATTACCTACCTGTGATATGGTAACCAAAAGCTCTTCACAAACAGGGAGGTGAAACACCCAAACTGATGGCATTTTCATATCAAATCAAACGGTTAGCTAAAATCGACGCCCGGCTTAAAACGATGACTTATATGTATATACTGCTAGTAAATATATACTTATATAATGTATTTTAATGTAAGTGTAAGTATGTTTACAATTGTAAGTAATTTTGTCTATGTAAGTATGTCCTTATTTTATGTATACCAACCAACTTTCTTCAACTTTTAGACCGCCATTTGTAAACTATTAGATAAACTTAGATATTTAAGTTTTTCATGTAGTTTCATAAAGTATGGTATGCAATAAAGAGTATTAATCTAATCTAATGACTGCTCCTAAATTACTTGAACCTTTTTTAAAGTAATAGCCGTAAAGGTCAATTTATAAGGCCTCTTCTCACTGTGGTTTATTCAGGTTTCCCCAAAGTGCGTTCGAGAGTTCGGGAGTGCTCTACAAACTACTTATTTATTTATTTATTTGTAGAAAGATGTTACCGTGTAATATTTATGTCTTACAATCCTAATCCTCCTCGTATGGCGTAACCTTTCTGCGATGCAGGATGAGACCCGTGTTGCCCCAACAGTGGGGACATACAAGGGTGGATATCGAATCGAAGTCTAAGTCAATCTCAGCTTCTCCTGCTGAAAAAAATCCAAAAATCTCTGCGACAATCCACATGGGATGTGATGGATTACTCTCTTGAGAAAACTTGAATGTCTGAGACCATGTTAACAATTTTAACAAAAAAAATAAATTGAGAATTCTTGTTTCAAAAAAGCACGAATAGTTATTACTGCCTCTCCGTCAATCAAAACAATCACAGATTAAAAAGACAAAAAAACAATAACCCGCGGACCCGAAGCAAGCACGCACCGTTTTGGCTACTAATGGTTTAATTCATTGTAGTTTGCATCGAGATATATTAGGAAAGTGCCTGTTTAAACAAACTAAGAGTATTCGATCGCTGTTGTTAAGTTATAAGGCACGTTCATTGTACTATGGTCACATATAACATAATACTAGTATGGTTATCAAACCACCCAACATTAATGGTGTATAGGCTGCTTTTGCAGGATCACCAGTAAAAAGCGCAATACTTACTGCGTTTTGCATAACTTGGTTCAATGAGTTTACTCTCAGATTTATATTTTTCGAATTGTCAGTTGGCATGACTACGACATTTATTGTTACTTATTATATTAAAATTATTTATTGCACAAAACACAGAGTATAGTTAGTTAGACCTGAGATTTCCGCACTTAGCCTCATAGTTGGGCCATTGTACGTAGCAAGCGCTGAGGTACGTTAACACTTCAGACACTAAGGTTTCCTTACGATGTTTTCTTTCACCGTCGGTGAGTTGTATTGCTACTATAATTTCACAAATGTACATAACTTAGAAAACAAAGTCATTGGTACATGCCGGGGTTTGAACCCACGACCTCCCGATGCCGGCGTTCTACATCGCTCCGCTACCAGCGCCCTAAACACAGAGTATTTGGTACCTACAAAGGCGTACTTGATGGTTAGTAGCATTTTCTTCCAGTCAACCTTTGGTTTGTGGTAAACACTAGGGGGGGGGGGGATCGTTACCTATGCATGTACGAACATTTGTAATATATTATAAATGTTCGTACATGCATAGGTAACATGCATAGGTATTGATGTACCTACGTATACGTAGGTACATCAATACCTCAATAAGTTTATCTATATTGATGTACCTACGTATACGTAGGTACATCAATATAGATAAACTCATATAAATACATGTATTTACGTTTTACGCTCTACTTATAGGTATCTCTGGTAAATCATTGGTCATATTTCACACATACAACTTTAATAATTTCCGATGAAACACTACAATAAATCGGAAAAAACGTACCTTAACATTTAAACATAAAAGAAATTGACGATATATTCAAAGTTGCAAATTACGTTACAAGCTACCAAAAATATATTAATCACAGTTTGATAGTATCCCCATTATTAACACCCGTTGAACTTACGCCATTGTTATTTATTTTAAATTGCGATTGCTGCTTACCTAGAAATTTAAGGTAACCTAGGTATTCAGGAAAACGACAATTGTTTTGTTGAGTTAACGTTCAAACTGTTTACAAATTGGGTAATATCATCCGCCAAACACAATGAGCCATTGTCTTCTAATTGCACGATACTTGTTTACTAAATTCACCAAAACAATCCAAATATGAAAGCTAGATAGGTGCTAGAGTATAATTAATTACGTATCTATCTAGTCGAAAGTTAGTACATAAATATTTTTAATAACTCGCTTCGTTTATAACAATATTAATAAGTTAGTATATGTTTTGCTTAAACAATTGCTTCATAATGAGGAGGTTGTAGTGCGGTAGGAACGCTTGCCTCACCTTTAAGAGGTCACGGGTTGGAAACCCGGTGTGTCAGAATGTCCAGTAGATATCAACCCTTATATGCCCCCACTGCTGGGGCACGGGTCTCTTCCTGCCACTCAGGAAGGTTAGGCTATACTCCACCGCGGAGGCCAAGTCCGGGTTGGTGGAGGACTGTAACACAGTGGCGGGCCTTACTGTCAGAAGTTATCAAGCCGCCCATAAGGCATGACATGGCTTAGCGACTGCCATTACATGACAGCCGGCACCAATGTCTTGCGATGCCCGGAAGCGCTCAGAAAAATGCCACTAGCGGTAGGGTCAGAAATGCCACGGGAGAGTCATCCATGCTGCACCTGACCCTGCCTGTTGTTGGTTAACTCAAGTGATTGATTCCAATCACTCGGGTCGACTAGGCCACGAGCGCTTCGGAATGTACCAATAACTAAATTAAGTGTTAAGTGTAGTAAATCTAACTGTTTGAGATTTCCGCAGTTAGCCTCACAGTTGGGCACTGTACGTAGCAAACGTTGAGGTATGTAAACATTCAGACACTAGGGTTGTTCTTCTTCACGGTTAGCGAGTGGTATTGCTACTATAACCTCACAAATGTACATCACTTAGGAAACAAAGTCATTGGTACGTGCCGGGATTCGAGCCAAGAACCTCCCGATTGAGAAGACATGTCGCATTCCCTTTACACACCGTTAATACAAAGTAGCGTTTTCTCTGCATCGCGTCTACCTTTATGCGTTACAGATCGTCATTATTGTATCGTCTTGTATCATCTTTAAAGTAACTGATTAGAGTGCATGTATGTAAAGGTTTATGTTCTGTCGACTGTAATAACCTACTTAGGTCAATAAGTAAGTTCATTGAACTTGGATTTAGAATTTTATAGATTCATAAAGTGACATAATAACTTCGCTGCCAATGAAAGTTGTTGCCGAGTTCCAATCGTGCTAACTTAATTAGTTAAAATATGATTAAAATTTGTAGAACTTTCTAAAAACAAAAAATATATGCTGTGGCAATTTAGATTCGTTCCTAATTGTGTTACAAGTGTTCAAACTAATTATACCTATGTCAATAACCATGAAGTACATAGCATACAAGTGACAAATTGTGATTGATACAGAATGTCCTCTAACTAATTAATTGTTAACAGCCAGATAATTGTCAAATTACATGTGTCAAATTACACTTGCTACTAGGCAGCTCAGGCTAACAATGATCGATGTTTACCTCCATAGTTAAGTCGATAATTGTATGCACCACTAAAACCATTTAGTCAAGTACCTTATTTAAAATAACTTAACGGTATTAAGCTGAGTAAATATCTTGACCACAAAACATTATTCATGTGAATTTAATGATCTGCAGAAGTGTGCTATTCTTCACTAAGACAGAAGGATTTCCTAAGTTCATACGTACGTACAGTCGACATCACAACAACCTCTACTTTTGTGAACTATTTGGACATGGTATGAGGCGACTTTGCAATTAATATTAAAATAACAATCTTGTAGAGAGAGGGATAATTTATTTAACGGCACAATACTAAAAACATAACAGAATAGTAACAAATGTACAAAACACGCCAAATCGTTAACAGATACACTTTTCCTCTGCTGTCGACTGTACCAGTTGTACTCAGTACACAAGGCACTTTTACTTTTAGGCCGGTTTCTCTAGTGACCTTGCTACGGTCGAGTATTGCGGTTTTCACATGATATGCAAATAGCCTATAATAGCAAGTGTAAGATGTGTGCTGTAATTGAGCATCTCTCGGTTTTACGCAACACTAACTTGCTCGGAAATGTTCCAGTAGGTCACTATGATACCAATTTATAATGCTCAATTTTTTGCTACTGTGCGACACAGTTTATTTATTTATCTGGATAATCTAACGGGGGCAGTGTTATTATGATTTTATCACAAGAGTGGTAGTTGGAATTTATCGGAAATAACGTATTCGACGGTGACCGTGGTTTTTATGTTTCATTAGCTTTTTGTTTACTCTCTACTTCAAAAAGTATACGATCACCTATGGCCTTAATTATCACATACCAGTACGGACTTATATGCCGAATAGAACCAGTGTTTTTTCCGTATACGTAGTCATATGTAGATATTTCTTTTACAAATACCTCTTGCGTACTTTTCAAACTGCCTTGGATTTCTAATATAACCACAGGTGAACAGTAGCTAGGTATCTGATTGAAGCGGTGTGCTAACGTTTAAAACTTCAAGGGTGTAATACAAGGAAATTTCAAACTGGCATAATTGTTAAACAAAGGAGATTGTAACCACGATTATAAAACTTGAGCTTCCGATATGATGGTACGTCCTCGTATGTATAACACGAAAGTTTTAAAACGTAAATTTTATATTACTGTATCGAGTGGATACAATTTTATTTTATGGTTCACGGTGACAATTCCATATACACTGCAATTCAAGCCAATTAACGAAGATAATCAGATATGGTCTATGTACTGAATGATAATAGTAGATTATGCATTAAGGGAATAAAACCATGTATTACGTCATGGGCGGTATATTGAACCCTGAGCGGAGCGAAGGACTCCGAGTTAACTCCCGAGCGCAGCGAGGGAGTTAAATTTTAACTCCTGAGCGAAGCGAGGGAGTTATGTAGAGTCCTGAGTGAAGCCAGGGGTTCATACCGCCCGAGACTAAGACATGTTTTATTCCAGAGGTGAATACTCTACTTTTCACACCATCTGGGAGACAATTTTTTTTTATTGGTGTTTCTCGCGGTCACACGACACAGTAGTTCAGAAAAAAAAGAAAAAAGGGGTGAGTTTCGAACAACAATTCGAATTTCGAATTGCAATGCGGGGCTTCTTCATAGTTTTCATGCGAATTTTGACATTCTAAATTCAAATCACTTTATTCCCTAGGGAAATTCTTCATTATTATTGCCCTCGAGAGACAAGGCTATGCTTTACGATGATATTTGACGGTACGTAATAAGGCATTGTCGAGCAGGAGGTGTGAAAAATAACAAATGTTTCCTGATGCTTGTGAAGCTTCACCAACGAAGGGATTGCAGAGCAGATTGCTGAGTATCCCAAACGCGCAGCTAGTAAGAAAATAATAGTGAACTCCTTATATTACGGCTCTCTCTCTGAGAGGAGGCCTGTGTGCAATGGGATGTTTATGGGCTACATAAATAAATAAAAAAAAAATGTTTTTGCTAAATGTGAACATCATAAATCGCAGTAGTTATTGCCAGTATTGTTAGCAAAGAACCTATGACTTTTTTTTATCAATTTCCGCTATAAAAGGAATTATGGTGGCGCTGGTAGCTCCGGGTCGCCCCGTCTAATCAAGCTGTCATTGAAACGGCTGTGTAACGTACACTGACGTCAGTGACTAATAACAACTGAATTAAAGCGTGTTCTCTGAAGCGTGTTTAGCCTTATTATAATCTATGCTCGCGCACCCATAATTTCGATTTGGATATCGAACTTGGATAACGCATTAACTCGGTTCAATGATTTAAATGCAAGTCTTTATTTGGGGGCACTAGTGTCTGTTTTTGTTTAACAAGTACACATAACGTTTTTCATAATTGGCACCTGTCATCCAGCGTTAATTGTGGCAAATTGTCTGTTAAAGCCGATGAGTTGCGTCTATGATAGGCGCCTGGCAACATCGATCGAAATCGAGGTTACCTACAGTCATGCACTCTAATGGAATTAACTTTGATATGTTTTTTTGTTTGTACACCACCTTATATTTAGATGTACACCTTAAACAATTCAAAACGACAAGTGAATAGGCTCTATCACATCAAATAATAAAACGGAAATCGCCACCAGCTTTATTTAGAATCATAATCTTCTGAATCTTTTTAGCCTCTAAATAGGTTTTTTAGAATCTTCTGTGTCTGCCAGTCTATAATAAGGTTATTCATAAGCTTTTTTTCGGTATAATTATCCCAAATGTATCTGACAGCGTATCAAATCAAAGCGAAATAGAAATGGCTATTATACTAAATTTATAAAAAATTATACGATCTTAATAAAAATAAACAAAAACTCAGCATTTGCCTACCATTACATGCCATTACTTACAATTAAAAAAAAAACCATTTCTTAAAAGTTCATCCTCATAGACCTAAGACTATGATTTTCAAAGTTACGTACATCGGCTAATTTATAGTAATACCACGCATTAACATTAACGGCGAAGGAAACCCACGCTTTAGTTGCTCTGCAGAGCCAACCAAAGCGTGGTTTCCTTCGCGTATTAACTTGTCTTTCCTGTGGGCTACGTTAACTAAGCTGTCAGGATAGTATAGTGCTGGAAAAGGCATAGGAAGGTCTGAGACGAGTAGTCTCCTCACCCATTTAGGGTCAGTGTCGGTGCCATTGGACGCTGTATAAATTATCATATTACGTACGCAAAAAAAAACTTAAAGATATCAAAACTATTTGCTAATGTCATCAACGCCCGCTTCCTCTTGAGCGTATAATTTTACTGATTGTTTATTGGTCCATAAAAGACAGTTGTAGGCGCTCTGGGTGAATGCAATAGCCTTGCAGCTGTTGCGGGCTTTGGTGTGGCGTGGTAAAGTTGGTACATTGATCGCATATCGCAAACTTACTTCAAATAATGCAGAAGAACCCTACGGATAAGGTCATGAGAAGCTATAAGGTAAGGTCACTTGTTTTATAACATAAAGTTCACACTTTCCTTGTTCCAAACAAAGATTCATTACTAAGGACAGAAAACTAAGGATCAGTTTCTGAATTGAGAATTTCGCTAAGTAAATAGTTAACTGTAGTGCTGTCTCTTCGAATTTCTCAGAAAAGGGCGTGACAGAACATTACCTGATGATTAACGTTACTTAGTGAAATTCTTAATTCTGAAACCGGCCTTAAGTTAGCGCGATAGCTATTGTTCGTAGGCAATAAAGTATAATAATTATAAGTTTCACATGTAGGTATCAAACCTGTTTCTTGCTGTCTTTTCTTCTTATTTAACATAAAATTTACATGATTATTTAATAAAGTTAGCACTGGCTTGTACAGTCAACAGCTGGTCAGCCTTTAATTTATACTTCAAAGTTGTCCTTGCCGTAACTGATTAGAGTGCACGAAATGTAAAGGTTGATGTGCTGTCGACTGCACTGCGCAGTCAGAGAAAGCTACCGACGGTGACTCCATCTCTATTCTCCGATCCGCTTAGCGGATCAGAGGTTACAAGTAGGTCACTGTATCCAAAATAACATAATAAGCTTACCCTTGGAAAACATATGAAAAATAAAAGCGTGGAACAACAAGTTCCTAACAATTTGTTTCAATACTACAGTATCTGATCTAAGCTGTAAGATACTTATTTTGTTACTCCGATGCGTTGGAATGCTCACCTCGTTATTCGTGTACCGTTTTTAGCCTGGTTTACACTTAGTACTTAATAAGGCATAGCAATATAATTTAGTTATAAAAAAGTAAATAGAGAAATGTACATATACATGATTGTATTCTCCCACAATATTTTTTTTCAATAAATTAAGTTTGTTCTGGTTACAAAGCGATTCTTTCAAAAATTTGTAACGTAAAAAGACTATTGAATCTAGCAAAGCATCTATAAAAGAATAGCTCCCTTCACTCAAATCAAATCATCAGTAAAAATCATGAAATGAAATAAAACTGTTAAATCGTAAAACTTAATTGAAATATTAGTGATCGGAGGTCTTTGCCTTTGTTTTATTTTTAAGGCCCGTGTTTTAGCAGCCGTAGTACCATTTTACAAGAATCTTATGACTCAAATAACATTTTCACTAAAAAGAAAACCGAGCGCAAGAAAAATGCGCACTAAAAAAATTCTACGATGTTCTAGTGGAATTTAGACTACCACCTAACAAAACAACGTTTTCCGATTTTATTCATTAAATCGGAAAACGTGGTGAACAACTATCGCTGGATACTAAAAAAAAATCGTACGAATTGACCTCCATTTTTTGGAGTCGAGATTAAGGGCAAGTTTAGATACTATCGCGGAAACTTACTAACTACTTTGTTCTGGCGAAACAGTTCTCAACTCAACATATAGCTCTATGTTGTCACGAAATGATGTTGCAAACCGCTGACATCCCATTGCTCTAATTCGAAATTTGCCAAAGAACGGCTAATAAAACAATTCTGCACAAGTAACGGTAAGACTCGGTGACAGTTGAATCACATGTTGACAAGAGACTACACACGGAGTTGCATTCGGTTGCGTGCCACTTTGCGAGCAGTTTCCACTCTGTTTACGACCTATTCTACCGATTCTACGAAGGACTTGCCAGCTTTAAACGTGTTGCTAGAGAGGCAATGTTTTATTAGCTAGGATTCCGATGAGCGACGTTAAACCTATATTTTATTTAATACAGCCTGTCTCAAGTATGAACAAATAGTTGATGAAAATTGTTAAATAACTGAAACAATAATATACGAAACAATAATATATTATATTAAGTTGATAACTTGTACTGGGTCATAAATTCATCGTGATTCTGGAAATGTCAACCACTGTTATCAATTTATTGAATTTTACACACCCGCATAAAAGCTAAATGAATTGCAACACAAAAAATGCGTACGTACGAAATTTTATATTATTTCTGGGTTAATTAGTTGACTTTTGGATGTTTGTTTGGGTTAGTTGGTGGATTCCGAATAGTCATAGCGATAACATAAGATATTCTTTATTGCACACCAGAGCATACTCGTATATGATAACAAATAGAGATACCGAGTACAATTGGCGGCCTTGTTGCTAAAAGAAATTTCTTCTAGACAATCTTATGACGGAAAGTTTCTAAAGGGAATGAGAGACGGGTAGTCGGTGCAAATATATTAGTTTCGTAACGTAACGCAACAGTAAGGTATTATATTTTGTTATTTTACAAAAAAATATAATATAATAATAATAATCTCAGGACTAACTTAAATCAGGGTTTGTTGGAATCGAGTATCGGTTATTTAAACTTTATAAAAGCTTAAATATTAAAGTAGAAACTGTTTTAAAGCTCGTTATAAGAAAATAGCTTTTACTGTGTTTACGAAACAGGAAGGACTTATTCACGACTGTTTGCGAACTAGTATAAACTTCTTTACGAGCTGAATACTTATGTATAGACGGAAGACGGTAAAAGGATAATAAATTATTAAATGATATTTTCCAACATACATGCGATGCATGATGTAATCCGCTACTTGACGCGTGTCAAATTTGACACGATAAATGAATATTTCCTGTAATATTTAACTTGCAACTGAAATATATTGACTTTGCTAAGTAAGTATGCAGGATGGCTGCAAAATTCGCAAATGAAAAAAAATAATTCGGAACGGTGATAACGTTATCAGCCATCTTTCGGTTGTAAACAAACATCTGTCAGCCAGAACCAGTGGACATTGATTATTATAGGACTTACATCAAAGTGACCTTCACGTAAATTTAGGTCCCTATTCAATTACCTACTATTATCTGTAAGTCTTTATGATGTTAAGTAATTTCAAAAATGTATCCTTATATTGGTAATTGAATAAATCTTTACTTTACTTTACGTAAATACACCCGAGTTTCAGTCGATAAAGTATCGGGGTCTCTTTTGGCAAGTTTGAGCCAATTTTGTCGTGTGTTTATTTCACTGGGTACACGAATCCACAACTTCTGGGATTCTTTATTGACATGTTTTTGCAGTCTTGAACAATGCAATAATGATAATTGCTATATTTTGCATGTATACTTGATGAAATCATGGTTTCGTCGTTGTTATTTCACTATGCTCACAAATCACTCACAGTTGTTGAATGTCAATCTTTGTTTACAAGACTTCAGGTCTTCAAACCATAGACAAAAATGTCTGACCACGTTTTTGGCTGTTTAGCAAAGCAAAGTTTTAAAATATATTTTTTGGTTGCTTTTAGGTCCTCAAAAAAATTAATATTTTAAAATATTTTTTGGTCTAATGGACGAGATATTTATCATTTAAGACTTACTTGCAAAGAGAGTCAAATAGCGGATTGAAAAACTATTTGCATCCTGCTAGGAGCATGAGCTAAATAATTTTTCAATTACTTTAGTGTATTTCAATAATAATACAGCCAAAAAATAATATTATACGTTTCACTGTATGGCATGAGTTCTCTCTCACAGAAAGGGTTTGAGCATAATCACTACGCATACCCACCGCGGATTGGCAATTTCAAGCGCTGAGGTATGTGAACACCTGAGGTAGTCATGTGCCCTCACAATAGATATTTCTCTTATAATAAGAAACAAGATTTATTTTTTCACATATTGTGGAAACCTGACGGCCTATGCCTTATAGCGGGAACTATTTAAGACGCATTATTATTTATAATTTCTTTAAATTCTCTTTAAATAAATCCAAATTTTCATAAACAAAGAGTCGTGCTTCGCAAGGCGCGCTAAGCCGTTGGCGCCGGCTGTCAAGTAATGGCAGTCGTTAAGTCACGTCAGAGGCCTTATGGGCGGCTTAATAACATCTGATAGTAAGGCTCGCCACTGTTGTCTTACAACCCTCCACTAACCTGGACTTGGCCCCTTGGTGAAGTATGGCCTAACTTTTCTACGATGCAGGGAGACCCGTGCCCCAGCAATGGGATACACAACGGTTGATATCGATAAAAAAAGAGAAAAAACCGCAGCCAATTTCCGTTATAGCTGTACAAGCCTGCAAACTCTTAAATTTAAACGCATTAGAGATGGCAAAATGCGTGCGAAGGCTCGAGATGTATAGGCAATGCGTTGATGTCTTTTCTAGGGCGCAGTCTTCTTTCGTATACTCAACATCTTTACGTAACTCATGCATGAGCAATAAATATTGTTCTAATTCATGTACAATCGCGTACATACGATGTTCTCATAAATACTGTACTTATCAGTAACATAATATTTGTAAACTTGACTGTACAACTATAATCGATCATCAAAGTAGCTATTCGGAACTGGGTAAATTACACATTTCGGGCAGTTTTAGTTGTAAGCATCGTAATTGTTAACTGGGCGTCGTAATTATTAGGTAATGGAACGATTTAAATAGTTTAGGTCTTGCAATACGAATCGAGGCCGATCTGTCAGTCAGATTAAAGTATCTTTAATACTATTGCGAATTAACATGCGAATTAAAGCAAAACAACGTTTGCGGAGTCAGCTAGTACAATTGTAAAATATTATTACTTAATTGAGAACTTCCGACGATTTTGTACTGAGCAAACCTTTTGTGGATTCACTTTTTATGTTCATGGTGGTGCGTGCTTGTTGCTATTGTTGTCGTTAGTTAGTTATTTATGGAGCAGTCACGAATTATCTTTGACCGCGAAGGCGTTTGACTCGGAAGCGACCCTGACCTCTGAGTAAAAGTTTCATTACGGCAAGACACATTCTTTGTTCATTCATTCGGAGACTGTTTGGTTTTTTCAACTGTTCTTTAATTACATGTAGGCTTATTGATGACTAATAGTAGCGTAGTTTACATGTTTTGCAGATTTATTTTCAATCTCTAATTATTGACTCTTTTATGTTTAAATATTTTTTTAATAAGGTGTATTTTTACGCGAGTGTGTATGCAGCGACTAATGGATGACGATGTAGCGCAAAAAGTTTGTTAGGATTGTAGCAAGTGTCAAATTCTAGGTTTTGGCTACCCCTCTCGGATACCGCATCTATGAAGCTAGATAAAATAAGATGGAAGTGTTCAACATAAGAAATTGTAACGATACATAGTACCATTGGCTGCTTTATTGCTAATTGCAATTTCTTACAGACGACTCTATGATAGAAAAGAAAGACGGGTATAGTGGGTGCAAATATGAATATTAACATATTTATATTTATGTAAATAACTACTTCAAGTTCCGCTTATAAAAAAAATATTTACTCCAGAAGTAAACAAACTTCAATTGTCCACAGATAAAAAATGGAGACCCGCACTGTGATTCTATTAGCCTGGCTCGCCGCAGCCAGCGCATCCTTAGAAGTGGTCAATCAGTGGAGCCTCCTCCAGTTTGATTTCCCGCCTGACCCTGTCTTACTCGAGAAGTTCCAACCGGAGAACACGGTGCCGACCGGGCTGGAGATCGGGTGGGATCGTATCTACCTGGGCATTCCTCGGCTTAGGGCTGGCGTGCCGGCCACGCTTGCTTGGGTACCCAGAAGTCTGCCGCCCGGCGTTAGTCCTGTGCTTCAGGTAATAATTTCATTCTCATCTGAATCCAAAATGATATGTAGTGTATATCTCTCTGAGATTTTATGTTTTATTTGATATTTTTAGCATATAACGATCTATGGCTTAATATATTTTATAATAATACTAGCGGAACCAACAGATCTTGCCCCGCATGCAGCGCCCTCTGCCGGACTGATTTGTAAATCTAAACTATCTAGGGCGCCACCCAATACATACAAAAAAAAATCCTTCTAATCTGTCCGTTTAGGGAGAGGTTTTTTAAAAATTGTCCGTGCTAAGGACAATTTTAAAAAAACCTATTTAGAGGCTAAAAATTCCAACCATTGCGGGATTCGAACCCGCGACCTCTGGCTATCCGTGCCAGCGCTCTTTCCAACTGAGCTAATGGGCGACTCACCGGTATCAGTGAAATTTCGAACCTCTTTACAATATTCCCTGTATTACGTACAGGCAGCGACATCTTCATATGTATAAAGATGATATAATGTTGAGGTGAAAGATCTCAAAAGGAGTTTGTATTTAATGGTTTATTTTTAATTACTTTCATGTTGAATAGTCACTGATGTTGATTGTGTTGTGCATGACATTTCATGCTTTGTACTTACTTCGATGGTTCGTATAAAATGTCAAACAGCCTGCACCTAGTTTAATTCAGGGTAAACTGCTCATTGGTTTTTTACTCATGAAATATTGTAAAAGTGACCTTACTTTCGAAAATGCTTGGATCCAGAATCACTCTACCAAAGAACTATAATCTTATAAAGTAATGTTGTAAAATAGGACAGACGTGATTTGAATTGTCGGCGGTGTAAATATCAGCCAACTCATTTTAATGGGTAATATAATTCGTTAATTTAACTATGCCTAGTTCCGCTGGCATTTATTTCCCCGGTCTGTGAGATCTTATTTATTTATACCGTGAAGTTGCTATTCAAACGTTTACCTGTCGCTTGCTGCCTTTGATCTGTAGCTGTCTTACTTAACCGAGATACCTTTGTCGTGGGCCTTTTACGACCATGCAAGGTGGTTTGCAAACTACACTTACACAGATCGAGCTGAACAGCTTTTATTTAGGAGTTGGTAAGAACTGCGGGATAGGAACTGTAACGATACTTCTTTTTAATAGCCGGCCAGCGCAGCCGTCCAGTCAAGTTTGAATTATTTTAAAGGAAATCGTTACGTTCTTTTTAGGTGTCAGTCGTGCCAAGACCCGCAGCTAGGCTAGGGCAAAGAGTATATAAACACTAGGCTAGGGTTTCAATATAAATAAGATAATAAAAAAATAGTGTAATTTCTAATTCAGCGTTTTAATAAGTAGTGCGCTACAGTACATAGTAGTGCGCTACAGTACATACATAGTCTGCATAAATATCTTGTGAGATTACGTAACACCTGAGCATGTTAGGGCTCGTTGAACTGAATATCTCGAACTGGTTTACTGTCTTCGAGGATTTCACTTCACTTCACAACAGGATTTAAGTGCGAAACAAGTACGATCTACATATTCAGAAGTATTATACTCAAACTTTTTTTAGTTTCAAGACGTTACTGTCGTTGTATGCGATGTACGTGAGATCTTTGGGGGATGTGAGTGGAATGTGGTGGTTTTGATAAACTCTAAATATAAACACCATTTCAGTCAATAATATATAAAGAAGCTGCATTAAAATAATTACACTTTTATTGTCACATAGACATAATGGTGGAAGGAAACGGAAGAAAAGAAGTAAAAATGTGGTAACACTTACAAGTGTTGTCAGTATTATGATAAAAGGCACATTCAAGGAATAACACAAGATCAATTTATCAATCTAACAAGATCAAAACTCTCTTCGGTAGTGCTCTAGAATGATTACATTTCAACTTGTCACTTTTATAAATAGACCAAGCAGGTATGTAATCAAACCTCTTGTGGGAACTGCTCCAGCTAGAGTAATCGATTACATGCTAAGTAAGCAATGACTATAATTAGAACACTGGGTAACGCGCCTTCAATGACATACTATAAATCCACGTCGACGCTTAAAGTTAATAAGATGATTGCAGTCACACACCTCCGAATCACGCAGAAGGAAAGCGCAAAATGTATGTGGCCTTCGAGACGCTTGAGTGGTGGTCATTGTTGTTGGCGAAACGGGTGTTATAAATCGCACATTCCAACCAGTATGACGTGTTTACTCACTAAGTACTATACTCACTAAATATTTAGGGTTTGGTACTTAGAAGTTACAGTAAATCTACAGTTTATAATTCTATAAAGTAAAATCTCTATAGATATCGAATCGTAAAATGAAACCTTTGAAAGCTATACGAAATGACATGAACAATGTTCAGGAACTATGATCTAATATAACATATTATATTAAAATGTCGCAGGATCATTTGGTAAATTGACCGATACTATAATTCTGGACTTATGGCAAAAACACAGATAATAAGATAATGGTGAAGGCATTTAGGTTTTTTTAAAGATAAGGTTCTTGCAAAAGCGTGAGCCGCCTATTCAAGTTGTGAAATGTAACGTTAACTACACTATTTTTTTTTATTTTTAATGCACTAACCCGTGCTAAGGAACAAATTTAAAAACCTATTTAGAGGCTAAAAATTTCACCCATGCCGGGATTCGAACCCGCAACCTCTGGCTATCCGTACCAGCGCTCTACCAATTGAGCCAATGGGCGACTCACGGCATCAGTGAAATTTCGAACCTCTTTACAATATTCTCTGTATTACGTACAGGCAGCGACATCTGACTTAAGCAAATTGCATTACTTACAGCCCCGACCACCTACTTTGCAGTTAGGTTTAACATCGGAACGATATCACTGTACCCACATGATTACACTATTTTTTTTTATTTTTAATGCACTAACCCGTGCTAAGGAACAAATTTAAAAACCTATTTAGAGGCTAAAAATTTCACCCATGCCGGGATACCCATGCTGCCTGTACGTAATACAGAGAATATTGTAAAGAGGTTCGAAATTTCACTGATGCCGTGAGTCGCCCATTGGCTCAATTGGTAGAGCGCTGGTACGGATAGCCAGAGGTTGCGGGTTCGAATCCCGGCATGGGTGAAATTTTTAGCCTCTAAATAGGTTTTTAAATTTGTTCCTTAGCACGGGTTAGTGCATTAAAAATAAAAAAAATAGTGTAATCATGTGGGTACAGTGATATCGTTCCGATGTTAAACCTAACTGCAAAGTAGGTGGTCGGGGCTATAAGTAATGCAATTTGCTTAAGTCAGATGTCGCTGCCTGTACGTAATACAGAGAATATTGTAAAGAGGTTCGAAATTTCACTGATGCCGTGAGTCGCCCATTGGCTCAATTGGTAGAGCGCTGGTACGGATAGCCAGAGGTTGCGGGTTCGAATCCCGGCATGGGTGAAATTTTTAGCCTCTAAATAGGTTTTTAAATAAAGTAACGTTAACTATTATGAAATAAGATCACTGATTTCTTACCATCTTAACATCTTATCTTATTGGTTGACAACTTAACGCTTTAAATGTCAATTTATTTTCGTACGTTGTTTTGATTGTGATTGTATTTTTGAAAGCAACTCTGAACACTATTTAATAATCTATGTAATATTAATGTGGTTGTGGGTATGGTTGGACTAGAAAAAACAAAAATATTACATGATGAGTTCGAAAGAATTTTGATTATGAAAAGACAACTGATTATGAATATGAAAAGAACAAAAAAATTACCTTTAACTTATGAGTACTGTGTTATTATTCTGCAAGCACACACGAGGACCAGACAAAATAATGTATAGCCTAAAATAGAAATATTTGATGCTCGTGCAAGACCTGTCTGAATAAAAAAGTTGTCCCCGAACAGGAACTGATAACCCCATCATTTAAGTTTTCTGTAATTGATATTTCGCTCTTAAAGGGTCTTAAGTTTGTATAAAAGTGAAATATTCAATAAAGCGTAAAGTTCTTATGGGTAAAATAGTTTTTTACCTTTCATAACTCTATAATATAATACCTCAAAGATACAGAGGAACCAATCAGAATAAGAGTTGGCCAGCAAGCAAAAATCAAGTCAAGCGGGGTTAAGGATTATTTAATCTGACGGAACTCGCGTTATTGCACAACTCTATCTTTTTACAGTAAGATTGAGAAATATCATCACCTTTGTCTATATACCCCGTGTTTTACGATGTCCCTAGAATTTTCGCTATAATTCGATTTCTAAACCATCCTACGAAATATACAAATCAGTTTGGGCACTGCTTAGGTATTACATCTCGTTTAAGATGTGAAATAAACGTTAAGCTTCCGTGAACAAAACAAAAACTGTTCTATACAATGTAAAGTAGTAAGTGGTAAAGACTCAGGTAAATGAAATAATTTAACGTAGGTGTCTAAAAATAAATACATCTGGTTTAAATTCACCACTCGTACACGAAGGTGGCTGCATAAAGTGAACGTCAACGCCAGACTCGGAAATGTTTACAGACGTTGACACAGGCGCACTCAATGAATACGAATTGGCAAGCCTCAGAAAGGACAGACGAGGAATTCTGGTTACGATAGATTATGCAGTTAATAGTTTCCAAAACGTAACTATAAACGTAAACTTTACAATATCTACATATATACATTTACTAGCAATACAATAAATTTTTGTATTCAATGAACATGAATTTCATATAAGTACCTAATCAACAAGGAACAGGTTTCCGAGAGCAGCTAAATAATAAGAAACACTTGTAACATAACGTATTTCACAAATAAAAAAAAAATCCCTGCCTGTGCAAAATATAACCAAATTGCAAAAAAATACTGGCAGCTGCTAGTAATAGAAACACAAAAACACGACTCCAGTAAGACACTCCTAGAGGAAAGAATTTAATCAGTAGTTACGTATTTTTCTTGCAAAATCTCCACCACAGACTATTTTAGTCAGCAATTTTGGTGTATTTTAATGAATTGTGTTTCCTGAAATAAGATCCTTATAATTTATTCTAGAATTAATTCTTAATTTTTTGCCGGAAGAATCCGACCAAATTTCGCTCTCAGAGCGTAATTAATGAACAATAACTATGAACAATAATCAATAAAGTGTAGTGCTTACGAAAGTTTTAATCAAAAAAAAACCGTTATTATTGTACGAGTACCTGGGGATTCGACAACGATCAAAATATAGCATACAATTTATCGAAATCTTATACGAACAGAGTCAGGGGCACTAAACCTTACCTTGGTGGTCTACTTTTGACCCCTCATTGTATTGTTCTGTTGTCCAAATTGAAACTAAATTTTAATGACACGTTATGTTTCAATACCTTTGTTCTCAAGAGTTCATCATTACCTCTAGCGCTATTGCCATTAAGACCTCCCACAACATTTTAAAAGCGTCTTAGTTTTTGTTATTATCCTTTGCACATTTGGGGTTTTACTAAATTTTGGATTAGGAAAATTTCCACGCGAATTTAACCCCCGTGAAGTTACGAAAACAAATAGAAATTACTTCCGTGAAAATTTTAGATATAAAAAAAACTTACTCGCTTTCAAACGAGGATCCTAGTTCATAGTCGGTACAGAATATGTATGTACTGTCTTATTATGTTTTGTTAAAGTTGGTTCCTCTTAGAGTTATTCAACTATTGCGACTGTTGCGAAAAAAGCCATCTCCACAAACCATACATTGGCAGCATCCTGGGGGTGCTATAAAAAAGAATTGAATTGAATTAATTACACACTGTGATACCCAACCCGCATGCCCAGCGTGGGGATTATGGGCATTGCCTTCTATGATAGCACAACGTGGCGTTCTGTAGGGGAGGGCTACGAGTATGTCCAACAGTGGACTAGTATAGCCTGTCGGCGAATTACACACTGCCATTGTCCGATCTTGTTTTGATTGATTACTGTACCCCTCAAACAGTCTTTAATAGCAATTTTATTAACATTTAATAATAATTTTATTGTACTACAAGAGCACAACCCAGAATTAATAAATAGCAATACTTGCTTCGTTTGAACCCATGTCTTAGGAAAATGATGCTGATTATGGAATCTCCCTATCTCCCAGGCGTACCCGGACTGGTCGTGGCACACGGCGGGGCGCGGCGACATCAACTGCACGGGGCTGGTCTCCGTGTACCGCATGCGCGCTGACCGCTGCAACCGATTGTGGGTGCTGGACGCCGGTGTCATCACTAGCCTGGACGACTTCCGCCGCGTCTGCCCGCCCAAGATACTCATCTTCGACATGGCAACTGATCGGCTGGTGGGTCTTACGTTAAATGTATTTATGTTATACTCCTACTCTGTTCTAACCTACCTAGCACCGTAATCCTATATATGCCGACCGCCGCAACCACTGTCGGTGCGTCATCACCGGTCTCAGCGACTTCCGCCTGGTCTGCTCACCGAATATACGAGTACCCTCCGACAAGAGGTAGCGTTAAGTAGTTTTATGCCAAACTCTGTTTAAAGAGAAGATTAGACATAAACCTAGCTACGCCTGATAATGGAAGGTTAAGCAGGGACCAGGGTCAGCCACTTGCCACGATTCTGTCAGATCTCTTTTGCTTCAACATCATTAATTAATCGTAGTATGCACTTTTCATCTTGCTCTTTGCTAATCCGCTATTTGGAAGAGAAAGAGAAGAGTTTAAAGATAAAAAAACTTGGGCCTTCGCTTTGCTTTGTAGTTTTACTCATCTTTTCGATTAATTTTGTTTTATCTTCTGTCTAATAAGATCTAAAGTATACGGAAGCAAAATCGAAGTGGTAGGGAATTATGGTAGAATGTTTGTCTTTAAAAGTTTCAGGTTTCGATTTCGACACGTTACACTGTCTTTTTATTCTAAGTCACGGACGTTTGTGAATTTGTAGGAGCAAAAGTACTCGCAAACTGAAACAATATTTTCGGGAGACAACTAGATCTGAGGACTGAACAAAGATTAGAACAAAATTCTGAGAGTCTGAGATATCAACATACCTGAGTGCAGTGAAATCGACGGTGAGGACCCCTGGCGTTAGACCCTTTGAAGAGTATTCTCTCTCTGACAAATGGCTTGTGCCCTCCAGTAGGACATGTACAGGCTACGTATCATAATTTAATTCGCGAATGACAGTTTGGTTGTTGATTAATACTTTAAAAGTCTAACTAGTACAAGGACGATATACGCACTTACGGCGGCGGATATCTCGAGTCACGAGTGACATTATTTTTCAGACAACAGCAGAGCAATTCACTTCATGGCCACTCCTACGCATTACAGACTCCGTCCTGCTTGACAGGCGTATCTATGACGAAAAATGCCAGTCACGACAATCGTATTTACATACAGCAAGCGAAACCACTTTTTAATTTATTATTATTATACTGGTAGTTATAAAAAATATCTAGGTCTGTAACCTGTTAGTCCATGGTCAGATTGGCTTGCAATCGAAATCCATTGATTGATTGATTTTATTTAATAGTAACTATCTAAAGCTTATATTCACACTTCCGAATATATAATAGTATTAATATTACATCAACTCTTCGTTATTTGAGTGCTAGGGAGTATCATGCGCCGACGCACTGCATAATCAGTAGCAGAACATTCTTACGTTTAGATATATACAAAAACTTCCGCCTATATCCCAGTGAGGTAGGCAGAGATTCGGGTTTATCACTTACCACGCTTTTGCACTTGAAGCGCTGGCGGCCTAGTGAAGCCATGTGATTGGAATCAATCACTTGGGTTTAGCAACAACAGGCGCGGTCAGGTACTGGATAGGTAACCATCCCGTGACTACATTTAGCGGCATTTTTCTGAGCGCACCCGTACTTCGCAAGGCACGTTAAGCCGTTGGTGCCGGCTGTCATGTAATGGCAGTCGTATCTCATTTTAGGGGCCTTATGGCTGGCTTGATAACTTCTGACCTGAGTAAGGCCCGCCACTGACTTACAATGCTCCAACTAACCCGGACTTGGTTCCCGTGGTGGAGTATTGCCTAACCTTCCTGCGATGCAGGGAGAGATCCGTGCCCCAGCATTGGGGACATACAAAGGGTTGATATTACTTACAACAATCCTGACAAACCTCTTTTGTATGCTCATTAGTCGGTGTTTGCACGCACGCCGTTACATTTATTTCTGTATAAAGTGACCAGACCTTTGAAAAAAATTAAAACACTATAATTACTTCCTTCAATATAGCAAATTAATTATCAAATCGCGTTTCTTCGCGAAAGGTATGGCTAGTTGCCGAGTAGTGGCATTTGATAATTGCACCATGTGTGGCCGAGGTCTTTACATATTTTACGCGTCAGCGATTAATGATAAATTGTTGTTAAGCTATTTTTAAACTATATCTGACAGGCCTGTAAGCGACCTGCTATTCAACAAATATAAGATACTAGACAAGGATATTTCTCCTTTGCTACAAAAGGAATTTACTAAGTAGAATGTACTTATTACTTTTATGAAGTTGGTGGTTGTGTAAAGCAGGGGTTAAAAATATCATACTATCAATAAAGAAAACCCTGCTACTACGGAACTCTACAATGCGCGTGACCCGATGCTCACTTGGCAGGTATAAATTTAAACATTTTGAGCAAGTTTTCCAAAGAAATTATTCCCGAAGCTGTTCTAGTTTTCGATATTGTATGAAAGTGTTCATAGACTTTCATAGCTGGGTGTTTCTCTACTAATTGGAAACTGGCCCATACAAGACTGTCCCAGGCATATTTTTTGGAAGTGTTAAGTAAACGATTTAATAAATTGAAAGATATTTATAAATCAAATATAAATCTTTAAAAAGCTCACACATTTTCCTCTTTATTTGGGAGATATTGCAGATTTTTTGAAAAACTGTGACAGGGGACTGTCATAATCCCCAGGGGACTGTTTATATGGGAGAAAAACACAATTTTTATTGAAAGAAAGCAATCAAATTCTTTATTTTTTAATTAAACTTTTACAATCAGTCTTTCTGACGAATAAATCAACAAATTTAAAACAAATTTAACGTATTGTAACGACTTTTCTTATCCTATAGATCACTTGAGTATTAAACTTATTAAAATTAATATCTTTGCTAAACAGTCTTTATGTAACTGATACTATGACACTAAAGTCAGTCTTTATTGTGATTCAAAATCAATAATACAACAAAAACAACATTACTTTGTGCTATCTAATCTCACAATCAACACTCTGAGTTGACATAATACTTTGAATTATTTAACTTAAAAAGTACGACTAGTTTTAATCAATGACATAACGCCTTACTCAACTAAATCTCTTTTAAAGTTGCACACCGAGAAATATTTAAAATAATCTTATTTCTCAAAAACCGGTACAGCTAATCGGAAATAATAAAAACACCTTCTCCCCATTAGGGTTAGATCTGGGTTTGGTAACTTGTCCAATATTTGATCAAAAGTAATATCAGAGATATCATTTTCGTCAATTCTGAACTTGTAGCCTTTATCGTCACAAATTTTCATAAAAGTGACTTGTAATTCACCTTCCTCTTCGTCTACTTGATTAATTTCCGTCTCTCTTTTTCTTTCATTTCTTCTCTCTTTTGCGGGTCATTTTGAAGTCATTGATATCTCAAACGTTCAGCTGTAAGTTTTTGTTATAATATTTCTTCTCTAGTTTTGGGTGGCTTCTTTTTGGGTGGCATTGTGGAACATTACCTATAATAAGCAAATTAAATTAATAAGCAATTAAAACCCGACTATGAATTACGCCTTTTTTGTGTACAATAAAGTGCTTACATACATACATATATGTATAAATTATACCCAATGTCACTCTTACAATTGAGATATGTCCAACGATCATATGTTAAAATCTATGAGGCTGTTTAGGATGCAGAACGTGCAAAAAAATTTACAGACATGCATAGAGTAAAAACGTAAAAAGGCAATATTTCCAATGTTATTGTAAACACTGCCTTTATTATGTATGTTTGGCAAGTTAAATGTGACGAAACCTTAAAGAAACAGTCCCCTGTGTCATGAGATGGCAGGGGACTGTTTGCCAGGGGACTGTCTATTACAAGTAAAAAGTGTAGTATCATTGAATAATTTTAAGCATATCAAGTTTAAGAAGCAGACGTAATAACATACTTGCTAAGCAATTATTTAAAAAAATATATTGTAATTAGTCATTTAAAACAATCAAATAAATGCTTACCAGTGGACTGTTTCAACTTGCAGCCAGGACGCGTGGTTTCACCTTGGAACGCAATGGTGACACTAAACAAAATAGCGACGGCGCGCTTCGTTTGCAATCGAACGAACTTCACAGCGGTTGCGTTCCGTTCCACGGTCTTAAATGTCCGCGCCAATGCATAATAAGATTTCAGAGCATTTTACATATTGTCACAGGGGACTGATCAAAAATATTGAGGACAACATTTGTCATACCCAATTAAATATGAAATTTCTACTTAAAAATATAACTGTGTTTTACAAAGATACGTAATGTATTCTAGTATAACTTGAATATTTTATACTTTGGAAATAACAATAAAGAAAATATTTTTTTTGTCACGATACTTCTAACTCTGGAAATGGGACACTACAGGGGACTGTGTTTTGAGGTGGTTAAAGTGCATTTATTATAATATTACTATATTATATTACTAAATAAGCTATAGCGTACTAAGAATAACTAGTACACTATCGTTTTTAATATATAGAACTCAGTAATATAAACATTTTATACGTAAAATTTGCCACGGACAGCGATTTTCCAATTAGTGGAGAATGGCCCAGCTATAGCTTGATAGCTAGGACAAAAAAAATATTACAGGTTCGCCATCAGCGACCCCGAAAACACCCATACAATTTTTTGTTCAAATTGGATCAAGTCATCGTATTAGCCGCCCTTTTAAAAATTCGCATTAATTGCAAACAAGGTGATGATGTATAAAAGTTAAGCAAGTGCGTGTCAAAATTAGGCTCAGACGGCGGCGCCGGCGGTGGTTTTCTTTCTTTTGTGTTATGTTCAAGATCACGCCCCGTGATCTTGAAATGACTGCGGCCGTGGTTTAAATTGGATTTATTGTTCCGCTTAATGTTGGGTTATGTGGGTTACCCCATTCATAGAAATATTTTGATTTGGTAACTCCCGATTCAACTTCGAGATGCGGTGAAGGAGTTATTTACAGAAATGAAATGAAATCAATTTATTTTAACGTAAAGAATTTCAACGAAACATTCTGTTTGCTGAATGTCAATGTATACTGTAAATATAGGCCGTTATTTGTAAACAGTTATTTATAATAGTAACTAAGTTATTTTATAATGCCCAGCAAATAACAACTTTAACTGTATTTCGAGTCTCATTGGCGGGGCCGCGTTATAAGGCTTTGATTTAAGTTTAGTCAAAATATCAAAAAAAATTCTCTTTCCAATATTCATTAAAACAAGAAAAAATTCATTCGGAAACTTTTTCCGCCTATGCGGATTTTTGCTCAAGTTATATAATTTTTTTTGTTCAGAAATGTAAAATTAACGGACCGATGAGACAGTAGAAAATAAGAAGACTAAAAGATGTAAGATTGTAAGACGCCTTTACTCAGCAGTAAGCCATCAGCAGAAGTGGATAAAGATAGGTTAGAAAATTAATCCAAACTTATTTTGTTAGGTTAGCTAACACCAGTAACAGATTTCCTAAGCAATAATCTTACTTTACCAATAAGCTACTAGCTAAACCAGCTGGTCCTAAATTGCCGATAATATTATCTGGGCTATTATTATAAGCTGTAAAGGTTACTCTAGTGAAAGGTAATGCCAGATTCCTGTTGCTCTACATAGACACTATTAACTGAGTCAGTATAAAAACTCGATTATATTCTAAAATAGTTCTCACGTGCAGTCTAAATAATTCGTTCAAGTAAAGTCTTTCTTTAAACTGCATTTGTAGAGTATCTTAACCAATCATGTTTTTATAGATAAGACCGTGTTTACTACAAAAACGCGATTACTCGCACTCCGTAAATGCAGTTTAAGATAAGAAGATAAAATAAGAATATTCTTTACTGTACACACCAGAAAAATTAAATAGATTAAATCCCTCGTGGACCCGTTGATGACGTATAACGGGACCACGAGGGATAGTTATCCCTCGTGGGCCCGTTAACGGGACAAAATAATGGGACCACGAGATAACACCCAGTTTTTCGCTTTCATCATCATTGTATATACTTAATACAAAATCTTACAGCCTTACTTAGCGTGCAATGAGACAAAACGCTAATCATCATCACCCTACTTCTGCCCACTGCTGGGCATAGGCCTTTTCCTCATCGTAACACCTTTCGCGGTCTCTGGCCATTCGCATCCACCTAAACATTGACCGACCATCGGGTATTTGGTCTACCCACTGACTGTCACCCGTCTCTCGGCCGCCACTCCTTTCCCTTTACCAAATACTATTTTAAACTGCATCCGTAAGTCTCTAGGATAGGTACCTATCTACTTTATAGTTTCGTTGTCTAGGAAGCGGAACCGGTGTCACAAGTAGGAACTTTGTTTAGAAAGGCTAAAGGAATTCGTAACAAGCTAACAAGCGATAAGCATTGCAGGTAGTTAGGTAATTATTAGGATTCTCTCGTATGTCCTTTACATGACAGTACCTACTTAGTACTTTAGTAGTCTTAGTACTTCAGGCACTTTACTCACTCAAACGCATGAAGTCCATACCACCGGTTTCTGAATTGCTCTTCAGTTTTCTCATAAACAACGACACAGTATTTTTTGGTAAAATTCTTAATTCAGAAACCGGCGATTAGTTTCGCAAAAACCATGGCTAATCCTATTACGAATACTTCAACTTAGATGCAGATGTTTGTTGTGTAAAGCACGTACATATGTAGTTTTACGGAACCCGACAATGCGCTTGGCTCGGCACGCACTTGACCGGTTTTTTAAATTAATTCAAAACAACGATTGAAAAATTAATTCTGTTGTTGCACGTTACAAATGAACTGGTCCGGCTAGATGAATGATTAATGCACGAGAGGCTGTAGGTTGTATGCCGAATTGCCGACTTGAAAAGATTGCGAATTAAATAATCGCTCAAACATCGCTCTACTTTACATTGAAATGTCATGGTCATGTTACGAGTGTTAGGTTTTTTTTTCGTTTATTTGCAGTAGTGCTATTGCATTATGTTCCAATTAACACCAGTGTTTGTCTACTACTCGTATGACAATCTTGTCGCATGGAGACAAGTCGCTGCTACCACGTCTCCACTGATTCGACTGTTTGAACTGACTATTTATTTTAACGGGTTGATTTTTATTCGCCTTATCACATAACTAAAAAACATCAAATAGCTTTATTGTGAATTCAACACTCAACTTCACTGTAAGTTCTTATTTACTGTTAGTGTTACCTTTACATGCTGTACATGCTTACATGCTTATGCTGTATTGTTCAATTAATTCAATTATAATTTATTGCACACGAATCATTAAACAGGACATTGCATAAGAAGTAACAGGTACAAAGGCGGGCTTATTTCTATAAGAGATTTCTTCCAGCAAACCTTAGAGAGTCGGAGCAGCAGTAAAAATGTCTTACGTGTACAAAATAAACTACATACACAGCAAAAAGCCTTAACGATAACTAAAGCAGAAATAGACTAAATACCTGTAAATATAAAGAAGTAAAGTACATAGTAAACAATAAATACGAGTAAATAGTAGTGCAAGGATCAGGAGTTTTATTTGGGCACCAAATCCTGTCCGAATCCTGTCTTTTGCGATAGACATTAGTATAAAATTTGACAGACTCTTGGAATAGTTCAGGATTTGGTAGGTACGTGTTGTATTGGGGCAGGCCTGAACTATGTATGTAGTACAATTAACCTCATACTATCTCTTTCTGAGAGAAGGCCTGTGCCCTGCAGTGGGACTTTTATAGGCTACATAAAAAAAAACTGTAAATCAACAAAATCTATGAAAGGCATAGCATTTATTGGCATTGATTTTGTAAGCATATCGCACTCCTAGAACAAGACGGAATTATCTCGAAAAATCTCAAAATCGACTTTATTGCATATTGGAATCCGCAAAGTTTTACCGCGCATACCACTAAGACAGGCTTATTTATATTCGCACAGACGCCCAACAGATGGCACTGTACGTCGCTCTTGGTGAATGAATGAGTAAAAGATCATACCATTAACACGAGTTTATGTCTAGTTGCAACATGGCTGACATCGTAATAAACCGTATTGCGTTTACGACAAAACCAAATTATTTAGGAATAATCTGGTGTTGTTGAGGTTATTGAGACAATTTAAGTGAGTTATTTAGTGATAATCCCGTATTGGAGAATTTTCCTGATTGGCGTTTTACTAGTATTCCGAAATACGGCAGTATTATTGACGAAGGTATGTTAATTTTTATGTATTATTCCAAAATAGTTCCGTATTGTTTCAAATATGTGTTTTTTTTTCAAATAATGCTCTATTGATGGGACATTTAAAAGTTGCGATAGTTTATTAAAACATCATTTAAAATGGTCTCTGAATACTTTGAATTCTTATTATGATTGTATATTTAAAGGAAAATATTTTATGCAGTATTTTTCTTATTGTATTAGGACAAAATAAACATGTTCCTCAGATAATGCTGTATTTTTGAATTATTTCAGTTCTCACTCATTTAATGGCAGATGATGAAAAAAGAAAAGAAAAGGCAATTCTCAAAGGCAGCTAGCTGTCCAAGAAGTCCATAGGGAAAATTAAACTGAACTTTCGAATGTGGCGGCATTACTCTTTGCATATTATAATACAAAGGTCGTTGTTTGTTGTTGTTGCTTACTTACCTTTTTGATCTTTATAAGATTGTGATTATTTTATTAAAAACTAGCTGGTGCCCGCGACTGCGTCTGTGCAGGATTGGTATTTTGAGTAGCTTATTAGTGCGGTGTAGAAAAGAACTAACATTATGGCATTCAAATTATCACATTAAATATTTTTGGGTTGCATTTGAAAAATAAAACAGCCTGATATTATTCCGCGGAGCCCTAATCATACGCCTATAGGTAGCTGCTGCAGTATGCTGCTATAAACTATAAATATTTAACGATTTTTCAACTTTTCCATAATACACTCCCATACATTACACATTATACATGTGTGACGCTAGCGGTTTTGGCAGCGCACACCAGAGTAATTCGTAGATTTATTTTGTTATATTTTGGACAATTCACACAATATCTTTATAAATTGTAACCTGTGTGTTATTCTGATGTAAAAGCTATGTTATTGTAAAGATTCATTAAAATCCATTCAATAGTTTTTACGTGAAATAGTAACAAACATCGATCCATCCATCCATACTTACAAACTTTTTTATAATATTAGTGGGATGTGTTATAAGAAAGTTTTAAGTCGATATGAAAGTACTTGTTGATCTTTGTAACATTGAGATTATTTAAATTATATAATAATTTATATCATTACAAAACACTTGTTCCTTATAGAGACTTGATACCTTAGAAGTTATCAAAATACTAATTTTAAGAAAAATGGTACAGAACTGAATAAAAATCGCGACTAAGTTTTAAGTGCCATCTTTGTTAAAAGATTTAAAGATGTTTTACTTTGATTTTTGTATTGATTTCATATGAAGGTGCTTGTTGATTCTGTGAAATTTAAGTGAATTAATATTTTATTGTTAAAGTTAGGATTTGATTAGAAATAAAAGATTATCGTAGGTTACCAAGATAGTACAGATGTAAAGCATTTTTTTACCTAATAGTATTACATTGTTCACAGTCAATAGTACCTATGCAGTAACTAGATATCGTATGGTGAAACTTGATGTTTCCTTCCCAGATGTAAAGCATTTTTTACCTAACAGTATTACATTGTTCACAGTCAATAGTACCTATGCAGTAACTAGATATCGTATCGTGAAACTTGATGGTTCCTTTCCAGATGTAAAGCATTTTTTTACCTAACAGTATAACATTGTTCACAGTCAATAGTACCTATGCAGAAACTAGATATAGTATAGTGAAACTTGATGTTTCCTTCCCTTAATAATTTTGTAAACGCTATTTTATCAATGAAATTTTAATAAAAATGCTGAAATTCGTAACTTTTATCTTTAAATTTAGTAACAACAGGAAAATTCCTGAAAAGAAATCAAATAGGTCCTTATTGTATATCTGAACTTAAATAATATGTGGCAAAATAATACAGCACTATTTCATAATCATTCTACAAAAAGGACGTATCTCAAAATAATTTGTTTTTGTTTCGTGAGATAATTAGGAAATAGAGAGTTAAATCGATAAATGCATATTAACTCTTGCTCGATGTTTAGTAAGGGGAAAAAACAATATAATATTAATTCACATTGTATACATTCCATGAAACATTTAAGACTTTGGCAATAACTTCAATACAAAAAAAGTTAACTGTTTTTCGTCAATTGTGAAAAAATAAGTTTTTCGACTTAGCGCTGTCTTGTTCTACGGGTGCGATATATTCGCATTCGCCGCTGATAGGTTAATAGACGGGTACCAGTACTTAGAATTATATTTCTAGGAGTAGTTGTCATTGGTTCCTAATTATAAAAGCGTAAAATGAAATCGATCATAGTCTAGTTGAGCAGATCAGGTAAACAAAGTTAGGCATGTAGATTGGCAATAAATACTTATTCAATTTTGTCGCCGTTAAGTAGACAGTACAATCGCATGTCGATTTGAATAAGTGCACGATACTCGGTTACGTTACATATTTCTAACTAAAGAGCAAAGGTTGGCGTGCATTATAAATGTGTAGGTACCTTAAAATGTTGTAAAAGGTGTTCCTCTGATATCGATTTTTAAACACAAATCAGAAACATCAATCAAATACAACACATATTAAGCGCAAAATGTGTACGTCAAATTTATATTATAAAATATTTTTGGAGGTGTTGCTCCGGTATCGATTTTAAAACACAAATCACAAATATCAAATTTTATTAATAAATAATACAGAGAATATTGTAATGAGGTTCGAAATTTCGCTGATGCCGGTACTTGCCTATTGGAAGAGCGCTGGCACGGTTAGCCAGAGGTCACTGGTTCGAGTCCCAGCATGGGTGGAATTTTTAGCCTCTAAATAGGTTTTAAAAAAAATTTTACCTTAGCACGGGTTGGTCCAACAAAAAGAATATAATCACAAATATCAATCAAACACAACACATAATACGCGCACAATGTGTACATCAAATTTATATTATAAAAAAATTCTGGAGGTGTTCCACTGGTATCGATTTTAAAACACATCACAAATATCAAATAATAAATAATACAGAGAATATTGTAAAGAGGTTCGAAATTTCGCTGATGCCGGTACTTGCCCATTAGCTCAATTGGGAAAGCGCTGGCACGGTTAGCCAGAGGCCGCGGTTTCGAGTACCGGTGGGTGGAATTTTTAGCCTCTAAATAGGTTTAAAAAAAATGTCCTTAGCACGCGTTAGTGCAACAAAAATAATATAAACACAAATATCAGTCAAACACAACACACATTACGCGCACAATAGGTACATACGTCAAATTTATATTATAAAACATTTATGTGTTCCTGTGGTATCGATTTTAAAACACAAATCACAAATATCAATCAAACACAACACATATTACGCGCACAATGTGTATGTACGACAAAATTATATTTATTTTTGACTGGTATCGATTTTAAAACACAAATCACAAACATCAATCAAACACAACACATATTACGGGCGCAATGTGTACGTCAAATTTATATTCAAACATCAGTCAAACATAACATAATATGTTACGCGCACCAAATTTTGATTAATTCAAATAGTCTTGGTCTTGAACTGCCGAATTCCAAAATAATTGATATCGCAAACGTCAGCATTCCGACAGTATTTGGTGCGCTTAATTAGGTCTAAACGGTTGTTGGCCTTGCATTTTAAATTGAAAAACGTTTATTTATTACGGTAGATTTGCAAACATGTTCTGCTCATAATACCACAAAAATACAAACAGGTATATGACAAATGGCCGGTTTCTGAATTGAGAATTTCACTAAGTAAATATTTAAGTAACGTTCTAACACGCTCTTTTCTGATAAATTCGAAGAGCCAGCACTCCAGTTAACTATTTACTGAGCGAAATCCTCAATTCAGAAACTGTCTCAAAGAGGATAGGGCTCAACTTATATTGTGGGAGCAAGCAATTTCGATTTTCAGTCTGTCCCTGATATCATTAATTTAAACATAAAGCTGACTTAGTCTTTGTCTCACATGACATGTGACTAGCCAATCCTTAAGACTCTAGGGTACTAATCAGTTTTTTTATTCGTTAAAACTTTTATTGTACTTAAACCAACATACGACTCAAGGGGCATACCTCCGGTTTCTGGTACGCTAACAATATTTTAATTTAGATACTGTTACAAAAAAAATACAGCAGGTGTCAGTTGTATTTTTATACGCACTTTGGCCAACTGGCAGAACTTGTCAACTGTAGATTAAGAGATTGTTAGTGTATGTGAAACTGTAGGTCAGTGGGCATTTTCCTAAAAAAAGTTCTGTTTTTATTTTCTTTTTCGAGAAAATAAATTAATTTGAGAGCCTGGGCTGAATATCGCGATTTGGGATGGCTTCATTATAATATTTTACCTTTACATTAAAAGTACCAGAGTCTACGAAACAGGAAGTACTCGTACGCCATTATATCAGTTATATCCTACGAAATGTGAGTTTTTATTAATACCATAACTCGGTAACTCTTACAGTACAAAATATCTTAAGACTATAATTGTAGCATTATATTACTGACTTTATACATTTAGAGTAAATTGTCATTTGTAAGTATAGATCAAAGGTACCTATATTAAAAAAAAACGGGTCATTTATGCAAAAAACAGGATAAAACTTAATAATTTTGTATCTGTTGCAATTTTATCGAAAAAAAGGCAGATTTGGTGGAATCTATAATGACGTCATAGCTCAGTAAATGAAAGGTTTAAAAAATATCACTCCCTGAGCATTTATTAAACACTGAGTCGGTTTTCAGAAACCTACTAAATTCTCAGTATTTAGGACAATATTGTTTATTAATATAAAGTAGAACACGTTACATACATAATTATGTTATAATAAGGTTCCACAAAATTTTGTTTGACTGTGGGAGCAGTCTCGTTTACAATAGTTTTACCAGAGATTTTATATAAGTTTAGCACACTAGCACTTTCTGATATTAAGGCTAAACTTATCTAAGTTTTTGAAATTATTATTATGTATTGTTAATTATTCATGTATTTATATATAATATTAATTTTTATGTTTATTTAAGTAAATTATTTGTATGTATCTGTTGATAATTTAATTTATTCGCACTGTTATTCAGGCATGTGTACCTCTGAAATTATCCTTTTGTATGTTTTGTTTGTCTTCCTACTTCCTTCTCTAATGTATTAATCCCGTCCATCCAAAGGTTGTCTGGAAGAGACCACTTTTAGTGATAAAACCTTACTCTTAGGCTAAGAAATATCTGTGTAATTTCCATTTTTATGGACAACTAGTTGCGCCCCGCTGTGTTACCCGCGGCTTATCGATTTTCCCATGAGAATAAGATATTTTCCCGCAGTAAAACGTAGCCTATAATGTATTAATCCAGGGTGTTAGCGAACTCCATACCAAATGTTATTAAAATCGCCCCAGCCGTTTAGACGTGAATAAATAACAAACATACACACTCACAAACTTTCGACTTTACAATATTAGTGTAATGTGATAACAGTCGTTGTACGAGCAGAGGAAAGCGTGTGCAGCACAACACTGTCGCATAGCAGATATTGTAGGTGGTGGAAGAAGAAACTAGATTGTGATGTTCAGGTCTTTGCGGCGTTTATTAAGAAACCGTGCACAGTTCCATGTTCTAAGACGTATGTTGTTATTGAGAGGCAAAAGCCAACTGTTTGGCGCAGGCAACAAAACCCGTGAGCTTGACTGTGCGCGGTGCACACTTAGCCATACGGCGACTTACAAAAGTGTACGGGGCTAACCCGTACAGTCATTATATAATACCCATTAGGTACGCTAATGCAGAGCGGTGGTAGCTCAGTGGGTAGAACCATGGACTGGCAAGCGAGAGCCCCAGGTTCGATCCCGAGTGCGGGCATGTACCAATGACTTAGTTTAATTTCAAATTTACGTACATTTGCGAATTTGTAGTCGCAATACCACACGCTAACGGTGAAGGAAAACATCGTGAGGAAACCCGCGCCTTAGTTGGCTCCACACGTATTGACTAGTCTTTCCTGTGGGCTAGGCCGATTAAGCTGTCAGGATGGTATAGGTGCTGGGCAAGTGGGCAAGCCTACACCATCTATAAAACCATGTCCCAGGCACTACAGCGTCGGAGTGGTCCTTTCACCCATCTAGTGTGAGTGAGGATACCATTGGACTATATGTCATGGTGATAAATCATCTTATTACGTAAATTTTTGTTTTTTAGTACACAAAAGTTTTCTTGTTCTGGAGGCTAAAAATCTTTCATATAAGATTACAATGCTTCTAGAGGTTGCTCTATATTAAAAAATAAATTTTACAAAGCAAAACAAAGTAAAAACGTAGATGCAATAAGGCCAATCATCAGCATTACGCTAATGCAAGCACGCCCTCGCCCCCAGGTCCGCAGCGTGTACTTCCCGCGGGAGCTGCTGCGGCCCAGCTCGCTGCTCACCAACATGGTGCTGGACGACACCCGCTCCGGCCCCCCGCGCCTCTCCGCCACCTGCGACAACATTTTCGCCTACATCAGTGACACCGTCGCGCCTGGTAAGTTGTTTAGGTACTTTAAAAAATGGAAACAATCCTGATAGATGGTAGCTGAAGACAGGGCGCTATGGCGCTCATTAGGAGAGGGCTATGTCCAGCAGTGGACTAACATATAGCCTGAAGAAGAAGAAGATGAAGAAGAAAGAATCATGATACATCTTTTTATCGAAATACACACTTTCTAAATCAAAATCGTTACGTTTTACCAATCCAATCTGTTGTAATCTCATGAATATTTTTATTTATAAAGTGTATATTTGAACAAAAAGACTAATCAGACGACCTCTGTGGCGCAGCGGTGCATCTGCATGGTAGCCTTTTTTTTTTCAAAAAATAAACATAAAAATTCTTAATATTTTTATAACATACTGCCTAGAACGTACTATTAACATCCTAGGGCCTTAATCAATTAAAGCTAAAAAATGCCGTTTTTGGCGGAAATCGATTGATGTCCTAGGTTGTTCTTCCTAGGTTCTAGACTGTAGTTTCTAAAAATAGTTGACATAGAGGTTAAGATTTAAGATGTTTACTTTTTGAAAAAATGAACATATTATAAAACAAGTTATCTATTGGTAGCCCTAGTTAGCACCCCAAAGCGCCTTAATCATACGAGTTTTGGAATTAAAATTATTATTACTAAAAAGAGATAAAGTAAAGTAAAGACGTAAGTGGAAATTAACTGTTTTTTCTGTGAAAACATGATGGTGGCAACGATGTCGTCCTTTTCTTTCAATGATATATTATATGCTTTGTATAAGAAGAGACATTTAAAAATACTATTTTGGTCGGATAATTAAGATTTTGCAGAACGATATTAGGTATGTAACATATTTTATATCAGCTGTTTACTACAAAATTTTGTTTCCCTATTTAAGGAGGTTAATAGCCTCTGTATAGGGCATATTCAATAATTCTAAAGACTAGCGTTCTTTAGAATCATTGAATGTGCCCTAAAGGATTAGGATTTTCTCACTCTCTAGAGAAAAATGGCAGTGTCGAAAAATCAAAACCAAATATTGGCCTAAGTAAAAAGTTTTTTTCTCTTATGTAACCTATACACGCCCCACTGCAGGAGGATGGGGGCTTCTCTTAGAGAAAGATATTTTTTATAGTTATTATAGCAAACTTTTTCTATAAAAACTAATGGCATTGACTATGCAAGTCAACGCCCGGCCGTGACCTTATTATATTTACCAAGCTCTCATTGTAAATTGTGAATGGAACTTTGTGACAAAAAGCTGGAAAACTCTTGTAACTACTAGCACCTACTAGTATTTTAGGTACAACCGACTGCAGGTTAACCTTTACAAAAGTCGCAAAGTCGCTCGCAACTTAACTGAGTAGAGTGCTAGAGTATTAGACGCGTGTAAAGATTGATGTCCTTGTAGACTTTTAGTCCGGATTTACTTACGGGTTGTTATATCGGAAAAGTCCGATATAACAACACCCGTAAGTAAATCCGGACTAAAAGTCTACAATGTGTTGTGCTTACGAAAGTTTTAGTTCAAAGATTGATGTCCTATCGACTGTACTAGTAAACCACTTTTTCGCTCAATTACCACGGAAAATAGCTCTGAAACTCCTAACTGCTCAATGTCTAAGAAGAGTAAAAGTGCCAATATTGCCTCACAGATATAATAAGGTATTCAAATTATCGTCGATTGCCGCTAGTATGTGACCCCAATACGGTCCATTGTTTTCCGAGGAAAATTGTTCTCATGTGAAAAATGTGTTTATTAGGAAACCTAGAGACTGAGCCTGATAAACGATCGCGGCTATTATTCCCATGTTATTTTGTGTCAAGTCCTAGATATTACAACAAGATTCCAGTGTAACAAGGGAATTAAATTATTTTGCTTGAATGAAACTGTTGCTGATCAGTCAAATACGTCGGTAGTATCAGTTTAACTTGAACATAATTGCAACAAGGCTCCATTACAGCGGCACGAGCGCCGTTTAAGTTAAACAGCGCTAACGTTCAAGCTTGGACTAATTTAATATAATTAGCAATCCAGAACTTGTTTAAATGACCAGCTAATTTGTTTGGTACCTACGAGTAGATAGATAGAATATTCTTTATTGTACGTAGAAATTACGAAAATTAAAATATATGGTGACTATTTTCTAGTCTTGCTGTATATTTATTACGTAAAAGCAAACTATGCTAACCTACTTACTTAAAATTCAATGGCTAAGACTTGTCGTAGATTGTTATCTCTGGTAATCTGTCTACCATCTTTATATAATAATTTGTATGGCTGATTTTATAATTCGGTCTAATCTCAGATTAAGGTCTAACGTGTGTCATATTACAATTTATTATTCAGAAGTGTCATCAATAGTAACCTCAATTACACAACGAAATTAATTGACCTGATAGGATCAGGTCAATTAATTTCGCGAGTGGTGTAGCATATTTTGAAAAAACGTTCTAAAACGTATATGATTTTTTCCATCGATGACACCACTTACTGCAGGGATTCTTAAACTTGATTCCTTCGGTTAAAACCAAACCTATTCAGGCAGACAGGGTAAAACATTGGAGCCATCGCTTTACACGCTGAAGACATACTTCTCATACCAATTAATTTACAGTTGACACCTACAAAGTGTCATACGTCAGGCGGATGATGTATCGGCGTTATTAGATAATATTCCGTTCCGGCTAGTTTGCGCGCACGCAGGTGCGACGTCTCACGTCTGACGCTTTCACCGAAAACTACGCAACCACAATTTAACATAGCTTATTGCCCGTTAGATACTAACTTTTGTAAAATTTACTTATTTTCCTCCTGTCATCATAAAAAAATCTTAAATTCATTGAGTTTAATTAATTTAATCCGTTCATTATTGTAAGTTACAACATACTCCGCGACGCAAAGTTGTGGGCCACAACTGTTTAAAAAGACTACCATGTTGCAATAGGCCTGCTAAGTGAGTGCCACAATTTCAATCTAAAATAATCCTACAGCTTATGGTGACTCCTTCACGGTCCAGTTAGTCCAGTTGGTACGCACTGTCATAGAAAATATACGTTAGTCTCCTTAACTACCTTCAAGAAGCAGTTGAAAGTCGGACTATCTGTCCCAGTCATAACTTTGAGCTATATATCATTTATTTATACCTATCCTACACATTTAGATAGCTTATTTATGCATTTTATTTATTTATTTGTATTGTCAATATAATATTGTTTTATGGGCTTTTTGTAGTTAATTTTGTGCACGTTATAGACCCGTTTATTACGGCTTCTTTTATTTTCAAGGGTATACTGAAAGAAATCTCGCCTAATAATGTACATATAAACAATAATATGTACATTATATTGTTTATATAATGTCTTGCTATGTTTTGTGTGCAATAAAGTATACTGATAATCATTCTCCCATACCTACTTACAAAGTCAAGAACTGCGAATTTGTGTAGCAATAACATACTCCTTCATGAAGGAAAATATACCAAGGAAACCCGCGGTTTATTGGCTCCGCACGTATTGAATTGTCTTTCCTATAAGTTATAAGTTCCTGTAAGGCCGACAGGATGGTATAGGTGCTGGGCAGGCCTACTCCATCTAAAACTCTGTCGCAGGCACTGCAGCGTCCGAGATGTCCCTTCACCCATCTAGAGTGAGTGAAAGTGCTTCTGGATAAACTATGTCATTACGTAGATGCAAAGGCCAAGGACTCAACAAAGTGCAATAAAGCCCGTTCTTTAGCCCGTCGCTCGGCCGCCTTTGGCCGGTCTTTTCTTGCGGAGTCTTGTACTGTAACTTGGAAAGTAACATTAGTATTAACATAACATCACCTCACGCCTGTATCCCAGAGGGGAGGCAGATACCAGGGACTGCCACTTGCCACAATCCTGACAGATCACCTTCGCTTCATCAACGTTCATAAGTCGTTGCATGCACGCACGCCAGTTCCGGGTACTTTTTATCTTCCCCTTGACTAATACATCCCCTATTTGGTCGACGTATGTCTGGGACGTCCCTTACTGGCCCTTCCAATCACATTCGCCGTAGAATTAGTTAGGAGTTGGTATCATTAGTTAGTAGTTAGTAACGTGAAAGTAGTTACCTATTTGAGGTATATTTTAACTTGTATCGTTGTGCCTGCACGTAGGGAGCTCGCTGTTATAAGGATTTTTTATGTGGCCTATAAACGTCCCTTCTTACGGCACAGACCTTCTCTTAGAGGGAGAGTATGGGCTTAATTACCACGCGTGCCCTCGGTGGATTGGCAATTTCAAGCGCTGAGGTATTTCAACACCTCAGATATTCAGGTTTACTCACGATGTAAGTTAATGTGGATAATCCTTGATAATTCGTTGCTAATTGCAGGTATAATCGTTTACGATGGTCGCCGGGACAACGCGTGGCGAGTGACTCACGCCTCCATGTACCCAGACCCCGATTTGGGCGAGTACGACATCGGAGGCGAGCGCTTCACTCTCATGGACGGCGTGGTCGGTCTGGCCCACTCCCCGGCGCAAGGGTTACTGTACTACCAGCCTCTTGCTACTGACAGGTCGGTTCATATATCAGAAAACTTCAAATAGAAAGAAAAAAACTATTGACAAGCCGTTCATGGAACTCATGTCGGAAAATCAATTTCAAAACATGGAATAAGTAAAGTAAAACATCTAAACTCAGGACTACAAAATTACCTACGTACATAAGCAGCCCAAACACCTCCCAAGACCTGTAGGACCTTCTCTCAGAAATAGAGAGATAATAAAGGCTGAATCACGATGTGATTGAACAGTCAAGTTTCCTCAACATGTTTTCCTTCAGACTTAGCGAGTGCTCTTACAGAGCTACTAAAAATTAATAGACGTACCTACGTAATTAAGAAAACAAAGTATTTTGGTCTATGCCGGAAACAAACCTAGCACCTATCGGATATGAGGTTCAAAGTTACCCTCATTATATTTAACGTACCGCTAGCTTTACGATCGAGTGGTAATGGTTTCGATACTGGCATTTACCAAAAATTTTGGTGTGGGGTGTTTATTTTTTTAGTTATTTGTTTATTTTTGTAATGTTTATTTTTTTATACCGCTAACAACATTAGGTACCACTAACTACTTTTAAAGGAAACATCGTAAAGAAACCAGTGTCTCAGGAGTTCACAATTCCGCGCTTGAAATCGCCAATCCGCGGTGGAGCTGCAAGGTGATCAAGTCAATACAAAAATTTGAGATAGCAACACTAATTTCTGGTGTGCAATAAATTTCTGCAAGCGATAAGATCGCCGATTGTATACTAAGAATTAGATATTAAGTCTCAGTAAATTACTGCTGTGCAATAAAGAGTCAATTATCTATCTATATATCTATTCTCTCTCTGTCTATGTGACAACGCGAACGGCTAGATTGATTTAAAACAATTTATTTCTATTCTTTGTAAAAAAATCTATCAACTTCCAATAACAATCCACCAGTTTTCGCTCAGTTTCATACCATAAACTAATATTATGTGTGCTAAGTTCAAAGTGAAAAGCGGCGAATCAATTTTAATAGCAGTTCCTTACAAAACAAGTAATTTGTTCCGCTAAAGTGTCTGAACTCAACAATATTACGTTACAAGTAATATTTTTCCAGTGTCGTAAATGTGGCTTATGAAAACTATTATATTACAATCAAGCGTTGCTACTACACTTACATAAGCAAACTGCAGCATAATACATAATGTATCCTTGCGAACATCCTGGAAGTCAATTACAGTGACTGTTGGGACAATTTAATGCATTTTGGGGCGAATTAGGCTTGTTTAAATACATTTCGCGGGCACAATCACGAATGAAGTACTTTTATGACCGGCTAGAGGTTAGGCGACTGGATCTATTTTGATTTTGGCAAATGCGATGTCAAAAGATGAAAGGTCTTATTTTGTTTTAGTTTATGCAGAGTAATTGGTTGCCATTAAACCATAAAAAAAGTTTTTGTATAACAAATCTCTGCCATTTCAGACTATTCAGCGTCTCAACAGCGGTGCTGGCCGCTGGGCCCCCGGCTGAGGGCACCGACCTGCCGGTGAACCTGGTAGGGAGGAAGTCCTCCCAAGGCCTCGGCATAGCGGTGGACCCTCGCGACGACACCATCATCTTCAGCCCTATGACGGAGACCGCCATCGCTGTGTGGAACCCTATTACTAACTCGCACAAGTAAGAAATTAATTACTCCGTTGGCTCAGCGACTCGAAGTAGCTCTTGGGCTCCGTCACAAGATGGCGCCACTTGTCACTATTATCTGCACGTTTCGTGCGTGCGAGTCTAATATATTATCAGGCCAAAACCCTGAAATAGGAAACAAGATCTTTGGTAATTATTTCGTTAGTAAATTAGTATAAAGGCGTGTCTCTCGGTAGAAAAATGTGAACAAGAGAATCCGTTTTCCGTGCGTAACATTTTTGTTGATGGTGAACAATATAAAAATTTGGTTTGAATATTGAAAACCAGTTGTTTGGTGTAATGCTTCAGGAAAAGCACGAGCAGGAGATAAGGTCTTACAAAGAAGTCTCTCTACGACGTATTTAATACGTGTTAAAATTTCTTACAAGATACAAAACGACCGGAATTTGGTGACCTACATAACGCACTACAAGTGAGAAGTCGAATCATAGCAAGCCGTTTAATATATAACCACCATCACTAGTCATTAAGAAATGAGACACTATGACATGTATGTCACGATTAGGGCTTGTAATGGGCCATTTTTGCTATTCGAATATTTCGAATAGGACTAAACCCAATTATTCGCTTAAATTTATTGTTTGAATATTTGTCATTTTATAATAGTTTTCAGAAAGCCCCACTAACATAGTAGTAGATTTTTACTTCGTTATAATAAAAAAACTGTCTCTCTTTAAGTTTTGATTCACCGTTGTTCTTAGCAGTACTTGTTGAGATTAAAACTTATATAAAACCTGGGCTGTTCTAAAATGTTTGCAACGATACCATATCGAATATTTGACAAAAAGTATCAGAAAATAAGTTAATGACAAGATTGGACACTGATCCTTTAATTATGACCACACCATTTGTGATAGCGTTGATAATGGCTCAAGAACGCGAATTTAATCAATATACGTATTACTCGAAAAATTTTATACTAAAGTTCAAAGTTTTCGAATAATAAAACAAGCAAATATTCGAAGGTAACGATTAGTCGATGTCCAAGCCCTGGTCACGATTCCGATACTGCTCTTCATGCTTACGTACTAAGTTTATAACGCTTTCCTTTTTGTTATTAACTAATTTGATTACTCGAAAACGCAGACCGCTTAAAACTAAGGTTTTTTTCTTAAAATGTGTCCCAGGTGGTCCCATGGTCAGTCAGGATCCGATGATAGGATCCTAAAATCGGTTTCTGGAGAATTCGACGGAATTCTTTAAATTTTCAAGGCTCACTTGGAGAAATTTGGGCGTTTTTTTAAGTGACTCGTACATTTACTTCGGAAAATACAATTCACAAAAATGTCAAAAAATGTTTTAATAATAAAAAATAAAAACCGATTTTTAAACACTACTACAGAACTAATAAAACGTAGAATTAATTTCAACGGATATCACTCGTAAATCCTAAGTAGGTATTATAGAAATTTCTTCTGGAATCGGTGCCCAAAATGTGCTGGTCATGTAATTTGGCACCGGCTCCAAACTTTACTTCTATAATTCCTACTTGTATGTACCTAATTCGAATTTAAAGGTCATATTCGTGTTGAAATTATTATGCGCCTAAAAATTTTATCCGCCTTGAGGATGAGTTACAAGATTCCAATATCTATTGGGTGAAAAAGAAGAAGAAGTGAAATGATTATATGAATTCATGGGCTTCAAGGATCTGTCCAGCAAAACCGGTTCGAATCTAAATGCACTCGATTTCCGCAGCAGTCCCGCGCTGCATGTCCATCCCCGCAAATCTATTAATATACCGAAATCTCACGTGAACCAAATCTACTCCTTGATTCCTGACACTGCCTATGACATTGCAGGGTGCTGGCTCAAGACCCTGAGAAGCTGCAGTTCTGCGCGGAAGTGCGGTGGGCGGAGCGCGACAACGGCGCCATCTGGGGACTCTCCACACGGTTCCACAAGTTCTTCAAACGTACTGTTTCTAAGCACGAGGCGAGTCTTTCTTCTTTGGTTCTTCACCTAAAATTTCCAGCTAACTCTGAAGCTGAAGGTCCTTCTGATGGTGGTTTACGTGAGCTGCTAATTCAAGCCAGCTAGTGCAAATCGTCTTGGTGTCTTGGATCTTTTTCAAGTAATCCATGGCCGCTTTCCCTTCTAAATGGGAGGCGTGTCTTTACATGGATGTCGTATAGTAATAAATAACTTGTTCTGCAAGCAGTAGTTCCGTATAACACAGGAACATGAAAAGTCGTGGACAGTGGCGTAAGATAATTTGAGACAAGATGGCGGCTGTACGTGCCCTATTTCCCGCTTTAAAATAAAAAATACAGTAGGCTTGACAAATAAAATATAGAAATATATTTATGTAATGACATCTACATAGTAGTTATAACTCCTTTAAACGTTAATTTCTTTGTTACAAATTGCTATGAGCAATTACTATTATCATGATTGTTCTGTGTACGAACGAAATGAAATTGAATAAAATGATACGAAAGAATGCCAACAAAAATTTTAATGAAACACCTACTGAAACACTTACTGAAAAATCTTAAAAACTATATTTGGCTAGGCATCATGTTTAGCCTAAAGTCGTCAAGGAGCATGCTCCACTGCCGACTCTTATTTTCAGCTAAAGCCTTGCAGTTTTTTTTACGAAAAAGAACTGTTCCCTAAAACACTCACAGGCGGTGTAAATAATCTGTGGTAAAGAGAAAAACGTAACCACAGGTTCTTTAATGCCCCTGAGTAGTGTTTTATAGGAATCGTGTTTTTAGAAATAACACCGGTATATTGTTAGATAATGACAGTTGCTGAGCGCGAAAAACAGTTTATGCATTTGAAATTATTATTTTTGTACTTGTAGTGTGTAGTAAGAGGTGTAAGAATAATTACAGAGTTATTGAGCGCAAAACATCTTGAATACATTGATTAAATTTCTATTTAACATAGGTAATCTATAACTATAGAATAATCTACCTATATTATGTTCGTGAACTATATACTATATCAACCAAGCTTATACTGTATCAACCAGGCCACGAATCCTGTACTCGTCCACTGCTGTCCGTAGGCGTCTCCTAGGCACGCCAATTATTTTTGTTCCTTGTGAACATATACTTCTGTTTATTGCATCTATTTCACCTACAAATAAGGGACAAAATCGTTCGTTTCCAGATCAACATCCGGCTAGTGCGCGTGATCGAGGGTGGCTACGCGGGCCTGCCGCCTCACGCGCTGCGCCGCTCCGTGCGAGCCTTCAACGCCACGCGCGCGCACTGACCGCGCTTCATCAAGCGAAGTCACCAGGGCCTATTTCATAGAACTACAATTCATAGCCAATTAACCCCTACCGATGCCTAGAAGTAGGCGTCGGTTACACAATGTAGATCGAATTGTCATAAAGTTTGAATTGTAGTTGTATGAAAGGCGGCTATTTCATAGAACGTCGAAATCGAATTGTCATTGATGGTATACTATGACAATACGACATATATTGCATAGCCGAATTAACCCACACCACAGATTGATAAGTGGGAAGACAAATAGTACTAGTCGGCTAAACAATGTTCATCGAATAGTTATAATAAACCGTGGATTGTAGTTTTATGAAAGTCGGCCCAGGGCCTCGATTTTGTTAGTGCATTATAGATACACGGTGGGATCACGTGACGTGTTTTTTCGTATAATTTACGCTTATAAAGTTTGATACGTGTGCACGCGTCGACTAAAGCGGCTATGAAATGAAATCGATACGTTCGTACAGTTTCATTGTACTATAAGGTATTTACAGCAACGGGGCCCATTGTAGATGTACCGTGACCTATATCGACGGTATTTTTTATATAGGGCTCTAATAGAGTAACGAACTTCCCGAAAGCTGAATTCCCCACATCCATTATGATTTTTTTCTCACACAGGTAACAATATCTGATAAATTAACAATTAAGGAAATATTGAAACTATATCTAAATTTTTAATCGTTTGTATAAAGAAACAAAATTCCATTATTGTGATCTCGAAAACCGTAACGTTAGTTTCTTGTGCCATATGAACGCTGAGAATTACACGTCCATATTGTGCGCTAACAATTAAAATATTTTGTTAGACTTAAAAAATGTGACTTCAAAAAATATTTTATGGGTATTAAATATTTTATATACTAGTGGGGTTATGGTATCCAAATGTACAGCTTTCGGGGTGGAGGTCTGATAAACCATATACTTTACAAAAGACGGTCTAATAAAAACATAAGAAGAAGTCATGCAGAGTTGAGGGGCTAGACCTTGTCGACAAATTTTTATTTGACGTGTTTCGCGTTTTTCGCGACAGCATTTTGCAAGCACCGGGAGCGTGGTTATGGAATTGACTACGAACTCTACAATCCTTGTAACACTGACTTAAAGATTTGAGATTATTAATTTAATTCTTGATTTATTGATTCATTCGGTTAGTGGTTTTTTTTGTCGGAAGAGTGATTCCGGAATTAAGTTAATAATTTGTAATAATATGGGATGTTTTCTCATGCTAATCAGTAATACCATGGCAAGAGTTTTGGTGGTTACCAAAACACTGACAACATATAGATAATTAGCAGTATTTGAAATAATTGCTATTTTGAAAGCTATACCTTTATTGCTTAGTAAGATTGTCCACGACAGAACACATTTTCATGAAGAAAATTAGTTGTTCTGCTGATATGTGATGAACCGATGGTTTCATCAGCTCATACGTATATCAGGTATTGCCTATATATTATTTGGCATTATTTATCGAAATGGCAACAACGCTTGCCTTTAATGTCAATTTATTATATAATTACTACCTTAGACTTGAAAATAAAGAAGCCTACACACTACTTATCGGTAGCACAGAGGAGAAAATCGGTAGGTAACTCTGAAAGGAAATATGTACTATAGATTCCATCAAAGTCTGTAGGAACTCTGTGTTGCCGACTTACTATTTATTTATCGTCCAGAGCAATTGAGAGTTACCAGCTAGCTGTATAATAAAATATATCAAAGATGATCTAAGTCCTAGATAGGTTTTGGATATATAGTAAAAAATGTTTCATGACGAGTAATTTGGAATACAAAAATATGTAAATTATGACCTCTAGGAAATGGACCATTGGTATGATTGTATATAATGTATGTTTGTTTGATAAACCTTTGTAATCTTACCTCCAGTGACGTTACACCAGTGCAGATAATTCATACAAGTGCGAGCAACCTTCATTCAATCGTTCATTCCATAGTAGCAGTAGGTACGATGTGGTAGGTATATTGTATTTATAACGTAACTTTAAACTTAGCAACCTTTATTTAAGTGAAGCGATACGATAATATGTTATTATGTACTACTGGTTTATCTACAATTTCAAGGCGAACAGTGTACGTAGTATGAACTTTATGCCTTCATTACGAGATTAGCAAGTGTTTGTAGGGCCATAAGTACAGAACACAGAGCCGAGCTGTCGAGCCCGTGGCGCATACAATGTGATAGTATAACGTATAACATTATCATTGTGGTGAATAGTGATGTCATCTTTGGGCTATTATCGGTGTAGCATCCTCCATGCGTCCAGTCACAAACCAGTTCCATCATCGCCTTCGTCCTTCTCTGTAACATACATAGTTACAATAGATTCTACGAGGTCTTCCTTTCTTTCCCTCTTTTCCTCCTGTACCCCCAATATTAAGTTTTCAATAAGAAAACGTGCGGATACTTCTCTTCTCCGTTCGATAATTTCTCTTCAGCATCGAACTCTCTCCTTCAAGTAAACTATGAGGTCCAAAATATGCTGTACTGAAAATTTTCTCATGCTGTACCGCTGGGTAAGTTCATGCTACGTGTTCTATTCGTGGTCTTAATGTTAAAATTAAGATTAAAGTTCTTGGCTAAGGTTTTCTCACCTGTATCCAATACAAACTACCAGCTGTCTAGATCAACTTTTATATTTTGGAATATTAGCTATACTTAAAAAGTAAGGAGGTAAAAGCAAAAAGGATACACAATCTCAAAATGTATACAAAGTATTGTTCTAATTTCGTTTTTGCTAATTCAGATTTAAGGTAAAGCTGGACATGCTGCAAACTGCACGTAAGTAGGTATTCGGGTGTACACTAGAAAATAAATGGCTTTTGATTCAAATTCAACTATGTAGTTACAAAGCTAATTAACGTTGCAACCATAGAGTATAGTGACCAAGCTTATTACATTCTGCAACTTCTTTCCGTCAAAGACAGGAACCTAGAATCATAGTTTTTTAATAGAATGCTATGAGCATGCTTAGTTGTTATTTGTCTATATTTAGTAGTCTACTAAGCAATATCAGCTTGGGCAGTACTATGACGCAAGTCACGCGTTTTAAATGGTAAAAAATGTCGCGCTCTTCCAGTACATTATCTGTCAAATTCTGACATTTTATGGCCACAAAACACGTGACTAATGCCTTCGTAGAACCCAGGTAGTTACGCTATAATTCTACGATTATAAACGTTCTAGTAAAAGCTACGATATTATTTTACGAGCAAATTAAACAGACGACTCTCGCGAACAAAGTCAAGTCACTCGAGGATTCGAAGTCCGAATTAAGTTGCACGGGTTATACCATTAACCCATCCGTTACCATTAATCGGGAATGCAATTGGTTACTACATGTATTTTAGAGAGTTGCTCCCGGGGCCAAGTTTCAGAAAACTACGATTCGTAGTGAATTATGACAATAAAATTCAATTGTACAATGCTTGTACTTACTCGTACATGGGGTACATTGCGTAGCGATCGTTCTATTTAGTCTGGTTTAATCGACTTTCCAATGTACATTGAATTGACATAAACAATGAAAAATGCCCCAGGTTCGCAGTAGTTGACGTTAAGAGTTTTTACGTTTATTTGATTATCATTTGGGTATTTCCGTTAGTGTCCTTTCTTATGACGCGTTGAGAACGATGAATTGATTTTACGACTGTTTTGCGTTTACGCTAAGGGAACGCCCCAGACGGATATACGTTGACCAATTAGCGGATGTATTAGCGAAATGTTAGGTAAAAATTACCCAAAACGAGTGTCTGTGTAAGCAGATTTGTCAATGTATGTATGTACATACGTACGTATGTATGTATGTTCGTGTGTATGAAGAATAAAATGTGTTGAATTATCAACATCATCGCAATTTACCGAAAAGCGTTCTATTCGCGCATTAAGCGTTCTTTGATGGAGCCAGAGCAGTTTTTCCATGTTTATTTATTCAAGGGCCACATCTAGTGTACATACGACAGCACATCGATGACGATCTGAACTCTACCCTGGTTAACATTTACGAGTACTACAGTAAAATATTAACAGTGTCTAACCGTTAAGGCAAAAGTGCACTACGCCAGTGTCACATTATTGTTCTTGGTTTTATTACATTAGTACTTCAAGCTGGCATACGCAAGCAATTTGAGTCTTTCAGGCGTCCAAGTTTTACAAGTGTTTTACAAACACTTTTATCTTTATCGGCGTTTGAAGGCGGTTGAAGTGCTGTACTTACTACCTACTTCTTTTAGAGCATGTCTTACCACCGAGGACAATCACTTATTTTTCTGATGCCATAAATCATCCTACATATTTTAGTACCTAAGTATTTGTAAAATCTTGAATTATATTAAATTTTAGGACTTGCCCTTTATTCATACTGCCGGTTTTTAAATTGAGAATTTCACTAACTTAATACTTAAATTATTCTGACTTGATCGTTTTTGAGTAAACGAAAAGATATCAAAAAAATAATCTAAGTGCTATTCTCAATTCAGAAACTGGCGATTAATCGTTCACATTGTAAATATAATATTTAAGATATAACATACACAATTGTCTGCAGTTACTTTGATTTCACAGCTATAATGTACTTAGTGTTTACACTTTCGAGTAGCTTCTAGCACGTATGATTACAAAAAAAATATCCGGAAATACGTACCTATAAAAATAAATTTATATTTTTTTAATAAATAAAGAAAAACTTTAAATATACTGAATGTTTATTTTAATCTAATGCAATGGCCATATATTAAACAGAACTCATACCCAACCACCTTGTTTTCTCGTAACCGAGTCTTTGACATCACCATGGGAACGGTGCTTTATGAAGCTTTATGAGAAAAAAGTATTGATAGGTACCTTGTTTTTGTAGAAAATATAACGATAATGCTGCTCTGTGGTGTCGGTCTAGAGAATAGCACCAACCCAAATTCTTCCCGCGGGTGTCGTAAAAGGCGACTAAGGGACTCAAACCGGAGGGTGGGCAGCAGCGCCCCCTGCAGTACAATTCTACCAAACGGCGATCCCCAACCCGCATGCCCAGCGTGGGGATTATGGGCATTACCCCCTAATGATGGCACAACCTTGCGCTCATTTGGGGAGGGCTATGTCCAGCAGTGGACTAATATAGCCTGAAGAAGAAGAAGCGATAATAAATAAATAAATTTATCATTTATTTTTCTCGTAGGTCTGCTCTCGCTATTTCAGAGATATACACGTAAAAGCTAAAGTTTGTGACCTTTGACCTCGGATAAAAAATCATACGCGGGCTTCATGGGAGCATTTATAAATTTTGTAATGACGTATTTATATAAAACCCATACAAAAATCCAGCTTATTGGGAATTAATACAAACGCAGCACTTTTTACGTCTATGTTGACATGACTACAAGAACGATCTATTGTTAAGTACAGAATTTTTAATAATTTTAGTTGTGTTTTTCTGTATGTGCGCACTTTGCCTATCAGCTAAAAGTAGAGTATTAAAATGTTCTGTGCGAGAAGCAGGGGTTATCCCGTTAGAAAGTAGTAAAGAAATCTCTCTTGGAAATACCCGTTGTGATGCGTCGACTGGCCGACCTGTAAATTCCCAGAAAGAGTGATCAAGTGACTGGAGTCGGTAGAAGTATTTTTTGCTGTTTGATTACGGATTTCCTGGAAACAATAAAAATAACAGCTGAGAACGTGCGTAATGTAAATAAGTATGATTTTTTGCCTCATAGAAATGTTATTTCATTTTTAAAAGGAGGTCAAATTGTATTTTAAACTTCTATAGCTTGCTTCAATTGCGAATCGAACTGAGCTAAACTAAAAAATAAAATATTGAATTATTATGATGAAACCGAATAAAAAAATATCTATCTATATAAATAAAAACATATCGCCTAAATGTTTGTACGCGCATACTTTCGAACTCAGATAATACAAAGAAGATCTTCTTTCTATGATCTGAGCTTTCGAACGACTGCACCGAGTTGAATAATTTTTTATCTCGTATTCGAGGGTCCGCGGGTAATTGTTGTTGTAATAGACGGAGAGAGGGTGCTAATTGTTCGCGAATTTTTTAAAACAAATTATCTTAACTTGAAACCAGATTTCGCAGTTTTTTTTAATTTTACGTCTGGTATAAATGTATGGTATTTATTATTAATAATTACGTGACCGCGCCTTTGAAACCACCCAAATTTCAGCGTGTAATTCTCAACTCCTTTCTAGCACATCTACGGAAAAATTGATCACACAGATACTGCAGCGCCTCAGGCTTTTTAGACGTGGAAGATAGGTCTTGTCACCATCTTTGTGATCATGTATCAGTTTACTTCTTGGCTTAATCCATATAAGAAGTGAGGCTGGGAGATTTTTGGAATATTTATTTTATTTTATTTAGGGTCACCACCAACAAGGTGTACATTAATACATCCTATTATTGACATGGTTATAACTAAATGCTACTTAACTGTAGGTGACCACAACATGCTAAAAATAAAATTAAATATGCCTACGTAAAGCATAATAGCACCTAACCATATATATCCTTAGGTGCTGAAACTGAAATAATAAAAATATAAACCCAACAAATAAGCAAACAACTCACACGGGTATTGTTGATATTAATTATTCAAAATATGAGAGAGAGGTGACATGGTTGAAGAAAGTTATGCATGTTTGCACAAGTTTGCACTGTGAGTACAGTTTTAATAACATCCAATGATGTAGAATGTTTTTCTAGAGTTAATTAGACGTGACATCCAGTGATTGTGGCTCCCACAGAATGTATTCGAAACTGTGTGACACAGTTCGGTTTACAACTAGAAGTGCGTCGAACGCTTTATTGAAAAAATAGTAATTTAGTTAATTTCATTCAAAAAGTAGTCCTTCTTAGTAGTTCATAGTCCACATTTCATTCGCAAATGACAATGAACGATTGAGTGGTTGGTAATTGGAACTTAAGAGCTCATGCGTTCACGTTTCGCTCCAGCTTGCAGTGGGTTGCTCAGTGGTTCATGAACTATGTGAATGCGAGATTAAATTAACCCGTTCAGCAAATCTAAAGTTTTTAACATACAATATTCGCAGCATTGAACATAACTTTACCCAATTCTTGGTAACTGTTAAAGCTCTTAATAAAAGTTTTGACGTCATCGTCTTAACGGAGTGCTGGCTTAAGGAAAATGCCATTATAGGTAACATTGATGGATATACTTACTTTCGCACTCACAACCTCATAAATAAGGCTGGCGGAGTGGTCATTTATGTTAAATCCAACCTAAACGCTGTAGCCACTGAACCTGTTTTTCACGAGGGAAACTGCCTTAAAATTGAAGTTCACAAGAAATTCACTATTTTTGGTATTTATCGGTCTCCTAGTGTTCACGATGTCACGACGTTTCTTAACTCATTGTCCGACTGCTTAAGCAATGTAAAAGATAAAAAATGCGCTATAGTCGCCGGCGATATAAATATCGATATACTCTCTAGGACAGACATAGAACGAGGATCCAAATACTTGTGCCTTCTGGCTGAACATAATTTGATACCTGCTATTACTAAACCAACGCGACTCGCAGCTTGTCTTGATCATATCAATATTAACCCAAAATATACAAATAATACCAAAGCTGTTGTTTGTAAACACGTAACAACTGACCATGATCTAGCAATGATTTCTATAAACGATAAGAAAACACGATGGTCAGATTAAAAAGAGAGGTCACAATCTATAACTACGATTCAATAGATGAAGAACTAAAAAATACTAACTGGGCCAAAGTTATAAATTTTAGTATCTGAAGCCACGCTGGTTTTTTCATCAACAGTAAACGCAGTACTTAAAAACCATTCTAAAATCGTTAGAAAGAATCAAAAAGAATATAATATGAAGCCATGGATAACACCAGGTCTAATAAAATGCATGAAAATCCGAAATAAATTACACTACAAAGCTAGAAAGAACCCCGCTAATGACATAATACAGACCACCTATAAGATATATAGAAATTATTATATTAATATTGTCCACAAACTAAAGCGAGATTACGATCGTAAACTTTTGGAAGATAATAATAGTAATCCCAAAAGACTGTGGAACGCCATTAAAGAGATATGTCATGCCAAAACAGAAAACCTCGCAGCTACAGAGTTGACTACAATAAGTGATAGTCCCACAAAATCTGTTGATACATGTAATGAGTACTTTTCTTCCCTGGGTAAATCGCTTGCTGATAAAACCCTTCAAGCATTAGGAAAAACCGAAGAAGAGCTGTCTTCAGAAATCGCAGTAGCCAATGGTCACTCGGCATCATTTTATTTATATCCTACAGACGAAATTGAAGTTCATGGATTCATCAACGAGCTACAATCAAAAAATTCATGTGGACTTGATGGCTTAAGCAATAAACTGTTAAAAAAGATAGCTAAAAACATTGTTGTTCCCTTAACACCCATTTGCAATATTAGTCTTAAATCAGGTGTTTTTCCAGAACAGTGGAAGAAGACTTTAGTTTGCCCAATCCACAAAAGCGGTACAAAAACAGCACCATCGAATTATCGACCAATATCACTGTTGTCTTCGTTCTCAAAGGTGCTTGATAAAAGGTCGTTAATAAAAGATTTATGACTTACCTTGAAAAGCAGAAACTCCTTAGCGATAGACAGTTTGGTTTTCAGAAAGCTAAATCCACGGAGGACGCCGTTTCTGCATTAACTGAACTTGTCGTTAAGGCACTCGATAATGGAAAAAAATGCATAGGCGTCTTCCTGGATTTAGCTAAGGCTTTTGACACTGTCTCGTATCCAATACTTTTCAGAAAACTAGAATATATGGGTATTAGAGGTGTTGCTCTGGGTTGGTTTAAATCATACCTAAGTTCGAGATGGCAATGTGTTAAGATAGGGGTTTATACTAGTTTATTCCAGGAAATGCAGTTTGGAGTGCCCCAAGGCAGTATCTTGGGACCCTCCATTTTTTTAACCTATATTAACGACATCTCGAACGATGTGAAGGGGACCGACCTCTTCTGCTACGCGGACGACACCGCTGTTCTTTTTCAAGATACAACGTAGGACTCAGTTTTTCAGAGAGCAGAGGATGTCATATCTCAAATTAGACGCTGGCTTAGCATAAATCTTTTGACATTAAACACGGATAAAACAAAATACATCACTTTCTACAAAACAGCAACATCAACTCCAAAGTATCGACCTGCGATAAAGATCCACTCAAACTGCAATAGGACTTCTCTCGCAAACCCTTGTACCTGTCCGGTAGTAAACAGTACCCCAATCATTAAATATCTAGGTATAATGCTTGATCAGAGGCTCTCGTATCGTGACCACGTCCATGAATTGGCGATCAGAATTAGAAAACTTATAAGTATCATGAAGCCGCTGCGGGGATGCGCTGGTAAGAAACTCCTGAAAAATGTATACGTAACCATATGCCAGTCGGTTATACAATATTGTGTCTCAATTGGGGGGGGGGGGGGGGCGCCGCAAAAACAGTCTTGATCGAGGCGGAAAGGGCCCAACGGTCTATACTAAAAGTTATGCTGAAAGTTAAACGTAGATACCCTACAGCACAATTATACGATGACTGGAATATGTTGAGCATCCGCAATTTTTTTATACTAAGAGCAACTTTGATTGTACATAAAAAACTGTTAAATTATTCTGACTATGACCTGTTGCTTAAAAGACGTGTATACCGAGCACCAACCGTCCGCGTAAACTCCGCATTCGCTAAAAGACAAGGCCCATTTCAGCACCCACACGTCTATAACAAAATAGTGCAGATGCCTAGTTTACAAAATAGATCACTAGGAGAGATAAAAATCTATATTACTAAATTACTATTAGGGCTGAGTTACGAAAAATGTCAAGAAATTGTCAATTAAATAATAAATTTATCAATTACAACATTATTATAAATACATAATCAGTTGCACACAAGTCATTTATGCTGTTATTATCATATATATTATACACATAATGTACATAACACATGTACATGTTATAATTTCTACATATATAAATATTTATTTACATGTATAAACACACATATTACACGAAACGCCTTCAATACAATCCATTACTTTATCGTGCTTCATTTAGTTCAAATATAATTATAGGTTACTGCATGTAATAACCGAATCGCTATCGCTTATGCGCCCGCTTCGTACTTAGCGCTCAAATTGTGAGCGTCGTCCACAACACAGGTATGCCTAGTGTGGAGTCGCTGTGAACTGGTAAATCCAATTTTTGCTAACTATCCACCTTTTGTAAACAAACATTCATATGTTAGTTATTAGCGTTATTTTTATTAAATCTATGTCTCTTCTTGTTTGAACCTGTTATAATAGATATGTTATAAGAAAAGTTGGATTTTATGTGGCGGTCATATAAAGATTTTTTCATTTTCATTTTTCATTTCATTTTCAGCTCTCGTATCTTTCTAATCGCGCTACTTTACAAACGATAATGAATGAATGAGTTGTTAAATTAACGAGTAACGTATAGTATCTAGTAAAATAAAATGTCGCTATGATTTTTTTCTACACGGTGAACTAGTCTTTCTTTTGTAGCACTTTTACATTAGAATTAAATATTCTTCTTCCTCTTGTTATTCTTGCAAGTTAGTAAAGATTTAGCCATATTAGCTATTTCGTTATTGTTTAAGTATTCCGACTTTAATAAATAAATATGGCCGTACGAAACATTGGCAATGATGGAATAACTAGTAGCTCGTGGCTTCACTTAGGAATAACAACTGTTACAAATCAATATTATTAATAAACAGTATATTCCAATCGATCGATAATTATTACTTGCAATATATAACAATCACGACTTGATAGAATGTACGTCCAAGAAAAACCAATTGAGCAAATATTGATCCGGTAGAGACGTTCTTTCTCACGCGATTCCGGAAAATAAGAACACAGCTAACATGGAAGTATAACAAGTTATGACTGCTAGGGTCAAAAACTTGCCCAAAAATAGTAAAATAGAGCCTGTTTCACCACTTATTAACTCTGTGTGCGTTCCATCGTTTAAAAAACACATTAAACGATGGAACGCTCTCCGCTGGGTGGTTAAGATTATTCCCAGTGCCCAAACTGGATTTCATCCTTCGTATAAGTTGCCCCATTAACACTAGCGCCACCAATGAAAAATAATATCTCTTTTACTTACACATCGTTTTTGCAAATGTGTCAGACCAATCTCAAATCATGTTAATGATTTTTAAGGCAAATACACCAGGAGTACTCGATAGTCGATACTCAATAATTTATTGGGTTCTACAAGTATATGCCTACTCGTATAGATAATATCAAAAACACGGCACACAACATTATAATTATAAGAGTTAAAATAATTAACTAAAAATTATAATTTATGGATTAAGCATAAGTTTTATTTCTAGATAGCATTTAATGGCATTAATACTATCCATTCCCAGATGACCCTAGGTTCTCCGACGTGGGTACTTAAAAATCACTATTATATAATTGAGATATTGATCTGACACTTAGAAAGAAAGAAAGAAAGAAAGAAAAATATTTATTGCAACAACAGTTACACACAAATTAAATTAAAATACAAAGACAAAAGTTGACAGCAAAAATAACTAAAAAAGAAAAAAACAAACATTACAAACTTTGTCGCGGTGTGTCTCTGCTGCTGCAAATGGCAACTGACTCAGCATAGTGCTGGGGGCGTGAACCCTCAGCGCTGATTTTCAGTCAGTGCCGAAAGCCCTAAGTGCTCCAGAGCGCGGCGTGGCCTGTTACAAAGTAATAAATACATAAAACAGTATAATAAATACATTCCACATAACAATAAATACAGTCAACATAATAATAGACTTGTATAAACATAATAAAAATATTGCTTTATAGTTCTACCAACTTCGTGTCAATTAATATAATAATACATCTGTGCATATTCATATAAAAACAAAACACTTTTGCAAAAGTGATCTGTAAAAAGAGATATTATTTTTAAAATATTTTTTTTCTCATTTGTGGACTGGCGTTACTGCATGGATCAAGAGGAATTATTAACTTAAAATTTGTCTGTTCGGATTAGTGACACTGCCCGTTCAGTTTTGAGCGTAAAATATGGGGCCGAGATGTATTTATTTCAAGATTTAGACTCACCGACCTCCGGCCTCGATAAGAGATGTTTCGGTAAAACCGATACAGTGCGCGTCCAAGACCCGCTGTTCTAACACGCGCGCATCTCATTGCGAATATTTTATTTTGTTATTATTTTATTATTATCTACTATCGACGTGGACTCCGGACGTTGATCAAGTTTCAAGGTTTTTTGAGGTATGTGCTATTTAGATAGACACAAGTATTTCACTATTCCCGTTAATCAGTTATTTAGGAATAATTCTATAAGATATGTCTATTGGTTTAGTAAACGCGACTATTGTATTCCCACCAGCTCTAACATTTAATGCATTATTCATTATGTCTTAGTCTACCTATTACATTTTTATTATTAGGTCGCGAACATGGAGTTTATATCTTTCGTGTTAAGTACAGTTTTGAATGTAAATAGGTATACCTGCAGTTTTTCATTGGATTTTTATTCCGAAAATAAACTTACCTATCTAAGTAAATTTTAAATGCGAAATGAATATAGAGGTACTATTTTTAAGGTTCCTAAGATTAACTTATCTGTTGGCTTTATAATAAGGTTAGAATAAAGATGCATCAAGGTTAAGATTAAATGAACTTCATGCTTCAAAAACATGTAATAAATAAATAATATATAAAAAAGTAGCTGGAAGTATGGACAGCTTTAATATAAAATCGAGAAGGAAATAGTTTCCTTCTCGATTTTATATTAAAGCTGTCCATATCGTGTGTGAGAGAGGCAAATACGAGTAGTTATTCAGCCCCTTTGTTACAACAATAAAAGTGCTATATTGCACTTGTATCTTGCAACGGCAAAGGGATAAAATAACTGTAAAAAGGGGTAAAATAAAGCAAAGCAGTGGCTTGATACCTTGTCTGGTGCAATATTATTCAGTCTGTTAGCTTTTAGAATATACCTCGGCTACTATCGGACAGACTGATTATATTGCAATAAGGTAAGGTTTATTTTGTGTTGTTATGTATAACTTTTCAAAATAGTGAAGAAAAGTTTTATACAGAGCAGGAGTAGTATTACATTCGTGTGCTTTCGGCGAAAACCAAAGCCTACTCGAGAACCCGAGGTATATTCTAAAAGCTAACAGACTGTACCTACTTTGAGAGCCCAAGGCGAGGGAGGGAGGGCGGGCGGACGTCTTCACTTCTAAGAACAACAAAACAACATTCCTTGACATATGTTTTGATAATTAGAGTTAGATCGTGTAAGGTACAGTCGACAGCGGTCGATGTGTGATAACGATTTAATTTTAAAATCTCGGAGCGTAATCGGTGTGCGTAGTGAAAAAAGGTGAGATGACGCTAAATCGATGGTTTAGTGAAGAAAAAAAAACATAAAAACCCGGTAACGTGCACGTGGGCTGGTCGACAAAGTGTAGTTTTTGGTACAAAGTTAGAAAATGTTATCGACTTTTGATCCGTACTTGTCACATACATATTCATTTTTTTATTCGTTTGTGAAAGCGGAGGAGGGTTAAGTTTTATTCACATTATGTTTGTCTATCTCTATATGATAAAACAAAAACACCAAAACAGCTAGATGGTCTAGTAAACAACTATAAACAACGGTAAACAGCGATAGATGGTCTGACGCAGCCCATAGTTGCTATAACACATCATTTGTAAATTTTTATGACTATATTATACATGTTAGTTTGTCACACTATACAATCTATTTAAATAGGCAGCCTTTTTAAGATTACAAGTAAAAATATTGTGTGTATGTTTAAATACAAATACCAGTATGTTGATTTAAGCATATTAGGTATGTGTATCTACAAGGTATTTTATTTGACGGTCTAATCTTCACTGTATTGATTGACGGCCTTATTTATAAAGACACAACTCCTTTGATGGATTTAAATTCTATATCTTTATTATTATTATTACAATATCATAAGGATTAATTACAAAAAGAATTTGATTTTTCATTCCAACCTCTATGAATATTTCATGACATTTACTTAATTATCCGTTATTATTTTATTTTTATTAATGAAATTTATTATACTTCATTACGACTGGCGGCTTCTTGTATGCAAACTTTTGCCTCGTTTTGATTCATTCCCTCATATTTTATTCTTTTTGTTATATTAACGTTTAGCAATAAAAATAAAATTTACCTAATAATGAATGTAATGAAATATATTACATAACATAACCTCACGCCTGCACCAGGAACTGCATTATATTACACCCGGATATATTAATGTACTGGCTGACCCAGCAAACTTCGTACCGCCTAGCAGCCGATCCTTTTTTTTTATTGTTCTCTCGGTAAGAACCATCCTCGTCAAGAAATATTGTAAAAAAAGAATTAGCGAAATCGGTTCAGCTGCTCCCGAGATTTGCGCTTACCAACACATTCAGCGATTCATTTTTATATAATAATAATAATATCGTAAGGATACCGTAGTGTTTTCTTACGATGTATTTCGTCTGTAAATATAGGTACCTCAGCGCTTGCTATGTACATTGTACAATGGCCCAACTATGAGGCTAGTTCCAAAATCTCATGTAACTAACTAACTATATAGCTTTTCCATCATCTTTTGCAGTTGTTCACAACATCTACGGATCTGGCGTAAGCATCTCATCTGACGAGATCTTAGGTTGCTGTAGTGGATAACACCAATACCGTCGGCCAGCCAGTAAATAAAAATAATAATAAAAATCTGTATTTTTTTTCTGAGTAATTTTGCGCTGCTCTTTGCCTATTCTCATGGGTTCAGTCATTGTAGCGATCCCATTAAAAATCCCTTCTTAATTGTGACGGTTCAGCATTCTAATTTTAATTTTAATTGTTTTGTGACTTACACCGAAGCCACACGCGGTATTGCGATTTGCAATAGATCTGCATTCGAGTTTGTTCTTTAGGTAAAATTTCCAGAACGAAAACATTTGAACCAAAATCGTGGCCGGTTTTCTTTTACAAAAGCTTCCCTACACACATGATCAATCCGTCGAGCTGTTTTTGTAGCTCTTGTGAACTCGTATTTGTAAATACTGAATACGATATTTCAAGTTTTGCGTGTTGTAAAAAAAAACGATATCAAAGAAAAATTTTATTGCGCGAAAACAAATGAATCACCAAATTAGAAGCCCAAAAATAAAAATTTTGCATTTGAAATAAATTTGAATTTCAAACCAAACGCACTTTGAACTCAAAGTAGGTAGTTTGACCAAATGTTAATTTCAGGTAAGAATTTAGTATAAACTTATCGGACAGTTAAAACTTACTGTACACAATTCTTGACTGTACATTAACTAGGGTTTATAGCAGGAACAAAACTAAGATTTAAAAACCTATTTAAAGGCTAAAAATTTCACCCATGCCGGGATTCGAACCCGCAACCTCTGGCTATCCGTACCAGCGCTCTACCAATTGAGCCAATGGGCGACTCACGACATCAGTGAAATTTCGAACCTCTTTACAATATTCTCTGTATTACGTACAGGCAGCGACATCTGACTTAAGCAAATTGCATTACTTACAGCCCCGACTACCTACTTTGCAGTTAGGTGTAACATCGGAACGATATCACTGTGCCCACATGATTACACCATTTTTATTTTTAATGCACTAACCCGTGCTAAGGAACAAATTTAAAAGACTTTAAAAGAATCGGTGTGATAAAACTACAGAGTAATTTTTTTTCTCGTGTAGCGGGTTCGATTCCCGGTTCAACCGTGTAATTATTTAAAAATCTATGAATGCAGTTTAAGTTGTTTTTGAAATTAAAATAATGTCTTCTTTCAGTAAAATGTTCCATCTACAATAGTAAAGGTACTTTCCCTCCATGTGGCATAGCCGTGGGACGCCCTGTATATACAGATGTTTCTGTTAACAGTGTTTTAGTGGAATCGACTTCTTATAAAATATGAGAAAGATTGTTTCGAAAAAAAGTGTAATTTTTTATTTTACTCTACGTCTACCGAGAAAAGTAGAGAATTCACGCTTTTCTTTTTTTCACCAAAGTTGACGGTGGCGAATCTCTAATATTTTTTTCTAGCGGTTGCATGGCTCAATGGGCATTTCTATTAGCATTAAGGCTTAACGCTCGTTGAACTCTTTGATTAGAAAAAGCTTGTCGGTTCCGTTAGAAAAATACCATCGTTGAAAAAAGTAGCTATTTTCGTAGGTCTTTTTGTAATAAAATGTCCTAAAACAGTTTCATCATCACTGTGGCGGCTCTTCACAGAGGATTTTAGTATTTTATTCTTTAAATGGTAATTTAGGTTTACGTTTTTCGGTTTTTTCTTTATCAGATTTGTAAATGGCCTATCCCAAAAATAGCCTTGAAGTAAAGCAGCAATTCTTGTCATTATTAACTGCCTTCAAAAAAGGATTCGAGTTTCTCAATTCGACGCGTGTAGTGCTTTTTTATATTCATTATTTTCCCTTCACAAACCCAATTGCTCATTAACCCGCATCATCATCATGTGCCTTTTCGTCCGTTGCGGATGATTTAAGCAGTGCCGTACAGTTTCACACTTTTTCGAATGACAAAAAAGGGGCAGCCCCTACATGTTACACACAAAGGGAAGACATAGCCGGGTCGGTAAGGATTTGGTGCATTTCGGCTCTTATCTCCGCAAGTGCCGAGCACCATACTTCGTCGCAGTTCTTGCGGCCCTTCCAAACTTTTCTCCAGGCGTTTCTATCGACAGCAAACTTATTACAGCTTGTAACGTTGGGTATCTTTATAAATAATAATAAACTCTGGGACGACTTCAGGTGTTGTTTTATTTGTAGATATTTGTAGTAATTTTAAATCAGAAAACTGGATAAAAAACGGAGAAACAGGTAAAATAGTCAGATCTGGTCAAAGGGTAAAGTAGTATAGTGAATGAAAAAAGAGGGAAATCGAAGAATGTGTGACGTAATTTAAATATTTGAAAATAATAGATAGAAAAAGAAATAAAAATGGTATGAAGAGGTTTGCACCGTCACACTACCCGGGGGCAACCGGTAAAAAAAAATTTTTTTTTTAAATACTTATATTTATATAAAAAATATATTTAAATTTTTTTTTTATAATAAATATTGTTAAGTAAAATTTTAAATTTAAAGAAAAGGTCGAGAGTAAAGTCGATGAAGGTCGGGGAGGTGGGATGGTAAGTAAATTTATACTTAAATATAAAAATAAAATATAACATAATCTAAAATATGGATTATGGAAAAAATTTAGAGGGTGTGGTTTGATATTTACGATGAATATTTACATTAGGCAGTTCCACTTTTATTCATCATCTATCATTCATCCCTAGCATGATGCATTGTCTTCATCTAAAGTGAAGGTGAAGCCATTCCTGCCCGTGGGGTGCGGCACTGTATGCTGAAACACAGGCTCTGCCTAGTTCAGCAACAGAAGCTTACCACTTATTATAAAAATGTCATCGGTTGGTTCTTACAGCTAAGTTAAGTAAGTGGAATTGTTAATTGAAACTATTTTTAAGAAATAAACTATTTGTATTTGTATTTGAAGACGTTCATTCAGTATAGACAAAATCAATTTTTTATTAATAAGATTTTTCCAGGAACTGGGCCTCGTTTTATGTTGCTTCTTTTGTCTTCACTCCCAACTTGGCAATCAATGAAGTGCGGAGTGAATTGTGTTTTTTGAATTATTAAAACTTTTCAAGTTATTATGAGATGGGTATGTTTTATGAAGCCACTTTGCAAACTGACATCTTCAAGCGAAAAAATATGTTTTATGTAAAAAAAAAATGAAGAGTGCAGACTAAATATATGCAGACAGAAATTACGGACGAGAAAAGCAGATTTATTACGTTACGTTATCAACCCTTATATGTCCCCACTGCTGGGGCACGGGTCTCTTCCTACATCGCAGGAAGGTTAGGCCATACTCCACCACGGGGGCCAAGTCCGGGTTGGTGGAGGATTGTAAGACAGTGGCGGGCCTTACTGTCAGAAGTTATCAAGCCGCCCATAAGGCCTCTGACATGGCTTAACGACTGCCATTATATGACAGCCGGCACCAACGGCTTAACGTGCCTTGCGAAGCACGGAAGCGCTCGGAAAAATGCCACTAGCGGTAAACACGGGACGCTCACCCATCCCGTACCTTACCGCGCCTGTGTTGCTTAACCACGTGATTGATTCCAATCACTCGCTTCGCCTAGGCCACGAGCGCTCCAATCTCTCATAATCTCTCACAGCAGATTTATTACATTTGTGTTTTATTGTGGTATCTTTTGAAAACTTTTCAATTAAAACTCTTCCGCTTCTGACATATTTCTGCAAAGTGATTGATGTGTTTGTATAATATTTAAATACTTTCAATTTGTTTCAAAAATGAAGCGCCGTTATTTACTCAATAATTGGTCGGACGAAGATGATGAAGTAGAAGATAGTATAGGTCTAGAATAGTAAGAAAACGTATTAACTTCGGCAATTTCAGTGAATTTAGATTCAAAGAAACTTTTCGCCTCACTCCTGGTCAAGTGGAATATGTACTCAGTTTCATCGGTGCTCGCTTACAAAAAAATACAAGAAGAAGCAAGGCTTTAACAAGTACCGACAGGTTGCTGCTGACTCTTTATTGGTTGGGCAATGGTGCTCAAATGCATAGCATAGAAACATGTCATGGTATTGTAAAATCCACAACGTGGCTGAAGGGTTCATGAAGTTGTGAAAATAATAGTTGAAGAAATGTTTCATAAGATAGTTAGTGGCCAGTAAACACAAGCGACATAGCACAACTGTTTTTTGAGAAAGGCGGTTTTCCATGCATTGGTGGATGTCTAGATGGGACATTAATCCCTATTGACGCACCAACTGTTAATGAAGACGTATTTGTAGACAGGCATGGTATACATTCACTAAATGTGTTGGTGATTTGTAGACCAGATTATTGCTTTTATGCTGTTAATTCAAACTGGCCAGGGAGTACCCATGATGCAAGAGTGCTAAAAAATTCAAGAATTTTTCATAGGTTTCAAAATGGATGGAAACCGTTTCCATGTGCGGTTATTCTTGGAGACAGTGCCTATAGTCAGAAGGAATGCTTGATTCCTCCTCTGAACCGAAATCCTGATGATGCAATTGAGAGAAATTTTAATATTGCACACAAATCGACCAGACGGATGATCGAGTGTAGTATAGGAATACTTAAAGAAAGATTTCCTATTCTTAATCACATGCGACTTCAGCCAGTCTACGCTGCAAAAGTTACTCTTGCTTGTGCTACTCTACATAATATTGCAACTTATTTTGGTAAAGATGAAACTTTCAACTTGGCAGATTATGAGGTAGAGGATGAGAGAGCAGTACATGCCGATAATATTGGCATAAATGATGAAAATGATGTGCCTGATGAAAATGCAAATGAAAAATTAAACAGACTTTTAAATTTTTTTGCCTGAGTGTGTAAAATAAAACAAAATATGTAATTCACAGAATTTTTGTAATTATAAAAAGAATAATAATATTAATAACTATTGTCATCCGTATTTTCTAATGAAGATAGGTACTCTTCACCAAACATACATTGCCGTCATGGTCAACGTTAAGTAGCAAACGCCTCTCATTTTTTTCAATAATAACATTTTCTTCGCATTCATGTTGATGGTTTGCTACTTCTTGCCTTTCCTCAATATCTTGGGTAAATACGTGCCCATTTAAATTGTGTTGTTCATATTCATTATTATCTAGTACTAGATTTTCATCAAAACTTTTCGTAAATTCAGATCTTTTTAGTCCCAACTCATTTTCAATTTTGTAGGCCTGAAGCTTTCTGAGGTAAATTTCATGTTTAAGAAGATCTAAATTCAATTTATTTTTTTGATCCATGTACCGATCTGAATCTTCAGCTCGTTTCCTTTTCGGGTCTTTTCTTTTGTAAGCCACAGGAGGAACAATTACGGGTTCAGCTTTTTTTCTTGGGTTTCATCTCCTGTTTCTGTAACACCCAACCCATATAATGTAGGAGACTCTTTTCCAATGATATCTAATATTTTTAGATCGACAGTATCAAGTTTTATGTCCTCTCCTCTTTCTGACTCAGTAGTCCTTGCGTTATCTCTTTTGCTCTGAAATATATATAGTGAATATTACAATGGGTGAACAATACATAGTAAGGTAACGGTTATAATAATAATAACAATTCTATATTGCACGCAAAATATTTACAGACAAGGCGAACATATATGTTATCAGGGTATAGGCCAATTGTATTCATAATGCGTATATGCGTTACGTAATGTAAAATAACCGTACCATTGTCCTACTCTTCCAAATTTCCAAGAGGCCTGACGGAATGACTCTCATTCCATGGAAGAATGGGCGGTCGCTGGTCTGGGACGCAACTTGTGTTGATACGCTTGCACAGTCCCATATCCATGCGACCGCCTGCCATGCAGGGGCGGCGGCGTCTAACGCAGAGTCGAATAAGAGGCACAAATATGCAGCCATAGGGCAGGGCTATATATTTGTGCCTTTTGGAGTCGAGACTCTGGGGCCATGGGGTCCGGAGGCGAGACTCCTCTTTAAGGAGATCTCGTCGCGCCTAGTCGACGCTTCAGGAGACCCGAGGGCTGGTGCTTACTTTGGCCAAAGAATAAGCCTAGCCATACAGCGAGGCAATGCCGCCAGCCTTCTTGGTACTCTGCCGCCCGACAGCGATCTGGCTCAAATATTTTATTTAAATTAGAATGTTTTAGGTTTAGTTCCATTTTTATCATTAATTATTACTATTATAAATATTTAAGCTATCATAATGTTTGTATAATATATAATATTTTTTGCAATAGTTAGATATGTAAGCCTTTTTATGTATTTTGTTTTCTGGTGTGTACAATATTGAATTAATGTATATAACTATTTATTTATTTTTATTTATTTTATTTTATAAAGGAAGTAAAAAGTAAAAATATAAAAATAAAAGTATATAAAATTCATTAAGAGAATCTCTTGTTACTTAAAAAAATACAAACAATACAGAGCATCTATACTATTATTCAGATTGATTTTAAAAATATTTATAATATTGGGTACATAGTACCCGACGGGGTAGAATCCGTCGTAGGTAGTTGTGCTCTCAAGAGCTATGGTGGGGTAAACACCGTAACGCGTTTAATTAGATAACGCGATTGATAAATAAATTGACCTAGGCTTATTTAACGTGTTGTCGTCGCACCTGAGTGAATGTTTGGATGTTATAAAAAAAAATTGGTTAGCAAATGTCCTGGAGGATAGTGGTGTGTGCGTTTAGTACGCACTAAAGGATAAGTGCTCTCTAAAAAGGTGCTCTAAGCTTAGGTTAGAGATATGTACACCAGGTAAGTTAGTTTAAAATAGGATTTAATAAATAAATAGACAAATAGTAATATGCAAATGTGTCCAAAAAGGTAATGTGGTGATTATATATACAGAAAATTAAAACTATATAAAGGTGGCGTTGGTAGGTTTTCGTAGAGGGAGTAAACTCTATCTACGTAGGTTTTGTACAAGTTGACACGCAAAATATTTAAAAAAAGAGGTTAAGAAATTATTTTAGTAATGAGGTAAGGATGGGGTGAGGGTGAGACTTTTTTATTTTATTGCCAAAGAGTTCTTTGTAGGTTTAACCTGTGAAGGTTTTGTTTTTAGAATTTTGAAAAATTTATGACGATAATTGGTGTCAGAATTACTGACGTCTAGAAATTTGGTTTGCAAAGATTTTGTAAATAATTATAAGTTATTTAAATTTTAATAATATAATATTGTTATTAATAGACTGTATGAGTGCAGCTTCGCCTTACCTTCGAGTCGGCCTCGAAGACCTAGAGGGTAAAGCTCCAGGATAAATTAGAATAAATTCCAGGTTACCGAGGTCTAGGGAACTGCTAGTGAGCAGCCTGTGGATGTGTAAATGTCTGATAATGTGTGTAGAAGTTATTGATTGTATACTGTTAGTGTATACTAACTGTGGTATGTTTCGGTTAGGTGGGGTGCAGATAGATAGAATAGGACTTTTATTAGGGTCGAAAAATTTGCTACTATGGGTGAATCTACTTAGTGAAGAATGGTCAATGAGTAGTTATAATGAATTACCTTTTGGTCCAGAAGTCAAGTCGCACTTTAAACTGAATTTAATATTTTATTTATAAAACGTAAAAAAACAATTACCAAAAAAAAACTTGCAGGTCTTCAGAATCGGAAGAAGTCCAACAGAATCCTTAAGCAAGGCTGACGAGCTCCTGGGGATGCGCGTGTGATGAATGGGGTCGTGGGTCGTGGGTATGAAGCAGCAGCAGCAGTTCGACAATTGTGCACTCGTATAATCGTGGTAATCGTGCTCGTATTCGCACTTGCACTCGCAGCGTAGTCGCGGTGGGTGGGCAGTGTCGTCTCGGCGTATCAAGCCGTGGGGTGTTGTTGGGTTTCGTTATTATCGCTGAGTAGAGACCAGTGTTTACCAAATATATCAATTAGTTTTATGAAAGTTCGTCTTAATGTTTAATGTGGTTAGGCTTCAGTTCATAAACAAAATCTATTGTGATATCTGCGTTTGTTTTTTATGTATGCTTTATGTTGCCCGTGTTACGCCGAAGTCAAGGAGATTGAGAAAAGCGTCTGAGAGAAGGAGCTGGCGTCGCCGATCTTCTTCTTACTGTATCACTGCAAGCCAGTGGTGACGCCGATGAAGCGATCATCGACCTATTTAATAACAAGACAAATCCGAAATAGGGATTGACTAGCGATATTTACATATATTCACTGTAACCGCTTGTCCAAATTCTTAACGGCATGTCATGGTTGTTTTTTTATAAGTGGGTAACTTATGAAAAAATCATATAATAAAAAGTATACATAACAGTGTACAATCAACATAAAATGATAACATTGACAAAAAACAACAGCTTTGTACTTGAACTACGTTAAAAATGTTACCTGTGCCTCAAGCGTTTTAAGAGCTATGTATTAAAGACCCTAAATTAATGTGTAAAATTGTTGCAAAAGCTATAATAAAATGAAGTCTTTAATAAGTAGCCATAATAATTACTATAATACTTAATAACTGCTTTGCGTATTTTTTATTGCAAAATAAAGGTCATGTTGTAGCAAAAAATCCTGTAACTTAAATTGAAAATGTGGAGTCCGTAATTAGAAATTACGTAAAAGAAGCCACGACACCAATTTTAAACACTGTATATTTGACGTGACGTACCCTAAAACCTTTATTTGAGTAAAGTTTATTGGTTTCTGAGAATTTGCTAGTCATACTAAAGCAAACATTATCTTGTTTTCATTCTCTCAAGACTCGTTTATACTCGGTAGGTACAACATGGATAATTAAGATGACGAAGATCCACCTCAAATTCCTTCAACAAATTCTTAAAACAAAGGTTTGGTAAAATTTTAGACGATTGGGTGGTTATGCCCCTATCAGACTAAATCATCACGTCGTCGTACTCATCAGGATGCACGATCAAAACGATACAAAAAAATGTGTTCTAACTTGTTTGTAGCACCAATTTTTTGTTGGTATTCCGGAGGTTCCGTCTCCGGGCAATGCTAATATTTTGGCATATTAAATACGATCCACGATGGGTGGAACTTTTAGCCTCTAAATAGGCTTTCAAAAATTGTTCTTAGCACGGGTTAGTGCAATAAAAGAATATAATCATGTGGGTACAGCGATATCTTTCTGCAAAAAAAGGTACTCACGGCTCTCAGCAATGGCCAAATCGGTTAAATCAAACAATGTTTACATTTTAGGTTATTTTATTGTTGGAGGTATTTAAATAAAGAAAAATATTTTTGAGGCTTCCTATGTAAATCTGGACCGCACAGCTGAACCCTATCATGATTACGGTTTAGGAACTTAGATAAAAGGCGGTGAATTCAAATTAATTTAATTGATCTTACTGAAAACCTCAGCTGAAAACTATGTTTATACAAGGCCCACTTAAATCACTACTGGCTTGCATTGTTAACATTTTATCTAAGTACTACTAGATGATCTGATGCTATCTCAGATTACAGTAATCTGAGATTGCAATAATAGGTACCTATATTAAAATAAAAAACCGCATAATTGACATAGAGTTTTATTAATCACCTTCTTCGTTAGGATTAACATAATATAACAATACAGTATCTAGAAATTGTGCAGGAGCTAATTGACTACCCTGAAGCCGTGCCCAACCAAGATACCATATTATGCTCATTGTGTGGGCACAGCAACCAACCGTTCTTTTGCCAACGATACAGGTGCAATAATATTGGATTATAGCATCCCTTCCACTTAGAGAGCTGTCAACTAATATATAAACAAAATACATCCTATTACTGATATGCCTGGATTTTATTCTTCCTCTTAACAACCAGGTTGAGTCCCATGTTGACAGCTCTTGCTGTAGGTCACCGTCCACTTCTCTACACACTTCTATGACATATGAGCCGTTTTCTCTCACGTGCTCCCCATAGTAAGAACGGGCCTTGCAGCGGTCCGTTGCTATTCCGCAATTAATGCACAGGCTCATGATTACGAATTAGCTAGTCTTCCAAAAAGCAATAAATTCAGATCCGGTTTTCTAGCAACGGTCAGCAGGGATGGCAAGGTACGGTGTCCAATGTTCAAGCGAAGGTCAGTCAGAGGGCAATCAATTTCGGAGTCCAGTATTGGAGCAGAGGTCTTATGAAATAATATTGTAGTAAATCTCGAGAAACAGAAAACACATTCAATTGCGCAAAAATAGAAAAAGCGAATTACATGACAACTGACAATTGTGAATTGACAGACGTTGATTTTTTTCTTTTATTGATTTTTTAATGGTGCTTACGTTAAATAACAATTAGATTCCAGAACTTTTTATTTCACATTGATTTCAATATTATCTAAAATACAATAATACTCAAATAATGGAGTATTATTCAATTATTTGTAACTATCGATATCCACTAAATCGATCATATTAGGGTACGCTCTATTATGCTGTTTGCGAAGTATGTGACGTATAACGAAATAAGTGCTGTAACGGTTTAAAAGGTTGCTTAAAACAAAAAAATAGAAAACTACTTATTTTATACACTTGGCCATTGTAATGGAGGCTAAGATTTAAATGGTTTAATTAGTCAAAATAGTAGATTTTTTGGTACATATTTGATTCGTGTAACGGCTAGGCCCAGAAACGGGTTTCTCCTTTCACTGATGCCAGTAGCCGCCTATTGGCTCAGTTGGGAGAGCGCTGGCACCGTTAACCAGAGGTCGCGGGTTCGAGTCCCGGCATGGGTGGAATTTTTAGCCCCTAAATAGGTTTTTAAAAATTGTCCTTAGCACGGGTTAGTTCAATAAAAGAATATAATCACGATCCACGATGCAAATGTTTATAGCAAGCACTCATTATTTTGTTGGTTCTCGGCAGTTTCTGTCAGAAAGAAAGAAGACCTCTATTTGAGTAAATGCTTTTGTCAACAAATAAGACTCCTTAGTCCTGTAGTGTACAAAACTATTTAATTGTTGAGAAAAACTTTACTGTTTACTCTTACTTAACGGTGTACTTTTTATGACTATCGAGCTTGAACTTCTTCAAGATCGATAGTTTAAAAAAGTAAACTGTTAGTTTCCACTGATTTGATCTACAAGTTAACTTAGTTTACTGCTATTTTTTGAAGAGTTAAAGAAATTAAGATTTTCGGGAGATAGTTACGCGCAACTATTGTAATAATAAAAATAACTCAATCACTCGTCCTTGGGGGTCGAGGTTCTAAAATGCATAGTTGTTCAATAGAGTCATATTAGTCCGGTAACGGTCGTTTCATTCAAACTATCGGTAGTCTAGTAACCAATCGCATTGCAATAGCCCGTGCTACTTATCTCGGCGCCTCGCGCGATTCTATCTTCTTCGCGAGAGATGCCTATTTAATTTGCGCGGTTTATACCCCTGGAAGACATTGTATTGCTAAGGCTTTGAAGACTACCGAATTGAGGCAAATAACAACCATTGTCGGGCTTATACCATTCTATTGGAAAACGATGTAAGTATTAGACTCTAGGGCCCGGTCCTGACTAGGATACCCTGTGCTATGTTAACCAGACGATGAATGAGTCCATACAAACCGTAAGTACACAGGCCTCCAGTGGAAATGCACGACCTCTGGGTTTTTCGTAGTCAAGCGCTAAACCAACAAGACAGTCAATAATTTAATTGTAATTACACGACATTTCCACCGTTGATGCAGAACAATACATTAAATTAAATTTTCCCAGCGGTTGGTCAATCAAGTTCCTGATGTCAGCACGACTCTACCGACCTTGACTTTGACCATTATCTGTATGGTGTGAATCGGTGAGCCGTGAAAAAAAGTATTACTTCGTACATTAACATTTGTTTCAAGTTGCCTAAGATTTATGTATTAAAAAAAAAAAAATCGAGATCTGGGAGCCATTTCTCACTTCGTTAGCAAATAATTCGTATACGATTCTTAAGGCTTGTGACTTGAATTCTATTTAAAAAGTCGAGCGACAGCCCAATCTGTATTCTGTATTCTGAACGCCATTGAACGCTAGATTGAATTCGAATGAGAAAATATCTAACGCCTCTGTAGAGTTATCGTAACTTATTTTTATGTGAAAAATGTCTAAGCCTTCGAATATTTTGCATCTACACTTTCAATTCGCATGGGCGAGAATCGGCTCCCTGGGCTGTTCTGGAATTGCTGCAGCGATGGTATATGGATTAGTGGTACGTGGAGGTCTTGGGGCCTCTATAATGCCGCAACAATGACTATCGAAGTCCAGTACCAACAAACGAAATCAAGTGTAGCGTGGTGTGTGATATCTCAGGTAGACGTCATATCTCCTGGATGTTCACTAAAGCATCGTTTTCAAAACACTCGATTGGTGCATTGTAAGTCATTAATATTAACGTCTAATATATTTTGCAAAGGCTCACTACCGATAATATAGTTACAATGGCATAATCGATACTTGAACTTATTTAACCCTTATTATAATTAGAAATTGGTTGGAGATGGACATGCGATATAAACTACTAAACTAATCAGGTAAACAATAATGATAAACTACAACTTATACTTTTCGTAACATAATCGGTCAACAAGTAATTCTAGTCACGGTGTGACGTCACAAGGGAATCACTATGCCACATTTATTTATGTATAAACGTCCCACTGCAGGGCCTTCTCTGGGCTTAATTACTACGCGTGCCCACCATGGATTGGCAATATCAAGCGCTGAAGTATTTGAACATCTCAGATACTCAGGTTTACTCACGATGTTTTCCTTCACGGTAGCGAGTGGTATTGCTACTATAACTTTAAAAATATACTTAAGTTGGAAAACAAAGTTATTGGTAGGTACATGCCCGCACTGGGAATCGAACCTGGGGCTCTTGCTTCCGAGTCCATTGTTTTACCCACTGGGCTACCGTCGCTTTCCCATTCCCATGGCTGTTACTACGCAAATAAGATTTCATGAGCCGAATTTTGTATAGCCATGATGATCAGGGCCAATAGGGCAACATGCTTAAACCCAAATATTGTTGCATACTAATGTCAACGTCAGATAAGCCTTAATTTTTTTTCAAAGACGTCTTTCACGTCACTGAATACATGTTCACATCATTGGTGTGCCGTAGACTATACATTTTCTAAGCCATGCATCCATGTAATGTATTCGACACACGACAATACGAAAGATCGTGTGTGCCAGATAATTATGAATTGACAGTAGGAAACTTTTTATATTTTATTTATAGGCATTAATAAGATTAATGATAATAAGATTGAGACGCCTTTGACCATCAATGTAAGGAAAATAACCACAAGTAATATAAACGACGATGTCACATACTAAGTTTAAATTACATCCAGAATCTCTTTGTCTATTTATTCATATTGAGAAACTTCTTGATTAAAATATTTACTTAACCTTTTTTCAGGGCGTTACACACGCTTTTGGTAGAGAATTATAGTTTTGAATGTTTTTGTTGAAAGTATATACGTATTTTTCTATGTAAATATGTAAAAACGTGTTAAATATTTGATTGTTTATTTTGAAGTAATCTAGAATTGACAAATAACTTAGCTTGAGAGAAATTTGAATATACACTTGACGGCTATAGTACACAGGCCAGTATTATAATAAAAGGCTAGTATTACAACACACCCCCTTAATCAAAGTTCTCTACAAACATGGAAGACAAAATATGAAAGTATAGTGCTCAAAATATATCAATAGAGAAAATAATAGTAAGGAAATGTATACTAATCACTAAGAATACATATAAAGTCATATTTACACTAAACCTAAACCTAGTATACACCTACTTTGTGCCACACGCTGCAACGGCTTAGTTAATATGTCAGCTGGCATCTCACTAGATTTGGTATATTCTAAGTTCACCGTGTTATCACTAATCTTTTCTCTAATAAAGTGATATCTGGTATCTATATGTTTTGTCCTATGGTGGTGTACCGGATTTAAGGCTAAACTCTGTGCACTCTGACTATCCGTACAAATAGTAACACAATTAGGTAAAAAATGTTTTGTTACCATAGGATCACATAGAACTTCTGAGATAAATCTCTTTAAATAAATCGCTTCCTTGGTAGCTTCGGTAATTGCCATGTATTCGGCTTCCGCTGACGACAAGGCTACGGTTTGCTGCTTCCGCGAGGCCCACGATACCGGACTCCCTGCTAATGTAAAACAGTAACCCGTATAAGATCTACGATCTATGGTGCAATTAGCCCAATCGGCATCGGAAAATCCCATAAGAGGCATACCAGTCTTCTTATAGCAAATCTGGTAATCTAAGGTGCCTTTTAGGTATTGTAATAGCGGCTATCCAATGAGACTTATTGTACCGAGTATTAAACTGACTCAGGTAACTTGTCGCATACGCAATATCTAGACGAGAATTAACACTCAGAAACATGAGGCTGCCAATTAGTTCTTGATAGGGATACGCCTGTTAATTGTGATCGATATCACTGTTGGTACTAACCTCCAGTTTTCCAGATAACGGAATTGTACAAGTCTTACAATTCTCCATGCCAAACTTTTTCAAAAGTTTCTTTAGGTAATTCGTCTAATGAACTCTTATTTCATCCTTTCCTTTGATTACATTTAATCCAAGGTAATGGCTGAAATATCCTAAATCTTTTAACGAAAAATACATCTGCAAGTCATTCTTGACAATGTCAAAAGTTTTGTCATTATTATAAAAAACAATCATGTCATCGACTAAAACGGCAACGATAACCAACTCATTACCAAAGAGTTTGGTATCCACGCATGGTTCTGAATGAATCTGTAAATCCAATCGATGACAAGGTTTCATCTAACTTTATATTCCACGCACGCAGAGCTTGTTTGAGCCCATACAACGATTTTAGTAAGAGACATACCTCGTTCTCTTTCCCATTAACTTTAAAACCTTGGGGCTGCTCCATGTAGACCTCTTCTTGTAAATCTCCATTCAAAAATGCAGTGTCTACGACCATGTGACGCATCTTTAGATCCAACTCGGCTCCAAGAGCCAATAAGGTACGCAAAGATGAGTGCCGCACGACAGGAGCAAACGTTTCAAAGTAATCTACACCTGGCGTCTGGGTAAATCCCTTAGAAACTAGTCTTGCTTTGTACTTCACAACATTTCCAGTTGGATCTTTCTTCATTTTGTAAACCCATTTGCATAGTATAACTTTCTTATTTCCTCTTTCTATTAATGTCCAAGTATTCAACTTTACTAACGAATTATATTCATCTGTTATTGCCATTTGTTTAGAATCATCATTCAAAATAGCCTCATTATAGCTTCTAGGTTCATCTGCCTCTTGACTGGAAACTTTGTATGAGAAGTAATTAGGAGGTTTCCTGTCTCTTAATGGGTATCTACGACCATCAGTTTTGCGACCACCATGCGATTTTCTTCAACCGGGTGTTCCATTTGGTCTTATCTTCAACGGAGATGGGACAATTTGAAACAGGTTGCTCTTGAACAGGTGGTTCATCAGTGAAGACCGGAACATGTTCACAATACTCTTGACTTGTAGGACTGATTTTTTCCTACAGAGGAAGACTATAAGACAGTACTAATCGTTCTGTAGGTGAAGTCTTATTTTCGACAGGTCTATTTTTCAATCCAGAAAAACAATCTTCAAAGAAAGTTACATCTCTTGACTTTTTCAAAGTTCTAGTACAGGATGCATTTCTAAAAAGGTAACTATTAGGATCATTAGTATATCCTACAAATATAACTTCTTCAGCTTTAAGATCCAATTTCTTTCGTTGACAAGAACATGTATCAGAGCTCTACATCCAAAGACTCTCAGATTACTAAGGTCTGGTATACAGCCATTCCATAACTGGTAGGGAGTTTTATTGTTTAAGGCACGATGTGGGCATCTATTCTTCAGGTACACAGCCGCTCTAGTAGCATCTTCCCAAAATGTTTTGGATAGATCGCTTTCAGCTATATGAGAGCGTGCCTTTTCTATAATAGAGTGAATTGTGCGCTCGGCAACACCATTCTGTTGAGGGCTATAAGGTACCGTTGTTTGATGTAGTATGCCACAAGAATTAAGGTAACTTGAGAATTCACTAAACGAATTCCTTCCCGTTATCCGTCCTTATAGTCTTAATTTGAGCTCCAGTTTGTCTTTCAACCAAGGACTGGAAGTGACAAAATTTTACTTTCACTTCTGTCTTTGAAGATATAAAGTACACAAAAATAGTCTTAGAAAAATCATCTATAAACAATAAAATATATTTATTACCTTGAAAAGAGCCAACCTACGTGGGTCCACATAGATCACAGTGAATCAATTCTATAACTGAAGTTGCTCTTTTATAGACGATCTTCTTGAAAGGTTTACGTGCTTGTTTCGCATGAACACAAGCAAAACATGGATATCAGTCCACGTTCTTATAATCAATGACCTCATGAGTACCTTTCAGCAGGTCCATACCGATGTGACATAAGTGGCCTAAACGTTTATGCCATAACTGATACCTAGAGTCAGAATCAGAGTGCACATCATAAGCCCTAGCTTGGGGAATATTTACCGTACAGTCTAGTATGTACAATCCACCATAGGGCGAGCCATGTAGAACCGAATCACCTGAAAAGGAGAAGGCTTTTGAATCGAAGAAATTACAACCAGACTTATCAAACACTACTGTAAAACCTTTTTCTACTGCTTGCTTTACAGATAACAGGTTTGTTTGTAAATTAGGTACCTACATAAATTACATCAGTCAATGTGTCAACGGTATTATCGGTATTTACCGATATTTTACCGACACCTTCCGCATTTATTTTAGTCCCATTTGCGACTATAACCTTAAGATCCACAGGATTAATGTTTTTAAACCAATCTCGTCTTGAAGTCATATGTTTGGTTGCGCCTGAATCAACATACCATTTGTCCTGGTTGTAATCATTTGTTGCTCCTAAGGCAGACAAAGAGGTTGATTCCTTGCTGATAGGATTCTTCCCTTTTATGATCTTCTTTTTCTTTAATGGACAGTTTGGTCTCTTGTGACCAGGTTCTCCACAACCATAACAAACGATTTTCTTCTCGTTAAAAGTAGAAGAGGTAGGTTTATCCGCAGATCTCATAGCTGTTTCAAGTTTTATTGAGTTTTCCTTCGACATTTCATTTAGTAGCTTGGACTTCACCAGTTTGGTAGTAACGTCAACATTACTGTTTTCAAGGGCCATAATTAGTGGGTCATATCTCGACGTCAAACCTCCCAATAGAATAGCGGCAATCGATGTATCTTCTATTACCTTATCTATATCCGCCAAGTCTTGGGCAGTGGAAACAACAGCATTGATATATGACTCAATATTGTTATCAAAGTCTTCTAGTCTCAGTCTGTATAATTTCCTTTCTAAACATAGACGCCGACCCATGCCTTTATCCTCATAAGCATTTTGTAATGCTTTCCATGCTTCGAGTGCTGTCGTAGCACTCCGGACATGCGTAATCGCAGGGCCCTCAAGGGTGCGGCAAATTTTTGCTAACGCCTTTTGATCGTTTCTCATTTTGATGGAGTTAGAAACATCCAATCCTTCAGGGTAGCCATTTACTGCTTCCCACAACTCTTCGTGCATAAGGTAGTTCCTCATTTTGAATTTCACGCCAGGTGTAGATTACTTTGAAACGTTTGCTCCTGTCGTGCGGCACTCATCTTTGCGTACCTTATTGGCTCTTGGCGCCGAGTTGGATCTAAAGATGCGTCACATGGACGTAGACACTGCATTTTTGAATGGAGATTTACAAAAAGAGGTCTATATGGAGCAGCCTCAAGGTTTTAAAGTAAATGGGAAAGAGAACGAGGTATGTCTCTTACTAAAATCGTTGTATGGGCTCAAACAAGCTCCGCGTGCGTGGAATATAAAGTTAGATGAAACTTTGTCATCGATTGGATTTACAAAGACTCCTTCAGAACCATGCGTGGATACCAAACTCTTTGGTAATGAGTTGGTTATCGTTGCCGTTTTTGTCGATGACATGATTGTTTTTTATAATAATGACAAAACTTTTGACATTGTCAAGAATGACTTGCAGAAGTATTTTTCGTTAAAAGATTTAGGATATTTCAGCCATTACCTTGGATTAAATGTAATCAAAAGAAAGGATGAAATAAGAGTTCATCAGACGAATTACATAAAGAAACTTTTGAAAAAGTTTGGCATGGAGAATTGTAAGACTTGTACAACTCCGTTATCTGGAAAACTGGAGGTTAGTACCAACAGTGATATCGATCACAATCAAAAGGCGTTAACAAAAATTTGCCTCACCCTTGAGGGCCCTGCGATTACGCATGTCCGGAGTGCTACGACAACATGTTTACTATTTGATTGTTTATTTTGAAGTAATCTAGAATTGACAAATAACTTAGCTTGAGAGAAATTTGAATATAAACTTGACGGCTATAGTACACAGGCCAGTATTATAATAAAAGGCTAGTATTACAACAGTTTTGAACATCTTAACCTTTAGAGAAAAAGTCTTATAACTAACAGTAATATAAAAAAATAAAAAACTAACAGTTTCATAATAAACATGAAACACGCCTTTATCTTGGATACACGCAGAGTCCGCCACTTTTCATAATCCTGACAGATGTCATTTGTTTCCTCAACATTCATTAGTCGTTGCGTGCGGGAACACCGGTTACGATATCAACCCTTGTATGTCCCGACTGCTGGGGCACGGGTCTCTTCCTGCATCGGAGGAAGGTTAAGCGCCATACTATACCACGGGGGCCGAGTCCGGGTTGGTAGAGGATAGTAAGACAGTGGCGCGTCTTACTGTCAGAAGTTATCAAGCCATAAGGCCTCTGATATGCCTTAACCACTGCCATTACATGACCGCCGGTACCAACGGTTCGGCGGTCGGAAAAGGTTTTATTCAAAGTAGCACAGAGACTGCGGTTTAATGAACGTTACAATTCAAACTAGGTGTCTATTTCAAAATCTAGATCATTTTGGAGAAATAATGGACAAAAAAACAACAGTGCCTTGTAAAGCACGGAAGCCCACGGAAAAATGCCACTAGCAGAAGTCACGGGGCGTTCACCCAACCTGCACCTGACCGCGCCTGTTATTGCTTATCTCAAGTGATTGATTCTAATCACTCGGTTCGACTAGGCAACGACCGCTTCTCTCTTTTATCGCAGTGATAAAAACAATTAAGTTTACTTGCTTTATGATGATGATGATTGCTCCGACCGATTTCAGCCATGGCGACCACTTTGACCCCTAATCAGAGATATGGCGCTGGTGCGCTCGAAGATGGCTTTTGTAGCCTATCTTCGCGGCGAAACTCCGTGCACACTGAGGGCCCGTGAGAATGCCGTTCTCATAGTTATATGTTATGGCAGCAGGTGGGCGAGCCTTTAACTGGTCGCGTTTGGTATCAAGGTCAGCTTTACGCTGAACTCGAACTCACGTACTTGGCGGTTCAGCATCCTGCGCCATTCTGGCCGCTGTGCTGCCAAACGTTCCCAGCGGGAGGGCTCTATGTTGCATCTCTTCATGTGTCGCTTATAACCTCTTACTTTATAACCTTTATATTATTGACTGCCTCTTTGTTCTGGCGGTATCACGTCTGATTACTATACTGGAAGTCGTGGATTCGACTGCCACTGGGGCCGCCGTACATATGTACACATGATCTCATTCTGGGTGTACTTCCAGTGTACATGCCTGTTATGTCCTTGTCTGGTTAGTCTGGTTACCATAGCACAGGGTATATTAGTTTGGGACCGGGACAAGTGACTGTTATATGGAAGTTATTCGTTATCGTTATCAACCCTTTTATGTCCCCACTGTTGGGGCACGGGTCTCTTCCTGCATCGCAGGAAGGTTAGGCCATACTCCACCACGGGGGCCAAGTCCGTGTAGGCGGAGGATTGTAAGACAGTGGCGGGCCTCACTGTCAGAAGTTATCAATCCGCCCATAAGGCCTCTAAAATGGCACGGAAACGCTCGGAAAAATGCCACTAGCGGGACGGTCACCCATCCTGTACCTGACCGCGCCTGTTCTTGCTTAACTCAAGTGATTGATTCCATTCACTCGGTTCGGAGCGCATATGTAAGTTATTATTATTAATCATGAAGGGTAGTTTCTTAATCTGAAGAAATATATTGCGTATTGGCAGTTAGTTTTCTAAGAAAAACAGCCGACCACACATTAACCTTAATAAGCTATACTGTACTCAGTTACGTTATGGGTGACTTTGCAATGAAAATGTAATCCTGATCGATAGCTGTTCACTGTACCTATTGACAATGATTGTCAGGTAACAGGAAAACAATTTTATTGTGATATCATATAAATAAAACATAGCTCAGTTGGTCATTTCGACATAATGCTATCTTCAGATACTCTAGTGTAGGTACATTCTAGGTTATAAAAAGCTGCAACAATTTTAATTTCTACATTATAAGAGTTTCCCATTATCTGTAAATAGCTTGCATTGTTTCATTTCCTGACTGACTAAGATTATCCTCATTATCTGATTTCATTGGAGTATTAAGAGTAATTTTTTAACGCTAACAGGTTAAACGAACAAGTCTTCTGATGGTAGGCGTGTGGTTTCTAACGTTAAATAATTTTCTGCTTCTAGTGTATTGTGTTGTTTTTGTTTACATGTCGTTGTATCTTTAATATTTAGGTAAATTTACGTATATGTGTGGCTTGTGCGAAAATAATTGAGGACGTTTTTTGTTCGGACCGATAGTTGTTGCGGACTTGCGGGTACTCAACCTAAAGTACGATGTGAATTCGTTGTGCAAGTTTTTTATTGTTATCATGAGGGTATCGAAATGTTACTCACTCGAATTCGATCCGGTCTGTTCAATGAAACGAAACATCCTGTGGAATTGTGTGTTCAAAAGTGTCGAATTCTGCTTTTCACGAGGCGGAGTTTTCGCTTTTTATCGTTCAAATTAGTACCTACTTCAAACTGTGCGCCCGCCCTCTACTGCGTGACAGTAACTTGTCTGAAAACGGTCTCGTTGGTCTAGTTATTAAGGCGCTTGGGTACCAAGACAGAGGTCGTGGGTTCGATCCCACTGCGGGCTGCCGTACATTAGTACGGTGTATTTTCGATTTCTTTCACGTTGACAAACTGATCATGTTTCCACCAACCCGGGCTTGGCCTCCGTGGTGGAGTATGGCCTAACCTTCCTGCGATGCTGGAAGAGACCCGTGCCCCAACAGTGGGGACATACAAGGGTTGATCGATCATGTTTGTGACGTCCTTGACTGGTTACCATAGTACAAAGACCAGGTCAAGTGATTGTGTTGTGTGGTTATTTTTAGTTATCATAACTATAATTTTTTTGTGTGTCCGCTTACACAGAAGGGACGTGGGGCGGGGGCGCGGAAAAGACGCGACATGTTGCATAGAATTCGCGTCCGCCCCGTCTCTTCTGTGAGGGCGTCGTCGTCCCATCAATTCAGTTCATTTTGCATGAAAAATCTTTTGCGCATCTTTTCCGCGTTTTTCCGCGCTTCTTCTGTGAGGCCGCTGGCTTAGGTTGTCTCCATGCTGTGTGTATAATGTCATTTATGTGTACACAGTCAACAGCAGGTGATTTCAACCTTTGCATTTTTGTTGCAAATTCACCCGTAACGTAGGTAACTTAGTAGAGCGCACGCGTGTGACGGATTACGCGCTCTCATTGTAAAATTAGTTCCGACATATTTCGACTGAAGCGCCTTACGACAACATTCTAACGGTGATATTTATAAAACACACGATTCTTTTAAAAAACTCCTCAAGTGCCGTTTAATTACTTCGTGCAAAGTATTTCTCACTCGAAGCGCTCGTGGCTTAGGCGAACCGAGTGATTGGAATCAATCACTTGAGTTAAGCAACAACAGGCGCCGTCAGGTGCAGGATGGGTGACCGTCCCGTGACTACAGCTAGTGGTATTTTTCCGAGCGCTTTCCGTACTTTGCAAGGCACGTAAAGCCGTTGGTGCCGGCTTTCATGTAATGGCAGTCGTTAAGCCATGTTAGCGGCCTTATGGGCGGCTTGATAACTTCTGACAGTAAGGCCCGCCACTGTCTTACAATCCTCCACCAACCCGGACTTGGCCCCCTTGGTTGAGTATGGCCTAACCTTCCTGCGGACATAGAAGGGTTGATAACGATAACGATTTCCCATTACTCTTTTTAAACTGAATATAAAGAGTGTTTTAAGGAATTGTGTTATTATCAATACGACTGAGAGCTTGTAAGCTCGCCACGAACTGGAAAAAAGCTGTAAAATATCACCATCACCATCATATGCAAAATATTATTACGATCGTTTTGGTTCTGTAGAATATTGCCTATAAGTAAGTGATTTCTTTTCGGTTATTTAAACAGTACTTTGCATCAAAGTTCAGTGTCACGAACGAAGGTAAAGCAGTCGTTGACACAGCAACTACAGCAACAGTCAAGTGGTTGTTGGTGTGTGATACGCGCCCCGTCCATGGCAGTCATTTCCGAAATAAGTGCCATCGCGCACGTAAAACCTGTTGTCAATCGGCACAACCAGACTTATCAGAATATAGTTAAATTCTCGTTAAAAAAACGCGGTGATTGTGATTTGTGTGTTCCAAAAATATTAAATTGACGTCAAACTCCTACGAAAAATCCGTCGGACGATTCAAAGAATTCAGGGCTTGATGTTCAAGAGATCTGGTCCGTACATTAAGCCATATCATCGACATTTCGGTATCGTTTGATAGTTTGTCCATTTAAATATTTTGTTAAATTATTGCTTCCACCTTATGCTTTTAAGGCCCTAACTTAAATACCTAGTTTGTTTCTTAGAATAGTTTGTAACCAAAGCGTAATTGCATGTACGATTCCAGCGCTCTTATTGAATCAATATTAAGAGTCAGTATTGGAAAAGAAGTATATGATTGTTTGTCTAGGTTCACTGTACAATAGGATCTAGATTATGGGTTTCTAGCTAGACACTAGTAGTGTTCCAATTCCTAGTCGCATTCTTTCATTGTTGTGATTTTTTCCAGAGAGTTAATTTTTTGATTAAGTCTATAAATGGTAACGCAAAAATGTTCTAAATACTTGTACCATGATTACAAGGTATAAGACGAAACCAATAAAAAAACGCCTCTTAGTATTTGTCTGTTTGTAGTGAACTACGTGGATAAATAAACGCACAAAGTTGTCAAGAAGTGAAATAACATGTTGAAGTGAACGTAGGAAGGCTTATATGCTTACTCATAAACTTGATACCTGCAGTGAAGATGAGTTTAGTAACGGCACAGCAGAGCCGGTTCTGTGGCGTGATGCTAAATCAGTATGGTACGAAAATAAATTGATATTTTATTATCTTGAACAACACAGCAAAATAATTTCTTTAGTGATTAACTGTAAAAAAAATTATGTACATTGTTTGTTTCTATACTTCTGACTAATATCATTATTAATAGGTAAATACTTAGATTATTTGAAAAGATATTGAAATAATGTCGACGATAAAAAGTACCCAAAATCGGCGTAGACGCATGTAGCGTTAGTCACGTAATTTTAATGAAGCGAAAAAGGTTTTTCTAGATCGTGACCCCTCCGGGATAGGTACAGGAGTGTGTACCCTCCGGCTGTTTTCGTAACTGTGGTTCGCGACCAGTTGCGAATTAACAATTTTTATTCTTTGTTCGCAACCATTTGCGAATGAGAAGATCTTTTTCCTTAACCGCAACTAGCCATCCTGATGATACCCAACCAGTTGCAACAGAATGTTGTGTTCTTTATTCGCAACCTTAAAAGTTTGTAGACACTCCACAAGTATTTCTTTCTAGGTTTCTCTGTGCTAAAGAGCAAAGAAGGCTGAAAAATGCCCTACGATAAAGTTAGTTTATTTATTTTTTTAAGTATGAAAGAAAAATACTTTATTTTATTTGTTTCCTGTTGTTTTTGGTCTTAAGTTTTTGATATTATGTAAAATACTTGTATTGAGTTTTTTTATGTTGCCTATACACGTCCCACTGCAGAGCCTTCTGTGAGAAACAATGAGATTTTTTTGTTGTTTTAATTGAATATTTTGTTAATCATTATCTTAGCAACTATAGTTGCGAATTAAGAAACTTTCTCCCATCGCAATAAAATTACGAGTATATAACCGCACAACGAAGTTGCGGTTAAGGAAAAAGTTCCTTTGATTTGCAACTGATTGCGGACAAAGAATAAAATTCTTAATTCGCAACTGGTTGCAAACCAAAGTTACGAAAACAGCTGGAGGGTGTAAGTTTATGCATATACTTTGTCGACAACAGCTTTAATAAGTAATATACTTTTAGAATTGATAACCTCCTCCTTTTTTTAAGTTGGTTATAAATATATATAACGTTCCGAAACGCATGTATGTGTTGTATGTTTGATAAACTGATTTGTAGTTTTATTTTTTCATGAAGCTAGAATTTTTTTGGTTTCTTTTTTCTTTTTGAAACGAAACTTTATTACAATTCTAAATGTGGCTGTACCTACTATACCGTATGTATTTAAAACAGCAACGATAAGATCGGGTGGTCATTGATTGTTCCAGATCCACAGGTGTTAGACGCATTCAAAGCAGAAATGTCGTTCGGATTTGAGCGGTTCTTCCTGCTGTCCTACTGTCTTGCATGCTGCTGGCCAGGACTTGGCGCCAAGACCGACCTGAGGGTGGTGCGCCAGTGGATAGATTTAGACTTCACTTTTCCCAGCGAAGCAGATAGAAACAGCGCATTGCAAAGAAGACACTATGTACCTGGAAATTCTGTGCCAATTGACGTCGATGTCCACCACAGACCGGGTAATTTTTTTGTTGCTGTCCAGTGATTTTGTCTCGCATTCATTCATAAGAGTGATATGACAAATACATTTGATAGCAGTGAATAGATGTCACTCACGTAATCTATTTAAGAAAGAAAGGACAAGCTACTATTCATACTATAATTACTTTTAATTTAAACCTTTGCTGAGAAGGATTTTATGCCGGGAAACTATTAAAAAACTAAGTTTGAAACAGGTTCCAACGTTGCACAATTTCCCCAAAAACGCTTTCAACGAAGCAAACAAAACTGTTAATTCAAAAATTTAACGATTTCTTTCAGCGCCTCTGAAATCTCGTATTTTCATAACGATCCCCCGCTTCGACGAGGGAAGGCCAATGACTTTGGGGCTGGTGGATGACCGCGGCGCGGTGTCCGCTTACCCCGATTACTCCTGGCATGACCGCCAGGGAGAGAACTGCGATGGTATGACCTCCGTCTTCAGAACTGCTGTAAGTACATTCACATCCATTTACAATGAGCTAGGTCGACAATTGAATTAACTGTCGGGCTCATGTATATTGTACTCGTAAGGAATAGGTACCAGTATAATTAATATGGTAACCAAGTTCTTATCGGGCCGACATAAAGTTCCGTTCTTCATTCAAATGTATCTTTGAATGACAAAAAAGGATCGAAACAAGTACAAGGCGTTGCTTTCCTTGATTAAAACTGTGACCAGTTTTTTAATTAAATAAATAAAAATTTATTTGCACACTTTAAAAGTTACAGATCTATCTACACATAGTACAGTTTATAAGGTACTTACAAGTAATGTATTTCACAATACCTTAATTTTCATTAAATACGTTTCTATGAAGTTTTCAGTTAATTTCCTCTTAAATAATTCAAATTTTAATGTAATAATATCTTTCGAGACTTTATTGAAACTTCGAACTCTAAAGAAAATAGCTAGACAGGTGTGTCTGATAAAGAGGGATACTCTGCTTAATACGATTAGATTAAGCACCACCCAGACAGGAATTCACAATACACACAAAGGTAGAGCCGGTCAAACCATTGTTTGGTAACATCCCGGTTGTTAGCCGATGATGATTCTATGAATCATGTTCATTGTTTGAGCACGCCTGATTAGGTAAATACCTATGTTTTCCCCAATAGTCAATTTGTTCTCACGGATTTTCCAGGCCAAATATTTTTCCAAGTAACCCTCAATAGTTTAAATACAGGCGAGCAGAAACATTATTAGATTTTTCCTTCCTGTTCAGGAAGTTGCCCTGTACATGCGTACATCCTGGGCAATTACGTGTTTTTATGGTCCCTGCAGTCAAAAAAAATGTTAACGTTGATCAGCTGCCGACTTTTGTACAAAGTACATTTCAAACTTTTTTAATTGTACTACTTTTGTGAATTTGTAGTAGCAATGACAACTGTGAAGGAAAACATCGTGAGAATGTGCACCTAACTTTTGTATTTAAAATGGTAACGCAGTGGACCCGCGCATACTGTGCTGTGCATCAAAATATTAAAGATTTGAAAAAAGTTCTCAATTCCATTTAGATTATTCAAATGCTGGCCAGGCCCCAGTTCTATCCAAAACGGTGTCTCATCCAGTTTGTCTCACCCATTTTGAGTGGTTTTATGAGTTGAGTGGTTTACCTACCTTGTCTTCACTGGATAGTCATGGAGTTGTCTATTAGTAAACATGAGTTCGTTAGCAAAATGTTAAGTGGTAGAATGGCCCGATATATGGACCACAATTTAGTCTTTCATCATCACATTCATCAAATACACTAGTATAAAATAATGTGACCCCAAACTATGCTTCTTTATTCCAAATATTGCTTTATGCAACGATAAGAATCAAAATGAGCACCAAAAGGTTAAAAAATACCTTAGTTGTATTTACTTTTTTAGTTAACTCTTGAAAATTTTGCATAAACATTTTTCAACGCTACGATATTTCCTATCATTTTGAACTGAATTGCATCAAGAGCAGTTTCTATTTCTTTTGAAATTATAATATTTATTATCTTCGACTTAAAATTACTTTTAATCATGAATATTGTTATTTATCATAAGAAACGACAAGTGCCCCATAAAACAATGACCTCAAAGAATCAATGGTTTCGCGGTCGAGTGGGTTCATCACAATTTGAAACAATTTCAAATTCACGTTGTAGATTTTGTGAACACCTATAAAAGCCTAAATTAATTAAAGGTGGATCCTTGCAACCGCTTATGGGTGATGGACGCAGGGAAGATCGGCGACCACCAGTACTGCCCGCCGCAGCTGCTCGCGTTCGACCTCAATACCGATCAGCTCGTCTACAGGCACAAAGTCAACGCATCGAGCTATACGGAGAATTCGCTCTATATCACACCCGTGAGTATATCAAACCAGTATTTAGGGTGCAAATAAATCTTGAAGAAATTTCTTGGCGGACCATCTGTATGTCGACTGAGTAATGAGTGATGAGAGAGTCAGTATTATTTCGCTTTTACAAAAAGAATGGGGTTGTTTATAAGAATATTTTAGTTTTAAAATAGAGGTTTCAACTATAACATGGGATTATGCAGCTTGGAACTTTTTTTAATCTAAGGTAAAAGTTAAAACGTTTTTATTGTCAATAGATAGGGTTATGCACATAAATAACAAATAACATGTTCATCACAAAATTAATATGTTAACATGTTAATAATATGTTAAACTGCATAACATTTTTTATAATCCTCTGAAAATGTTCTTCTTGAAAACGGTCCACTCTTTTTATGTTTTAGGTACACTATTTTTGTAGAATCCTATATAGGGTCAATCCTAAAATGCGCAATTCTTGCAACACGCCTGTTAGTTTTTGTCACTTAAAACTTTTTTTTCCATTTTTTTGTAAATTTTGCTTGGCTTTTTTGCTTTGTAGTGGCGTTGTTTAATAAATATGAGAAGGCAGTGGCTAAAGTCATCATAAGAGACACAAAACAATCATTCTTCTATGTAGGACAGTAGTAGAGCGCGTAAAGAGAGAATTCTATCAAATTGAACGAACGAAAGTTCCGCGTAAAAAAACTCCTAGAACAAGCTTTGCTATGAAACACAAATTATTGGGCTGCTTCAGGCATTGCACATTTTAGAAATGACCCCTGTATGTTCAGTAAAATTAATAACAGTGATTTATACCATGGGTATATATCACTGTTATCAAGTTTGCTTCCACTCGATCTCTTCCATAAATGTACCTACCTACCATAAAACAAAGCACCTACCTAAGAAAAGGCTGAGTACTAAAGCCAGTTGTTATCGTTAGGCATTGTCATGCTTATTTCCAATGGGGGTAATTTAGCACGTTTTTTAACGATAGTCTACATACATGCCAAAATGACATCACGATTTATGGTTATTACTGTTTTTTAAACAAATGTAAGTACTTTAACCCTTAATCGGCCATAGGACAATTATTTCCCACCACAAATGTGACCACTTACCAATTTTTTATTATTTTTCTATTGGTGGCAAACTTAAATAAATTGAACGCATCTTTAGATCGATACTTTTCTTATGTATTTTATGGCAACACTTATTCCTAAACGTCATCGCTGCATGTCAATCGGTATTCAAAAACAACCGTTAATTTTTCACGTACATTTGCTCCCCGAATTTGAGTCTATTTTTGGTACTACATCAAGAAAAAATCCTGTAAGTATTTAATGGTTTTTGGTTGTTTTTGCTAGATATGTGTTGGTTTGTATGGTAATGAAAACAATGTGTGTAAGTTGTTGCATTACTATTTTTTTCTCATTCAAAAAAAGTGGGAAACTATTTCCCTGTGGCCGTTTATGAAAGTATTTAAGTGGGAATATATTTCCCTATAACTGTTTAGGACAACTAATAAATATTAATATATAAAAAAAGTTTGTCTGTTTTTTCTATATTACAGTCAATGGTGCCACCTAAAAAGAAGAAAAAAGTTGAGGATAAGTAGTTAAAAACAATTGTTGACAATTTGTCGGACCTGTCACAGTTAATACTCCAGAAAACACCAATCAATATCTCTTAAAAATAAAAAAGGGTGAAAATTTCGGCGTACCAAACGAGATACGCCTCAGGAATGTAGGTCTGCATATGCCTATTAAAGAGAGCACATACAAAAGGTGTTGCATTTGTAGTTCGAAACAAACACGGACAAACATCAAATGCGCTGGCACGGATAACCAGAGGTCGCGGGTTCAAATCCCGGCATGGGTGGAATTTTTAGCCTCTAAATAGGGTGCTTAAGATTTACCTCCGGACTTTTAATTTTATTCACTAAAAATAAATCAACGAGTGAAACAGAAGGCAATAGCTAGTCAAGTGGGAATTTATTTCCCACATATATGTTACTGGATATAGGAAAATTATTTCCCACAAAAAAAACCCTTAACGCTTATAGGGAAATTATTTCCCATCGTAAAAAAAAACCACTTCCCAACATTCAATAATTTTGATTTTGTGTTTTTATTTAATTTTATGAAAACAATATTCTAATATAAAACAATTTACTTGATTGGAGCCATGGCCGATTAAGGGTTAAAGTGTTTTATAACGAGCCCATTTGGTAAACATCCAATTATTTGAATATGTTAGTTGTTGACATCCACACAGAATTTGCTGGAACTGAATACAGATAGCAGACGCAAAATATGACCTAATACAATGAAGGTGTCACCAATTTTTTTTAGAGATAAATATAGTCATAAAGTTAAGCCTAAGTACTTTCAAAGTAGCGCAGAAAATGTGACTTAATGACAAAATTTTCAATATATTTTTTTTAAATTACAGAATCATAGTTTAAAAACTTATTTAGAGGCTAAAAATTCCACCCATGCCGAGACTCGAACCCGCGACCTCTGGCTTACCGTGCCAGCGCTCTCCAAACTGAGCTAATGGGCAAGTACCGGCATCCGTGAAATTTTGAACCTCTTTACAATACTCTCTGTAACTCATATTCACAGACATGTTCAAGTATTTGGCTTTCTTTTTGCGACCTTGTATGTTTGTTGACTTCAGGTGGTGGACGTGCGGCCGCGCGGGCCGGGCGACTGCGCCGATACTTGGGTATACGTGGCCGACGTCTCGGGTTTCGGCCTGCTCGTCGTGGACGTCGCCAACGACCGTTCCTGGCGCGTCACGCACCGCAGCTTTTTCCCTTTCCCTTCTAGGGGGACGTTCACTATCGATGGTACTTAAATTAACTCATAGACCAAAAGAATCGAGGCGGCGGTGGCGGTTATTTTCTGCAGTAGTAGGTACTTGTAAGGACGCAACTTATTTATTGACCGCTAAGCAAAGGGTTGCTTCCTTTCGCGTTTAAATGTCCATAAATATATTTGGCAATTTAATCATCGTCAAAGTTGTAATTGAAGTGCAGCACCACCATAAAACTAGTTAGCTATAACCATAACAGCCCCTATTAATCCTAAAGGATTCTTAAGGTACCCTGTCAATTCCTTAATTCCAGTACTTTTATGAAAAATGTCGCTCAAGGGATAAGAGGTACATTAAAGTAGAAATACATTAAAGTAGGCAGCCTTATGGGGCTTGTAAACAGGCCATATTTTCACTGCAATATGTGGCCGGCAACTGTTGGTGTCCCTCTCCAACTCACATGTTAAAGAAAGACACCAATAGTTGTCGGCCACGTATTGCAGTAAAAATATGGCACGTTTAGAGGCCCCTTTAGATGTCTGGTTAAGAGGCTGCAAGATGATTCTCATACAAACATACCTAATATATTTTTAATTTAAAAACGACTTTACGCCTCACAGACAGATGAAACAGCTCACTGATAATAATAATTGGAATAATCTATTTAACATAGGCTGAGAAAAAAAAAACAGTTGAGTACATAGGCGTGTGATACAAAATAATAACTAGGCTGATACTTATTTGAAAACTTTGATAATTTATGATGGAAACTATTGTGAGTTGGTTCATACACAACACTAACAATAGGTCGACATAAAGCAGGACGTTTGTGGAAAAGTGGGACATGGACTAGTCGTATAGGCTGATTAGAATACTTTGAAATTTCCCATTCCAGGCGAAAGCTTCGACCTGATGGACGGAGTGCTAGGCATGGCGTTGTCACCGCTTAGCTGGCGCAAGGACCGTTACCTGTACTTCCACGCTCTGGCTTCCACGACCGAGAACGTGGTCCGCGTCGGGTTACTCCGCAATGCATCGTTTCTTCACGACTCCAATGTGAATCCCCGTGCTATCAACGTAAGTTTTATTTACGGCCTCGGCCTCGACGGCCTCGGTGGCGCAGTGGTTTGGCACGCTGACTGTAAAGCCGAAGGTCTCGGGTTCGATCCCCGGCCGGGTCAAACTAGGAAACGAACTTTTCTAGTTTGTCTCGGGTCTTGGATGTTATCTATGTATTTATTGTATTAAATCTATCGTCGAGTTGGCACCTATAATACAAGTCATTTAGTTGTACTTAGTATAGGGCTAACGAGATCTGTGTAATATGTCCATGTATTTATTTATTTGTTTGTTTGTTCGTTCGTTCGTTCGTTAATTCGTTAGTTCGTTCGTTCGTTCGTTTATTTATTTATTTGTTTGTTTGTTTGTTTGTTTGTTTGTTTGTTTGTTTGTTTGTTTGTTTGTTTGTTTGTTTGTTTGTTTGTTTGTTTGTTTGTTTGTTTGTTTGTTTGTTTGTTTGTTTGCTTGTTTGCTTGTTTGTTTGTTTGTTTGTTTGTTTGTTTGTTTGTTTGTTTGTTTGTTTGTTTGTTTGTTTGTTTGTCTGTTTGTTTGTTTGTTTGTTTGATTATTTATTATTTCTAATTTTGTCAATTGGTGCCCTAGAACTAAACTTGTCGATTATTTCTATATTACCGAGTGTTAATTCACTATATTAAGACCTTTCTTTAACCCGTTCTCTGCATCATTACAAACATTTGTTCAAGAGGAACCATGAGATATAAAGGTTTAAAGACGCACTTTTTTAAAATATTTTTGCGGAAATGCTTAGATCCATATCGATTACCTACTAATATAAGGAGTTTTATGGAATCCATATTTCCATTTCAATGAATCCATTTAATATTTTCTTTTAGAAAACGAAATGTAATTTCTGTTCATTCATATCCACATTTTAATAATCAGGATCTAAAACGAGCGAAGCGTTAGTTTATACATAGTTCTCAGCTAGATGTATGCTATTTATTTTAAGTATTTTTTTTTCAATTTGTCCCAGAAACATTTTATGCATAGTTTGTTTTAGTGTTCACTATGCGTTGCTTTCGGGCGTCAATGTATTAACGCCCTATGCTTGTGGTATCACAGTCAGTAAGCGTAGATGCCATGCCGGCGCACTCTTCTGTTTTCAGATAACTTTCACGATCGTGAACAGTAGGATTACAAAAAGAAGCCACTCCACGGGATCAGCATCGAAGTTTCACTATCGCAATTCCTAAAGTCTTATTTTATTGTGCTAGTTACTTGTAAACCAAGTACGCCTGTAATGCCATTATGTCAGTTGACTTCGGCTTGGCGAAATAAAATTAATTTAATTTTTGTTTTCCTATCCAGGTGTTCCCCGAAGAGCGCCCTAACCAGTCAGCAGCAGAAGCAATGGACCAAAACGGAATCCTCTACTTCGGCTTAATGGACCCGCCAAGCCTCTGGTGCTGGAACTCGGCCACCGAGTTCGGTCCCAGGAACTTCCACCAGATAGCTCAAAACAGGGAGACTCTGCAGTTCGCCAGTGGCGTCAAAGTTGTTAACAACTTTAAAGGAGAACAAGAACTGTGGGTACTCACCAGCAGTTTCCAAAGAGTCATGACTGGCTCACTAAACTCACAGAGGGTGAACTATAGGGTGCATGCGGAAAAGATCTCGCGACTGTTAGCTAACTCGCCCTGCGCGTTGCCCCCAAAGGATCAGAACCATGGCTACCATGCGAATCTTATAACGCCATCGGAGATTGGCCACAGTCACGGTTCCTCCAGGTATGGCGCTGTATCCTATCTCTAGAGATACGCGCCTTCTCTGACCATCTGCTCAGTGGTTTTAAGTGGTACATGCCATACACAAGTGATTTTTACAATCGATAGAGTTTTAGTTATAAATAAGTGTGTAAGACATTTTTAACTTTTATTTTAACTCAAGCCAATATAATAATTTAGTTACCAAATAGCGAAGGAATACACAAATAAACGTTTCCATATTTAAATAGATTGTTTCAGTATATCGGTGTACTTCTGAATTTTTCTTGAGATGCTCATATCGATATGCTTGTCTTCGACTCCGACGATCATACCACCCATTATAGAGTGATCTACTGTTTCCTTGAGCGATATAGTCTTACCATCTTTTACAAACTTCTTCAAAGCATCCATGAGGGCATTCCGAGAGCTCTCGTCAAGCGGCGCTGCAGTTATCACCTCACACCTGGCCTCCTTCCTGTGCGCTACCATTATTGTCAAAAATATGTTTATCATCTTCCGGAGCATTTTCAGACGGCCATTTTCCGCTACGCAGGCTAAGAAGTTTATTCCGGTAGTAGGCATACCTTATGATGAAATTAGAATAATCGTATACGTAGATACTTCATTTTACTATGAAAATTAATGTTACAATTTTACAAGTTATCATAAATGGAATTTGTGGAGAAATATTCGGACGGAAAATTGTCGAATGCGTGTATATCTTACCAACTTGTTTGCCAACCTCTTCGAGCACTTTGGCCTTTCCAGCTCTGGATATAAAGCTGGTTTCAATGAAGTCTATTATCTTGGATTTGTGTAATTCCTTCTGCAAATTCTTGAAGTGTTTTTCGACCTCTTCAAGTTGGTTCATCTTATGACCGGCACTGTAAAGAGCCGTCACGTACCGTCCTTCTATGCCTGTTCATTTAGTGAAGTAACCAGTGACAAATATGTTACTTATTGCTAACAGTTTAATAAAAGGCGTTGCAGCTGTAGTAATAGAACCGAGTCGTGCGGACCACCGGGGGCCTATTTCATAAAACAGCCATTTATGATTTACTGTGACAATTCGAAGTAAATTAAAAAGTCGATTAACCCACATATTAACAAGTATGAAAACTTGGCCACGCATTGTTCATCGAATTGTCATAATAAAACATAAATTGTAGTTTTATGAAATTTGGCCCAGATCTCTCCAAATGACTATGGGGTCATTTGGGTTCATTCTCCCTTCGATCGATTATGCTAGAGCGCGCAGTGTACAGGAGCCGGGTGTTTGTAAGGAAACGCTCCGTTTGATTGCACTTAATGTTCGTCAATCCAGTTATTTAACGCCCACATAACAATAGACTACATCTTTGATCACAGGTGACATCCATTGCTGGTTTTCCCAGTCAGTAGCAAGATATTTCTTGTACAACTAGCATTGGATATCTTTAAGGAACCTACATAAATGATTGTGTAATATGGGAGGATGGTCTCCATGTATCTCCATTTGACGACGTAACTTTTAAGTAGCGAACAGTTTTTGCTAAGTATAATAGGTATTTAATATTTTATTATGTTTCTCAACTTATTAATAACCTCAAGCCAGGATTGAATATAGGTCACGTACCAAAAACAGATATAGGAGGTCTAATTCCCTTTGCATCACTCATGGCTCTTACAAACACTGAGGATAGTATTTTTGCCATAATTTCAAGTTTTAAATCTTTATTTTAAAATAGGTACACACCACACACATTCACAAAACAAGTCACCACACACAATTTTGTGTCAAAGAGAATTTAACCACTAACTATTTTGTGTTTTATGTAGGTCACAGATTAAAAAGAAAAAAAAAACTAAGTCAAACTCGGCACCATCAAGATAAAGTTTAAGTGTCAAAAGGTAGGTACCATGAAGGTCAGTACAAAAGTGGCAAATGTGACTGACACGTAATAAAAAAAATAATGCTATAATTAAGTGCAGCAATCTCTTTCCATGCAGCCTCCTTAGTTAATCCAGCACATCGTACTGGAAGGCCTGGTCCGTCTCCAGAAGGGCTCGGACGTAGATAGTGAGCGTGCCAAGTGCCATCCCCGAAGCCAGCGAGTTGCAAGCACCCCCCTCGGAAGCAGCCACCTTCTTTACCCTGTACTCCTCCTGCAGAACATTGACGTATTTTATTCAATTCAAATCAATTTATTTTAACGTAAAGAATTTACGTTCTGTTTGCTGAATGTCAATGTACCGCCCTCGGGCCGTATTGTAGTGGAGAAAAAGGCAGCGGAAAAAAAACTCCACTCTGACCATCTTTTCTCAAATCATCTTAAAACTAAATACATCAGTTGCCATATGTAAACCTAATAAGATTTCATGATTGTCATTAACAACAATAAATGCCAAAACATTAGTCAAATGTCTCACAATAATAGGGCAAAACATAAGTGCTGCGGTCAGACACACGAACAGTACTCTTTCACGAGCATAACGCTATGCTCAGCCATCATCAGTCTCAACCATTTTAGAGGGAGATAGATGACCCGAACATCACACTACCATTCGAATGACCTTTAGCAAACTTGCAGTTAAGTTTTTGTCAGTTATAGAATGTATCATATAGTTATTAATATGCATTAACGTCGTCTGTACACACTTGTATTATAAAATATGTTATACTTAGTTATACTTAACAATAAAATCGCGGTGGAATTGGTTTACTACCACGGACTAGGATCGTTTATATAGTCGTCTATTCTATTATATGCCTTTTTACATAGCGAATTTTTAATGAAAGTTTTAAACTTATTTTCAGACAAGGATAGAACACGTTCTAGAATTTTGTAACGAACGCGGTAACCTACAAATGATGTGCCTACCTTGTCTAATCGGGATTTAGTATAAGCAACCTTGTTTCTATTCCTTGTGTTTACGTTATGAACGTCCCTATTTAATTTAAACATTGTTATATTTTTTCGGACATAAATTATATTATCGAATATATATATTTAATTTCATTTAGCTTTCTACATGTAAACAAACGTTTGTTAAAATTGTTAAAGTAGGTGCCGGAAGATTCTTGATTGCTTCCTGTATTTTATTGCTAGGGCGAGGTAAGCAGTTTACAGACATATTATTATCTTGATTATTACCTCTGTCCAGCTGTGTGCACGTCTTAGATCAGTCAAGAAGTAACAACTCGTACATACACTTTACGAGGAGCATAGAATTAAAAATATATGTACATCCAAGATGAATGAAACGTGGCATAAACAATACATCGAGGTCAAAAGTCTATCCACGTTATGACGATACAAAGTAAAGTTAGAAATAAGTATTCCATATCCGCATAAATTGATTGTTGCACTGTAGGGTTTCGTAGAATGACCGGGTTTTTATCTGCTTTACATGACTAACGTCATCGTGAAAGTATTTTTCAATGGAATTTGTGCGCTTTTGTAGATATGAAATGAAATGAAACGAAACGAAACGAAACGAAACGAAACGAAACGAAACGAAACGAAACGAAACGAAACGAAACGAAACGAAACGAAACGAAACGAAACGAAACGAAACGAAACGAATCGAAACGAAACGAAACGAAACGAAACGAAACGAAACGAAATGAAATGAAATGAAAAGGTTTTATTCAAAGTAGCGCAGATACTGCGGCTTAATGAACGTTACCAGTCAAACTAGGTGTCCATTTCAAAATCTGGATCATTTTGGAGAAAAAATGAACAAAAAAACTCCAAACTTAGTCTTTTCAAATTCCTTAATTAACAGAATTTACATAGATTCTACAAAACTCGTGAATTTTACATGCTTCAATTCCAGACATCATTGTCATCTAAATAATCCTTAATATTATAGTAGCTCTTTTGGCACAAAGTGTACTTTACACATTTTTTGAACCGTGCTTCAGTCAAACTTAATATATCTTCAGGGATTTTATTGTAGAAGCGTATACAATGCCCCATGAAGGATGTATTAACTTTTGCCAGCCTAAATCTTGGGATCAAAAGTTTATGTTTATTTCTAGTATTTACATTATGTTGGCTACCTGCAGTTTTAAAGTTGCTAATATTTTTCCTGACATACATAATATTTTCATAGATATACTGACTGGCAACTGTCAGGATGTTTGTTTCTTTAAAGAATTCTCTTAACGAGTCTCTACTGCCTAGCTTATAGATGAATCTGATCGCTCTTTTCTGCAAGACGAAGATGGTCTCAATGTCCGCTGCCCGTCCCCACAATAGTATGCCGTAGGACATGATACTATGGAAGTAACTAAAATAAACGAGCCTGGCAGTTGCGACGTCAGTTAGTTCCCTAATTCTTTTAATAGCATATGCTGCAGAGCTAAGCCTATTTGCCAATTTTTCTATATGAGGACCCCATTGAAGCTTTGCATCAATTGTGATACCTAAAAATACAGTCTCTTCGACAAGGTCTAGTTTGTCCCTTCCCAATATAACTTTGCTGTCAACTACTTTGACATTTGGTAGAGTGAACTTTATACATTTTGTCTTTTTTGAATTTAACAATAAGTTATTAGACGTAAACCAGTTTAGTGCCTGAGAGAGAGCAGCATTATTATTGTCAAGGTCATCCTCTTGTCTCTTAATTTTGAAAATAAGTGACGTTTCATCTGCAAATAATACTATCTCTGACATATTTTGAACCATGAACGGCAAATCATTTACATATACGAGGAAGAGGAACGGCCCCAAAATCGATCCATGTGGTACTCCTATCCTGACCTCTGACCCTGAAGATTTAGTTCTATTTATATCAGCTCTTTGAATTCTTCCTTCTAAATATGATGTCATAAGTTTTAGGCTATTCCCGTTTATACCATAGTGCTTCAATTTTAAAAGAAGTGTTTTATGGTCAACGCAATCAAATGCTTTTGACAAGTCACAGAATACGCCTATCGCATCCTTGCGATCTTCCCATGCACTAAATATATGTTTAACTAACATGACGCTGGCGTCCGTTGTAGAGCGCCCTTGCGTAAAGCCGAATTGCTGACCATGGAGAAGTTGGTAGTCATTGAAGTGTGTAAGCAGTTGACCTAGAACTATATTCTCGAATATTTTACTCAAAATGGGTAGAACCGAGACTGGTCTGAAATTTGAAGGATCATGCTTATCACCACTTTTAAATAAAGGAACGAGCCTACTATATTTCATTAGATCTGGGAATATACCCTCATCTAGACATTTGTTAAAGATTCTGGCTAAATAGGGTGCTAGGGTGTCGATTACTGAGCTAACTACTGTTACTGACATACCCCACAAATCTTCAGTTTTTTTAAGCTTTAGCTTTTTAAACGATTTAATCACGGTATGAGCTTCAATATAATCAAACGAAAAATCGTGATCGCATGGGGGGACATTGTCTTTCAAAATAGTTTCAGCAAGAGCTGGAGAAGAGTCTAAAGGAGCTGTCGTTATAATTGGAACATCTGTAAAGAACTGTTCAAAAGCCGCAGCAATGTCTTCGTTTGAGGTTATTAATTTATTATTTATTTTAAGTGCAAATTCGCGATCTCCCAATTTGGATTTACCAGTTTCCTTATTTATAATAGCCCAAATTGTTTTAGATTTATTAGAAGATTGAAGGATTTTTGATTTTATATACTCGCATTTTGCTTTGTGGCAGACGGCCTTAAATAATTTTGAATATAGTTTTACATACTGTATAAAACCGGGGTTGTATGTATATGTTTTTTTCTCATACAGTGAATAAAGTGTGTCCCTACTTTTTCGGATGCCGGCTGTGGCCCATTCACTAAATTGTAATTTATTTTGTTTGCAGGATATCTGTTTTAATTTAAAAACTTTTTCAAAACTATCTGAAACAGCCTTGAAGAAATCTCGATAGAGAACATTAGCATCTTGAGTTTTATTTTTTTGAATAGGTAATCTTTTTTTTAAGTCAAGTTTAAACAATTCTAGTTTTTTATTTGTTATCACCCTGCAGAGTACATCCATAGATAGATAGAGATAGAGAACACTTTATTGTACTTAAAAATGGAAATTACACAGATATTTCTTAACCTAAGAGTACAGACGGCGGCCTTATCACTAAAAGTGATCTCTTCCAGACAACCTTCGGATGAACTGGACTAATACATTAGAGAAGGAAGTAGATGTATAAAAAAAAACATAGAGAACATTAATTTCAGAGGTTCCAAATACATGCCTCAATAACAGTGTGAATAAATAAAATTATCAACAGATACATACAAATAATTTACATAAATAAAATATTATGCGTATTTTAAAATAGTATGCGTGCTTAATAAGTAATTTTCGTCTCTGTGCTAAGCCGCGGACAGACATACGGACAGACAGACAGACTGACGGACATGGCGAAACTATAACTACTTGTTGACTACGGAACCCTGGATACGTTCTAACTTAACTACATAACTTTACGCCACGTTTATTTTGTAAAGTGGTAATATATAACATCCATCCAACATCGTCACTTATACTGATGTCTAACCAAGATATGGTAACGAGACCAGTGTATCAAAAATGTGAGGTTATCTATTTATAGTAAAAATTGTTTTGTGGGCGGTAGTGATATCTCATCGATTTCTTACAGGCTAAACTAAGTTTTCTTGTTGAAAAGATGGTTTAAAATATAGGTTTCAGACTAATTTTCCTCATGAATGGACAGGGACAGCAGTAACATTTCCTAGGGTTGACGAAGTTCGTTATAATATCACACATACCTCTCGTTCCTTATTTTCCGACGCAGGTGTATGTTTAACGTAGCCCGTGATCCGTAAGAAAGACTGGCGGTCATCCGCGTAGCATCCCTTGGGCTCCTGCCACGATATTATCTTGTTCATCCATCGTGGCTTGATGAACTCCCCATACCCTTGCGAAGCACAGTACAGTACTGGAAATTTAAAACACATGAATGAACTGGAATAGTTTTCGTTTTCATCGCACTTTTTTGGGTTCTCGTTAATATGATCCTCATCCCCATTTTTGTGGGGCTGAGACCAGGGTTTGCCATTTGCCACGATCCTGACAAATATCTTCCGAGGTGGTTTTATTAGACCACTAAAATTAAAATTATTTTATTTTTCACCAAAACGTTGATATGTATATTGTATAATACACAATTTATGCAAAAAGATTAATATATACAAAAAGGCTAATACAAAAAATTTTTGCCCTTTAACTAAGCCGCTGAAATTAGGTAATTTGCTCATTTTGGTTTAAATAAACAAAATCACCAGAATTAGAACTGAAAATCAACTTTCCGTTTTATCAACATTCATTAGTCACTGCATGAATGCAAGCCAGTTCATGACCCTTCGGATAGCTACAATATAATTTACTCCATCCAGTTCATGACCAAGTTCATCCTCGTTCCCATAACGGATTTATGGAAATATAAATAGACCCTCGAATCCTCACTTTGCTGCATAAACAAAGTCCTGGTTCCAGGCGGATGATTCCATGCCTCCAGCGACTTGGTTTCCTTGTACGTCTGCACACAGAGCTTGTAAATGTGCGCGGCGAGGTCAACCCCCTCGATGCAGTCGAAGAGGCGAGCCAGCTGCGCCGCCCGGACGCGGCTGACCTGCTGGTAGGCGTAGGCCGAGCCCTGGATCAGCTGCGCGTGGCACTCCGCCGACATCTCGCAGGCGCCGTCCGCCTGAGTCGTCTGAACCTCCATGGCCGATATCAACAGCTGCATTGTGCACGCGTCTGAAACATCGATTACACGTTTACTCTTCTCAGTTACGTAAAGGCTCAAGCAAGTGGTGTAAGTTACAACAAATAATTACTTGGAATTGACATCGAAATGTTCAATGCCAATTCCATCGGAGCTCTGAAAATGTTCTCGGTTAAATTATTCGAAATTAATGATGTGATCGACAAAGGTGTGTAATCGCGGAATCGAGGCGTCAACATTGTGATAGCTGACTTAGCTTGGTTTAATCCTCTTAATACTATTATTTTGCAACTGTTACGGTTCTAAATAATTAATGAAATAAAACGGATTCATTAATATAGATTATGCCTCTTGTTTTAGTTAGGTACTTTCGAGTGCATTGGCTGCGTTGCTCAACGTATGCTTTAGAAAACCAACGCAATAGTTTTTGATTGATATGAATATGCTTTATTAATGGCTATCAGACTCAAGCTATAATTAACCATGTCTATTGCGTGTGACCTTATATTTTGAAAGGTTAGGCTACCTAAGACATGACACGACCTTGTTGCAAAAATACTGTCTAAAATAATCTTTGTTAGACTATATAATTGTTCTAAATTAAAGTTCAATTAATACCGATATACCCTAATTTGGGGTTGTCCCCTAGAAATACTTTTTGCTCAGAATTGTAACAAAAAAATTGTGTATTTGAGGTTTGTGGTTTAATATTAGTACGGGGTAGGACATGTTTTTTATTTGTGTTGTATTCTAATTTGTATTGAAAGTATATTATAGAATCGCGTTTTTATTTTATTAAGTTCTGTTTAATATGCGTACTAATATTAACAAACTAAAATCGTACTAATATTATATTTAAAAAAAATGTCCTCCAGGAAGTCTTGTTTGCACTGTTGGACTGTGCTGATGTTTGAACGCTTTTATGTAATACCATGTAATCGTTATCGTTATCAACCCTTGTTGTCTCCACTGCTGGGGCACGGGTCTCTTCCTGCATCGCAGGAAGGTTAGGCCATGTAATACTGGGTCAAAATCTTAGTAAAACTTAGCACGCAAAGGACGTGTAACCTTCGCGTTCTTATTCGTCTTATTGCACAGAGCAAAGGTAAATATGTAAGTGTATAAGCGGCGTTGCTTTTTTTAAGAGTCCAATGTTTTGACGACAATGCTCGTTGATATAAAAAAAAAGCTTTAAAATCAGAGATGATACAACTTTGTGCGTGTGGTACCTTGCTGGCTAATTTGGTCTTGGTTAGAAGAGAAACGGAACATACATTTAAGAACGAATCGAAGACAAGCCAGTAATCAGATGGATAGTTAGACTCGCGATTTCCGCACTTAGCCTCATAGTTGGGCCATTGTACGTAGCAAGCGCTGAGGTACGTTAACACTTCAGACACGAGGGTTTCCTTACGATGTTTTTCTTCACGTCAGCGAGTGGTATTGCTAGAATACAAAGTCATTGGTATATGCCGGAGTTCGAACCCACGACCTTCCAATTGAGAAACCGGCGTTGTTCACCGCTTCACCGATCTAATCATATGGATGTTAAAAACATAAAAATAGATAATGTGATAATATAGATATTAATTTAAGTGGGGCGTTTTAAACGTATAGAAGCATTTCTGCAAAAAAAAAACTGTCCTTTCAACCTCTCAACAATACTTAGCTGTCTAAACCTTTGATTTCCCTACAGGGTTCCTTTGAAAAATATGTTTATAATTACACAGACAATATGGTCATCGAGACTTTATCATCCCGTAGAACTAAACACATTACCTGCCGCCTTTCGGCTCGGCATCTTGTTCTTGGCTTCCTTCACGTAAGTCTCGAAGTCGAACCGGTACGGCTTCTGAGTGCCCATTGTCCCGAGGGTCAGCGGCTCCATCATGCTGCCCAGGACTTCCATGTTCTCGAATATTGCCTTCGCAACTGTTAAATAATACGAAACGATGAGGTTATCGCATGCCTTAGGAGGAAATAGAAGCTTAATACGAGTAGGTGTTTAAGAGATTATTTGGTTGAATTTTTGTATGTTTTTTGAAGTCCATAAATTTCCGACTGGAGGGCACAGGCCTTCCCTCGGAGATAGAGATTATGGGTTTAATTACCACGCGTGCCCACCGTGGATTGGGAATTTCAAGCGGTGAGGTGTATGAACACCTCAGACGCTCAGGCGACCGTTAGCGAGTGGTATTGCTATTATAACTTCTCAAATGTGCATAACTTACAAAACAAAGTCATTGGGGCAAGTCCGTACGGGGATCGAACCTGGGTCTCCCGCTTCCGAGTCCACTGTTCTATCCACTGGGCTACCGCCGCCAATAATATCGAATAATATTTGTATATATTTTTTTAAAGTGAGACGAGTTGGTTATTTTTACCAACTTAAACTTCAGTATACCTATAGATCAATCTAAAGGCTTGGTTTAGACTAATGAGGTACAGTCGACAGCAAATAACTTAAAATATTGTTATTTTTGTGATTATTGTCCTCATTACGAAAATTATGTTATTTTTATGTGTGTGCTTCCGAGGCAATCGAAATAAATGTTCTTATAAATAAATTTCTCTCCGTGTTCCCCTAAATCTGTCTCTTTCTTCCTTTCAATTTCGTTTATGCTTGTGAGTGTGACCTACTTACTTTAGGCATCAGACGTAACAGTATTATATTAAGAAGTAATTCAGTATTAAGAAACTGGACATGCCAAACATAAGAACAAGCTTTTTCGCAATTTTCGTTTCTGGGTGCATGCCGTAGAGTTGGTGTCGCTACGTGCAGCAGCAATGTTTAATACTTATGTAATAACTATGTCGATTGTCCAAATGAGTATTAATTTTTTACCCTACTGCGACAGATGGAGGGTTATGGTTTTATGGTATGCATGTATGTATGTATGTAGGTATGTATGTATGTATGTATGTATGTATGTATGTATGTATGTATGTATGTATGTATGTATGTATGTATGTATGTATGTATGTATGTATGTATGTATGTATGTATGTATGTATGTATGTATGTATGTATGTATGTATGTATGTATGTATGTATGTATGTATGTATGTATGTATGTATGTATGTATGTATGTATGTATGTATGTATGTATGTATGTATGTATGTATGTATGTATGTATGTATGTATGTATGTATGTATGTATGTATGTATGTATGTATGTATGTATGTATGTATGTATGTATGTATGTATGTATGTATGTATGTATGTATGTATGTATGTATGTATGTATGTATGTATGTATGTATGTGTGTGTGTGTGTGTGTGTGTGTGTGTGTGTGTGTGTGTGTGTGTGTGTGTGTGTGTGTGTGTGTGTGTGTGTGTGTGTGTGTGTGTGTGTATGTATGTATGTATGTATGTATGTATGTATGTATGTATGTATGTATGTATGTATGTATGTATGTATGTATGTATGTATGTATGTATGTATGTATGTATGTATGTATGTATGTATGTATGTATGTATGTATGTATGTATGTATGTATGTATGTATGTATGTATTTATGTATGTATGTATGTATGTATGTATGTATGTATGTATGTATGTATGTATGTATGTATGTATGTATGTATGTATGTATGTATGTATGTATGTATGTATGTATGTATGTATGTATGTATGTATGTATGTATGTATGTATGTATGTATGTATGTATGTATGTATGTATGTATGTATGTATGTATGTATGTATGTATGTATGTATGTATGTATGTATTTATGTATGTATGTATGTGCATGCAAACAAGCACATTAACTGTGATTTTGTCTCCGACTGCGTTCTTTTTTTGTAAACACTGTCTACCATAATTGCTCAAATCATGAAAAAAAAAATTGATCAACTTCTTTCATCTTTTCTGTTATCAAGTAAGTTTGAAAATTGTATTTTTAATATTTTTTAGTAAGTCGGGTTTTTAGTGTTTTTTAAATATTTACTTGATCAAAAATTTGAAAGTGATTTTGTCTCTATCCGTGGGTCTGAATTATGCGATTTCGATATTTACTTAATGAAATCACATAATTCAGACGTTCATACTCTGGAGATTTAAAAAAAAAGAGTTATAGTGAAATTCCGTGAAATTAAGGGACTACCCGGACGTAACTTAGGCATCACCAATGGAAAAAATATCTTCTAAATAATACGTTTTTATAAAAAGTAAGCATAATAAATCTCGATAACAGTGACAGCTATTTTTAGAACCTTCGGCCTAGAACGTAGGGTAAATAACCTACAACCATTAACGACAGAAAAGGCCGTTCGCTTTTTGCCAAAAAGTATTGTAAAAAAAGAAGATATGATTTTTGTTCATTGGTGGCGCTAATTAGCTCCGAGTCACTGTTAAGTACATAGGAACTGCGAATTGTTGAAAGGTTTTCATAATCTACTAGCCATATTCATAATCCTTATTTCGGTAGACGAAAGTGGACCGATCAGTGGCTTTTTCAATCCGATCCATTCGCCGGGTGATATTCTCTAGATTTTCCTTAAGCCTTTTCGGCACAGATTTGTCCAGCTCGTTTATTGTATATTCTAGCTGTCCTGTAAAGAAATACAAAGCGTTTTATTTGAAGTGAAATGTCTTTACCCAGAATTGAATGAGTTTGGTACTTACCTCGGGCCAACGCAAGAGCTATGTGGAACTCGGGGTCCTTCGATGGTTTTTTCTCATAGTAATCCAACAATCTATCAAGTGTGATACTGATCCTGAACACTTTAGGCACATTGTAGATAAAGTCCTGTGTATCAAAGTATGGGTAAATAGCTAAGGTGGGACCCAGAAGGCTTAGCAAGGCGATGTATCGTTTGTACATTTTGTGCGAGACTGGCAGATTAGAAAGTGTGGAAAATAATTGACATCGTAAAAAGACGGCTAAGGGCCACATGTAGCCCGTTGATTGGGCGGACCTAGTTTTAATTTTTAAAGCCTTTCTTATAAAAAAAAGGTAGGTTAATAGTATTGGCTGAGACCTATACACTAATCGATGGTGAATTGTAAAAGCTACTTTAGTTAAGTAAGGCTTACGAAATTTTATGGTTTTGTCAAATCACCCCCATTACTTGTGGTTTCGGTCACTAAGCGTTGGCCTACTTTGAGACTCGAGTACGCACATGCATCACCACTATCGTCAATTTCCTTTCTGTTTATAACCAATTTACTCGGTTAACTGGTTATTGTGGTAATCACAGAACACGCTACGCTACAATTTACTTACATAGGTAGTATTATTGCTTACCTATTAACTAGAAAGTCGTTTTTTTGTGGCTTTATATAAGCAAGCCATTATTTGGATTAAGCATCTTCAATTTTACTGACGGAGCGTAGTCAATTAAATTTTCATATTTCATTAAAAACTTCATGCAAATTAACGGCTTATCGGCCAGAGCTAAGAAATTGGCAGATACTTTGAAAACGCAGGCATGCAAATTACCATAATACGTATGTAATTACCATAGTATGGTCATTTTCATCAATTAAGAACTGGACACCTAATGGGCATGAAAAATTAATTTGTCATAGCACATTGCCTCGGCACGATCGTTAATGGCACCGAACGCGACTCACGAGCGAGCATTATTATAGATGACAACAGTGGCAGTGACTGTGGTAGGTTATTGGGTACCGCGGGGGCGCCGCGCGCTTACCTACCTGCCCCGATAAAAATTACCGTCAGTGGTGGTACCGCAACCGTCCATGCTACTTCACTAACAAAAGATCTCCGTGATACTAGTTACTTAGTTAAGCCCGGCTTCAAATGTTACTCATAATACGATGGCAGTGTCTCATCAGTGGTTCATCCAATGGACTCCTCCGTCGATGTTGTTTTCGGAGCTAGGTCAGCAGTTTGGTTATCGGAAGCCGGACAGTGATGGTTATCAATGGGATCAGTTTGGCCCTCCACGGGACAAACCTAGTGTGCAAGTACCGTTGCATAGTGACAGTGAAGTTCCCGTGTTGACCTCTGCACGGAAAGTTTTGAGACGTCCTCCCCCCAGTAGCGCTCATCATGTGTACAGCAGTGACGCTTATCCTGCCCAAGGACCTAACTTTAGATCGAAGATGAATGGTAAGCACTTACGTATTTTACATGCTCCATCAACAAGGTAATTGTTTTGTGCATTTTTTGTAAAGATGTAACTTTCTATTAACTTTTTCTTTAAAAATCCAATGTTGCACTAATGTATGCTGCAGTGGCTAGTGAATCGACATTTCTATGCCCCTTACAAGATCAATGCTCCTATATTAATGGTGAAAGTAAGAGTTAGTTGATCTAAGTATAAGTACTTCTTTGAAGCCTATAAGTAGCAAAAGTTTCTTATCTGTATAGATACGTTATACCAATCTGCCGTCATTGCACTGAGTGTATAAAACTGAAGTAATTTCAACGTAACAAGGTAAGTTAGCTACGTAGTTATTCGGCTAAGCCAGCCACTATATCGTGCAAAAATTTCACTTATGGGTTTTAAAGCATCAAATCACATAATGTGTGATTTGATTCAACTTCCTCATTAACTTTTTTTAGTTAGGATCACAATGTGACAGAGTACCTACAGACCACGTTTTAAATCGATTAGATAGGCGTTACGTGACGCTATCAGAGCATAGACATGGTACTGTTTCCGCGTAGTCGTTGAGCTGTCTAGCCATCTCACTCTATGCAAATAGAAACAATAATAGTAGGTACGCTCCAGCTCAGTTTGAGGTAGTCAACGATAGAAACCAAAGTACCGGCTAAGCATCAGTGATTTTCGTAGGCCCAACCAAATTTTAATTTTCATAGATAGATTAATCTTTGCAAAAAAAAAAAAGATAATCGTTTCATCCACTATTATACAACATCATTATGGTTGTGGAAGAGCGGTGTTCACTGCTACAGGTATTTTTATACTTATAAGTACCGAGATACCGTCAATGTACGTAGTTTATGATGTAGGTATTTATTACTTGTATTGAACTTATATAATTTGAACAGACGAGTTTGTTAAACAATCAGATTTGAAAATTCCCATATCTAGTGTTTTAAAGCTGATAGCTCAATCCCACTGTGTGGGAATTGGTGGGATAAATAAACAAACATTAAATTCAATTGTGTTTATCAAAGAATAGAATAAACAGAGACCGAAGAGGGCTTAGTCTGCTGTTACATCGACGCCTGCCGGTTCCAAAACATTCTACAAAGAGACGATGCAATAAGAGCACTATTTCTATTTGCCAAAAGTCTAAAAATAAATAGAAAAGCTCAAACAAGAAGAAGGAAGACCTGTAAAGCAATAGGTATCGCGTTAAACTCTACAATTTCACTTCACCGTACCTGCTACTTACGCCGTTGTTTACAAAATTGTTTCAGTGCATAATAGACCATCAGATAAACAATAAGGAAATCGACAAGGCAATATTATAGTATATTGTCTTATCGTATCATCAATTCAACTGTATCATAGCAAAATTGCAATTGATATGGCGATCGTTACCGAACTCTTACGAACTAATTTATATTTGTATTAAATGACGATTATAAATGTGTGATTATTAAAGTCATGTAAGTGTGTGTATGAATATTTATTGCCATCACAACTCGGCGATTTTTTAATTAAGATAGTGCTCTACCGCGATGCATCATAAGAGCTAGTGGTGATACCGCGTCGATAGAATGCTTGGCGTCAGATTCAAGAAATTGAAAATAAATATGAATAAATTTATTGTTGCATGTCATTACAATTTCTTCATTAAAATCACAATCTTAGTAATCCCAGATTATTTAAAAAACCTATTTAGAGGCTAAAAATTCCATCCATGCCGGGATTCGAACCCGCGACCTCTGGCTATCCGTGCCAGCGCTCTTCCAATTGAGCTAATGGGCGACTCACCGGCATCAGTGAAATGTCGAACCTCTTCAAACTATTCTCTGTATTACGTACAGGCAGCGACATCTGGCTTAAGTAAATTGCATCACTTACAGCCCCGACTACCTACTTTGCAATTAGGTTTTTACATCGGAATGATATCACTGTACCCACATGATTATACTATTTTTATTTTTAATGCACTAACCCAATGCATGGGTGGAATTTTTCGCCTCTAAATAGGTTTTTAAAATTGTCCTTAGCACGGGTTAGTGGATTAGTGGAGTGGTGGACCAGTGGACACCACCAGTGGAGTGGTGGAGAATAGTGTAAAGAGGTTCGAAATTTCACTGATGCCGGTGAGTCGCCCATTAGCTCAATTGGAAGAGCGCTGGCACGGATAGCCAGAGGTCGCGGGTTCGAATCCCGGCATGGGTGGAATTTTTATCCTCTAAATAGGTTTTTAAAATTGTCCTTAGCACGGGTTAGTGCATTAAAAATAAAAATAGTATAATCCCAGATTAACTTATTATTTGGGTCGACATAGAACGTTGATTATGAACATCACACTGCATATTCTCATTACCATTACCATTACCAAGTACCCCGCAGCCTAGACTACACTAGACACAAACACAGGCTAAAATTACATCACAACAATCTACAACGAAAAGTGTGCGTGAATTCACTTACCTGCAATGTGCTCGGTGCTAGAAAACATATTTTCTAGATAAGAGTTCCATCAAAATTCCATCGATTATGTAGCACAGTCGTATCAGCGGAAACACTGGCTAGTTGCTAGAGAGTTGAGAAAGGTCATGGTGTTTTCAGAGCGCACGCGATTGACGGGGCTGACGCTTTGGCTGTCGATGTTGGGCGCGGCGCGGGCGCAGTCAATGGTGGCCGACGACGACACGCCGCCCTTCAGGACGCTCTACAAATGGAAGAATATCGACTTCGTCTTCCCGAGTCCAAAGCATCGACGCAATGCTATCGCCACCGGGTAAGTAGTGTGCTTGTTCGGCGGAGCGTGGAAAATTACATAGGGTCAAACCAGGACTTTAAAACATAAATTGGAAACAATCGGATAAATTGACTACCCAATAACTAAAGGAGCAGATGAATTTAAAATGCACAAGTTCTTCATTTACAACCGAACATTGGAGTAAATAAGTCTTTTACCCAAGATAATTGTGCTTTTCATTATGCATTTCAGGAAATTAATTATAAACAAAATTCAAACGGTATATTTATAAATCCCCATCAATGGGGATTTGCAATGAGGATTAGTGGAATTACCCCTTAAAACACTCCATCAACGCTCATTAAATTAGCCTGTGATGGAGGCTAAATGTAACCACAGATTAGGAATAAATGTAACCACAGATTAAAAAAAACGCCTCAAGGAGTGTTTTAGTGAAATCGCGTTTTTTTTACAACTGAAAATCAGATTTTATTTCGGTAAATGTTTTGCCCAAATCTATGTTTTTAAACGTTTTAAAATGGAAAAAACCTTGTAAAATTTATTTCCCTTGAGTGTCTAAATAAACGTTTATTCTGCATAAACGTTATCGGTATCTTTTTTAAATTAACTTAAAAGTTTTATCTTTTCACAGCTTCAAAGGACCGTACTTTTACTTATTTTAGTCTTTTACTTATTTTAGTAAATGGTTTTACTTCAACTCGATAGTTGAAATGAAAACCCTTTCTAAAGGGTCAGATCCACGGACGGACGTACAACAAAGTGATCCTATAAGGGTTCCGTTAGGTTTCTTCTGAGGTACGGAACCCTAAAAAACTTATTACATAATAGTTTTTTGATTGAATTCTACAAGTTTACTTAAACGCTTCATACATAAGGCGTTACGTTCAAGTTGTGACGTCATTGTTTGAGCCCGATTGGTATGGCACGTTTTTATGCCACGTAATTGTATTGAACTTCTGTCAGATTATATTTGAAAAGTCGTAGTGAAAAATAATTACAACGTTTATTTATCTTTTCAAATGGTCTGTCGAAATATATTATATTTTTAGAGCATGTTAACCATTTGGGTGTTTTAGGAATTGCGCATTTCTGAGAAGATGCACAAATATAATTATGTACCTAATTAATAAGTTAGATGACTCACGTCAACATTGATTAAAAAAATGTTCATGTGGTTAATTGTGAATCAATAGAATAATAAATCTTAGCAGTTTTAGCTCCCATGACTTTAAGGCAGGGCTTTACTAAATGTAAGTCTTTATACATGCACACTCAATTGTACAGTCTATTTATCTTTACAATTTTTGCTAAACAAGATTCTACCGGCAAGGTTGACTTTTTAGTAGGAAACCGAAGTAACCACTGGGGACACTATTTTAGATAACACGCTGCCAACTTTATAAACGAAATTCATGAACTTGAAAGAAAATATCGAGTTTCGGCAACAAATGACAATTTTGAGGTTATAAAAGTAAAAATACAAAAATATTTATTTCGTTATCAACTTAACATTAATTTTACACTGTGGTGGGGACTTCCTATTAAGTGTATAGACACCTGTGCCAGGATGCCCCGGAACAAGTAAGAATAAATAGACTGTAGCGCCAGCATGATCGCCAAGTGTACGAGGGGTCTCGACTGAAGTAATTAATGTACCTAGGTATCGATGTTTTCAGCCAGTACATCCCGGAGAACGTGCTGCCGCTGGGGCTGGAGGCGTGGGGCCCGCGCGTGTGGCTGACGCTGCCGAGCTGGCGGCGCGGCGTGCCGGCCACGCTGGCCACGGTCGCGCGGCACGGCGGCGGCGTGTCGCCCCCGCTGCTGCCTTACCCCGATTGGAAATTCCACAGAGCTTTCAGTAAGTTGTACAGTGTTTTCAGGGAGTTGTACAGACGTTTTAGTGAGTTCTACAGTGCTTTCTGTGAGTTATACAGTATTTTCGGTGAGTTGCACAGACAATTCAGTGAGTTCTACAGTGTTTTCAGTGATTTGTACAGACAGTTCAGTGATTTGTGCAGTGTTTTCAGTGAGTTGTACAGACGATTTAGTAAGTTGTACCGTGCTTTCAATGAGTTATACAGTGCTTTCAGTTATTGACACAGTATTTTCAGTGAATTGTATAGATGAATCAGTGAGTTGCACAGTGCTCTCAGTGAGTTACAAAGTGCTTTCAGTGAGTTATACAGACCTTTCAGTGCATTCTACAGTACTTTCAGTGAGTTGACAGCCTCGCTAGTCTAGCGGTCAATACGCTTGACTATAAAACAGAGACCGTGCGTTTGATTCCCACTGGATTACACATCACACTCGGTTTGAACAAAATAAGTGGCCTTTGTTTGGGAGTGTTTTCATATTTGTGATATTCTTGTTTGGTAATCATACAGCACAGGGTATCTTAGTTTGAGACCAGGATAAGGTTCTTATATCACAGTGCGTTAGCGCAATGGTAAAAATTAAAAGATCAGACAATTAAAAAACAACTTTTCCCAGGTCCGGGGAATTTACCTAGTCGATATGTCTTGCCGCCATCTAGCACGGAACACCATTCCCTGAGGCCACAGTTCCAGACTCAAAAAGTTCGCATCGATCGCATCTGAAGCCAGCACTTGGAATCGGATATTAATATTTGATACAACCTACAAGTTTAGAGTCTACAAAACGAGTCCAATAAAACCGGCCAAGTAGGAGTTGGACTCGCGAACTGAGGATTCTGTTTAGTCGACAGCACATAAACCGTTATGTGCATGCACTTTATTCAGTGACGTTACGGGCTACTTTGCAACTCAAATGTGAAGGTGGATGTGATTTCGACTGTACCAATACTATATAAATAATAAAACATAACAACAACATTTACAAATAGGCACACACATTGCTTCTGGCCCCACACTAGGATACCCTGTGTCGAGGGAACCAGAAACAACGAAATTACAAACATGTAAACATCCAAGACCTGGGGTTTTTTTTTGTCCCCAGCCGGGATTCGAACCCAGGACGGGACCTCTTGCACGGTAGGCAGATGCGCTAACGCAACGCCTCAGAGGTCGTCATATTAATGGTCGAAACCATTAGAGGAATAAGATTTCAAAGTGAAGTAAAAGTTTTTAATTATTACTGGCCACTAAATAACAAAATGGCATTCTTAACGAATGTTGGAAACAAAAGAAAATCAGCGTTTTTGGTAGTAGTTCTAAAAATTGTGACCAAAGTGACGCCAATGAATTTTTATAGCTTCGTAATTTCAGAAAACTTATTTTATTTGGTATTTCAAGTCTTCTCCGTGTTGTTAATGATTGAGTAACAACACGGAGTAACAACAACTCTCATGGGGATGTAGATCTTAATATTTCTCTGTGATGTTAAGTACCTATGTATTTTTTCAGTCAGTTCGGGATCCTTAGCGGGAGTTTTAGACATACTGGGCGGGATTTAAAAATAATAATAATTATTCATATACATATTACACAGATTTCGTTAGCCCTATACTATGTACAACTAAATGACTTGGGTTATAGGTGCTAACTCGACGATAGATTTAATACAATAAATACATAGATAACATCCAATACCCGAGATAAACTAGAAAAGTTCGTTACATAGTTTGACCCGGCCGGGGATCGAACCTGAGACCTTCGGTTTTACAGTAAGCGTGCCAAACCGCTGCGCCACCGAGGCCGTCGGTTTGGTTTATTTGGTTATTTGCTTGCTTATACTATTTATACGTACACGTAAAATAAAATAATGAGTTTTTAGTCGGTCTGCGCTAAAAAGCCTTCAAATTTAAAATTTTAATCAGGCTCGGCCTGTTTGGCCTATGTTTAAAGTATGCCTGCGTGATCGCCGAATAGGCCGTCAGTAGCCGCCGAGCTACACAGATAGTCTCTAACTTCATGGGTTTAAGGGTTGATTTAGACTGAAATAATGACGTCCACAGGTTGTCCGCCACGTTATTTACTTAACTTCTTAAATAACTTTCTACATAACTTCTTAAATATCGTAAAGATCTTAAATATTAAACAAAATACATATCTATTCCACTTTCTCTTGACTTCTTTGAATTAAGTAAGAAAAGGAATTAAGTGGTCTTTTTTACCAGAGACATTATTTTTTAACATAATGTCTTACTGTGATATTGTTTTATTTTCAGACACGCAGAACTGTACCGGACTAACTTCGGTATTTCGCATAAACATAGATTCTTGCGGAAGGCTCTGGGTGCTGGACTCGGGACAAATCAACTCCCAGGATCAACCAAAACAGATTTGCCCACCAAGCATAGTAGTATTTGACGTCAGGACTGATAAGCTTCTCGCACGATACACGATTCCTGCGAAATATGTTTTGCAGGATTCGTTGTTTTCGAACATAATAGTAGACACTAGGATGCCGGACTGTTCGGACTTGCATCTGTATATTGCAGACACGTGGCGTTTTGGCCTTCTAGTCTTCAGAGAAGTGGATGAACGATTTTGGCGGTTTTCTCATCACCTCTTCTTCCCTGACCCCATGGCTTCAAACTACACTTTACACGATGTGAACTTCCAATGGACTGACGGAATCTTTGGCTTAGCTCTTTCACCGATTGATCACAACAACGACCGTATTCTTTTCTTTCACCCCATGTCAAGTTACGGGGAGTTCAACGTTTCAACATCAGTTCTTCGAGATTACCGCCGTGTGAATAACAGCGCCCATGAATTCAAAGTACTCGGCGAGAGCCGAGGTCTCTATGGGCAATCTTCTGCTTCCGCTATTGACAGGCGAGGCGTGATGTTCTATGGACTGGTTAGTAGAGACAGTGTGGAATGCTGGGATGCAAGTAAGCCTTATGAGAGGAGAACTACCAGAACTGTAGCATCAAACTCTGAAACTCTGGTATTTCCAAATGACGTCAAAGTGGACCAAGAGGTGGAGCAGAGCGTGTGGGTCATATCAAATCGGCTACCGATGTTTCAGGCGGGACTTCTAAAGAAAGATGACTATAATTACAGGCTTTTGTACGTAAGCACGGAAGAGGCGGTGCGTGGAACGATTTGCGATCCTTCGGCGGTCTTACCCAATGACACAGACTACATTATTTTATAGAGTTATATCGTGCGTCATTCACTACGAACTGGAATTAAATTTATATATTTTCCTCGCCATATCTAATTTAAGTACATTTCTTAATTTGTGAAAATAAATTTGTGTTTTGTATAAAATTTATTTCGCTTTGTCGATCATTCCCGTTATCTACTCTCCAGACGTTAACAAAAGCGCCAATGGTTTGTGCAATGCCTTCCGTCTTTTTATATTTATTATTTATTTATTAATCTTACCTATTATATGCATTTTTTTTAATTTAGTATCCATGGTAGGGTAAATGCTTTCTCCCTTTTAGTTTATTCACTAAACAGAAAAGTTACACAATATTAGAACCTTCACATAAAGCCCATCAAAAAAGAGCGCTTGTTGCGCTCTTTTTTTTGACGAAGTTACAAAAATGTAACATTAGACTGGAACTAGCAAAACAAACAAACCAAAAATACTGCCCCGAGGCACCCTGATCAAAGGATCCCATGATGCTAACAGCGTTTCCCCGATGACCCGAAATTCTTTGCCCACGTATCTCCTAGAGCAATAACTCAGTCATAGATTATTTACTTTAAAGCCACAGGTTAGTAATTCTAAATCGAAATAAATATTACATTTACTTTTGACACCAGGGGAGCAGCAAAAACTGCATAGTGAAAATTTGCTCAGCTGCTAAATAACAATCTTCGTCAATGTCTTTATTTGTAAAGCTGTGGATACTCAAACTAGGGATTGTTTGCTTTACGTCTTGTAAAGGCGTTCCGCGATCATATCAATGAGTAGGAATTTCGTCGTTCCACTGTATATCTGACTGTCTGCTTAGCCTACGAAAAAATATATTTTGGAGCGTATTACGGTAGCCAGTAAGTGCTCAGCGCTTGAAATTGCCAAGCCGCGGTGGGCACGCGTGGTAATTATAAGTCCATACTATTGCTCCGAGATAAGGCCTGTGGCCAACAGTAGGAAGTTTATCTGCTGCCTTAATCATACCTAAAAAAATACGGTACCTACCTACTCTCTTTTTCTGAGAGAAGGCCCTGCAGTGTGATGTATAAAGGCTACATGAAAAAGACGCGTTTTAATTTACTGTAACTAAAGTTTGTATGGCTATAGTGCAGTCCCATAGCTTAGCAGCAAATAAACGAAAAAGACTAGGTAAATGTGAGTCGGCCTTACGCTAAGGACTCCGAACTGAAATAATAAAAATGTGAAATTAAAAATTACTAACAACCCGACTGCTAAGCATGAACTAGCAATCGGGTTTGCGCGACCAAACTAGGTAAACTAGATTTACAGTGAGTTTCTCGCTAAATGTTACATTGTTGAATTTGGGACGGCCTGCTTAGTAGTCTGGTTGTTGGTAATTTATTATTCCAGTTTTTAATTTTTTTCCTTTTAAGTGATTAGTCACAAGTGATTAGTTGTTTTTTTCAGGAAATCTGCTGTGATGATAGTTCATATTCAGAATCAGGCAGACGTTGGAAAGCCATCGAAATTCCGTTCCTATTCGTTCCGTCATTCCGTTTACCGTCAGAAAGCCGAGTTCGGCAGAGGACCTAGAGGGCGTGACAGTATTCTTCGTCCAGTTCTGTTTTCTATTCAGAGGCTAGAAAATTGAAATCTTCAATTTAGAAACCAGCGATTAGAGACGTAACTTAGTGCAGGGTGGGTTTCCGCATCTTTTGTTTGCTTTCCCTCAATGCAATGTTGATAATTCGAGGGTGTGGTGGGTGCGGCTGCGGTCTAGCATGTTTCTCGCATCATTACGACTGTTTCGGCCAAGCGAAACTCGAGCAATATAGAGTCGCGGCCTTGTGTACCGCAGACAGTCGTGTGAAATAAGTAAACATATCCGCACCGGTCAGTGGCTGGTGAAGACGTTTACCTGTGACTTTTTACAGTGGAGTTAAAAAACTCAATGACAACTTAAACAAATCAAACCAATTAGTTTGATCTTGGTAAGGTAAGTAAGATTACGTTTTACTATATTCCACTTTGGTCTACACGTAAGTATACTGACAGAAATCGTATTAAAACACGGGAAGTGATTATAACGCGGGCACACAACTAGATCATACCTACTCGTATTAGGAACATGGATTCCAATTTATTTGAAATATCTTAAATTAGCTAATTGTACATTAGTATGGAATACCACCGACCATTAATGTTTCGATTTTAAATTTTATTCGCTTTATCACCTTATTTGGTGACATTGAGAATTTGGTTTCTTATAAGTAGGAATTTAGATTGCAATCAGTGCTCTTTCAGTGAACTCATTTAAAAACAGACTAGAAAAACATTAAACAATTGCACGGAAGTGATAAACACTATTCAGCTTAAAGCTTGTGTATTCACTACTAACAATAATAATAGTACAGTGTCATAGGTATTTGTGATGGAAAGTACGTGAATTTTGGCTAGTACTGGAAAACGTTTAAGAGAGACTAGATCCTACTTCTAGAGTGATTACAAACTGCATTCACAGATTTTGGAAAAGTAGTACCTGCTTGTAGGTAAAGCAAGAAAAATGCTATTTTAAAATAATTATTATACAAGAGGGCTAAGTTGCTTTTTCATCTTGTGCTCTTTTGATTCTCTCGCTAACGCTCAGGATTCTAATTTTTCGCGTCCTTTGCTTGCTTATGTATAACAAATAACTATTTCATTACAAATACGAAAAGTAAGTGAAGTTGAAAGTAATATTTTTCATTTCTCATACTCGGAAAGTAGGTAGTGTTGTTTTGATCTAATTATTGGGTGGAAAATGCTGCTTCCCTCCATAGGGAGGGAAAAACTCATGCAAATCACTTCCCACCTAAGGGCGTGAATGAACTTTAAAAATAGAACTACTGTCAGTTGTGAAGAGTTTTTGTAATAAATAGGCTTTTAAAAAAAACTAATTAAAAAAATGCTGCGGACATGTGAGTTTCTAAACAGCCAGTGTGAATTTAGCGCAAACTTCTTTAAGCGGAATAAGCAGCAACAATTACGAGTTCCATATTTAAAATTTAAAAAGTCGACTTAAATTGGCGGGTACTAATCTGTTATAGTATCTATGACGGAATTAAAAAAAAATAGGTTATAATCGTGCAGTCGTGCACTAATCGTGTAATAATCTTTTATGCTAAGATTTGAATATTAAAAAACAGTTTTTATTTTCCTCATATTTGAAATGAAAAGTAGAGTGTTTAACACGGGTAAAAGAATCAATTCCTACTCGGACTATAGCCGCCCTCGCTGCGCTCGGGCGTCTAAATACCTTGGGAATTGATTCCTTTCTACCCTCGTTAAGCAGTCTACTATTTCAGCCCTAGGGAGAATCGTTTTCAAGTGACAGCTGTCAAATTACAAAAAAACGTAGTTCTATTTTATTATTTCTGTAGCACCATGTTTCAACTTTCTATAGAGCTAGGTACTCAATTACAGGGCGATGCAAAATTTAAATAGCATGAATTTAAGTATTAGTTAAAGAATTATTTTTTAACTGACTTTATTATAACTTGCTTTTAAAGAGGCAAGATGATCTTTATTTGTTCATCGAGTTGTAAAGTTTGTTTTATACTTTCCTTATATTTATAATGAAAGGCATAGTATTTACCTCGGGTTAAAAACTTACTTAGTCGGTTGATCTATGGGCGTGTTGGGATTAAATAAATTACTCGGCCCGAGGGTAACAATGAACAATTTTTTATGATAATGGAACCAGTCAGAGATAGATAAAAATCAAAAGACAATCTGCGTCCAACTAAGCTTTTAGTATAAAAGTTGTAAAACTGCAAGCAGCTTTTTTGGTAAAAAAAGAATAAGAAATTACACTTTTCTAGCTGTTACTTTATTTTTTTTAAATTGTATAATGCATTTTGTGATTCGTGCAAAAGTTAGATAGTTTATTGTAAGAAGGTTTTCCAGTTATCCATTCAAAATAATCACTCATCATTGTGCTAATTGATATGCGCATATGGATAAAAAACCCCTTCCATAATCTCTTCAGAAATCAGGAAACTTTGTCATATTGCAACAACCCGCTCTTAATTGCCTCGCCACCTTGTATGTTGGTGCCTATAAGTATAAACTATAATATGTTATTTGTAAGTATATGAAGTATGAGGTCACATGTACAGACCTTGATACATAAAATGGTGATAGTCTTTTTTTTATATTTTTAGGCAAAGCGTTAGGTAGGCGCCGATAAACTATTTTCCTGCTGTACAAAATTATGGACAAACCAGATGAAAAATAAAATAAATAATAAGTAGATACTACATTAATATAAAAGAACGACTACAAGATACGACGCATTAAAAAGTAGAGTTCAATGACTTTTTCATGCATCTTATAAACAGATCTTGACCAAGTTTACATCGGATTACCCTGGAAGTAACCCTTTTGTAACAAAAATAATAATGAATTAACAAGAATACCTATAGTACTTAACATCAACGCTGAACATACGAAAACGGAAAAAAAATAATGGGACCACGAGAAAACACTTTCATTAAAGTCAGTTAAAAAACATGTGCTCGTTTTTCTCTGCTAAGCTGACTAATTCCAGACCAACATGCTGTCCTCAAGGTTACTCTACGTAACGTTCATCGTCGCAAGCTGCGCTCATGCAAATGCGGATCCGAATAAGAAGGGCATTGGAACCTTGTACAGATGGAAACAAATCGACTTTGACTACCCTACACCGCAGGAGAGGCAAGCCGCTATGCAAAATGGGTAATTATTTTATATAATGTGTTATTGAAAAAACGTGAAAACATGCAAACCGTTTCAATAATTCATTGTATAGGTATTATTTATTTTTAAAGCAATCACAAATTATAAAGCAGTCAATTTGTATAAAAAGATAATTGGAATGTATAACTATAACTAATAACTAAAACTTCTTCGTAGAAGTGGTTTAATTACCGACAATGAAACGGTTCCCAGCCAGAGTAGTACAATATCCCGAGTGACGCGTTTTGTGGCGCTAAATGTCAGAATCTGATAATTAACGTATTAGACAGTCGCGAATTTGCGAGTCGTACAGCAGTCGTACTACCCAGGCAACTTCTATGTCTATGTAACTAGCGCGGTTTTGCTATGTAACTAGAGTTGGGTCGCGGGAATATATCCGAAAGGTATATTCTCGGGTATTTATTATTATTATTTTATTTTATTTTATTCGGGTAAATACCCGAATTGGGTATTTATGTGGGTAAATACGTTTTGGTAATAGTTTGGGCATAGTACGACTATATTTTCATCAAACTTATATACTCTGCAAGCTTTTTGAGTATGATCTAGACTTCAAATACTAAAATTGTAATTTTTGGCTACATAGTTCATATTGAAGAGAGTCTATCATAAAATGTAATTAAAATTGTTAGTTATTTGTTCAATATCATTGTCGTTTAATGTTTCTATATAATGAGCTTCAATTATGAAAAATACAATGGGGAGCTTGCATAAAAAAAAAACATTTAAGAGTGGCATTAGGTACAAATTATTTTAAAGCAGTAAATATAATACTTCAATCATAAATTAATAACATCAAATAATTTCTTGTATATTGAACCATAAGTAAATGACTTATTTGAGCAAACAGAAATTTTGTTATTTATCCTTTGTCAATGTTGCCATGTTTATAGTGAAATCAAATGATAATACAATAATGTAACATTTTTTTCTGACCCAATTGAAATATAATTCAATATTTATTCTTTACTAGGACTCCATCATTTGAGAATAACTTTTGAAATTTTGATTTTGAGTAACAAATGTTGATAAAGCGAAAAAGATCTGTCAGGATCATGGCAAGTGGCAAACGCTGATCTCTGCGTACGCGATACGGGCGTGTGTATATCTTACGGTATGTTATGTTTCAAAATTGATTAATTTGATTTTATTGAAATCAAATAAATTAATATTATATAATAAATTAATATGAATCATTCTAGGTAACTCATTTGTCGTACTCTGGGACAAAAAAGACCTGAGATTACATCCCTGTATACTAATCGAATAAGTAAAAGCTCAAATGGTCTACTGTTATCCGTTGAGGAGATCCTGTAACCACGTTCCTTTTCCCAGATCTAACTAACTAACCACCTTCCTTTGCCGTCATCAGATCTTATTACAAAGTTCTGCTAAAGATCTCAATAATACTGATTAAATTAAATAAGCCGAAAGTCAAATAGTTTCCTACTATCCGTTGTGGAGATCTTGTGTCTGAAGGATCTGATGATGGCACTAGAATGTAGGTACCTTGCTGAACCATGTTAAGAACTTGTCACCAAGTTTCAACAAAGATCTCATAAATACTAATCGAATAAGTACAAACTCAAATGGTCTGCTGCTATCCGTTGAGGAGATCCCATACACACCTTCCAGCGCTATCATGCTCCCCAAGTTTAAACAAAGATCTCATCAATACCGATCAAATAAGACCCTAACTAAAAGATTTTATTGTAAAAAACCAATTAAAAATATTTACTGTCAGTTTTCGTTAAATACTCAGTATAAACTGGTATTTATGGTTATTTACTCCCGGGCGCATAATTACTAAGTAAGAATCGTTAAGAATCTCTCAATGATTCAAGAAATAAGTCCATCACAAAAAAAGATATTTTATTGAAATATACTTATTTCGTTCTTTCGTCAAAAAAGAATGAAAGATATTGAATATAGTCCTCAGGCTCGTGAGTAAAAATGGATTTAACGGTAATGTAATCTATTTTAGCGAACGAAAACAATAAACGTATTTACCCTCATAAATACCTGTGGGAATATTCCCGCGAATCTACCCATTTCGGGTAAATACCCGGGTAGTATCAGAACTCTATATATAGTTACATATAGAGTTCTGATACTACCCTTTTTTCATCTACTTAATGAGATGATTTATACAGCGTCCAGTGTCATCTTCACTCACACTAGATGGGTGAAGGGACCACTCCGACGCTGTAGTAACGCGTATGTAACTAGCGCGTTGTATTATTCTATCGAACTCTTCCATTAAGCTCTAACAAGATTAGGTAAGTAGTTTACCTGTTTTTGTTTTACAATAAAATATTTTTTATATCAGTCACCAAATATTTTTAATATTTTTCTGACTTGATTCTGACATGACTGTAACTGTATGACTGCATAAGTGTTGCCTATAGCTCAGCTCTACTTGTCCCAACAGTCCACTTCTGCACCGTTCACTGCTACACACCCACCGATATCCGATTACATATCATTACGCGAATGTTAACTGTTAACTAATCAGTGTCGTAACTGGCAACCCAGGCAATATCTGCCCGAGAACGTAATACCACTGGGCGTGGAGCGGTGGCGCGAGCGCGTGTTCGTGAGCACACCGCGCTGGAAGCGCGGCGTGCCCGCCACGCTCTCCGCTCTGCCCGTGGCCGCGCAGACCGACTCGCCGCTACTAAAGCCCTACCCTGACTGGGCGTGGCACAACGCAGGTGAGGAAATTCTTACATTCACAGACACAGACGCTGGTAGACACAGATACTGTAGTATAAACACTACGGTAAAATTAAGAAAGACAGCAAGAAACTTGAGCTATTTGAGTTGTAGTGCTACCAAAGGATGTTGAGAATAATTTGTGTCTATGGAGTCACGATTATGGAAGTCTTAAGTCTCATCGTTCCCAAGAGCTATTGTTGACCATAAAAAAGAAGAAAATTAGTTATTATATGTTGCGACGCGAAGTTCGGAAGCACTTGCGACACAAGTCCATTCCCATATTGTCAGTGACTTTTCCCATCATTACGAGTTGTAAGGGACTTTATTTGAGTTCTTGGGGTGTAATAAGTTGGAGACAAAATGTTATATATTTTTTCAGCTAACTGCACCGGCTTCATCTCAGCATTCCGCATGAACATCGACCATTGCGGCAGGATGTGGGTGCTGGACTCGGGCGGTGTGGAGGCGTTCGAGACACCACGGCAGCTGTGCCCGCCCACGCTGTACGCTATCGACCTCGCCACCGACACCGTCGTTGGCCGCTACCCGATTCCCGATCAATTCGTTCTACAGAACTCCCTCATCACAAACATTTTAGTTGATTCACGGGACGCACGCTGCAGAGACCTGCACATCTACATCGCCGACGCATGGCGTTTCGGTATGATAGTCTTCAGAGCGGACGACGCGGCCTTCTGGAGGTTCTCCCACTACTCCTTCTACCCAGAACCACTTCTCTCCAACTACACCCTGCACGGTCTCAATTACCAGTGGACCGACGGGCTATTCGGGATGTCTTTGGGCAAATACGTCTTAGGAGATCGGCCTCTGTTTTATCATTCTATGTCAAGTGCACTTGAATTCGTGGTGATGACGTCCGTGTTGCGCGACCCGAGACGCGTCAGTGACTCCGTGAGCGAGTTCAAGTTGTTGGGAGAGAGCCGCGGCGCCGCAGGCCAGGTGTCGGCTGCCGCGGTCGACCGCAGAGGTGTCATGTTCTATGCCCTCGTTTCACGAGACAGTATCGGGTGCTGGGACACACGAAAAGATTACACCAATGCAAACCTCGGGGTCGTTGCTTGCAACAACAAAACTCTAATATTCCCTAACGACTTGAGAATAGATCATGAGATACCACAGACTGTTTGGTTCATCACCAATCGGTTACCGATGTATCAGTTCAACCTTATCAAACCTGACGAGTACAATTATCGCATTATGTACCTGGATCCAGAGAGAACTGTAACAGGCACAGTGTGCGACTCCACAGTACCATAAGTCCTAAATATAAACACACATATTGAATATATTTTTATTTCTTATGTTTTGCAATTTTACAGTAATATTAAAAGTATAAAACGACAATGACTTGTTTTATTAAGAGGATTCAGGGTGATCAAGATGAAATGCGGACGGGGCAACAATTCTTATTCTGGGGCCTTACATTTTATCAACGTAGTCTAAGATTAATTATTTGACCACGATTCTCAGATTACATTTTAAGTTATTGCATTTTGGATTCACTTTTACTTTTATTTTCTTTGTCATTTGAAGACAAGTCAGATAATCCCACTTCAGAGGTGACTCTTGTAACAGTAACGTCAGCGTTGGAGGGATTCCTACTAGGCGTATGAATGGTGGTATAACTTTCGTGTTCGTATTTCATTATTTGAAGTTCTTTCGGTTGTTCCCTTTGAGATCCTGAGGGAGGGGGTATTATAGTAATGGACTTTGTTTTTGTAACTTTGGTTCTTGTTATTGTTTTTGATTTTACCGTATGTAGAGCATTAGCCCGAGGTATAAAAGGTTTTTTCTGTGACGGAGTTGCAATCTTGCATGTTCTTCTGCATTTTACCTCGCCCAGCATACTATCAACAGTTTTTCTCGGTGATTTGCTTTGTGTATTAGTGGAACTTACTTGTCTACTGAGATTTTTACTTATATGTGTATTGTTTGTTGGGGCAGTAGTTGGAGTTCTTTTCTGCGTTGTTAAGTGCACAGACTTACTCTGGTGTTGGTTAAAATCTTTGTTAGAGTGTGTTGGTACATCAGTAGCAGGCAAATATGAAGCGGAATCGGAGCCTCTTGTCTTTTTAAATAAGTAAGGATAATTTCTCAAAAACGTAGCTGTGTTTTCTTTGGAACTTCCAACAGTGTTTTGAGGAGATTCGGTAAACATTGGTGGGATAGACAAGTTGTTACTGTACTCATTCTTTGAGGGCATATCTGGGACAGATGAAGCACTCAACAGCAGAACTGGATCGATTCCTTTTTTGCTTAAGAAAGAGCCTATTTTTAACATCATTAATATAAATTGTTCTAAAATCCGGTCAGCATTGCGAGGAACTACGAGATCGATTCCATCCGTTTCAGAAGTTAGTTCCGCCAACAACCGATTAAAAGGGACTGCACTTGGCACTTGAGTGTTGCTTAATGGTTCAATATTGTCAGCCGAGGGAATGGGGTTTGTTTCACTTAAAAAAGCTGGGCTGGATGGTAATGTTGCTAACGCTGGAATACTTTCTTCATTGTAGCTGTAACAAGATAATCTCATAAACTCATCATATCATATCATCATCATCGTATCATCGTAAACTAAGGCATTTACTTATGTTTTCCTTTAAAACACTTACTAATTAGTAATCAGTTTTTTTCGAACTTGATCTTCATCAAGCAAAGACTTGGTACGTCTTCTGCGTACTGCTAGTTCCAACCCGAAATCTGAACCTTCCGTCTTGTGAACCGAGGCAAATGATTTGTATGACCACGAGTTCTTTAAAGAATTATAGTAACTGGAACCAAAGAAATTCTACTAATTTAAAAGAGTAAGATAGCGTTGAAATCATAGGCGTACTTAGCATGTAGCTATGAAATAAATAAATAAAGTACCGACGGTTTGTCACCGAATGCTCAAGGATAGTAAAATAGATTTGGTACCTGAACATAAGCATCCACATGTAAAAGGAAGGCATGATGGAGACAAACTTGACGACGACAAACCGAATGCAGGGCGGGCGCGCGGGCCCCAGCAGCACGCACACGCCCAGACCCATGGCGAGGCTTAGCAGCTCACACAGCAGCTTGCGGATTGCGGCCAGCAGGAGCCAAGGGAGCACCAGGTTGGGACGCTCTTCCTGAGTGATATAAGTTTAGTAATGTACTGATTATCAAAGTATCGGTGCACCTTAATCACGACATGGCAGCGTTTCCTTTTCACACTTGGATCGACAGACATGACAAGGGGTGACTATTTTGATAACCTTGCGATAATAGGCGTGGCTACGTGAGAGGAGAGATAACGATAGTGTTGTTATCTCATTTTTGGATAGTGTGATTAAAAATAATTGTTAGTATTGAAGTGGAGAAATAGTAGCGAAAGGAAAGAAAGATTGAACTCTAGTTAGTTAATTAGACCTAAGATTTCCGCACTTGGCCTCATGCCTGGGCCATTGTACGTAACAAAGCTGTGAGTTTACTCTAGCCAGCCTCTCTTTCCAGAAAGCCAACAGTGCACTGATGTCACGGCGGGCCTCCTGAAGGGACCCCACGTCAGTTGCTTTTCCACACCTTCACGTGGTCACGTGGTGGGCTCATCAAAGCGGGCTATCCTATGTCCCATGTAGTAGAAATGCCTGTTCAGTGAGCAGTAGCTTATAAGGATTGCCATGGCTTGACGTGGCAGATGTAGCTGGCTACGTGAAGGACGCTTCAAGATTGTTGGTAAAGCCTCCCTGGCTTGTCTACATTTGCTTCACGTTCTTCAAAGTTCAGTATGCTGGCTTTCCGTTCAGATTAAACTCTATAGCACGGTTATTTTAGCAAGAGGACTGAATAACAATTTCCCACTCACTTAAACGCAATGTAGTCGTTTATTAGAAGACAATTTTGCGTGAAAAAGAGGAAAATAGTTGTCCAGTCCGTTTCGTTAATTAACAATGTTATATATGATTGAATAAAATAGAGGTACGATTGGTACTAGTGGCCATAGTGTTATCTGTAGTTTAAGTACGTTATATACCAGGAACACAGGGTACAGCAAGACGATGTATGCAGCTAGGAAGACGTAAAGAGTGAAGCATTGCACCAACATAACGCCGGAGATCATCGTCCGCAGCACGCGCTGCACCGGCAGCGTTAGTTCGCGCGGCATCGTCATCTGCCATACCTGTATTACGGACGTGGATAAGAGCTGTTTTACGGTTATCTCGATTACAATTCTTGAAACACTTCGGTTAGAGTTTGTGTTTGTTTTCAAAATTTGTTCAATGTCTTTTTTCTCTACTTGATGTTCATCCTAATATTAGGATTTATTTTTTGTGAAACTCGAACCGGTCCTTAAATTATTGCCGTACACCAAAATATTGTCGTATAATGCCTGTACGACATCTCTATCAGAAAACTGTAAAATCACAAAATTTTAATTGAATACAACAAAATAAAAATACAAAGTTACGCATTTTATAGGTAAACTACGCGTCCCTTTAAAGGATCCAGTCCGGCTCTAAGAGATAATAAGCCCTCCTTATCACTCTGCGCGTGCCCACAGCGGATTATCGATTTGAAGTGCTGAAGTATGTGAACACCTCAGAGCAGATGCATACCTGCTGTCCAAACGATGTTTTCCAATACGTCAACCAATCCGTAAATGGAAGGAAAACATTGGCTGAAGCAAGATTCATTCATAACTGCGAGTCATGCGACCTTTGACTCACCGAGACCGTGGCATTATTAGTTGAGTTGACAATGACATTATAGGTAACATGGAAAGACCAACTTTGGCAATACCTAGTGGAGTCCAGAATCCCAGTTGAAAGCGTATTAGTTAATTTTTTTACCGTTTTAAATGAAAAGATGGGGGGATGTGCAGATCACTTTTCCTTATGTATGAACATTGTTATTATTTCTATATGCAATCATGACGTATTTAATTGCATGGAACTATGAAAGCTACTTCGATGCGGCTATGCAATTCAAGAAAATGTTAGTGATTTGTAACGTGTAATTAATTGATTAACGAAGAATGAGGCCGAACGTTATGGAACGAGCGTTGAAGCAATCACACGGTACCTGCCAAAAAAAAATCTAATGAAAAACAATAAAATGTTTTTGTGGCTTTATTTCGGAATTTTTCTTGAGTATGTTTTTTATTGTATAAGAGCAATGACACTCCAACCTTATCGCAAATTCCCTATTAATATTACCATACTTACTTATCATTGTAAAAATATAGAAGAGTTGTTTTAGTTTTTAGGGTTTCCTACTCAATAGGGGCTATTTACGCTGCCTCCGCAGTCTGTCTGTCCGTCTGTCTGACCAAATAGACGGACCAAGGACCGATCCGTCTTGGTACGAGTTAAAAACATAACACAATTTTTTTATGTAGCCTATAAACGACCCACTGCTGAGCACAGTCCTTTTCCCATAGAGAGATTATGGGCTTAATTAGCACGCGTGCCCACCGCGGATTGGCAATTTCAAGCGTTGAGGTATTTCAACTCCTCAGACACTCAGGTTTGTTTTTTTTTTCACAGAATACATGACGAATTTCACGTAGTTTTTATTGCTAGCGAATATAATTATATTAAGAAAGAAAACCGTGTAAGTTTTAACATAAAATATTTTTGTGTGATTTTAATATATGTAAATTCAACCAACTTTATATTTATTCATTTACATATTTGCTTCTTAGTTAATTAAAAAGGTATTAAAAACAAAAAATAGATTCCATAATATTAACATTATGGGCGACAAAGTTTAACCCGTAACGTCTATAGGTGCAATACTTACCTATCTCCTCGCTAGGATACCCTGTGTAGAGGAAACCATTAAAACGGATTTAATTTTGATTTTCCATTTTAGGAATATTTACATTACACAGTACATTTGTTGCGCACATTAGTCCAATTTCATGCCCTCTGCCAAAAACATTCTCTACCAATCAGTTAGAACTAGGGATAAAAAATACAAACGACATAATGAGAAAAAAGTTGTACGTACGTACGTTACGTTATAAACTCTTGTATGTCCCCACTGCTGGGGCACGGGTCTGTTCCTGCATTGCAGGAAGGTTAGGCCATACTCCACCACGGGGGCCAAGTCCGGGTTGGTGGAGGATTGTAAGACAGTGGCGGGCCTTACTGTCAGAAGTTCAATTCAATTTTGGTAATATGGCAACTAGCCGATGTCGACTATTTCTGCCAGAATCACGTCTTGACATTGGCACGACATGCGCATAATCATAATAGGGAGAAGTTATCAAGCCGCCTATAAGGCCTCTGACATGGCTTAACGACTGCCATTATATGACAGCCGGCACCAACGGCTTAACGTGCCTTGCGAAGCACGTAAAAAAGAAAAAAGAAGAAAAAAGTTGGGGGTATCACTTCTGAAAAATCCTTTTTCATTTCTCATACTCGGAAAGTAGTGTTGTTTTGATCTGATTATTGGGTGGAAAATGCTGCTTCTCTCCATAGGGAGGGAAAAACTCATTCAAATTACTTCCCACCCAAGGGCGGGAATGAACTTTAAAAATAGAACTACTGTCAGTTGTGAAGAGTTTTTGTAATAAATAGGCTTTTAAAAATAACTAATTAAAAAAAATGATGCGGCCATGTGAGTTTCTAAACAGCCAGTGTGAATTTAGCGCAAACTTCTTTAAGCGGAATAAGCCGCAACAATTACGAGGCGAGTTCCATATTAAAATTTTAAAAAGTCGACTTAAATTGGCGGGTACTAATCTGTTATAGTATCTGTGACGGAATTCAAAAAAATAGGTATTAATCGTGTAATAATCTTTTATGCTAAGATTTGAATATTAAAAATGAGTTTTTATTTTCCTCATATTCGAAATGAAAAGTAGAGTGTTTAACACGGGTAAAAGAATCAATTCCTACTCGGACTATACTCGCCCTCGCTGCGCTCGGGCGTCTAAATACCTCGGGAATTACTATTCATTTCTTATACTCGGAAAGTAGTGTTGTTTTGATCTGATTATTGGATGGACAATTCTGTTTCCGTCAGAAAAACTCATACAAATTACTTCCCACCTAAGGGCCGGAATGCACTTTAAAAATAGAACTACTGTCAGAGCTGTGAAGAGTTTTGTGTAATAAATAGGCTTTAAAAAAAATACTAATAAAAAAATGCTGCGGCCATGTGAGTTTCTAAACAGCCAGTGTGAACTTAGCGCAAACTTCTTTGAGCGGAATAAGCCGCAACAATTACGCGGTGAGTTCCATATTTAATATTTAAGAAGTCGACATAAATTGGCGGGTACTAATCTGTTATAGTACCTATCTGTGACGGAATTCAAAAAAATAGGTAATAATCTTTTATGCTAAGATTTGAATAGTAAAAATGAGTTTGTATTTTCCTCATATTCGAAAAGAAAAGTAGAGTGCCTAACACGGATAAAAGAATCAATTCCTAGTCGGACTATAGCCGGGCGGCTATAGTCCGATAGGAATTGATTCTTTCTACCCTTTTAACAATCTACTATTCTTTATGTTCTTTACTTTTCAGTAGCACTTACTTATGCTTTTGTCGTCAACAGACGTTGCAATTTCCGGGCTTTTCTTAATAAATTGATTCTTCGTATAAGGAGCCCTCCATATTTCATTGATCAATCCTTAAAAGTTCTATAGATTCATTGGCATAACTAGATCATCTACTTTTTTGTATCCTACATTACTTACAAAATCAAATATTATTTAATTCAATACTTAGTAAAATGTCTTCTGGGTAAAGTGTTTTAACCATATTCAGGAAATTGTTTACATCAGCTGCAGCTTTGTCTAGTACTAGGGTATTTTAAATAAGTTACGGAAAGAGTTCGGCAACTTTTCTGAGTTTACTATTTTTATAGAATTTTATTATGCCTTATTGCAGAACTCGTTTTCTGCGTTTTCGATAGATTCATTGGCATAAGTAGATCATCTACTTTTTTGTATCCTACATTACTTAAAAAATCAAATATTAATCGAATTTTACACGACAAAATCGAATTTTATTATGCCTTATTGCAGAACTCGCTATCATGACCCGGCGAGCCTTGTTTTGCCATATTATTATATAATTAGTCTACGACTTATTCTCACAGCTACCAAATATACACAAAAAAAAACATAGAAATCTGTGACGCCGTTTCGGAGGAGTTCGATTACAAAACACTGTGATGTGATATATCTTAAAAGAAGAAGAAGAAGATTATGGGCCGGTTTCTGAATTGAGAGTTTCACTAAGTAAATATGTAAATAACGCCGTGCCACGGCCTTTTCTGGGAAATTCGAAGAGACAGCACTACATATAACTATTTACTTAGCGAAATTCTCAATTCAGAAACTGGCCCTATACCTATATAGTAAGTTATATCTAGCACCTGTGAGTGATTACCCACCTGCTTGAGATTAGCATTGACTTTGAAGAGCGTAGCGTCGAATATAGTCCGCAGTAGACCAAGCAGTGTCCAGAGACATACCTCTGACTGCACGCTCATGCCTAAGTACGATAGAATGTTCAGCATTTTTGAATGTTGTATGTATACGTATAGAGCTTTGGAAGTTAACCCCCAAACATTTTGTTCAGATTTCTTGTAAGATTATGATGAGTAGTGGCTTTTTCTCAACTACATTTTGCTAATTATTTGATTTGTCGGCGGTTCTGGACTATTTGCACAGATTAGGATTATTTTGATTAGGTATTTCCCTTATTTTAGTCTCTGAATCTGACAGTCAGATTATAGTGGAGGTGAAACTTCACGAAATCGTCTTCATAGTACTGATTGTAGTATACCAACCTAAAGACAGGTATGTATGCATGAGTTTGAGATGGTATCAGGATCATGGAATTGCTGTTGATAAATTGATCATTGCCTGTCTTAGTTTGAAAAAGTGAACACTATTTCAATTTAGATGTTGTTAATGTACTGTAACAATAACTGTTATTTATTTAGTTAACCTACGCAATCCGTACAATACTTATAATATGAGAAATATACGTGGTGTTACAGAAATCACCGGTAAAACGAAAAGGGTTTTTTTTACTCGATAATAGAAACATTTTTTGTTATGAGAGCCTCTTCGAAATATTGGAAAACATTCGGTGATGCCACACTACAATTTGCAACGGTTCGCTGCTATCTTTAAGGTTTTTTTATATTTATCTTACATCTATCGATCCTGACCGCGGGATTAATTTAAAACGGGCGTTGGCGTCTCTACTATTAGGTTTTTTCTTTTGAGTCACAGATAAATTTTGTACCCGTGCATTGACCTCCATGATGCATGAATGATACCATGGAGGTGAGTGAGCGCTGCGAGTGAGCGCCATCATTTAAATTAATTCGTACTATCTATTATCATTTATCATGGACGCAGACAGAAACGAAACAGAACTTCAGTTGTGATCCTGACAAGGATCTTATTTTATTTTGGTTTATTAGGATTTAAAACAGGTAACAGTCTTAGTATAGGTAATATAATTGTAGTATATAGGTCGTAGAGGGAGTAAAACTAATATAGGTACTCGTTTTAAGCTAGATTTACACCCAAAGTATACTTCGGGTGTAAATCTAGCTTAAAACTGGCGCTCACTCGCAGCGCTCACTCACCTCCATGGTATCATTCATGCATCATGGAGGTTACATTACATGCACGTTAAAATACATAGACAAACTAAATAAGGTAGTCCTTACCTTACATACATATGGACATAGGTAAGACGCATACATAGGAAGGACATTGGACTAGGGCGCAGAAAAGAAGTTGTATAGATTTCGTATCCTCGCCCTTTGATTTATGCCTATGTATTGCACTGCTATTGTACATTTCGTATGTAAGTCAAATGAATGGAAGCCGCGTCATAGTTAGTTTTTCATGATCAGCTGGTAGGCACCTGTGGTTCAGAAACTAGCCAGATGGTGGCTTAGACAAAAAAAAACAGCGTCCACCTTCCAGTTCCACAAAATGCCATCTTTCTGCTACTTTGGAGACCATTGACCAAAATCCCTAGAAAATATAGAGTCAGTAGAGCATGTTTCTTCATAGCAACGTTTTACAAATCCCGAATAGTCGTGGACAGAGGCGTGCTACAGCAGGCGTTCCGAACGTGTAGGTATACGCCGCAGTTCGGCGTCATCGCCGTACGCCTCGCTACCTCATCGCTCGCTGCAGTGACTGAGTGAGTTGAGTAGTGTCAGTCAGATCCCGGTTGAGGACAGACCGCCCGCAGACGCGCCGTCCCGGTTCTACCTCGTACTGTGCTACAAATATTACGACTAAGCCTAAGGTTTCCCGCGCTTGTGCATCGAAAGAAAAATAAAGTTTTTTGTGACCTTGGATTCATAAGCTAAGCACAGCAGCGGGCGGCTTGCTCCATGCGACAGTAAACATTTGACGGTTCCAGCATTTATCAAAGGTAAACATTTGATTAGTTGTCGGAAACAACAAATGTTAATTCGTGCATTTTATGGCGGTTGGGTTTTAATGAGAATATTTATGAGTTTTCGGCGACCGGTTTCCGGCCTTGATTCAGTTTCAGACTGTTCCAATAGTGTGTAGGTAGGTGCGAGGCGTCCTTACCTTGAGCGGCCGAGGCGCGAGTTATTTTTAATAATTCCGTAAGTCGCCGCATCCCGTCTTAATCTACGTAAATAACTTTGCATCCTCGATGAAACATGAAATTAGGCCAATATGGTTAGAACATGTCGATAGTGTTGACAATAGAGTAAGAAATTTTCTAATAAAAAAACAAAATTCCTGTACAAATATTATGCAGACAAAACTTGATGAAAACAAGTTTTTTGGTCAGGTTTTCTCATTATCTAGAGACTGACACCAAAGTTGACAAACTAGCTATCAAGCAATACAATTTAATATATACAACAGATAGAATCTCCGCGTACGACATTGTCAACCAGCCAAGGTTGCCTCTGGATGTAAGATGAGAATGATGTCATACATACCTACCGCGATACGAGAGTCTTGCATTGCACTGCACACTCATTCTATGAAGAATTTGCATAATAATGAAGTTTTAATTCATGACCATGAATCATCCTAAAGGTGACCAAATGGGGAAACAAAATGACTAAACGATGTATAGGGCGGTGGGACACATTCACAAAATGACCACAAACCATAAGTACCCTTCGTTGGGTTGTCAATGGCAGTATCTATAGCAGTCTGGTAGGTGTCAGCCACCCACGAACCTTCCGGCGTGGGACCCGCCCGAGGTACATGTGGAGTACAAGTATCTGAGCCCAAACTGAGCCCACGCTAACACCAAAGCGATGGTTAATCAAATATTGTGCGTCGAGTATTCGGCACGCAGCTTGTTTGACTTTTTTTTGCTCTTGAATTGCACCTTTAAGTAAAGATCATTCTTTAACGCACACGAGGAAAAGTAATTTTTGTGTTACAAATATAAAGAAAGTACATTGGGAGGCCTTTTTCCTAATAGCAATTTCTTACAGACAACCTTGTGTTAGACAGTTGTGTAGGAGCAAAGTACTGCAGTTGTCAATAAAGTACTTCAGTTGATTCTTAAATGAGACCACATCCGGATATCTATACCAGGGATATCTTGACACAATCTAAATATCCAACCACTATTCACATAATAATATTCACTATTTTTCATCAGTAATAGGATCTATTATCGCTTAGCAGGCCCATGCTTGTACGTGAGAACGCGCAATTCAAATACTCCCCATGTTTCCCTTTATGGTGGTGACAGTTGTGTCTCGGTGCAACACCATCCATCCTACTTTTCCCGTACTTTCTCGGAAAATGTACCTAGTGTGCCTACTATCTACTATCTCTTTTATGCAAGTCCATAATATAGTTTATGCCACACCTGGCATTAAAGTGGCTTTTTCCGCACGCTGCGCGTACGCTGCGCGTAAAAAGCCGCTTTATTACACAACACGGGAGGTAATAAAGAAAGCTCTCGATCGCATATTTACGTCCCTCGCTTGCAGCTCGGGCCGCAAACTTCTGCGATCTCGGCCTTTCTTTGTATTACCACCCTAGTTGTATAATGTACTATTAATTTATAACATATTTGCTCGTAAAGTGGTTGTAATTACACAAATTTCAATATCGTAATGTATCTCATTGCGTACTTGTGCGATAATGTAATGTAAAAGGCTCGTGTTTTTTTTAAAATAAAGTTTTAAGATACTCCGTCTAAAAATGAACGATACTTTTAAAAATCTTAGCAAAGAGGTTTTATGTCAAGAAAGTGGTCAATATTTTATGAATAAAATTAACTTTGGGAAATAAAATATAACAAATAAATATTTAATTCTTTAATTTAATTAATTTTGACAATAAATTACAACCATTTATCTGTAACAAAAACACAAAAATATTAATTTTTTTTTATTAGTAATACTGGCTGTTATTGTACCTTTGCCTAAAAAAAAAAAGTTGATGCGCGCGCATCGCTTATTTGTGGACAAGTAAAAATAAATCCGCGCGCTTTTTCTTTTCGATGTATTGTTTTTATTTGAAAATGTCGTCAAGAAGTGATGATAACAAAGCCAGAGTTTTATTAATTTCCTCGTAAATATGTTATAAAACGTCGTATGACATACGTGCGCTTTGAAAATTACAGCCTATGCTTCCTCCTTATAGCCCTCGCCCTAGTAATATCGCCTCGGCTGTAATTTTCAACTTACCGCACTTATATCATAATGTACTATTATCTACCTACTATACCTATATACTCGTATTAGATAGCTCCTCTAAAGGGTGTTCATGTTGGTAGGTACAGAGAACAGCAAGTGAACCGTTTCACGCGTGTACTCTACTTAGTTACGTTAACTGTGCAATAAAAATGTAAAGGTGGACATGCTGTCGACTGTTCATAATATAAGGAATATACAGTTGTTGCTTAAGCCGTAAAAATACTTACGTCATTATTATATGGTATTAACGGATGGAACTAAACGTAATGTACATAAAAGTACTTAATTACAAGTGACCTTTGTAACTCACCGTGATCGGAAGAAGACCAACGTGTAAAAATATTAAACAGAGTCAAAATAGATATGTTCCTAATACATAGATACTCAGATATTTTTGAGCTGAAAGTTGGAAACGTTTATTAGCGTGAACATCGTGAACTAATTAGACAGGTGCAGGCTTACAAATTACCAAATGTAACAAAGCCACTCTAATTAAAGAACAGTACAAATGGAAGAACGGTACCAATCAATGAATGAGTTCAGTTTACAGTACTAGAGAAAACTTAAATTAGGCCAAGTTTGAGTCGGACTCGGGCACTTTGGGTTCCGTACCAGAACGCTATGTCGAGTCCAGTGATAGAGCTAATATACATTTAAACTGATAGTGCAGTTAGTAAAGTAAAGTATTTTATCGTATGACATACGTGCGCTTTGAAAATTACAGCCTCTGCTTCCTTATAGCCCTCGCCGATGGCTCGGGCTAGTAATATCGCCTCGGCTGTAATTTTCAACTTACCGCACTTATATCATAAATGTACTATTAAGCCACACCTGGCAATAAAGTGGCTTTTTCCGCACGCTGCGCGTACGCTGCGCGTAAAAAGCCGCTTTCTGGCCAAGTGTAAACATAAAAAGATGTACACAACACGGGAGGTAACAAAGAAAGCTCTCGATCGCATATTTACGTCCCTCGCTTGCAGCTCGGGCCGCAAACTTCTGCGATCTCGGCCTTTCTTTGTATTACCACCCTAGTTGTGTAATGTACTATTACAACACATTTAATTTTGCTCGTAAAGGGTCTCTTTGTTCACCAATTTGAATATCGTATGCTGCTGTGTGGTGTCGGCCTAGAGAATAGCACCATCCCAATTCTTCCAGCAGGTGTTACGACACCTAAGGGATTAAAGGACACAAACGGAGGGGTGGGCAGCAGCGCCCCCTGCAGTACAATTCCACCGAACTACGATCCCCTACCCGCGTGCCCAGCGTGGGGATTATGGGCATTACCCCCTATGATAGCACAATGTGGCGCTCTTTAGGGGAGGGCTATGTCCAGCAGTGGACTAGTATAGCCTGACGACGAGTATTGTATTGTATCTCATTACGTACTTGTGCGTTATTGTAATATAAAACGCACCAGTTTCTTTTTAAAACGTAAAACGCACAGTTTATCAAGATGCTCAGTCTAAAGCGAACGTTACTTTTTTTAAATCTTAGCAAATAATTTTTATATTGAAAAGTAGTCAACGGTTTATGAATAAAATTCACTTTGGAAGATAAAATATAATAAATAAAATGTAATTCTTTAATTTAATTAATTTAGAACATACATTACAACCTTTTATCTGTAACAAAACACAAAAACAATAATTAATTTATTAGAGATACTGCCTGTTTTTGTGCCTTTGCACTTAAAAAAAGCGCTGATGCGCCGCATCGCTAATTTGTAAGTAAATATTATTTTTCTTTTCGCTGTATTGTTTTATTTATTTCCTCGCTACAAGTTGAGGGAAAGCATCCAATAAATTTTTATACCCTTGAGTGTACAGATATAAGTTTTTTCGCGGCATTTTTTTACATTAACTTAGAAGTTTGATTTTTTAATAGCTTCAAGATACTGGAGACTAATTTCAATTCGGTACCTCCACGCGTTCACGAGATAATGTGTCTTAGATAGACGGACGAACGAATAATAAAGTGATCCTATAAAGGTTCCTTTTTTTCCTTCTGAGGCACGGAACTCTAAAAATGGTTTTACTAGTGCGCGAAATTCAGATTATTTTCATATCTACCATTTATCGAAATATTTATTTTCATGATAATAACATTAATTTATTATGGAACTCTCTTTACCCGATCTACCACAGTTGCAGTTGCAGCCTTCAGTAAAACATTGTCCTACATTAAAATTTCCGTTCTATTTAACAGATATGTCTTCAATCTATTATTATCAAACAGCGCCACCGCAAAGCAAAACAGCCGAGGAATGGCGCATTTTTAATGGAATCCTGAATAAATTAGATATATACATGTATAAAAGTCTTTACTTAATTGATGTTAGCCTTGGTGTGAGGTCTATGACCATGTTTGGTTTTTGCTAACGATAAGCGTTCCGCGAAATGACTCTAACATTGGCATTGACTTTGACTACGCGCAGTTGATTCATAGCGACTTCATCAATGAAATTATTTTCCAGGAAACTCAGAGACTTTGATGACTGTATATGTATATGACGGTCTACGGTTAAAAGACTGACGTGTAACCCGAAAGCTACGCATCGAAAAAGTCAACTTATACATGTGATTGTAATGCACGCACGCGTCACTTTCATAGCGTTCTCTGTTTTAGATTGTCTGAGTGAGTAAGTAAATCAAGTTCGGACTTCAAGCATTTCCCCTTAACTTAACTGCGAATCCTTTTCATATTAGGATCGAAAACATTAGGAATACGTCGGCATTTAGTGAACACAATAATAGGCTTTTTGGTTGTAGAGTACTTATATAAGCTTTTTATATAATAAAAGCTGTACTAATCGAAAATTTACAACTTATTGGATTTTTTACTAATTAGTTAGGTATAATCCTTCAGTCTTAATTCGTTATACAGGGTGTCCCAAAAATCAACGTCAAGCCGAAAACGGTTGATAGGCCAAGTGGTGACAGTTATCAGAAAAATATTTAAAAAGTGTAAGTTAAGTATATACTTTTAAAATTATTGGCATTAAAAAAAACTTTTAAACATATTTTTTTTGTGAGTGGTGTAACCCTCAACCCGAGGGTTACACCTTTTAATTTAATTAATTTTTAATTAATTTTAATTTAATTTTAATCTAATTTTTAAAGTACTTAACTTAGATTTTTTTTATTATTTTTCTGATAACTGTCACCACCTGGCCTATCAACCGTTTTCGGCTTGACGTTGATTTTTGGGACACTCTGTATTTTGCCTATAATTTAAGTGGGTAGGTACTCTACATATTGAGTGCCTTTTTTAACCGACTTCACAAAAACCGGAGGATTTTCAATTCGACGCCTGTATTTTTTTAGTTGTACATAGTAATATTTAAAGCATTACGTCATAGGCGCATGCAGGCGCGTGCTCTGTCTACGATGACGAACAAAGGAATAAAGAAATGTAATCAATTACTGCTGCTTTAACTTTGTTCCATTATTACTTAGAAAAATCAAAGAATGAAATTAAAGTTTCAGAAATAGCAGAATTTAAATAACAGTTTAAAACAAGTTAAAGTATTTAAAAAGTAAAAAACAATAAAAGTACTTAAAAACGAGGCAAGTGGCAAAAACAAATGTGTAAAGTACACTTTGTGCCAAAAAGGATTATTTAGATGACATTGATGTCTGAAATTAAAGCCAGCATGAGTCCTATGTTTTATAATAACTAATTAAACTCTGTTAATTAAGGACTTTGAAAAGATTATGTTTGGAGTTTTTTTTGTCCATTTTTCTCTAAAATGATCTAGATTTTGAAATGGACATCTACTTTATTTTGTAATGTTCAATAGGTCACAGTTTCTGTATAATTTTGAATAAAATACTTTGTTTATCTTGGCTTAAGTAAGATACAGCCATGAGTTTATCTTTATGTACCTATGTCTAATTATTTAAACCGGCCAAGTGCGCGACGAGTCTCGCGCAATGTAGGGTTCCATAGAGGGCCTGCTTTACACAAATATTAACTTCATCAAAATAATTTTCAATTAAATTTGAACGAAACTTTCCTTTTAGTTTAGTTTCTATTAAGTTGGTAGACGTTAACTAATAAAATCTACTTAGTTGCGATATTTATCCTTTTAACTTCATTACTCATTAGTATTAAGCTCGCCTTTGTCAAATATGCTTATTGTGCAATAAAGAATTTTCTAATCTAATCTAACTTCATTATACGTGTATTTACTAGTAAGTCACTGATGTTTTTCACATTTCTGACAACAGTTTAGCCGGGAGAGGGGACAAGGAGAAACTCTACTGACAAAAATTGCACTCTCAAACCAATAAAAAAATTATTATTATACACTAATAATATGTTTAAAATACCAATTCAACGATACCTCACACTATGTGGTAGCCGAAAAAAAAATCATCCCTCTTTTTGGTGTAAGGGTGTGACCCTAATGAAAAAATCATCCAAGATTTTATTTCACCCTTTTATCGAAACCATTTATTTTTATAATAAAATGACAACTATCAACTTTCTAGTACTAACGGTCTCTGAGCTAAGCCACGAACAGACAGACAGGACACTGACAAACAGTAAGGATTCCTTGTAGATTACGGACCGTAAAAATAGTAGTAAAGCATAACTCTACATTTAAACAGCTACACATACGAATATATCATCTGTCCCACCTTTTCATTGCCTATGTCAGTGTGCTAGCTTGCAAAGAACTCGTGCAAGGTCTCTGTTAATTACTCAGCCAGTTCAGTTCGTATTAACCTAACCATTCATTAACATGGTTTGGCCTTCATTAAAGATTTTCACTTACAAGTCTGTGTAATATTTTAGTACAGTTTCTTTGTGATTTACATCTTCGCCGAAATCTTTCTGAAACTGATATCAGTACTATTATATAATTTTACGGTGAATATTTTTTTATTTCATGCAATACTGTTTTTCAACAGTTTTCAGCATAAAATCTTATTTGATGGAACATGACACGAATAGGCGTTACTTATCGTATCATCAATTACTTAGAACAACACTACAAGCACTGCAGTAAATTGAAAGTGGGTTGAATCGAGTATCAAGCACTTTACTGAAACATCTGGACTCAAGCGAGAGCTTCTATTGCACTTATAAAGAGTAACAGTATCTTGACAACGAACAATATCTTGAACGATAAACATTACATTTCTGACCTGTTGGGTAAGAAGCGTTGCAGTGTAGCATTACTGTATTTGATAAATAACGTTGGATGAAATTCAGAGCTGAAACCGTATGCAAATAGTATCACAATTAACTACTTACTAGTTCTATGCCTAGAACTAATGGGTATTGAGATTTCATTTCAGTAGCTAAGTTATTTTATCTTGTGTTTTGAGGACCATACTGTTAGGTGTAAACCAGACAACAAGGAAGCGGTCTACAATAGCAGAAACTCATGAGCGAGAGAGTGTTTTTGTTAGTTTAAAAATAGTGACGTTGACCTTCTCCCGTTTAATGACCGATGCACTCAAGACCACAACTAAAGAGTGTGCCAAGTTCTTACACACTGCGTGCTACATCTATTATTATTAATACTTTATTGCACCATAAAATCGTACAATGCGGCGAACTTAATGCCATAAGCATTTTCTACCAGTCAACCGCAGGAGGCAACGAAAAAGTTGGCAGGCGTGCAAAAAAAAGGAAAAAGAAAAAAACTATAGTAAAATGGTGTAGTTAAATAAACTTACACATATAATACACTAAACATATATATTAAAATAAGAGTATATATATATATATATATATACATCACATTACATACAAATACATAAACATCACTATAAAATACATATGAAATGTACACAATGTAAGAAACAAGGAATACCATATAATTTACCATACATATGAAATCTAAATGTAATGAATAGGGAGGACATACATCGTAAAGACTCTTCACATAAGGAGTGGCTAAGGGAGTTTGGGGTAGCACTTCTCGAGGAAGTGTTCCCAGGCAAGAGCTTTGAGAGAATTCCGAGATGGGGCTTTACGGACAGAGACGGACGGCTGAGACGCAGAAAGAGCTAGAGATGAAACCAGTATGGTGAGAGGGTGTATAAAGAAGATCTATCTTATACGTACGATACTAGCTAGCTCGCCAAGCGTTGTTTTGACGTATTAATTTATTAACCAACGGCCTATTCTCAAACCTAAGAAACATACACAAAAAAAATCATAACAATCGGTGAAGCCGTTTCGGAGGCGTTCGATAACGATATAAAAATATCGTTATCGAACTCCTCCGATATTTATCGATATTTCTTTATTTTAAATATCCTATCGATTTTTAAATAGTAGATTTACATATCTGCGTAAAATATTTATTTCACTTACTAAACTTACTGTTTTGTCACATTTTGTATGATCCTTGTTGGTCGAATAATTAATTAATTGATTACAGAAAAAAACTGATAAAAGATAATTAATTATTGATATTAAAACAAAACTGAACCTATTTTCTAACTTAAGTAAAGTATTTGAGCCAGATCGCTGTCGGGCGGCAACGGACCAAGAAGGCTGGCGGCATTGCCTCGCTGTATGGCGAAGCTTAACCTTTAACAAAGTAAGCACCGGCCCTTGGGTCTCCTAAAGAGTCGACCAGGCGCGACGAGTTTTCCTTAATGAGGAGTTGCGCCTCCAGGCCCTAATGGCCCCAGAGTCTACACCCCGAAAGGCACATATATATAGCCTTGCCTGCATATTTGTGCCTATTTATTCTACATACATATTGTGTTTTGATTACTTGCGTTATACTTTATTGATGCCACTTTTCCCTTTCACAGACACACTATCTCCTGCCATAGTTTACGGACATGGTGTGTTCGTGTAGTTATATGTATAAGATATACTTTACTAGCATTACTAGATTACTCCAGCATTCTCCTCACGTCCTGTCCTCCGTTAGGTCAGATAAAACTGTACAAGTTGATCGTGCTAGCGAACGTGTTTGTTTTATTTTAACTACCTAGTACTTATGTGTACTGCTGAGAATCTGCGATCAATCTACCACTACTGTAGAAGAGGTAGGTTACATTATAAAAGCCAAATAATGTTTCACGATGAATATTGAATAAACGCAATGCGCGTTATGGTATTGTGTGTATTTATAATTTATTAAATTGTAATCAGATTTGACTACATCGATATCAACCCTTGTATGTCCCCACTGCTGGGGCACAGGTCTCTTCCTGCATCGCAGGAAGGTTAGGCCATACTTCACCACGGGGGCAAAGTCCGGGTTGGTGGAGGATTGTAAGACAGTGGCGGGTCTTACTGTCAGAAGTTATCAAGCCGCCTATAAGGCCTCATGGCTTAACGACGGCCATTACATGACAGCCGGCACCAACGGCTTAACGTGCCTTGCGAAGCACGGAAGCACTCGGAAAAAATGCCACTGGCGGTAGTCACGGGACGGTCACCCATCCCGCACCTGACCGCGCCTGTTGTTGCTTAACGCAAGTGATTGATTCCAATCACTCGGTTTGACTAGGCCACGAGCGCTTCTACGCTTCTGACTACATAGTACAGTCTATTTATTCTTACTTGTCCAATTTAGTAAACAAGATTCTATATAAATAGATAAATATAAATAGGTTTTTAAATTTGTTCCTTAGCACGGGTTAGTGCATTAAAAATAAAAATAGTGTAATCATGTGGGTACAGTGATATCGTTCCGATGTTAAACCTAACTGCAAAGTAGGTAGTCGGGGCTGTAAGTAATGCAATTTGCTTAAGTCAGATGTCGCTGCCTGTACGTAATACAGAGAATATTGTAAAGAGGTTCGAAATTTCACTGATGTCGTGAGTCGCCCATTGGCTCAATTGTTAGAGCGCTGGTACGGATAGCCAGAGGTTGCGGGTTCGAATCCCGGCATGGGTGAAATTTTTAGCCTCTAAATAGGTTTTTAAATTTGTTCCTTAGCACGGGTTAGTGCATTAAAAATAAAAATAGTGTAATCATGTGGGTACAGTGATATCGTTCCGATGTTAAACCTAACTGCAAAGTAGGTAGTCGGGGCTGTAAGTAATGCAATTTGCTTAAGTCAGATGTCGCTGCCTGTACGTAATACAGAGAATATTGTAAAGAGGTTCGAAATTTCACTGATGTCGTGAGTCGCCCATTGGCTCAATTGTTAGAGCGCTGGTACGGATAGCCAGAGGTTGCGGGTTCGAATCCCGGCATGGGTGAAATTTTTAGCCTCTAAATAGGTTTTTTAAATTTGTTCCTTAGCACGGGTTAGTGCATTAAAAATAAAAATAGTGTAATCATGTGGGTACAGTGATATCGTTCCGATGTTAAACCTAACTGCAAAGTAGGTAGTCGGGGCTGTAAGTAATGCAATTTGCTTAAGTCAGATGTCGCTGCCTGTACGTAATACAGAGAATATTGTAAAGAGGTTCGAAATTTCACTGATGTCGTGAGTCGCCCATTGGCTCAATTGTTAGAGCGCTGGTACGGATAGCCAGAGGTTGCGGGTTCGAATCCCGGCATGGGTGAAATTTTTAGCCTCTAAATAGGTTTTTAAATTTGTTCCTTAGCACGGGTTAGTGCATTAAAAATAAAAATAGTGTAAACAAGATTCTAACCATAAAATTGAGATTATATGCCTAAACTAGACCTTTTCTCGCAAATTCATGAACTATGTTTATAAAATTGGCAGCGTGTTATCTATAAAAGTGTTCCAGGTTACTTCATTTATGGAAATATGGCAGTTTTGGACTAAAAAGTCACAGTTTAAGGGTAGAATCTTGTTTACTAAATTGGATAAGTAAGAATAAATAGAAACCTATTTAGAGGCTAAAAATTTCACACGTGCCGGGATTCGAACCCGCAACCTCTGGCTATCCGTGCCAGCGCTCTACCAATTGAGCCAATGGGCGACTCACCGGCATCAGTGAAATTTCGAACCTCTTTACACTATTCTCTGTATTACGTACAGGCAGCGACATCTGGCTTAAGCAAATTGCATCACTTACAGCCCCGACTACCTACTTTGCAGTCAGGTTTTACATCGGAACGATATCACTGTACCCACATGATTATACTATTTTTATTTTTAATGCACTAACCCATGCTAAGGACAAATTTAAAAACCCATTTAGAGGCTTAAATTTCATCCATGCCGGGATTCGAATCCGCAACCTCTGGCTATCCGTGCCAGCGCTCTACCAATTGAGCCAATGGGCGACTCACCGGCATCAGTGAAATTTCGAACCTCTTTACAGAGAAGGCCTTTGCCCTACAGTGGGCCGTACATGGGCTACGTCATTTAAATAACGGGTTGTTATTTTTATAACGATTGCCCTTTGAATATTTACATGTAATTAGGTAATCAAAAGTTAGAACAAGAAAAAAATATGCGTTATACTCGTAGGTACGTCTACGTCTGATAAGTCCTTTTAATATTTCCTACTATATATAAAAAAAACAACCGTTTAATCGCGTCGTCTCTACACTGGAGGTTCTTTAGTATTTCTTAATGATTCGCGATACTCATACATAGTCATACTTATACTAAACGGGTCAAATCGCGATTATTTATTAGGTAAAACGTCGGGTAGACTCACCCGAAACCACGGCAACTGTAACGCTGCCGAAACGTCGGGAAATAAGGTAATTACGTTTTACCTAATAAATAATCGCGATTTGACCCGTTTTATATATAACTATGGAGGTTCTTTATCTAAGTAGGTACTTAGTTTAGACAAAGTGTTTAAACAAAATTCAACCCTATTAAATTGTGTTTACTGTCAACAAATTCTTCGGTTTGGATTTTTAGGTCTTACGACATCAAAACGGGAAAACTTCTAAACTAATGTGAGACCTTAAATCTCATGCCATATTTAGAAAAGGTGAATGCACTATCTGCGTCGGGTGTAACCCCAGAAGCCACACATGCATGACATCTGTAAGCCTCATTTACACGCAGCTCCACACGCTGCCACTTCGCAGCACTAACAAGCACAAACCTTGCAAGCGCACCCATAAAACGGCAATAAATCTTGCCCCTTGCAAAATGTCGGTTTCACTTTAAGATCCGCGTGCGCGAACCTTACTTTGATTTCGTGGTGGCAGAATAAGAGAAACGATATGTGGGTATAATGTGAATGAGTTGACAAGTTTTTAATTTATTTTTAACATGAGTCTCGTGGGTAGGCTTGATAAACTAACTACACGTGTAAATAAACATTCTAAGACAAAGCGGGATTCAAACCCGCGGGATTCAATACCATACATGCCAGTCAGTGCTCTTACAATATAAGCATTTTTTTTTCTATGTTTATCACACTTATTTGCCTTGGCATGGTGAGCATTCCATGCCAAGGCTTTTAAAAGCTAAGCTATGAATGGGAATCAAACCCGCACCTTAGCATAAGGCGCGGTTTTGATTCCTGTTTTGTCCTAGAATGCTTTGTCCTTTATTTACACGTATTGTAATTTTTTTCATGAGACTCATGTTAAAAATAAATTTAAAACTTCTCAACATATTACCCGGCCCGATTTCTTTTTGTATTAAACAAATTTTAATTTATCGAGTTGAGAAGTGTTCACATTGGGGTAGTGCATAGCAGGCGCAATCTCAGTGAATCGAAGAAGAATGTAACCGTGGAGTGACATCTGTTGTGGCCGGTGACCATCAAGCGCGTCGTTTGCGCAATAACTACTTTGGTACAAAGCTGCCGCGCGCCGCCCGCTGAGTTGTGGCCAGGCATGACGACAACACTCGTTTGTTCTTTTATTACCAGCGAAGTAACTAGTACACGAAAGCTTTATTGTATGACATCGGGTGACAGATCCGACAGATCGGGTGCAAATTTACTAACACCCTACCCAAAAGCTACGTATTCTCAGCATCTCATTTTTGGAATGGAAATTGACGGATTAGGACATGTTAAGTCACACTTTTTTTGAATATTTTTGCATATATGCATCTATCAGTAATGCAAAACTGAACATTAAATGTTGCCACGGATCCAGTATCAATAAGAATCCGTGGAAAAAAAATTTCTTTCCACGGATCCTTATTGATACTGGAATGCTTCCTTGTAGAAATCCCATATTTTCATCGTGCAATTGGGATTACAAGCATTGCGTTGGTTTATGCTTAAAACCGGCGCTATACGACAACAAGGCTGAAGCCCGATGCATAGTAATATTATTGATATTTTACCGTTTTTAAAAAAAACACAATTGCCTGACAAATTGTAAAATCAACCAAAAGCGGTAGAGTCGTCCATAAAAACATAACCACCTAATTCGCCCACTCTGAATCGAGATGAATGCTACAGATTTTAATGACCTTATGGTGGCGAGGGGTCATTCTAAATGGTGACTTAGAAGCCGTCCTGCCAAGTGTTTTATTTTCTACTTCTATTAGTTTTTAAAAGACCTAAGAATTTTATTTTATTCGAGAAAACAAACAGTTATTCGATAAACATTATAGTAACTTATCATTAGTATTAACGTTAATTAAATTTGCAACCAGCAGCGTTTTCTACAGTTAAGTAGTAGAAGCAACCCTAATTATAGTAACCCTAGTACATTAGGTATAATGTACAAGACACGACACGAAACGTAATATTTTCACGGCCACGTAAAAGCTCAACAAATTAACTCTACCTTATAAAACAAGGCGCAGAGGTGTGCCCTTTAGTTCGCTAGTGGGGTTGGTGGGATGTTTGCAGCTCTAATGGTCGAAGGCACTTTGTATTAGCCCGGTATACGTAGAGCTAGAAACGTTACAGAAATGGGTCAGGCCAATGTCATGCGAGGGTTACGCTCTAGTTCCTGATTTGATAGCAGCAATTGGCGTATGAGTCCCTCCAATAAGTACCTAGATACAGTTGATTTTCTCGCGGCAGGATACATTGAACAAAACCAAAAAAATAGACAGGGAACGCTTTATCTATAATATAAAAATGAATCGCTGAATGTGTTGGTAAGCGCAAATCTCGAGAGCAGCTGAACCAGCTGATTTCGCTAATTCTTTTTTTAGAATACTCCTTAAAGTACGAGGATGGTTCTTACGGGGAGAAAAAAAAAAAATTAAAGAATCCACTGTTAGGCGGTACGAAGTTCGCTGGGTTAGCTAGTTATATATAAAAAAGGAAATTAGGACTACTTTCTTCTTACTTCTAAATGAGCTAGATTTTAAAATGGATACTTAGTTTGAATTGTAACGTTCATTACGCCGCAGTTTCTGCGCTACTTTGAATAAAACCTTTTCAGTTAGTTTCATTTTTCTTTTCAAATAGGTACAATAATTAAAACTTTCATATAAAAAAATTACATTATTTTAATTTTTAATTTTCATATACTGAATTAAAAGTATGACTATTCATTATAATATAATACATAATATGTGTTGGTATCAACTGGAGGTCAGATTAATGACTAACAAGACAGATTAACGAGAAACCGAATGCTAAGGAAAGCATGTGGAATGTGTTCAAAGGGAAAAACATGTTTTATCTAAAGATAATTAGCTTATCTCCATCATCCATGTAATTAAAGTAACGAAAATCTTAAAACTGCAAAAACCAAATAAATAAAAAATTAAAGTTTAAAATAATATGTAGGTACCTACATATGAATATTATATTTATAAAAATACTATTCCCCCAAAGCACTCTTTAGAGGCAATTTATTGAATCTGTGGTTACATTTTTCCCTTTAAAATCTCCAGCGCAGACTATTTTAGATAGCATTTTTGGCGTGTTAGCGCGTACTTAACTATTGAGTTTTTATAAATAAGGCCGTATTTATTAAAACAACTTCCAAACGCAGTTCAAAATGTCTTACCCTTAACGTTAACTATTTAAGCTCCACTTGATGAGTGTTTTAGAGGCATCGTGTCTTCAAATAATACCGTGAGTTGTGTGTGACGCATGTGGTAAGGAACGAAGTAAATGGATGGGCTAATGATTAAAGGCAAGAAGAGCATTGAAGCGCAACTTACCGATCTCTGTGGGCGAGAACAAAAGTGGGAATAATGGATCAATTGTTTGAAGCTAATTCCGTGACTCCGGCGGTTGATGGCTTCGCCACGCTGCCCTCAATAGAGCCATACAATGCGTCCTATCATAAATCTTTGCTTGGATTTCAGAACAGACTAGATATAGGATATGAGTTCAAGTAAATAGTTACCTATACTGTACGCATAGACTTAAGGAATTAATATAGAACGATCGCTGTTGACTGGTATAATAACAGGTACAATTTTGGAAGGGGTTAAATATTTGTAACAATAATTTATATTACATATTTGGGAAAAGAAATACTTACGGAAATATCGTTGAAAATTACCTTTTTGTACATAATATCAACGTTAACGTTGTAGTGGAAGAAACCCAGATGAAATAAATAAATTGTTTTCACCAATACAACAACATTTAACAGTTCGTTCCAAAGAAATTAGACTAATACTACTACTACTACAAGTGTTCTAAACCAGGTTACCTTAATGTATCCTGCTTAAGGTATATTTACATTTCTTTACAATGCACAGAATTTTCATACAGTATAACCACTTAAACGTCTACGTATAACTACAGCTACTTATAAAAAAGTAGCGTTGTACGTCCACGTAACTATAGTTACTTCGCGGACTGCAGTCAGTAAAATCGATTTTTTTTTAATGGAAACTTTCAAATAACTTCTCGAATCGGCTGTTACAATAATCTGTGTTAAATCTTGATTTCATAGCCAAGCCTCCGAACAAAAAAAAAGCTTCGGTGTCAAAACAAAAATAATAATTATACAAATAAATTTTCTTCATAACTGAATGGGCTATACTAAAACTTTTCATAGTAGAACCCAGAAGTACCGGTCGATTTCTAGTCAAGTGGTACAAAAACGCTCCAGACGTCACAACGTGACGCCTCAAGAAGACTTAGGCAGAGCAAGAAGACTTTATCAATTGACTTATCACGTAAAATTATGTTAGTAGAAAAAACCTTATTAGAAAAAGTTGCATCGGCTTTTTGGCATCTTTTGAAACATTTACATTTTCAGTTTATACTTTTACAATTTACCAAAAAAAAATATATTTTTGGTTTTAATTTTCATTGAGTTTTCTTTATGTATTCTGTGGTGTAAAAACAATGTCACTCCAATGTAAGTTTATAGCAAGTTTACCCATTGACCTAAAATGTTGGTTAGCGGCAATTGAAACATCGGTTGCGCAGTGATGTTATGCGGAAGCGTTTGAAAGCGACCATCGAATTAGCCGAATTTATTGACCAATGCCCTTCCTCTCGGGAATGCATGGAACAGCGAGCGTATTGCACAGATTCTATATTAGCATCGGCAATTTGGTAACAGCAAGGCCGATAGGTAGAATTAATTCCACACTTTTCATTTTCTCGTGGGCGTGGTGTGAGTCGAAACGACGTTAGTACAATGTATTTTTAAACATCAATAAAGAGCGCATAGTTTCACCAATGCTTAGCGGATCCCGCTATATAGCGGGTAAACGGATGTTTAGGTTAATCGGTATTTTTTTTCTTGGTGAACATGGTCCGTAAGGGCACAAGCTCCTTTAGGGTTCTACCCACTTATTTCTCATCGTAGCCCGGTACAGGAAAAAAATCTATTTTACTACGACCAGATTAGCCCGGTACAGCAAAAAATTATATTCGTAGTAAATTTACGTTTATTCAAAATATAGTACAGAATACTTTTTGTTGCATTAGCCTTACGTTTTACCATTAGGATTTTTTTCCATTAGGAAACCAAATACAAAAGTCTTTTTTTTATTAATCCGAAGATGAAATTCCTAATTGTTCAATTGTTATTGATGCTAGTTAAAACACATGAGTGAGCTGGTTCACATGTAGGTATCACAGTTAACAATTGCCTAAGAAACGTAGCAAATAGTAAAATGGTCACTGACTATCCTTCTGGGATGCAGACGCGAGTGTTTTTTTCTCTGAGGTATAGGTGTACTACTTATGTAATTAAAAATTAAAAAAAATGTGAATTAGGCAATGTACTTAGTGAAATATACGTATTTTTTATGATAGGTATTTCTCACTTAATTGTTAACAAAATCCGTTGAAACTATTCGTAGTAGATAATAGACACCACCATAAGTAGATTACATAAATTACCAACACACCATAGCTTATAATTTATTAACGTTTTGTAAAAATATTCGCGACTTAAAAATATATATTTCTTGACGATCAATGTATAATTACTTATTACATTGTTCTTACTTTACGTATTATGAAAAATAAAACTTAAGCACATCTCATTGCTCCTACGCTTTCACTATAGTGAGAGTCAGAAATACGTATTTTTCATTGCATCCCCGAAATCGCTCCAGATATAAAGTGTCACATGGGTTAATGAGTCCCCCACGTGTGGAGCAGAAATAACTCGAAGCTGTTAGAGTTCATCGTCGTTTGGAAAAAAACGAATAAACCGTCTGCGTTACCGCTACGGCCGTTAATTATGCACGCGGAAGCAGGCGCGTAGCGCGTTATCTCATTCATAGCTCATACCGACTACAGGGCGACTTCGATTTCTTCGACGTTATTAATTGGATTATACTATTTTTATTTTTAATGCAGTAACCCGTGCTAAGGACAATTTTAAAAACCTATTTAGAGGCTAAAACGTAATACAGAGAATAGTGCAAAGAGGTTCGTTTCACTGATGCCGGTGAGTCGCCCATTAGCTCAGTTGGAAAGAGCGCTGGCACGGATAGCCAGAGGTCGCGGGTTCGAATCCCGGCATGGGTGGAATTTTAAGCCTCTAAATAGGTTATTAATTGGACTCAGTAAATGTCCATGACTTAGAAAGGGGCGTCAATATCAGGACGAAAATTTATTAAAATCGAAAAAAAATTATTAAAATGTGTCGCCCGTTTTATGGTCAGCGCCGCGATAACCGAATCATTCTTTCACTTGTTTAAGCATATCAAACGACAGAAACATACACATTTAACATCTTCTTCTTCAGGCTATATTATGTAGTCCACTGCTGAACATAATGACTACCATCATTACCCCTCAATGATGGTACAACCATTTAACATAATAGAAACATATTCAGCGCTGCAGAACTTTCTATCACTTTAAATTTTGATTCAGTTTCGAAACTGAAGGGTCTAATCACGAATACTTACGTACTGTTAATTTTTGAAAAATACTCTTTATAGTACATTTTTGCCTTTGCTTATAATGGTATCTGGGACATTTATTTCTTAGATGGAGAATGAACAATGTAAAGAATATTCCATCAAAATATTGCTATTTCAAAATCACGTTGTAGTATTTTACTACGGCTTGCACGTAATACGAGTAATGCGGTGGCTGAAATAAAAAAAACTAAAAAAATAGGTGGATTATACTGACGTATACATATTTGCTAGAGCTCGCCATAAAGCGGAAGCACAGATACGATGCGTACAACTTATATCATGCCGTCTTTCCTGTCTTCCAGAAGACATGCAGAGCCGACTCCGATAAAGGCAACCGTGAAGTCAGCATCTGGTATTCGAGATTCGCTAACCCTAAAGAATATAGACAAGAGGGTCCAAAATGAAGCGGCTTCAAACATGCTGCTGCTGCGCGTCGACGCGCACCGGCACGATGATCATCGCCGTGCTGGGCGTGCTGCTGTCGATCGCCACTATCGTGCTCATGTGGACCACGGAGCACAAGGTTACATTCAGCACCTTCATATTCCAATGGGACCAGTATGACAGTGAGTATCGTCTTGATCACTTCTTGATAGGGATGTAGAGTCATTTTAAATAGCTGCAGAAAATGTGTCGCGAATCTGCGATGTCTTCCAAATATACAATACTCGTATCTGGATTACAACTACTATTAACAAGGGATCCAAAACCTGTTGTGCAAAGCAATTTAAATATGGTCATAAAACAGATTCATACATAATATGTATTTGTTTATGGACATGAATATAACATAACAGTAAAATCACACCAAAGCTCTACAATATAATATCTGAGCACTACCCGTCAAACATCTATATTTATAAACATATCTATGAAGCGCTTGTGGCCTAGTCGAACCGAATGATTGGAATCAATCACTTGAGCAACAACAGGCGCGGTCAGGTGGAGGATGGGTGTCCGTCCCGCGACACCGCTAGTGGCATTTTTCCGAGCGTTCCCATGCTTTGCAAGGCACGCTAAGCCTTTGGTGCCGGCTGTCATGTACTGGCAGTAGTTAAGCCATGTTTAAGGCCTTATGGGCGGCTTCTGACAGTAAGGCCCGCCACTGTCTTACAATCCTCCACCAACCCGGTCTTGGCCCCCGTGGTGGAGTATGGCCTGACCTTCCTGTGATGCAGGAAGAGACCCATGCCCTAGCAGTGGGGACATACAAGGCTTGATATTGATATCGTAGTGTATAGACTCTATTGAACAACAATGCATTTTAGAGACTCGACCCCCCCCCCGTCACTTGCATGAGTAATATACACGGGCGACTTTGCAACTTTAAGTTTTTCTTTTATTATGTTTTCTTCTCATTTCAGTTCCAAGGATCATCGTGACAGTAAACCTCTGCTTCACGATTTTGATTTGCATACTACTCCTTGTAGCCGTAAAAAAGGTAAACGAAGCTAACAAATTTTACTTCATTATCTCAATGTATTGTTTTCAATTTCAACTAATGTTCCCGTTTTCTTAATTTCATGCTGTGCAGAAATCAGATAAGGTGGGACCCGGCAAATGCAATCAATGGTTTATTGTATGTTCATATGTACTTGCATTTATGTGTCGTGAAATATGCACGGGTGTAACCAACCTAGACATACGTACATATTACGTTCACTTACGACATTTCAGTTACACTTGCACAAGACCGTATAAGACAAAAGCACTACTCTAAAATTGTAACTCTTATATACTTTTGTCGTACAGACCATAGCTAGATTGTATCATCGTGGTAGAGCATGTAACCTTTGTAGCACAAAATTTAACTTTTAATTTGAATGTACCTACTTAGTTCAACTTAGGTTAATGTATCTAAATCACATTTGGTAGAACGGAGGATAATCTAAGTCAAGCATGAGTTTTTAGCAACCCACCGTCCTGACCAACTCAAAATATTTACAATGTTATTCACAGTTACCAAAAAGTATCTTTATTTTATTTCCGCATAAACTGAATTTACTACTATATTTTGTCAAGAAACGATATTCATTTCAACTTGAGCCGAGCTAATACAAAATCTTAACTAATACAATACTGAATCATGGGCACTGATCATTGCATCAACTGTCAATCACGCTACTATATTATAGAAAAAGCCACAAGATATAAATAAAAAGAAATACTAGTATTTACTTTGATATGGAACAAAAGTAAATTCTCAATGATAATAATGGGGAAGAGGCTTGATATTCTGATAGATAATTATGCTCAAAACAAAGTGATGTGCAAACCAAGAGATCTGTCTCGAATTCCATTGCAATCACTCGAATTCCAAAGAATACAAACAAATAAAGTAATCTAATACAAATTATATCTTCTGTCTAGTGCCGCCAAACTGATAACACTCATGTTTAACAAAGGACAGATACCATAACATAGCTGGTAAAAAAAAGGAAATGTCATTACCACAACATAGCACGTTTCTGGTTCATCTTCTCAGTATGCATCACACTGGCCTGCAAAATTAAGTATCACAAGTACTTTTTAAGTGCAGAAGGTACCTATACTTTCGAAATAAAAAGAACTCGAAAATGAGTCTATTTTGTGTATTAAATCTCCATAGTAGGTAACCTTCTTTTAAAACATGGCTGAAAAAAAAACTATTTTTTTTGGGTAGTTTAGGATAAAACAAAATTAAAACACTAAGTACTTAGTTTTGCAGTGTAGATGGTAAACGACGTTCGCCATAGCGCTTTACGGAGCTCGCTGATTGTTATTCAGGATTCACCACACACACAGGGCTCAGTAGTCGCGTCATTCGGGGGGACTCCTTTCATGCATCACGTTTCTAATCTGATTATAGACTCCTGTTTGAACAATCTCTGTGTCCCCATCCAGCGACGGTCTTGGATGATGCTGCCGTGGGTGGTACTGGGCATTGTGCTGGCCATCGGGCTGCTGATCTCAATCCTGCACACCTCTATTACATTCTACCTGCACGACGGCGAGAACCGCGAGGGCTACAACTACACGCATATGGCCACTATCATACTCGTTGGCGGACTTCTCTACTTGGGTACGTTTTTTTACATCATTTCTAAATATGTATTACTAATTATAAACTAAATCTAAATACTAACAAGACAAACCTAAATATATGTATAAATTAATTAATTTAAAACACGACCTAAAAGCCAATTACTGGTACGTTTTGATTTTAAGTAAAACTTCCGAAAGGTTACTCTCCCTCTGCGTTTAGACGCGGTGGTTTGGGTGAAGAGCAAAGAGAGTGCAGACGAGTCAGGGAAAGATCTGTATCTGAACGTAAAAATAAATTCAGAAACTTGAACGTGATCAACTTCTTGCAATGATTTATACCACAGAAAATCTAGAACGACAGCAAACAGAGGATAGTAAGTTAAATAATGGGGAACTTGCATCAAAATAACATTTATGTGGCATTGCTTTATACTACAGACGCCATAGAAAACTCACGATTTGAAATATTTTTAATGAAACATTTTTTTACCATAAGGCCAGCTACTGTAAAACAAACCTCCACCAACCCGAACTTGGCCCTCATGGTGGAGTATGGCTTAACCTTCCTTAGGGAAGACAGGAACAGACCCGTACCCCAGTAGTGGTGACACACAAGGGTTGATATGAATATTCTTTTTAGGTTTCTCGTGGTCCACGAAATGGTGAAATAAAAATGCTCCACTTTTAACTCTCTTTTTAGTAAATAAATATCTTTATCTTATTTGTAAAAAAAACGAAAACTAATAAAAAACATATACGAATTCGTTTTTTTGTTGAATTCTAAATATTTTCTAAAAAGGATGTAGATACATAAGGAGCTATTTTGTGAAATAACTCGAATATATCAATATTCGAATAAGCGCCCCACGTAATAAAGTATTACGTTCAAGTTGAGACGTCGTACTTTGAGTCCGATTTGTATGGCGCGTTTTTTAGACGACGTGACTAGAATGACTTTTCGACAAGTCACATTATGACAATTATTATGCTTAGAGGAAAAATTCATCCCGTTCGTTTATCTTTAAATATAAAGATCCGATTATATAATTTTCTTTGCAAGTCGCACAAAAAATTACATAATCGGATTAGGTTTCATTAATATACTCGTACTCAATTAATGTTCCATGTTTCATACGACCTTTGGAAGTCACAATAGGTTACTAAGATTAGTTTATTTGTCTGCCCACAGCTCTCTACCTGTATCTATGGGTGGTAGTGTTCAGTCACTATCTGGACACACGTGACGAGGAGGAGCGCGGCCGCTACCGCAAGGCACCCTATCGACGATAAGCTGATTTCATAAGGCGCCCTACAAATATAAACCATATTTTATAAGGCACCCTAACGATGTTAACCAGATTTTATATTGCACTCTACTTATGATAAACCGGATTGTAAAGGTTAATCTGAGTTTATAAGAGCCTACTGACGATAAGTGCCTATAGCCTGATTGGTAATGCCCTACCGAATCATTAGGGGTCAGAAAACGATAAACTAACTCTGCAATGCGTCCGACCAAATGGTTAACTGATATCGACTAAATGGCGATGACCATTAAAACGATAGAATTAGGCAGCTACTGATGATAAATTAATCTCACAACGCGCCCTACTGATGATAAACTGAGCACTTAAGACGCCCTACCGAATTACGAGCTGACGAGCAGTGCCTTACTTACTTTAGCTGTTCTCATAAGAAGACCTACCGAACTATGAGCTGTTTCCGTAAGGCGCCCTACCGAAAATCAGCTGATCCTGCAAGGTGTCCTACTAAAGCTGAGTATTCATATCGGTAGGCGCCAACTAAACCTAGGTGCCTTATTAAAGAAAGTGCAATATGGAAGTACCGAACTGCTTCCTGGTTTGCCAAGGTAACATTATAATTATTTTAGTGTCTCTATTGTGACATAAGTAAAAACAGTAATTGTTGATTTTACAATGTTAATTCTCTGATATATATCTAAGGTATCTAACTGATTATAAAAAAATACTTATAAAGAGCGTTGATCTGAATGATATATACTCGTACCTATATATGACATGTTTCTCAAAATCTGAATAAATTGCGAATAACTTCTGGCAATAATAAAAGATTTACGTTCCACAAATATACCTGTTGGTAGATGGTATCTATCCAGAAAGTATAAAACAGTTTTATCCGTGGTTGAATAGGTTTAATAATTCAATTAATACTCTACTCGTTAATAATGTGATTTCGACTACTTATAGGAAAATACGGTAGCTCTATTTAAGTGACTAGGTTTTTATTGAAATCATATTTTACTACAGGATCCGGCCGTGCACGCTTAGGAATGCCGATGACGTTTTATTAGATAATAGCTGTGGCCCGCGTTGTTAACCGCGGTTTAATGATTTTTCCATGGGATATTTTTCCGCAGTGCAACGTAGCCTAGTATGTGTTAATCCAGGGTGTCAGCTAACTCCGTACCAAATTTTATAAAAATCGCTCCAGCCGTATAGACGTGAAGAAGTAACAAACTTACTCACAGAAACTGTCGCCTTTATAATATTAGTCTGATGTGATGATTTGTATCTACTTAGTTAAGCTTGTGCGTTAGACGTGCGATGTCAGCGTCATAATATGTCATGAGGAATGTCCTAAGGCTGGACGGCATAGTTATGACGCTGACTCCCAAATCCAGCAAAGGCCCAAACACAAAACGTAGACACACACACACATAACGTGTCGGCCGAAATGTACGAGTTATCGCGTGCCTTATTTATGCCTATATTGTGAAAATGACGTAATGTGAAACAGGCACCCGTGTGGACTCCGGGTATCTGTTGGATAGGTGTAGTCCTGGAACTGCGTTATGATAATTATATATTTTATCATTTTTGAGATCCTATTTTATAAGTACATGGAGATGTATAATATATATAAGTTACCGAATAAAAACATTTTAATGTATTAATTTATTCTGGTTGCTTTTATTACTTAGGCACTTGATATTAAGTATGGTTAAGAATTTAACTTATTTTTGTAAAAACTAAATCATAATAAATAAGGATTTTAATACATAGACTATACCTTCTTTCAATATATATTTTTGTTGGTTTTATTATTACTTTTAGGGTTCACTATCCAATAGGTGCCAACGGACTCCGTAACTAAATAATACCTATGCCTAACGGCCGAATACTCAAACGTCAGTCAAATCGATCACTCAGTTGAAGGGCATTCAAAGGAGACGGGCATTTCTGGGCCTGATTGTAAATAGTTGAGATATGGTTAAAAAAAGCGTCATATTTTTCTATTTTAAAATATAAAAAATGAGCTCAATTTACAATCTGGAAAATGAGAAATCTCAAAAATAAGTTTATATCCCTAATAAAATAGGATATCGATTACTTCAATCGATTAAATATTATGCCAGTAGCATAATAACGCAGGGTTATTAAAATTTGATCCACTGGCTGTATGGATCTATTACTCCTTGTAACTGGTTGGATTGTACGTATGTATGTTTTTGCGTTCCCAGTAACTACTGGTGCGGACCAAGTCATCAAGCTCCTGCAGCTTCTGGAGGAGAATGTGGGATGAACGGGAGCAAAACTTAGTCACGAACCGGTCCGAAAGGTATTGACGGCGCAGATGAAGAAGCGGCTCCACAGCTTCCACCTGAAGAGCATTTGTAGGCGTAGAACGCATACATCCCAAAATGAGTCGCAAACACTTGAACTGTATACGATCCAACTTAAGCAGTGCGGTACTACTGATAGGTTCTAAGACAAAACACCCGTAATCTATTATGCTCCTAACCAGGGCATTGTAAACGAGCTTAAGGCAAACTGGATGGGCACCCCACCAAACGCCAGCAAGGACCCTGAGAATGGAAAAGACGCGTTCGCATTTTTTAGCAAGGTGCTCAACAAGATGGATACCAGAAAGTTTAGTGTCTAAGCAGACTCCTAAAAAAATTACCATAGTTTTTTGTGGTACGGGCATATTACCTATTTTGACCGTAATATCCGGGATATTACGCTTACGCGTGAATATCATTACGGCACTTTTCGGAGCCGAAACAGAAAGGCCCCGATGGTTCAGCCATAGGTATAGGGAACTAAGGGACAGGTTTAATGATTCCACTGCAAGCTCAATAGAGTTATCACAGACATATAAAGCAACATCACCAGCATACTGTAAAATACCGCAATTGTGGGTAAGGCTGGAGTTAATGTCAGATGTGTATATAGTATTTTCTAAGGTTTTCTAAGTCATCCGGGACCACGGCACCTGAAAAAGTGCCGAAACGTTGGAAAATTGTAAAAAATATAATAAACGACCATAAATCCGTATAAAAACAGTTTTAAAGATGTGTATATGTTAAAAAGAATGGGGCTCAACACAGATCTTGAGGTAGGCCTTTCCATAGAGTTCTGCAGTCGGGTTCCAAATCAGGTACGCGTAGAGCCACAGTTTGAGACACAAGTAACAGACAAATGTATCGGACCATCTTAACAGGAACCCTCAGCTATAGCAGCCTTTGCCTGAGGACTGAAAGAAGTACACTGTCATATGCTGATGTTATGTCCAGAAAAGCTGCCACCGCCGAGTCGTTCCTGCTCAGAGTAATTCTGATGTCCGTCACCAGTACAGCAACACTGTCCACTGTACTTAGGCCCTTTCTAAACCCGAACTGTGTCTTTGGTAGAAGGTTCTTACTCTCTACTAACCATTCGAGCCGGTTTTTCAGGAGGTGTTCTAGTACCTTGGATAAAGCGGAGGAGAGGGCAATGGGTCTAAAGCCATTCGGATCATCGGAGCATTTTCCAGGTTTAAGAATGGGCATAACTAGTTGTTTTTTCCATGGATCCGGGACATAGCCAGCCTCGAAGCACGTATTGGCGAAATTTAGGAAGTACTGAAGGGTATTGGGGCCAGCTTTGCCTAAGAATGAATATGGCAATCCGTCCTCCCCGGGGGCCCGAGTCCTTCACTTGAGAGACAACAGTTTCTAATTCCTCCATGGAGAAAGGCTCGTCAAACTGGTCACTGGGCCCAACCGTGGGAAGGTCGGGAATGCGCAGCTCATCCTAAGCGGGGACATAAGAGGGGGCTAACTTTTGAAAGAAGGCTTGGGCAACCTCATTGGAAATGGAGGCGGACAATTTTGGAGAGAAACTATGCCTGAACTAGTTAATTTGCTTCCACACTAAGGAGAGAGGGGTAGATGGGGAGAGGGAGGTACAGAACGACAACCAGCTATGCCTTTTCTTTTTCCTAAGTGCTCGTTTTGATTTAGCTAGAATGCGACTGTATTCAATTAAGTTGCCTATGGAGCATACTTCATTGCATTTTTGTTCTGCTTCTTGGCGCTCTTTTATTATTAGGGAGCACTCTTTGTCCTACCAGGGAGGTGAAGGGATTTTGCCGGCCGAGAGTTTCTTAGTCTTGCTTTCTTAGCATTATTAATGGCACTGGTAAAGCCATTGTAAGCCGTGTGAAGATTACCTGCCTCAGGGGTCGGAAGCGACTGGATCTCCCGCTCCATGTACTCAGAATACGGCTCCCAGCCACTACTGATTAATCGGTGTCTTAGTAATGTTTTCACCGTCCTTTCCGGCAGAGATTTGTGGGGTAAGCCAACTAGAATGGGAAAGTGATCACTTCCATAGGTGGAATTCAAGCGGTCCCAGTTGCAGCTGGAAGCCACATCCATTGAGCACATGGATAGATCAACACAGCTCTTCCTTTCCCCAATGTTACCTCAGCGAGTTGGGCTACCATCATTGAGGACACACAATCCAACATCATCAATCAACTCAACCAGCTCGTCACCAAAACTATTGCAATATTCTGAGCCCCAACGGTTAATATGTGCATTAAAGTCACCCATGATAATGCATGGACCCTGCAGATGAATAAGGATGGATCTAAGGGAAGTAATTAGGGAAATATGGGGGTCGGATATGTAAATAGATACAAAGGATATTTCAAGGGCTTTTACAGCAACAACATTGACATAGTCACTATCGTCGCTGTTTAATGGAGGGAGTTGAATTGGGGAAAAGGGAATTTTATTGTTGACAAGTATAGCGCAACCGCCATAGTTGTCAACCCTATCATCACGTACACAATTATAATTATTTATACTAAAATTAAAACTTGGCCGTAGCCAAGTTTCACTAAGACAGCATATAGCTGGGTTAAATTTATTTAAAAGGTGAATCAGTTCATGTTTTTTACTATTAATACTCCTCACGTTCCACTGCAGAAGAGTGAGGGGGGGAGCCATTGTGAAGAGTATACATAATCATGTTCAGTTTGTGGGCAACGTGGTCTGGTAGGGATTTGGAAGTGATCAAGGAACAGATTAAGTAAACAAGTTGTTCCATAGGGTCCTCTCTATTAGGTGATGTTATATTTTGGTGCTCCTGGCTTAGAGCACACCCGTTTTTGTAAGGCGAGAATGAATAATTATGTATCAGAGCTTGATGGGTTTGTCTGTCAAATCCGGGAGATAGTGGGGAGCGGGCCCTAGGTTTCGAGAAGACTGTTTTTTTATACGACTTTGGGGATTCATGCGACTGTGGCTTGTGAGATAAGGTTGAATCATTTTGTGAAACACCTAAGCGAGCCTGGGAAAGGCGAGGTGTGGACGTTTTAGCTGCAGATGCGTAACTTCTAATTACAGCTGGGATTTTTTTGTTGGCCTCTGGGTATGAGATAGATTGCTCTGCCATTAATAGTTTTATTGCGCGTTGCCTACCGTATTCTGGACAGTCTTTACTAATAGCTGAGTGATCTCCCTGGCAGCTAACACAGAAAGCTTCACTCTTGTGAATATTACAGCCATCACCAGGGTGGTCCAGACCACACTGGTAGCACCTGGGCTTAGAGCGACACAGATTTCGAGTATGTCCGAAACGACAGCAGTTAAAACACTGAACTATTGGGTACATATACAATTCCACCTCCAGTGCAGAGTAGCAACAGTACACACTTTTTGGCAGGGTTTGACCGTCAAATGTGAGGAGGAGAGGTCTGTGTTGGTTTCCATTCCGGTATCCCATCGTTAGATACAAACTTACGGTTCATCCTCCGGGCTTTCAAAACCCTGACACAGCCTGCTGGTACTTTTGTTCGTGTAACTATCTCTTCCTCCGACCATTCAAGAGGGACTTCCCTCACCAAACCCATGCAAGTTACGTTGTACTGGGGTACTGTCGCTCTATATTTGTGGGCATCCAATAATAGGTTAGAGATGAAAGCGTTCGCGTCTTCCGGTGCCTTAAACTGTACTTCTACTTTATTGCGTCTTTCCTTCTATATTTGATTAGTTACTTCATTAAGTTTGATACTCGTATGAGTTACCGTTTCTATGATAGAGCAAAAATAAAATCAAAACGTTAAAAAACACTTCGTGGTCCCTAAATGAAACAAACTCCATTTTTGCTATACCTAAGGGATAATACTAACAAATATTGGGGTGTAGAAGTTTCTAAATTTTTGCCAAGCGATGCAGTGCGTACCTTATGCCCATACTTAGCACAACCATCGATAACGCCATCGGATGATGATGACAAGTTTGCCTTAGCACTGCCTGGGCGTAGCGTATCCTGCTGGGGTTTTTCGTCGCTTCCATTAATCGAGTGCGATTTACGAGTAAATTTCTAAACTCTACAGTGCACCCTCGGTCGTCCACCCAGCTAGCTGCCTTGCGGAACCAAGTGGTACGATAGAACTCTTCATAGCCCATTATGGTGCACAGAGCAATGTGCTCTAGGAACATGTCCCGGGCGAAGTACCCGCGTCGCGCTATATAAACAGCCTCGCGGTACATAAACGAGCAGAGGATTTCCAGGTGCATTACATCAAACTCCTCCGAATGGAGGTAGCAGCGACGGTGTACGCGGCGAAATAGTAGGTTCAGCATCCTAAAAAGAAAATATGTTATTAAATGTTGTCTAAGGGTTTTTACTTAAGGCGCTTCGTGGTGCTAACAAGGGCCACCAATGGAATAAAATAATAACTTGTTTTGTAATACGTTTTTATCTTAAATTGAACATGAGAGATCTTAACAACTAAATTGGCTATATTCCACCACGGGGGCCAAGTCCGGGTTGGTGGAGAATTGTAAGACAGTGGCGGGTCTTACTGTCAGAAGTTATAGAATAAGGCCTCTAACATAGATTAACGACTGCCATTACATGACAGCCGGCACCAACGGCTTAACGGCTTGCGAAGCATGGAAGCGCTCTTAAAACTAACGATAGTTACGGGATGGTCATCAATCCAGCACATTTACTACGACGCGTTTTGAAAATTATATGTAAGACATTGTGAATCATGGGAACACATTTATTCATAACTTAGAAGTTACATATTTATTCACCTGTGACTTAGCGCGTAAGCTATAGAAGGCGAACTGTGTATAGCGTCTTCACAAAAAGGATCAGCCCGACATCGCCTAAGTGGTCCGGTGATGGGTAGTGGATACGGCAGTTCCGAAATGCGGGATATACATTCATCTGAAATTTTATCGGATTTAGTTCACTCTAAGTAGTATGTCTTTAATCTCAAAAGAGATGCATGCGAGTTATCAATAGTTCCATCAATTCAAATATTTTTATTCATTACTAGCTGACCCCGCGAACTTCGTACCGCCTAACAGACGATTCTATATTATTTTTTTTATTTTTCTCTCCGTTAGAACCATCATCGTACCTCAAGGAATATTCTAAAAAAAGAATTAGCGAAATCGGTTCAGCTGCTCTCGAGATTTGCGCTTACCAACACATTCAGCTATTAATTTTATATTATAGAAGATAATGTTTGCTTACTCAAGGAACATCAAAGGTAGTTTCACAGTTAATAGATTATTAAATGAGAATATTAACAAAGAAACTCTATCTCTATATAATCTAACGGCCTTATTTATAAAAACACAATTCATTGAAACACTCCAAAAACGCACCTACTAAAATAGTCTGTAGTGGAGATTTTACTAGGAAAAAACGTTAAAACCTGAAAAAAGCGCTTCTAAGAATGCTTCAGAACAGTGGAATTGTGTTCTTTTATAAATAAACTATTATTTAAAAATTAGCATAGCTAGGTACCGCACGATCATCGAAGAATGTTGCTAAACCACCCGTTACATAAATGGGAGGACCAGTATTTTTAAAAACCTTTTCTCCAAAAAAATCCTTAAAAGCTTGTTAAATAGTTACAGATAGAGGAAAACACTAATTTACTTTTAAATTTAATTAAATATTAAACGATTGAATCGCTCGTAGCCCCGGCTGCCTGAGTGATCTGAATCGCTCGTAGCCCCGGCTGCCTGAGTGATCTGAATCGCTCGTAGCCCCGACTGCCTGAGTGATCTCAAACGATCACGAATGTTAAGCAACATAGCGTGCATTCAATCCATGGATGGGTGACCGTCTATGACTAATGCTAGTGGCATTTTTTCGGGTGGTTCCGTTTTTCGCAAGGCACGTTAAGCAGTTGGTGCCGGCTGCCGTCGATACGAGTAGATGCCAGTCGTTAAGCCAAGTTAGAGGCCTCAGAGGAGCTTGAAAAATTCTGACAGTAAGACCAGCTACTAGTCTTGCAAGCCTGCACCAATCCGGACTTTGCCCCCTTGGTGGAGTATGAACTCTACCTTTCTCTTACGGGACACAACGGGTTGATAATGATGATGAAGTACTTTGAAAAATTAATCATTCTTTACGTGCCCACCCTTAATATTCTTACCTGATTCGTCGAGATTCATATGATAATGATGCATGGACTCAATCAAAGCTAGGTACTGTTCTTTGGATAGAGTCAGATCGTCCATGTCTTGTAAGTAATCATGCATCTGACTCCCGTCGTACAAGATCCATTCCTTCAATAGTCCAGTTTTAAAATGCTCTATGACCAGGCTTTCTATTATTACGGAGTCATCTCTCAAAATTTGTATAACTATTAAAAAATCTGAATATTTAGGGTCAGGGTCTCTTGTCATAAAATTACGGTAGGTACGTAGTTTATTGCCGATTAGTACAATTATTGGTCTTCCTTCTTGTCAAGATGTTAAGAGTCTTAAAAAGCTCTGCAATTTACATCAATCTTATCTTATCTTATCTTATCTAATTATAGTTCTATGAAATGGGGCCCGGATTGTAAGTATTATGTAACTGTAACTATGATTCTGCGGCAACTTAAAAGCACCTCGACCCAAACTATAACATAGGTATAAATTATATGAACAGACGCAGATTTCCCATAAGGCTAATTAGGCTCTGGGCTAGGGCGGCCAGAAATTAGGGGCAGCTGAGCGTGGAAAAAAACTGACGTGAAACTACACTTTCAGTCCCAGTAATTACAAGAAAGCATCCAATATTACGTCTATTCGTCTATTTTTATTCTTTACGCCCCCAGAACCGCTTTCGATAAAAGTTGTTAAGCGACATACAAACCAACCAACAAACAAAACGAACGAACGTACGAACGACTGACCGAACGAAAGAACGAACAAACAAAGAATGTAAATCAACATCACAACTCAATGAGTTTAGAAGGAATCAAGGGACGGCAGTACACTAATCCGCCTCTGAATAAGAAAATACCTTTATATTCCTGATCTCCCGGATAATCATTCAAGTGAAGGTGCAAGTAATGGGAGAAGATATTTTCTGCTGCCCTTACTACATATCTTAAGTTTTCATGCAGTTCTTGGTCGATCTTGTCTTTGTAAATCCTTATACAATGTTTCAGGATAGCTGTGAAGTTATAATAAATTATTATGAAAATTATTTAGTGACGGTAAGTGAATCCGTAATAGAATGCACGCAGTAGAATTTGGATACCTACCACCAGTCAGGTGCACACCAAACCCTACATTAACATCAGTTTTGTTTAGCAAAGTTGTAAAGTAGTTCATTGTTCTATTTATACTATTCAGGTAAACTTGTACAGATCCAATAGTAACCTCGGTGGCATCATGCCCTAAATACTTCTTTGGAAAGTTTTCACCCTGATAAAAAGGCTTTTTTTGTCTATTCTCTTTCTTTTGAGTAGGGTTTTCGTGGTCCAATACGTTATCATCTTTCATTTCCAATTTAGGTTTTTCTGCTTGTTCTGTAGGAACCTCTTCTTTTGTTTTAATTGCTTCATAATTTTTTTCTACAGATTTTTCTGTTATTTTTGATTTTTTATTCTTTACTTCAGAATCATCGCTATTTTCCATAAACTTTATTGGTAAATCTGCATAGTTTATTGTTGTACTATTGGTATAGATGTTGGTTCCAAACAAGTTGTCTGATATTTCTGTAAAAACCTCACTTATTGTATTAGTTTCATAATTTAATGCTGCAAAAATATTTGCTAATAACATAAAATCATCAATCTCAGCATTGTAGCTCATATTAACATAAATATTATCTTGGTTATATATTAAACGAGTCAAATCGCGATTATTTATTAGGTAAAACGTAATTACCTTATTTCCCGACCTTTCGGCAGCGTTACAGTTGTCGTGGTCTCGGGTAGACTGAAGTGACGAGTAAAGTCAATTATTGTGGGTAGTCACTATTAATTTTTCGCAGCTGGCCGACACACAACACTCACTACGTCAGCCGATCCGGTGATAAGGCGCGTGACTTATAATTACTTAGCACTGGATTCCACGTACTTGAAAGCTTGAAACCATCCTCTCTGTTGAAATTCTTGTGTTTTTTTAATTTCAATTGCTTCCCGAACGATTCTTCGGTAATACTGTCGATTGGTTGAGAGAACTTTCGGTCGATCTAGCTCGATCCAGTGGTTCGTTCCGGCCTCCAATAAATGCTCAGCTATCGCGTATTTCTTCACCTGATTATTCTTGACTGCAGCAATGTGCTCTTTGACCCCTTCCGCGATATACCGCTTCGTTTGGCCAACGTAGGAGCTCCCACAGCTGTGGGCTTCAGTCTACCCGAGACCACGGTAACTGTAACGCTGCCGAAACGTCGGGAAATAAGGTAATTACGTTTTACCTAATAAATAATCGCAATTTGACCCGTTTAGTATATAACTAAGTATGAGTATCGCGAATCATTGAGAAAAACTAATATTATCTTGTGCAAATGTGCGATATTACCGTTAGAATGCTCGTCAACTGTGTCAATTTCAAAAACATACTCGTAACTAAAAATATTTTCAATGAAACACAGTCCTACTACGGCCAACAAGACTTTCATCTCTGTGCCTAATTGAAGTTAACTGATTCAATTGAAAATAGGTAGGTTATGGTTATGTTATGTTCTATACAGTAAATTAGGTAACTATTGGTCAGCATGGTCAGATTAGTCAGCTTTATCAGAGAAGGAGCGGGAGATTTGTTTGGCCCCATAAAAAATGCAATGCTCGTTTTTCCACCACAAATAAAAAAACACCCCGTCACAAGCTGAGCTGTTAGCTTACTTTAGTTTTGATCTATGAAAGCTAGATTTTCTTTTCAACATTTTAAATTTAGCTACCTGACCACTCGGAAAGTATTGTGTCCTTATAAGAAATTCAAGCACGGTAGACTAATACTATTAATATTGGGGGATGAAGTAAAAATGGTATGTGACGAAAAATTTTATCCAAGACCAAAGGCGAATTACGTATCAGGAGATTAAGCACATAGGTACTGCAGATTAGATTAGAACTTTTTAAATAGCTTAAACATTCGATACAGCTCCTTGGGAACTTATGCTAGGTTTAAGCTAAATTAATACCCGAAAAAAATCTTTGCAATTTCATTACAATAAAAAGATAATCTGCTGTGTGGTGTCGGCTTAAAGAATAGCACCAACCCAAATTCTTCCCGCGGGTGTCGTAAAAGTCGACTAAGGGACACAAACCGGGGGGTGGGCAGCAGCGCCCCCTGCAGTACAATTACACCAATCTGCGATCCCCAACCCGCATGCCCAGCGTGGGGATTATGGGCATTACCCCCCAATGATGGTACAACCAAATAAATGGCCCCCAGTTCCCGGCCGCCCCGCTATTCCTGGCTATGGCAGCGGACATGGTAACGGCGGGGTAGGGGGTGCTACCTCAGGCTGCCACAAACAACTGACCCTGGCCACGTTACGGCGCGACCTTTGGAGCTCCAAAACACGCCTCATTAAAGAGGCGACAGAGCAAAACCGAGGGTCAAAAGTATTCACTCAGCAGCTTGGCAGGAGCCACCTGACGAAGCTTAAAACGCACGACGGAACGACCGTATGGCGAAGCCGAAGATTTCCGCTAAGATAGAGTGGCTGAGATAGCCGATTATACGCTGCACATGCCCCTCGTTCCCGACGAGACAACCACGGTTCCAGAGCCACCCTGACACGCCACTACACCAACGAACTGCCTGACATCAGTCAAGACGAGATCGTGTTAGTTCTGAGACAGCATAAAAATGGAAAAGCCCCCGGTGAGGACGGAACAACATCAGAGCTTTTGACAGCTGGAGGAGCCCCTGTTATACAGGAATTACAGAAGCTCTTCAACGCCGTCCTTCACTCTGGGAGAACTCCAGAGTCGGGAGCAGGAGTTCCGTGGTGCTCTTCTTTGAGAAGGGTGACCAAACCCTTCTTAAAAATTACAGACCCATCTCGCTCCTGAGCCACGTTGTACTCGACGAGTTCCAGCCGCCGGAACAGGCCGGGTTTCGCGGACTATATGGCACCATAGACCACATTCACACAGCGAGGCAGATTATACAGAAGTGCGACGAGTATAATAAGCCCTGTGGCTGGCCTTTGTGGACTATGAGAAAGCCTTTAACTCTGTCGAAACCTGGGTTATTCTGGAATCTTTACAGCGATGCCAAATAGACTATCGTTATATCGAGGTGTTGAGATGTCTGTACGAATCCGCCACCACGAGAGTCCAATTACAGGGCCAGCAGTCTAAACTCATTCAACTGCGCAGAGGAGTGATACAGGGGGATGTTATATCCCCGAAACTGTTCACAAGCGCGTTGGAAGACATGTTTAAGACGCAGGATTGGAAAGGAAAGGGCATTAACATAAACGGCGACTACATCTCACACCTGCGATTCGAAGATGACATAGTCTTAATGGCGGAGTCGCTAGTGGAGCTGAACCAGATGCTGACCGGCCTAAATTCAGCCTCGCGACGTATCGGTCTTGGCATGAATTTGGATAAAAGCAAAGTCGTGATCAATAGCCACATTGATCCGGGACCGGTCGTCGTACATGGTCACCTTCTCGAAATCGTTTCTCGCAATGTTTGAAAACGAAAGTTTTTAATCAGTGCGTCCTACCTGTGATGACCTACGGTGCCGAGACATGGACACTCACGAAAGGGCTGGTCCAAAAGTTCAAAGTCGCTCAGCAAGCTATGGAGAGAGCTATGCTCGGAGTTTCTCTGAAGGATCAGGATTCGTAACGAATGCATCCGACAGAGAACCAAAGTTATCGACATAGCTCAGAAAATCAGCAAGCTGAAGTGGCTGGCCATATCTCGCGAAGAACCGACAACCGTTGGAGTAAACGTGTTCTTGAGTGGAGACCGCGACTCGGCAAACGTAGAGTAGGACGCCCTCCGACCAGGTGGGATAACGATCTGCGAAAAACTGCCGGCAGATGCTGGATGTGGCAAGCTGAAGACAGGGCGCTATGGCGCTCATTAGGGGAGGGATATGTCCAGCAATGGACTACATAATATAGCCTTAAGAAGAAGAAGGAAAAGATAATCCGCCTACGTTAAGCGGACTGAGAAGGAGAGAAGATAGTTTGCGAAACAAGGAAGCTAGAGTCAGCGATTTCATTTCAGTAAATTATCTAACGTAAACTTAATATAAAAAAACATAGGTAGGATATTTCAAATATTTATTTATGTCTAACTACAGATGGCGCTGTACATCAGTATGTAGTATAAAATTTGATACCACCTACCAAGTTGCCTTGCCAACTACTAATTTAATTTGGCGTGATTTTTTCCGTTTTTACGATAGAGCATAAACAAAAAAAACCGGTCAAGTGCGCGCTGGGTCACGTGGTATAGGGGTTTAGAGGATTTAGGATTTAATATTAGGATTTTAGTAGACTTACCTTAACTCTCTGCTTTACAGAAATAACAACTTCATCTAAGTAATTTTCAATGAAATTTGTACAAAGTTTTCAGTTTGTAACTTCCTTTATTTTATTGCTCGTTCACTTGTAAAGCCTACTTATGCCGTGATGATTTTCCTTTACATGTGCTGATATCATCTTTAATTATGAGACATAAACATTTTTTTCCATATTTTAGCTGATTATCTGCGTAATCTACGTTAGCTCTTAGAGAGATGATAAAGAGCGTGTCTTATTGCTAATCCCAGTACACCTGCAAGTAGAGCCATGGGGTGATGGTGACACTTATAACGAAGCATCCAGTTCAGTGCATCGCGGATTTCGGCACTCCTCTTCGTAGTATTGGATCTCGATAGGTAAATCTTCGTGCGATTTATCTCAAAGTTACCAAACTCCGTCATGCATCCGTTTCCGTTGACCCAACTTGCGCTTTTGCGAAACCACGATGTGCGGAAAAACTCTTCGTAACCTCCCAATCCACACAAGAGAACTAAAACAGAGAAGTGGTAATTTTCACTTGTTATAGTGCCACGTAAACTTTTACATGCCCCACCCACAGAAAGTAATCTAGGGACAAAATAATAGGTGTGGATGGGTGTTTTAGAACGGATTTTATGTAATTACAATACGCGTCCTAAAATTCACCAAAGAAGACAACAATGAAGGGAAACACGATTTTTTTTTACTTATTTTACAAAAACAAAAAACCTATTCAATTACACAATTACGCCAAACTGCAAAGCAGTTTGTTGGCGAAGCGCTCTATCTCTGTATATAGCTAACTTATTTAATACGTATATTATTTGTAAGTATACATAAACAACATAATACATATTAATGATTCGTCTCAATTACATTATTATGTTTTCTATGTGTTTTCCTGGCACAATAAAGAATATTCTTATCTGGTCTTACATAGGTGTAGTTTTATTTTATCATTAGTTCTTTAAGTTTATATTTAAGCGTGGATTTACATACTTTGGTTTCATCAAGCAAAAGAGGATAGCTATTACAAATTCTAGGTGTCAAATAATTTCTTGTTCGTTCTCCATAGTAATTATTTACAGGCGGTTGTATTAACTTATGTTTACTAATTGTTCTTGTAAAGTGACTGTGCATTATTGGGAATTTATGATTTTCTGTATAATATGACTCTATTGCTGAACTGGAATAATTTTACAGGCTTCAAATAGCTTATTATAATCGTTTTTATATTTAATCTTTAAATTTTTGTCTACCACATATTTTATCAGTCTTAATTGTAGCTGCTTGATTTGGTCCAAATAGGTTTCGTAACTTTCGTAACTTTGAAACAAAAATTCTTTCTTTGAAACTTGTTGAAGAATAGCCACTCAAAATGAATAATTTAACACAGATTATTGTAATATACCCGATTTGAGAAGTTATTTGAAAGGTTTCATTCATTAAAATCGATTTTACTGATAGTTGTCCGCGAAGTAACTATAGTTACGTGGACGTACAACGCTACTTTTTTTTATGTAGCTGTAGTTACGTGGATGTTTCAATGGATAGTTAACATTGAATGCCGCCAATTCCTCAATGAATCAAAAATGAAAAAGCATTAGAAAAAAATATTCGTAACGATGCGGAGAGTAAGTATGTGGATTTCGGGAAGGTCGTTATTAGTTTTAACATAAAAGTTTTTGCTCTTATTTGGGCCGACATTACAAAATTGACTGGCAAAAATTGGAGGAGATCTAAGGACCAGTTGTGTTGCCGTAAAAGAAAGGGCTATGACCAAATGCCCAACACTAGGCTCAGTTTATGAGCTGATTCCATAGACATTAATAAACTTCACACTCTCTCTCTGTCTGCCTCGCTTCTTTCGCCCCGCTGGGTCGTTGGTCTAGCGATCGTTGTTTCGATTCCCACTTTGGGGCGGCCGTAATTTTTCATACATGACCTTAGTCTGGGTATGTTTCAATGTTTATGATGTCCTTGCCTGGTTGCCAGAGAACAAGGTATCTTAGTTTAGAACCAGGACATGATCGTGTGGAAGTTATATATAACACTGACTGTGTTCCAAGAAGGTGTCTCTGGAGAAGAACCCGCGGCGTGCCGTGTATATGGCCTCGCGGAACATGAACGAGCAGAGGTAGTCCAGGTGCGCGCGGTCGAACTCTTCCCACTGCATGTAGCAGCGGCGCGAGAGCAGGCGCATCATAACGTTCAAATATCTGAAAAAGCTGTCATGTAATGGCAATCGTTAAGCAATGGCAGGTGCTTTATCCTTATGAGCGGCTTGATAACTTCTGACAGTAAGGCACGCCATTGACTTACAACCCTCCACCAACCCGGACTTGGCCCCCGTCGCGGAGTATGGCTTAAACTTCCTGCGATGCAGGAAGAGACTCGCACCCCAGCAGTGAGGGCATAAAAAGGGTTGATATCATCTGAAAACTATCAAGAGGGCGCCACGGCCGCAAAGACCTCCTAAGATCTTTCGACATTTGTACAGCTTCTTAAACAAGCAGTTTTTGGTGCGAAAGTGATGACCTTTCCTCTGTTTGGACGAAAACTGTGACGACACAACATCATGAGACTCGTAGATTCATTTCACTAAGGTCGTTGTGCGGGTAACCGTTGTATGAATACATAATAGTCTAACGATGTGTTTTTAAGGTTATGGTCAAATGTGAAACCGGCGTTATCTACCACCTGTGACTCAGCGAGTAGGCAATGGAAGGGCCGCCGTGCAGTGCATCCTCACAGAACGGGTCCGGTCGACAACGGCTGAATGGCGAGCTCCCGCTGGTAGGCTCCCGAGTGTAGGCTATATTCGACAGGCACCAGTCTGGAATAATAGTGCACTTATTGAGCCAACCCTTCGGTTGGTAAGCCTACCTGACTCTTAATATTTTACATAAATTATATCGAAAAAATATCAAAAACTACCCTTCAGTGCAGAGACAGTGGGACGGGCCGCTTTGTGAGCTGAAGCAAAGACAACTAGTTGAATCTAGTGTCAGCGACCCAGAGCGAGCCCGCCTCCTTGCTGTCTCAGAGCGCGAGTCAGGTTATTGGTTGCAGGCACATCCATCAGTGGCAATTGGCACGCTGATGGATAACATATCTTTCAGCACTGCCGTGGGACTGCGCCTGGGTTGCGCTATCACTGTGCCCCATCAGTGCCCCTGCGGCGCTGACGTCGACCACATGGGTCACCACGGCTTATCGTGTCAACGGAGTGCTGGACGCTTACCGAGGCACGCGGCGCTAAATGACGTCATCCGAAGGGCCCTCGCTACATCCGGAGTTCCAGCAATGCTGGAACCTCCGAGAATTTTCCGAGATGATGGGAAAAGGCCTGGCGGAATGACGTCAATACCCTGGAAACATGGGACGCCGTTGGTGTGGGACTCAACCTGCGTCGACACACTAGCACCTTCCCGTGTTTCCCAGAGTATAAGGGCCGCTGGCTCAGCGGCCGGGGCGGCGGAAGGCCTCAAACGGCGGAAATATGCAACATTGGGCAACCAATACATATTTGCGCCGTTTGGGGTCGAGACACTGGGCCCGTGGGGCCCCGAGGCGCGTTCGCTTTTTAAAGAGCTGTCAACGCGCCTCATCGACGCCACGGGGGACCGGAGGGCTGGCGCATACAGGGAATAAGTCTGGCCATCCAAAGGGGGAATGTTGCCAGCATTCTGGGCTCCCTGCCGAGGGACACCGACCTGGGGCAAGTGTTTTATTTGTAAATTATAGGTATTTATTTTTATTACTTTAAGTTAATTAGATTTTAGTTTAGTTATTATTTTAGTTTTACTTTAGATGTTTTGTTTATTGTATTAAGAACCAAAGTTGTAAAACATAGAAACTAAATAAAGTAAAATACACACAAGTCATTATTATCGATAAAAATATCTAATAAAAACAAAAAAATTGGAACAAAGCCTTGACGAGTATTTAGAATTTTCAATTTCAGCAGGTTTCAACTACTTTACTAGCACTAGCGTTGTCAATATCTTTTATTTGACACCTTATTTGTCAAAATCGGTACAGTGGTTGGCCCATTGCGCTTTCTAAAAAATCAACAAGATACGAACGAAAATTTTTTTCCTACTGCGAAAATAAAGGAGGGATGTGTCCTTTATTTTCACAGTAGGAAAAAAATTCGGGATGTTTCTAATTTCAACCCCCAAAAGGGTTTATTTTTTTATTTCATTTATCTTTTCATTTACCTTTTCATTTACCTGGCCGTATGATCAAATCTTACCTGACTCGTCTATAGTAACATAATATCTATCCATAGATACAATCAAATCTATGTATGCAGATTTTTCCAGTGACGCACTATCGATTGCTTCTAAATACTCATTTATATCATTATTGGTGAAAATATATTTATTGAACCGGTTTTTGTTGAAATTTCCCATTGTGAACAAGAGCTTCATCGTATCTTAAAACAGTTGAAACTGGAAATAAAGAACATGATTAATTAAAACACAATCATAATATTAAACTAGGATACCCCGAGATTCACATATTGATGATATGTATGTCGAAGCAGTATGCTCCGTATTGCTGATGGGGTTTGCACGTTGCAACTAGAACACATTTGGCTCCTGATAGATACATAGTACAATTGTATGTTGTGTAAGAATTCTTGTATGCTGATTGTATGTTAAAGTCGACAGCTAAAAAAGTGAAACTAAGAGTAATACTACAGTAAGTGCGCGCAGCATGTGGATGCAGCGGAAAAAAGGCCCTATGCTCAGTATTGCTGGGTTTGCACTTTGCATCCAGAACACAGTAAGTTCCTGATTGTTTGACTTTGACTGATGCTTTAGTTAACAGGAACCGGTCTGGATGTAAAGTTAAATAAATTTGGCATTTCATAGTTCCTTCAGTTGATACTATTCAGAAACAGGTGACAGTTCATATTTTACACAAGTTACACTGCAGATTTGCAAGAATTTCGTGTTTCTATAAATAAGACGGTTAAATATTTCGCTTACTTTGGTGATAAGCTTTATCCGGATTGTACAAGTTGATGTATGACCTTTGATCGACTACCACTTCCGCTTTTCTTATCAAATCTTTAACTTTGGACAACTTTCCGATATCTACTAACTTGTCGCCGTGATCTAAGATGGTCCTTTTTAACGCGGCTGAAATGTTAGTAAAATATTTAGATTAGATTCGAAAATTTTTCGTTCCAGAATGAGCATATCTTAATGTAAAAAGGCGAGTAAGGCGTATTTTCTTCCAGCTAACCTTGGTTACGAGTTATTTTTAGAAACCTATACAGGATTTTTTCTAACATGCGCAATTTACCAGTATTTAAATCAAACTGATTTTTTACACTTTTACTACTTTTTAGTACCTAGACTGTTTGATAGATGATGTTTGACACCATATTATCATGTAATAAAAAAAATCTTCATTATAGGACAATATACAAATCCTGTGTAACAGATTTGCTATCGAACTCCTCCGAAACGGCTTTACCGATTTTTAAGAATCTTTTTGTGTATATTTTGTAGATCTGAGGAATAGGTTTTAGACTAATTAATTTGTAGTTATCCTATAAAATTTCTCTCCTAATAGGGAATTATTGAATACCTAATAATTAGGTATTCAAATGTCGACTATTTATCATATAATTATTATTAATATATGATAAGTAGTCGACATTTGATTTTGTCAAACTTTGTAAGTTAGTAAAAAATTGTAGGTATAGATAAATACAATTTTTCACATAGAATAATACAGATAAAACTTATGCATTAGGCGAGTTTGTTCCAAGAAAGTCTTTATGTCGGTAAAACATCGTTCTTTTGTACTTACCTACCTTTACAGAAATAAGATCCAAAAGCAATATTCATATCACTGTCATTAAGTTTAATAAAATATTCAAGTATTCTATCGAGAATGTCATAATAAACATTTAAATCCAACAGAGAAGGCTGTAGTGGATCCGGATCCAAATATTTTAATGGAAACTTTTGGCCCTTATATTCAGTGGCGTTGGAATCATTTACTTTTGTATCAGTTTCATCTGTTGACACGTTCCTAGAAAATAATACGGCAACTAAAAATATTCTTATCGTTAGCATGGCTCGCTCACCTAGTGTGGCTAACGTAGTTTACCTATCTGAATAATTGCTAATTTTTCATTAGTTTTGTGCGAGGTACAGGTACCTGAGCATATTTTCAATCTACGTCCATGTCCTTATTATTCGCACCGTGTACCATATTATATTGCTAAGTCATACGGGGTATAACAAAACTTTCACATACATACATACGCAAGGTCTAGCAACAGAACTGCAAAATCACAAAAAAACAATCGGAAGAATTCCAAGAAGAACTACAATTGGCGCAGTCAACACTAAAGTTATACAAAAGTTATCGGGACCGTACCGCAGTTAACGTACGTGGGCAATACTCGTAGTCCGTGCGGACCAGTTAACTTTTTTTCTTAATTTTAACGTGTTTATATTAAAAGTAGATGTATATAGGAATTTTCTTAACCCTGTTAATAGGTACATAAAGTATGTATATCCGATAATTGTTTTTTTGTAAAGTCTCCTCTTATAAATACAGTTGAGTAGCTCGAACTCATGTAAAAGTTGATGTGCTATTAAGTGTACCTGCATTATATAAATCAGGTATATACCTACAAAATACTCTGCCTGTTATCTGCCTGACTACAAAAAACAAAGATAAGGAAGAACCTCCTATTGACAAGTTAAGAAGTTAATTAGTTTTGAATAAATTAACTAGGTACTCGTACATTCGACATAATATATACTTTGACGTGTATGCTCTAACCAGATACCTACGTTACGGGTTCGCTGCGAAATTGTAAAGGTTGACCTAGGCCAACCATCATAAAACTCCAATACATAGTTTATTATAACAATTCGATGTATAGCGCTGCATATTCTACTTGTTGACTGTGGTGCAGGCTGCAGGCTGATAAAATTTGCGATGTATGTCGGATTGTCTTAGTAAACCATGAATTGTTGTTCTATGAAACGGGCCCTTGCTGTCGACTGCACGGTAGGTAAGACAGTACCATCACGAAGAGATATTGTCAATGTTCAAAGCATTGATTGATCAAGAAAACTCATATTATCAGAGAGTCTATGTTAGAGTATTTACGGCATACGAGTATATAGTGTGTAGCATAGCAGCTTGGGTCAGCAGTGATAACCTAGTCAAGTTCAGTTCAATGCCACCCAAACACAGGCGTATCCCACCAAAACGCACTACCAACTAACAAGAAGGTGCTGATTCGTTGTAAAATAAAACAAAACTGAAAACATATTATTTTTTATTCTTTTTTAATGCATTAACCCGTGCTAAGGACAATTTTAAAAACTTATTTAGGGGCAAAAATTCCACCCATGCCGGGATTCGAACCCGCGACCTCTGGCTAAGCGTGCCAGCGCTCTCCCAACTGAGCTTCTTTACAATACTTTCTGTATTACGTACAGGCACGGTTAGCCAGAGGTCGCGGGTTCGGGTGGAATTGGTGGGTGGAATTTTTAGCCTCTAAATAGATTTTTAAAACATATTAATTTATTTATGCTGGGAAATCGCTTTACGCCAAAGCTTTTGTCCCTGGTGCTTAAGCCTAAGGGCTGGTGCTTACTTTGGCCAAAGCATTAGCCTAGCCATACAGCGAGGCAATGCCGCCACCCTTCTTGGTACTCTGCCGCCCGACAGGGATCTGGCTCAAATATTTTATTTAAATTAGAATGTTTTAGGTTTAGTTCCATTTTTATAATAACAGTGTAGTGAAATATCTATATATGTGTAAATACTGTAAATATTCATTAATTGATTTAATTAATGAATATTTACTGAAATGAAATTTAAAGTAAAAATTTAATAATTTGGAATAATTACACGTTTCTCTACTAATATTACAAAGCTTCGTAATCAGGTTAACACTGTATAATACACTGTTTTATCGAGCAAGTATAATCACTTATCACTAATCCAATCATTTATTATTAAATCAACAAAAAATCTTAAATATGCTGATAAGATTGCGAAGTGGATATTGGGCGAATTACTTATATTATAATGTCACATTTGAATTTCCCAAAACCCAAGTAAGTAGGTAATCAGCACATCTGACACATAAGGCACTAACACCAGTCTTCATCAGAAATATCTGTGTAATTTCCATTTTTATGTACCTACCATTAAGTGTACTCTATCTATCTTTCTCTGGAGACTGCAGTATCTTCATATTTCTATTTTATTGTAGGGTTTGGTTTTTTTTTTGTTTTTAAACTCATTAATACCTAGACCTACATTTAAAGGTGTAAGTTTCGGACACTTTCTTGTATTCATTTAATTTTGTAACTGGTTTTCTACGTCTACGTCTGAGTCTGCGTCTGCGTCTGCGTCTGCGTCTGCGTCGGCGCCTGCGCCTAGTCCTGCGCCTGCGCCTGCGCCTGCGCCTGCGCCTGCGCCTGCGCCTGCGCCTGCGCCTGCGCCTGCGCCTACGCCTGCGCCTACGCCTACGCCTACGCCTACGCCTACGCCTACGCCTACGCCTACGCCTACGCCTACGCCTACGCCTACGCCTACGCCTACGCCTACGCCTACGCCTACGCCTACGCCTACGCCTACGCCTACGCCTACGCCTACGCCTACGCCTACGCCTACGCCTACGCCTACGCCTACGCCTACGCCTACGCCTACGCCTACGCCTACGCCTACGCCTACGCCTACGCCTACGCCTACGCCTACGCCTACGCCTACGCCTACGCCTACGCCTACGCCTACGCCTACGCCTACGCCTACGCCTACGCCTACGCCTACGCCTACGCCTACGCCTACGCCTACGTCTATGTCTATGTTTATGTCTATATTTATATCTATATCCATAGGTATCTATATCCATGCTTATATATCCACTTATTACAACGAATTCGTTAATTCGATTGTTCGGCACGTTCGGCTCGCTTATGTGCGCGTTCACCTTTAAAGTCCAATCACTCGTTTAACCCGATTATGTAATGTATTAGGTATCTATCTCCAATCAGTATTCAGTCCTCACATTGGAAAGACTAGCGGGAGGTTACGTACGTTTATTCCATTTGTCAATCTCAAACGAAAAAAAAATGGAAGTAACTTTTAAAAACAAACGCGTTCTTGTGACTGGAGCCGGACAGGGTGAGTACGAAGGCATAAATATTCAGGCTGGTAAAATTTTATTTTGTCTTAACGCTACAAATCTAACAATAAGATGTAACCTCCCTAATATTGAATTTTAATTAGTTCGAAATTAGGGAGATTACATCTTATTGTTAGATTTTTTAGACGATCCGCGGGTCGTCCAAGAAGATCATTTCTCTACACATCGTTTCTTTTGGTGAAGGAAAACTTCACCCATATTAGACAGGTAACTCAAACTCCCCTCTGCATGTGCCAGGTATCGGACGTGGCATCGCTGTAGAGCTATGGAAATGTGGCGCCCAAGTGGTGGCCGTCTCCCGCACCAAGTCATACCTGGACTCTCTGCAACAGGAGTTTCCGTCCATCCAGACCGTTGCCGTGGACCTAGCCGACTGGAACCAAGCTCGCAAAGTCATTGACGGCCTGGGCCACTTTGACGCCCTCGTCAATAATGCTGCCCTGGGACTCACGGAGGACTTCCTCACCACCACACCTGAAAACTTCGATCTGTCAGTACTAATCTCATATTCGAACTGTGCTAGATGTTCAGAAAGGTTCTGTGAAACCTCTATCAACTTCTGACATCTAAAAACATGTTGCTTTCTGGGAAGCTTTCTGCATTTCATATATCTAGAACATATTTGGAAGGCGGACATAGGTACTTTTAAATATCGCCAGATGTCGACTAGATATTTGTTTAAATATTTAAAAGATATTTATTAGATTTTCTGCGGGCATTGTGTGCTGCATGAGTTACATACGCCATTTCGAAACACTATTTATAGAAAGATGTTACCCGAATGATTGGGTTAACATGGATTTTTGGATTTTCTATTTGTTCGATTTTCAATTTTTCCCGTGTTTGTCTACCTTTGTTCTAAATATCATTCAAAGCTTGAATTGAAATAGAAATACTTAGACTTTTGTTTATCTGTCAATTCTTTACAGTTAGTTATCAACCCTTGTATGTCTCCTCTACTGAGGCACGGGTCTCTTCCTGCATCGCAGGAAGGTTAGGCCATACTCCACCACGGGGGCCACGTCCGGGTTGGTGGAGGATTGTAAGACAGAGGCTGGCCTTACTGTCAGAAGTTATAAAGCCGCCCATAAGGCCTCTGACGTGGCTTAACGACTGCCATTGCATGACAGCCGGCACCAACGGCTTAACGTGCCTTACGAAGCACGGAAGCGCTGGGAAAAAATGCCACTAGCGGTAGTCAAGGGACGGTCACCCATCCTGCACCTGACCGCGCCTGTTGTTGCTTAACTCAAGTGATTGATTCGAATCACTCGGTTCACCTAGGCCACGAGCGCTTCTTTACAGTAACCCGTCAGTAATATAACAGTCTTGTAACTTACAGACCTGCCTTCGATAATACAGGATAAAGCGTTGTCGATCGAATCTGGCTCATTTGGGTTCATGTAAGAAATGGACCGATCAAAATCTGACTAGGGGCACATACATGTTTAATACTCGTTGTCCTTAACCTTATCGACTGACAAATGACACTGTGATAATAATAATATGGGCCTGACAACGCAAGAGTGATAATAATATCTCGCGCGTTTCAAAATCCCCTCTCAAGGCTAATGAGAACGAGACCTCGAGAGTACCTACTTATCGTAGTTGTCTTTCTATCACATGATATAATATTTTCTGCTTAACTTCAGATTGATGAATGTGAACGTGAAATCATTGCTTAATGTAAGCCAAATCGTGGCCAAGAAGATGATTGAGGCCAAATCTGGTGGATCTATTGTCAACCTTTCTTCGCAAGCCTCCAAGGTAGGTTGACAGAACCTAGTTGATTTGTTGGGGAACGAACATTAGCAGAACATTTGGCGTCCTACAATCAGATCTACCGACAGACCTTTGACTACGAGTATTTATATCGTCTGACATTGTATTAGTGATGGTAATGATGTCAGAGATTTATGTATCATCTTGTAAACTTATATTATAATTTATCCTTGAAGCCCCAAAATGTCGAGTCCAATTTTAACATTTAGTTAAATCGGGTTTTCAAAAGAGTTCAATCAATTGAACTGTTAATTGAACTAGTGAGAGTAGAGGTACATTTGTACCTGCCTAATCAAAAACATTAATACTTTTTGTAGGCAACCTTAGTAACAAGACTACGTAATAGGACATCACTAAGAATGGATCTCTATGTCTTTAAGATATATGACGGAGAAGTTAAATAATCACTTCAATCTTCGCTTTACAGGCTGCACTTTGGGGTCACGTCACGTACAGTGCAACTAAGGGCGCAGTGGACGCGATGACGCGAGTGATGGCGCTGGAACTGGGCCCGCACAAAATACGCGTCAACGCCGTCAACCCCACCGTCATCATGACGGAAATGGGCCGCCTTGGCTGGTCCGACCCTGCTAAGGCAAAGGGCATGCTCTCTAAGATCCCGCTCGGAAGGTGAATTATTATAATATATACCTACGTTATCGTCTCATGCAAAAGTACGAGAGCGCAAATAAAAATGTCAAATAATACTTACATACCTATATCAAGCTATTTCTAGTCGTTTTCAAAAACGTTTTATTCAAAGTAACACAGAAACTGCGACTTAAGAACGTTACAAGTTGAACTACTAATTTCAAAATAGAGATAATTTTCGAGAAAAATATGACGGAATAACTCCAAACTTACAAACTTAACTTTTGTCTGTCTCATGGCACGTCTGCCGTGTGATTATTTTCTTTTGTGTTTAGCGTTAGTCACGGGAGTTGTGTCATTTTAAAATCGATGATAGCTCCTTCAAATAAAATTTTAGGGAGATCTACCCTGAACAAAACTATCTTCATGTGCACGTAAGTCAAAATCGTAGCCTTCGTTTCTGGATATACTAAACTTTAAAAAAATAATGGTAACCAACTTTTGAAAGTTATGATATTAAACCATCAAATAATAATAAATTATAAGTGTATTATTGGATAATAAATATTATGGCTCAAAAATGGTATTTAGAAATAAGTCACTGTCGTACATACCTACATATATTACAGCCCTCATATTTTAGCAAGGGTCGAAGTATACAAAGCATTTTTTGCTTAGAAACTAAAGTCGCGCTCATAGAGCGCTTGTTTTAAATCATAACTTATGGAAAAATACTACGCTGTTTCAACCTGCACGGGTAAATATTACTAATATGAGTCGTAATGCTACTACACAGAGTTGCATTTGCTAAAAGTGCTGTCGCTCCTTTGAACAGGGCTATTTTTGACGACGGGCATACGTAGATTTCATATAAAATTACGCGGCGAAACACATTTTTTATTTCTACAGCTTTAAATAGGGTTAGTAAGAAAAACACTTTTTTTACATACGTTATATTTAGGTAAATATTATTATCCATAATATAAAAATGAATCGCTGAATGTGTTGGTAAGCACAAATCTCGAGACCAGCTGAACCGATTTCGCTAATTCTTTTTTTAGAATATTCCTTGAAGTACGAAGATGGTTCATACGGAGCGAAAAATTAAATAAAAATTAAAGAATCTACTGTTAGGCGATACGAAGTTCGCTGGGTCAGCTAGTCTAGAATACAAAAGTAATAATTACTGATTTCGTATACAAATTAAAGTTCTGAAGTGAAATACGTTATTTAAACAACAGTAGGTTTTACCTTACCAACAGTCTTACCTAATTATTATATCATTCAAACCATTAGGAAATAGAAAATAAGTTGAAACTGTTTAGTACACCTGTATTAAAAAGTCACTTATCATCAATTTCCACAAATAAACTTATTTTTCCACTTCTAACAACTTGAAACGACGTTCCTGGCCGTTCACGTTAGATTTCGAATGTAAACTAGAAGTATTCAAGCTTAGAACATGTAAAAAATACTGTTTTCTCTTCCGCATGGCTGGAGACACAGTAGACGTGCCATCTAATCGATGGCGCTGGGCACGAAAGCCGTGTCACGATATCTTTGTTCGACGCAGTTAAAAGTTGGTGAAATAGCAACGAATCGCTTAACAGAGTTTACATAATTATTCTAAGACTTAGAAGTCATGCATTGAACTGGCTTTAATTCCGGACATCATTGTCATCGAAAAGTTAAGGTTCACTAAACGTAAGATTCAGATTTCTAAGAAACGTGTCAACACGTAGGTACTTTTTAATGTAATATATAAAAATGTCGTGTCACAGTGTTAGTTAGGTATCGACCTCCTCCCAATCGACTTCAGCGATTTTTATAAAATTGTGTATGTTACCGACAGGGCTGTCTTTTAAACTGTACCTACGTTTTAATAAACACACAAATGTGTCCGTGTGCGTGCGCGTCACTGTGTGTGTGACAGCGGCATCCCCACGCCGCAGCTCACGTCAGTCGGCCATTAGCTACCAAATTTAGCGCACCCTAGCGGCACGCACGCACAACCACATATCGTTTTTGAAATCCAACGTCTTCTGCCTTACTCTTTTCCTCATTCCCATCTTCTGACTTCAATCGGAACCCGCACATCGCTAACAAAAGCTGGTCCTCGAGACTGATCACGATCGGACCTGAGAAGACGCGTCGTTATGATTCATAGTCCACTACGCGACAAAATGGTGAAAACACGTAGTGCATTGCTCAAGGAGCAAATGGATGAACCAAGGACGGCGACTGAAGAAGGACCACGGAAGACGCACTCCGAAGTTGTGGATACCAGAAAACCCGAGCCAACAAAACCGAACGAGAGTAGCGTTAAAACTGAACCCGCACCAAAGGCTTCGTCGTCACACAAAGTTTCCGCCTTATCGTCGATTACAGCGCGAAAAAAGGCTATAGAACTAAAAGCTGCTGAGGAGAAGGCGAAGATCGAGCTGGCTCTTATCGATGCAAGACTCGCCGCGGACATCGCCGCGCTCGAAGATGAAGCTCGCTCCAGCAAAGCAAGTGTCAGTTCTGTGCGAAACTATGAACAACGAGTGAATGACTGGTTGCAGCAAAGTGTTATCCATGAAAAACCTGAAAAAGAAGTGAAAAATGTTACAAGTGAGAAACCTATTGATATCTACCCGCAACGGCGCGATACCAGTAAACCGACAGAGGGAACGCATCACGGCGGCGGCGGCGATAACGATCATGGCGCAGGCACGGTCGCCCCACGCAGCATCACGGTAAAAGATACTCCTCAACGAAATACAGAATATCCCGCAGTCGGTTATGGTGAACTTTTGTCTCGTCTCGCAACATCTAAAGATTTGCCTTCTTACTATGGCGACCCGCTGGAGTGGATGCAGTTTAAGCAAGCCTACACTGAATCCACTACAATGTGTAATTATAACGACACCGAGAATATGTGGCGACTTCGCAAGTGCTTAAAAGGGGAGGCAAAGGAAGCCGTGTCGTCACTGCTGATGGGCGCAGTAACTCCGAGCGTCATCATAGAAACCCTATAATTGCAATTTGGCAGACCCGAGACGGTAATCAGTAAAATTGTCGCACAATTAAACAAAGATGCACTTACTTACCTGTACCACAGCCTGATCGGTTTTCAACTTGGAAGAGATTGCTGCGCACTATGGCTACTGTTTTTTTGTTTATAAAAAGGCTGAAAAATGTGAAAAGCAAACAGAATGAACCTTACTCACTAAATTGCGCCTTGACTAAATTCTATTGCGTCATGTACAATTAGAATCCTACGCAAACGAGATAGAATGCTTGAAAGAAAACATAAGTATTAACAAAGATAGTAAATTAAAAACTTTAACACCTTACCTGGATAGCGACGGACTGCTTCGTGTGGGCGGGAGAATAAATGCCGTTAAGCGTGTTGAGAGTGACGTCAGAGCTCCGGTGATCCTCGATGGACGGCATCACGTTACCCGATTGATAGTGAAGTACTACCACTGTAACGCAGCTCACGCCAATAACGAAACTGTAATAGGCCGGCTGCGACAACGCTATTGGGTCACGCGACTTCGACCGACAGTCAGGACAGTCGCCTCAAAATGTCTACTGTGCCGAATCCGAAAGGCACAACCTGTTCCACCACGACTTGGTGACCTGCCTGAAGCAAGACTAATGCACCACTGCAGGCCCTTCACGTGCACAGGCGTCGACCTTTTCGGGCCAATGGATATAACAGTTGGGCGGCGACACGAGAAACGTTATGGAGTTTTATTTACTTGTCTTACTATACGTGCTATTCACATAGAACTGGTGCCCTCACTGACTACAGACTCCTTGATAATGGCACTCAGGCGCATGGCGGCTCGACGTGGATGGCCAAAATGCATATATTCTGACAACGGCACTAATTTCAAGGGCGCTGACGCAGAAATAAAGAAATGCATGCAAGATATCGATCAGAACAGACTGTCAGAATTCGAAGTAAATAATGAGATGCAGTGGCACTTTATCTCGCCGTAGAGTCCTCACATGGGCGGAGCGTGGGAGCGACTTATACGTTCAGTTAAAACAGCGCTAAAAGCTATACTCACTGAGCGAGCCCCCAGAGAAGAGGTTCTTCTGACCTTACTTGCTGAAGTGGAAAACCTCGTAAACAGCAGACCTCTGACGCATGTGTGTGTTGAGCCCAATACCGAAGAAGCGCTGACCCCAAATCATTTTTTGTTAGGCACACCATCTGCACTACCTATACTGGGCGCATTTGAAGATGCCGACTTATACTTACGCAAGTACTGGCGGACTGCCGAGCGACTGGCAGAAATGTTCTGGCAAAGATGGCTGAAAGAGGTACTCCCTACACTACTACCTCGTCACAAGTGGACTCAGGAAGGGCTTCAGTTTCAAGAAGGAGATCTGGTTTTCATCGTAGACCCCAACGCTCCACGTAACACCTGGCCGAGAGGCAGAGTGGTAAAAACCCACCCAGGACAGGACGGAAGGGTGAGAGTAGTGGAGGTCAAAACCAAGGCCGGTATCCAGAAACGACCTGCAACCCGTCTGGTACCACTTCCAGTCGATGATGAGTGCTGTAAGGGCAGCACTAGGGGGGAGGGTGTTACCGACAGGGCTGTCTTTTAAACTGTACCTATGTTTTAATAAACACACAAATGTGTCCGTGTGCGTGCGCGTCACTGTGTGTGTGACAGCGGCATCCCCACGCCGCAGCTCACGTCAGTCGGCCATTAGCTACCAAATTTAGCGCACCCTAGCGGCACGCACGCACAACCACATATCGTTTTTGAAATCCAACGTCTTCTGCCTTACTCTTTTCCTCATCCCCATCTTCTGACTTCAATCGGAACCCGCACATCGCTAACAGTGTATGTTTGTTACATAGATCTCAAAATAGATTGTAGACTAATTAGTGTAGCAAAACACCGGCTTAGGGGCTAGCTAGTGCATCTATCGAATAAAAATGTCTTCGCATTTTTCAGGTTCGGTGAAGTGTCGGAGGTGGTGAACGCGGTAGTTTTCCTCCTGAGCGACAAAGCCAGTATGATCAATGGCGTCGAGTTGCCCATCGACGGTGGCTTCCTGGCTTGTTAAAAATGGTTATTAAATTATTTTATTTAATAAATATTATGTTCATTTTTTCATAAAGTAGTATGCCTTCTAAACGTGTAATCATTTTAGTTTCTTTACGCTATGCTACTTACATAATATTCCAGAGCGGCCCGACCCGACTAGTTTATAGTCTGTGCCGAAAAGCCGAACTCGCCGCCGGCGTAGAAGGTACCTTCAAACCCTGTGGTGCGGAATGGGCCGTGGTTCATTTATTTATGTAGGTTGTACCCTATTCTCCTAAGCCCTGGCGTCCTAAAAATAGGACATCACGAATAACTTTCTTAATTCACACCCAATGATTTAGTAGGAAGTCCGGAAAACTTACAGTTCCAGGTGCAATATTTTCCTCATATTTTTTTGGACAGCAAGAAGAAAAAGTTCTTCAAAATAAACCTTTCAAACGACCAAATAAACGACGACCTCTGTGGCGTAGCTGAAAATAAAACAAAAGAAATAACTGTTATGTTGGGGACACGGATGTCAAAAAAAGACATCCGTGGTTGGGGAATGACAAATTAGACCTTGTGAATGAAACTGTACTCTGTGGCATAGCGGTAGCGCGTCTGCCATGCAAGAGGTCCCGGGTCCGAATCCCGGCTTCGGAAAAAAGAAGCCCAGGTCTTGAATGTTCACATGTTTGTGATGTCGTTGTTTCTGGTTCCCACGACACAGGGTATCCTAGTTTGGGGCCAGAAGCAATGTATGTAAATGTTATGTTAAATCTACGTAGTTTTAGAAGACTTGAAGTAACTGTTACCTCACAGAGGATTTTTTCCCGCTGCTTTTTTCTCCACTACAGTGCACTAGGTACATGGTCTGAAGGCAGCGGCTTACACACGGCTTACATCACAGATCTGACATTCAGCATGTTCCTTAATTCTTGTTACCGTTTTGATTGCGCGGCCATGTTCTGTTTTAAAAAAGTGCTTATGTCACGATTTTGTCGAAATTTGTCAAAACTGAATGGTGGAAACGTAGATAGAGTCTACGGGTGAAAACCAAAAATTTTTCAAAGCAGTAATAAAGAAGTTATTGAGGTTTGAAAATGGCCGCGCGAACGGCTTGCGGAGAACTGCGCGGCCATGTCAGATCTCGACATCTAAAGGGTCTACAGGCCTGGTTTTTTTGTCAATGCATGTTTGAATTTGTCAACAAATGTCGAAGAAAGAAAATTCATTCTATCACCATTACTTGAGAAGATATCGACGCCTGAACGCCATGGCCGCGCAATCCTCCGGTTCCGATTCTTCAAATTGTTTTTTTCGTAATCAGGCTTATCTAAATTAGTCAGAACCGATGTCCAGAGATTAGTCTTAATTTGTCAAAGCCGATGAGGTTCGAATTTACACTGGTTTTCTCATCAGACAAACAAAATTACTGAAAAACCTAAGGACGCTGGCCGCGCAATCGAAACGCTTTTTCATATGCCGATATCTAGTAAACAAAACAAGTGTGGGATGTAACCAGAGAAAGATTTCCCATCAGGCCCATTCCCCCAATCAGCATCGGCATAAGCAACCAAAGGCTTGTTACACTTTTTATAACACAGCGATAGTTCCACTGTCCCCTTCAGGTATCTAATCACACGTTTCAGCGCTGCCATATGAGTCGAGTCACTGCAGTTGTTGAATTGGCTCAACATCGTAACTGCAAATGATACGTCTGGTCTGGTACAACATGCCAGGTACATGAGTGATCCTATAATCTCTTGATACCGCGTATCATCATTCTTTGGACCAGGCTTCAGACGCAGATTTGCCTCGATAGGTGTGCTAACTGGTTTACAGTCTTGCATCCCAAACTTTTCAATTATCTTGTTTGCCTTTTGGGAAAGACAGATCTCTTGCTTGTCCTTATTCCGTTCAATCAGCATTCCAAGAAACTCTCTCGCTACTCCAAGATCCTTTATTTTGAAAGAAGTTTCAATCTGCTCTTTAACTGCTTAAGCTGCAGCTTCATTGTTGGTAAATATGTAAAAATTATCAACATAAAGTGCAGTAGCCACAAATAGTCCACCTTTTATCTTGGTGTAAACGCATTGATCATAATTAGATCGCGTAAAGCCCATTTTCAAAATGTGGGTATGAATTTTTTCGTTCCAACATCGAGCCGCTTGTTTCAAGCCATACAAAGATTTCTTTAGCTTGCAAACTTTGTGATCTTCCCCTTTTTGAACGAAAAATTCAGGTTGTTCCATATAAATTTCCTCCTGTATATCTCCATTAAGGAAGTGATGTATGCTTAGGTCCTTCTCAGCTGCCAGTGCAAGTAGAAGACGAATCGACGACATTTTGACAACTGGTGCAAACGTTTCGAAAAAATCTATGCCTGGTTTTTGCGAATAGCCCTTAGCGACCAGCCTGGCCTTATGGCGCTGCACGCTACCATCCGCCCCAACCTTGAGTTTAAAAACCCATTTCGACATTACGACGTTTGCGTCCATAGGTCGATCAACTAGTTCCCAGGTGTTATTAACCTTCAGGGAAATAAACTCGTCGTTCATCGCTTCTAACCACAGCTTTTTGTCTGGACGCTCCATGGCATCTTGAACCGATACAGGATCAGGAATATCAGCTGCGTGAAAGTTATAGACCATGTCCTTATCTCTCTTTGGACGTCTATCTCGAACTGGGTAACGTCGTTCAGTAGGAGCAACCGCATCATTTACAGGATCAGTAACATTTATGTTTATTGGATCTTGCAAATCTTCTGTCACATGATTCTCTGAATCGACAGAGTCGAAGAAGTTCTCTCCAAAGTCTGATTCATATGTTGAAGGAGACGTACTTGCTTGAACATCTACGTCGACCATCGGACGGAACGGTCTAGAGTCTTCTTGACTTTGTTCAATTAAGACATTCGGCCTAGACACCGGTACCCCCACTGCAAAAGGTCCGGCTAAACTTGGTACCTCTGGTTCAGTGGTAGGATGACTAGTCTGTAGTGATTTATGTACCAAATTCTTTGACATTTTAGGCTCCTTCGATTAACATATCGTTTCACCACAAAAACCTATCGTAACGAGAGTTATTTAAAAAAATATAACCTCTCACACAATATTTGGATAGGGTGACCATAATATCAAGTTTCACGTAACCGCTCATTGGTACAGTGGGTGTTTTCTCGTGTGGCATATTAATCGATTCCTCTTTATAGTAAGTGGCTGGCACAGCCGTCTAGTATGAATTTAAATGTTTGAAAGAGAATCGCTACGTTTCTATTGAGATGTCAGTCGATCCTAGCAAGGCTAAGTGATGCCGACGAAAACATGAAATAAAAGTTATTATTGCTAAATAAGCATCTCTTTCAATTAAGTAAATGTGGGTTAATCAAGCAGAACAGTAGTACCAAACAAAATTAAAAAAATGTTCTCATAGTGCCATCACAAAAAAAATGCCTTACAATCACAACATATTCTTTAAAAAAATATGTTAGGGTTAGAATCGAAAAGTTATGAATTATGTTTTCATAAAATTTTCGGCCCAGATGTAGTATTGTGAAATTAGTGCCAGCGCTCGTGGTCCAGTGAAACCAAGTGATTATCTTATAATCGAGATATTATACTCAAAAGTTTTCACTTCTGTGCAGAAGCCTCAATATTATGAATATACTGGAATTGTTTGACTAAGCAAAAAAATTTAGGTAGGTACTAAGCGTCACTAGAAGATATAATTTTGTCAAATATCTTTCATGGTTGCTTTAGACACGTCCTATTGTTCCGATTAGCAGCGCCGTGCGTGGTAAGAAAAATAACTAAATACTTCAATTAGCCGCGATATTTTGTAAACAGCGATTGATTTGTCAAATGTTGTGGCATATCATAAAGTGACAAAGCAATTTACATTTTGACTTCGGTATTTTTAAAAACAGTGAACGTTTGTAAACCGACGACGCCTCTTGTAAACCACGGAACCATACAATTTGCCTGCGATATTATGCTATGGGGTGTCAATATATATAAATATATATGACGAGTTTACATAATCATTATTATAAGGGTCCATATATTGCTCAGTTCCTCAAATTCCATCCAGCTCGCTTAATACTCACAGAGATTTTCTAAGATCGAGTTCCATTATGCAAAAGATGGAAATTACACAGATATTTCTTAACCTAAGAGTACAGATGGCGGCCTTATCACTAAAAGTGATCTCTTCCAGACAACCTTCGGATGAACTGGACTAATACATTAGAGAAGGAAGTAGATGTACAAAAAAAAAACATAGAAAACATTAATTTTAGAGGTTCCAATAACAGTGTGAATAAAATAAAATAGTTTAAATTTATTCTGCAGTTTCATGATTTCAGTTTCAATAGCTGTTAAATGGATGATTTTGAGGACACTTCGCATAATAATATTATTATAGGACACATGTCATTATCAACGTACCTTATTCGACATTGTCGTTTTTAACCAAAATTCAAATCTTGATTTCTGAACCATCACTGTTGAATGTAGGTAGTCAGTTTCACAAGAAGTTATATTGAATATTGTCCATACGATTGAGTTCAAGAATCGTAGTCCAGAGTAATAGACGTTCACGACACGACGAAACGTAAAAAAAAAAAATTCAGGTCACTTATAAGCACAAGACAGAGACAGTCCGAAGTAGGCAACGATCAGGTCGAGACTGGGTTTTTCTGAAATTTCAATTATCCTCCAAAACTTAAAAATGAGGTAGGTACTCTTTACTTAGCTACAGCAGTAACTATTATCTAATCTGTGGCTACCGTCTTTTTAAACAAAATACTTCTGAGAAGTGTACCCTAATCTTTAAATTCTGTTACCGTTATTTTTCTCCGTAGTTCATTTGTATGCGGTCGCCTTTGTATCGCGCCGCCTTAGCCTATGATGCCTTTGTCAAAGGATGCCACGTGCACGTGCAGTGCCAGTGAATTTGAAGTCGTAGCGCCTTAAATAATAGCCGGTATTCCAGTGTCTAATTTTACTATAACTCTACTTACTCATATTTCGTATAATGCATGCATGAGCATTGTTGATATTACTTTTTTATTCCAATAACCAGAACTGCTTGCTAGTGTAACGACACTATCTAAGCAAGCGCGGTTTAACATGCAGCCCACTTCGTTCTGTGCTAGCACATGTCATCAAACGCACCCATACCTAGCCGACACGAAAGGGAGTATTACTGCCAGGTTGTAACTTACGACGCCACCGCAACCGTATGGACACGGCCTCCGCTACCTTTTTTGTAGCGTAGTTAGGTAAGTACCTATTTAAAAAACCAGACGTTTAAAGTACCTACTCTTAGCTAACATATACAAAGGACTTTAAAGATCTTTACGTCACTATACCAATGAGCGGTTACGTGAATTTACGTGAAACCTGATATTATGGTCACCCTATCCAAACATTGTGTGAGAGGTTATATTTTTTTAAATAGCTCTCGTTACGATAGGTTTTTGTGGTGAAACGATATGTTAATCGAAGGAGCCTAAAATGTCAAAGAATTTGGTACATAAATCATATCCCAGACTTGTTTTGTTTACTAGATATCGGCATATGAAAAAGCGTTTCGATTGCGCGGCCAGCGTCCTTAGGTTTTTCAGTAATTTTTTTTGTCTGAGTGCTTAGTGCGAGTTTGACAGATCCAATCGAATAACTTTACTACCGCGTTAATCGAGCATTGAGTAGAGAGTATGAGTAAGTTAACCGTTCCAACTGGCAAAACGCTGTCACAGTACAACTCGCACTCGCGTTTATTCGTGTTTTGGCTGGTAAACGTGTTCACTTCTCAACGTAAACCATTACAACTCGCACTCAGCAATTTTAATTTCCATACTTGTCGCTAGGTGGCGCTTCCTCGATGCCATAGAAATATGAGTTTACGTTAACGCGATCGAGTAGTTAAAAAACTCGCACTAAGCACTCAGAGTGCTTAGTGCGAGTTTGACAGATCCAATCGAATAACTTTACTACCGCGTTAATCGAGCATCGAGTAGTGAGTACGAGTAAGTTAACCGTTCGAACTGGCAAAACGCTGTCACAGTGCAACTCGCACTCGCGTTTATTCGTGTTTTGGCTGGTAAACGTGTTCACTTCTCAACGTAAACCATTACAACTCGCACTCAGCAATATTAATTTCCATAGTTGTCGCTAGGTGGCGCTTCCTCGATGCCATAGAAATATGAGTTTACGTTAACGCGATCGAGTAGTTAAAAAACTCGCACTAAGCACTCTGATGAGAAAACCAGTGTAAATTCGAACCTCATCGGCTTTGACAAATTAAGACTAATCTCTGAACATCGGTTCTGACTAATTTAGATAAGCCTGATTACGAAAAAAACAACCTGAAGAAATCGGAACCGGAGGATTGCGCGGCCATGGCGTTCAGGCGTCGATATCTTCTCAAGTAATGGTGATAGAATGAATTTTCTTTCTTCGACATTTGTTGACAAATTCAAACATGCATTGACAAAAAAACCAGGCCTGTAGACCCTGTAGATGTCGAGATCTGACATGGCCGCGCAGTTCTCCGCAAGCTGTTCGCGCGGCCATCTTCAAACCTCAATAACTTCTTTATTACTGCTGCTTTCTGCTTTGACAAATTTTTGGTTTTCACTTCACCATTCAGTTTTGACAAATTTCAACAAAATCCTGTCCTGACATAAGCACTTTTTGAAAACAGAACATGGCCGCGCAATCGAAACGGTAACTAATTCTTTACGTTAAAATAAAATTGATTGATTTTTGGTTTGCTACGGATTTGCAGCAATCCTGAGCTTAAATAACCACCACGTTTATGCTACAAACCACCGACTAAGTAGAAGAAAGAAAGAAGAAGAAGAAAAACAGTTGTAATCACGGATGTTTCTTTTACATCCGTGGTGTAGAGGCGTTGTAGAGGTGTAGAGAGTCAACCTCACAGACCTAACAAAAAGTCTTAATAACTAATTAGGTACTACCTACTAAACGTCTTAGTACACTGACCGCGCCCATATGCCTTGACCATCTCCACTTCCTTTCTAATTTGGGCGATTTGTGCTCCATTTTTGCTAATGAGCAGTTTTGAGCACAAATACGCAAATCACTTCATAGATGGCGCTTATAGGCGTGCAAAAATGGAGATCTGTGAGATCTCCAATGAAGAATGTTAACTAATTTTGATTATTAGCACTCAATATTCTCTGTCAAAAATAAAAAATACTAGCGAAAGAATTACTTCGATACGTCAATTAGTTTCCGATTTAGAAGTAAAACAAGTTACGCTACGCTGCCGCCGGTTACGCTGTGACGTCATCGTACAACACGCTCAGTCTGGCTCACTCAGGCGCGCTCATGCCGTCGAAATTATACTTAAATACTTTTAAAAATGTCCAATCCAAATACTAGGAAATCATGTGTTGTGCCTAAATGTAAAAATACAACTACCTACTAATTCGCCGGAAAAGATATTTTTATAATTCCAAAAGACGTTACAATGCGAAAAATATGGATATTTATAGAGTTTTAATAAAACTATATTACATTTAATGATATTTTATTATTTTTGTCAAAAATATTTTCCTTCCAAAACTTTACACAGTTTTCAAAAAGATCATCACAATATTTTTTATTATAAACTACTTCATGCACATCAACATTCCTTGAGGTTTCAAAGTCAACGTGTGCAATACAAAATAGGGCTTTACTTTTTCCGGTGATTTCCATTTGTGTTTGTATCTGAGCGTAATATTTTTTATATTATTATTTTTAATGCACTAACCCGTGCTAAGGACAATTTAAAAACCTAGGTAGGTATTTAGAGGCTAAAAATTCCACCCATGCCGGGATTCAAACCCGCGACCTCTGGCTATCGTGCCAGCGCTCTTTCGAACTGAGCTAATGGTCGACTCACCGGCATCAGTGAAATGTTGAACCTCTTTACAATATTCTCTGTATTACGTACAGGCAGCGACATCTGGCTGAAGTAATTTCCATCAATTGCAGCCCCAAGTACCTACTTTGCAGTTATAATATTTTTTTCCTAGTTTACCTTTACCATAATACTTAATAAAAGTGTTTGCCTTGATTGGACACTTTACTTCTATAACGCAGTCCTCAGTAAGCCCGTCAGGCGAGGCACCTATCAGGACTGAGTTCTTTAAAAAATACCAGATTCCAGTATCTTTTTAAAGTGTATCTTCGCGACTTCCTTTAAGACATCGTTTTCTAATATTTTTCCTCTTTTGATAGCATTCGTAGGTAGCACCACACATATAAAAAATATTCGAGTCAATGAATGAAAACGTTCCCTTTCATTATGTTCGTTCAATAACCTAACAAAGGTGGAATATGCAGAAAGGTAGTTGTGAATGTAGTGGCTTCTTGACAAAATTCAGGAGATTTTACTCAATTCTACAAATAAAACTGAAGATCAGGAGACAGCGCTTAAAATGAGAAAATCAAAATCAAATTCAATGAAGAATGCACGGATGTTGACATCCGTGGAAGAATGTTACTAGGTATGCCAAATCGCTTGAAATTCTCAATGAAATGCTGGTCTTAGCAAAGCCTGTATGTATACAAATACACTAGTTTTTGTTGTATTAAAAAATACCCAGTAGTTTTGATTTTATAGGCATTCAAAGTTACGAAAAATATCTAGTCCCGCTAACAGTCACATGACCGCTTGTGACGTCATGTCACAACGCGCCGCGCGGGCCGCTACTAATTTATCAGATTTTCTGATTTTAAGCGCTGTCTCCTTGATCATCAGTTTTATTTGTAGAATTGATTATTCTACGTCTGAGACACAACAAAACGTCAAACTTTTTTGCTTAATCTGTGGTTAATCTTGACATTGTCATGGCCTCAGAATAATAACTGTCATGGTCATGCCTCATGGGTTGCCAAGTGGTCCCTTTTTGGACAAAAAACTCCATTTTTCTCCGGGTGGTGTATTTTCTGCCCTCCTGTTACGTAGCATTCCACTCTATCGAGTGAAGCATTTAGACGACTCCTATGTGTCAAAAAATGTATGTATTTGACAGCCGGAGTAGCTTACAAAAAGTAAAAATCAACGTCACGCAACTCAGTGGATACTTGCCTAATAATGCCCCTGACCTACTAGTATTTTTTTTAATTCGATGCAAAAAACAAGCATGCTCCAATTATGAAATTTATCACTATACACGGTAGACATGTTTTTACTGTAAAAAAGGCATGTCGTGAGACAAAATACCTTACCTACTGCATCAAAGACATATTTAAATTATTACTTATAAAAGAAAAGTATTGAGAAATATATTAGCACATACAATTTTCACTTGATAAATTTTTTGTTACCATTGAATTATAACCGATTGACCTTGAAGTTTAAAAATTGAGTATTCACATTTTAAGCGCGCTGGACTTCGATTTAACTACATAAATGATGGTATTAAGGTTTTCTACAAAAAAAACATGGCTTTGCTGGTTTTGTAACTTTTTTTTATTCATCGAATAACAGTTATTCGATTCCAGGCAAGACATCCGTTTTCAATTTTAAAGGATAAAAACAAGATAAAAACATGCTGGCAACAGCCTAGCGCAAGTAGGAACTTTGAAATTTTTGTTCGCATTTAGCCCCGTTTTAATGGCGGACATATTTTTGTCTCACTCTTTAATACTACTTACTCTTTCTTTGCTGTCAATGTCAAACTGAAAACATAACAAATATGGCGGAACGCGGCACATATTAGAACGTTTTCTAGTTAAAATTTTTGTGTTTTAAGTTTGTTCAATATCTAGCTGTGTGTATCTTGTTGTACAGTGTTTAGTGATTTTCTTTTAATATTGGCATTGATCGGATGGTGTCGAACTTGTGCCATTTGTAAAATAAGATGCAGCCGGTCAAAGGGTACCAAAAGAAAGTTTATGGGTAAATTTCCTAAGGATGAAGACCGGTAAGTATTTCTGGCTACAGTTTTTGTCATCTTGCACAAGAGCAAGATCATAAATTATGTTAAATAACGTAATTAATATACTATGAGAAAAATACTCAGATGTTTCAATGTCATAGTGATGTGCCATACACATATTCAATATCGATAAAAAAATATCTGATAAGTACCTTGGTCAGAATTACTACTCAGTGTATGACGGGTGAATTGCTGTAAGCCATAACAATGTTTCAACGATGCACTATTAGTGGCTGCATTGAATATTGTTTTTTTTTTAGATGCAGACAATGGGTGAAAATTGTGGAAGATCTTATATCGTATATCCCCATCGAAAAACTCCACCAACATAAATATGTTTGTAGAGATCATTTCCGGCCGAAAGATTTTTACAACTATTTTAAAAGGAAGCCGATTAAAGAAATGGTGAGTTGTGTTATAAACTTATAATGTAACACTTACTACATTTCATGAATAATTATGTAATAAAACACAAAATACGCCTTGCTTTACGTCGAACATTTGAATATATTTTGCTCCGTCATTTAGAACGCAATATTATTATTACGTCTTAATACGTAAATGACATACTTTGATAAACATTTTTTTACAGGGCTGTATCTTCTCTACCTATAAATGCGCCTCCTCTTCCTGATTACTTACTAGCTGAGTTTCCTTACCACGTAGCCACGTCGCATCACTTGAAACTGGTTAGTGATTGGAATTACTAAAATATTTTTTTTACTAATTTTTAACTTAAAATATTTTTTTATAAAAATGTATTTTATAGTTACATAGTCAATTATGCAGTTATGTGGTAAACAGGAACAAAATATTTTTTTATGGACTATTCTTGCAATTGTTTATTTTCAGATTCAGCTATACAAAAACCTATTAGTTGTCGAGCTTCACAAAACAACTCTGGTACGTAGACTTTTCATGTATCGCTGAAGTTTTTTGTAACTAGAGTTTGTTTACTTTGATAAATTACAAAGTGTTATCATTTTCAGCACCTTGTACAGCAGCCAAAATATCAGCTGTTGCTATTGGTCCAGTAGGGTTTGACCACAATTATTGTGGCCTGGAATCTCAGCATATTTATCAGAACTATCCCGGTAAGTAGCATAGTTTACCAACAAATTAATAATCAATAACGACTCAACTTAACTTTTTTTGACGATTTCAGCACCTGAATCCAAACCACCGATTGATGAAGTTCGCTCAGATTGGACACCTCTAAGGAAAAACCAAATAGCTGCTGAAATAAATTCAATAGACCTTGACCACAATTATTGTGATTTGATAATCAATAATAAAATACTAATTTCATTTGTCGTTTTATTGAAAACATTGATTTTTATTAATTTTAATAGGCTAACTGCGGAGCCCCTGGATGAAAATTTATCGATATCGATAAATGTAGTACCAATGTAAGTGGACGTCCCTAATGCACAGACAAGTTGTTATGTTGGTAGCACTTTTGACATTGCATTTTTGCTCTATTGGTTGGTATTGCTAACGGGGCTAAACTCATTACAAAAGCATATAGGGAGGTCCCGTCTCTTATTTATATGCTCTGTGGCTGGCAACACCTGTCGGAGTCAAGTCAAGCCCAAGCCCTATGGTCCAGCCAGCCAGTGCAAATTTTGTTAATTTATTTGTAGATAAGTGATAACTGTTCCCCGTCAATTTGTGTTCCCCGTTTTGCTATCAAACTTAAGCAAAGCGTTATCATAGATTTGGTGTCGTATAGAAGTTAAAAATACAATGGAAATCTCATTCAAAGGCAAAAGAATATTGGTGACCGGAGCGGGACAAGGCAAGTGTTTATTCTATATGCCTAGGACATTGTAATTATTCTCATAATAGTGCCAACAAAATTCAGAGTCAAATATAATATATGGTTGTGATCATTTCTGGCCAACGACGCAGGTATCGGGCGAGGCATCGCCATCGAACTGTGGCGAGCCGGCGCCAATATAGTGGCGCTGTCGCGGACGCTGGCTCATCTGGAGAGCCTGCAGAGTGAGTACCCTTCCATCGAGATCGTGGCGGTGGATGTGGGCGACTCTGAGAAGACGCGTGCGGCCGTCGAGGCGCTCGGCCGCATCGATGCGCTCGTCAATAACGCCGCCGTGGCGATCTGCGAGCCGTTTCTTGACTGCACGCTCTCGAGCTTCGATAAGTAAGTTGATTGAGACAACAGAATCTTGAGTTGCACTTCTGTTTATTCTTCCAGAGGATGGAACAAGTGGTCTTCGATGGTAAGGTCTTTTTACCCAAGGTGCAATGAGTTAAATTGCTTATTGATTGTTACAGAACTTTTGATGTTAATGTGAAGGCTGTACTGAACATTAGTCAAGTGGTGGCGAGACAAATGATTGATAATAAAATTCATGGAGCCATTGTTAATATTTCATCTCAGGCATCTAAGGTAAGCAAAAAGCGGTAAACTGCAATTTAAAAATGTCTTCATGTGCTTGCTAGAGTTTCCATCACATTGCCTTTGTATCAGATTTGCAGTCAGTCACTAATCTAATAATTGCCAGATTACACATGTTATTGACTTATCTATTAGCTTGCAGATATGAATTATCTTTATTGTTTCTTACTAAGGCCCTTTATCTACTTTAGGAACTTGCTGTATTAAAAAGTTGTTTTACAGCTTTTTTATTTAGAATAATTTCACTCTACACTACCATCCTATTACCAGGTTATGTTAAGTATATGGGCAAATGGTGCACCTAACAGCCTTTTACTAGTTAGACGTCAGTACAGATCTTATCTAACTGTAATGAATTCATTTACAGGCTGCACTGAAGGATCATGCCATCTACAGTGCTTCCAAGGCAGCTGTAGATGCACTTACTCGTGCGATGGCCCTAGAGCTGGGCCCCCATGGAATCCGAGTCAATGCCGTAAACCCTACAGTTATAATGACAGAAATGGCAAAAGTGGGCTGGTCAGACCCCACAAGAGCTAGTGAAATGATATCTAAGATACCTTTAGGCCGGTAAGCATATCTTAGAAACTATACATGTAGTAGATGTACGAGGTGGGATCAAAAATAGTTAATATTGATAGCTTAATAATTTATTTTTCTACATAGTCTCCGAGTCTGTCTACACACCGAATCCATTTCTTTTCCAAGGCTTTAATCCCTTTCAAATCAATGTCTTCTATCGGTCAATACAATGTTCTCAACTTTCGCAACCTTTTCTTGGTTGACTGACGTTGATGGGCGGCCGCAACGATGTTCGTCTTCCGTGCTTTCGTCCTAGGTACTCGAAATTGAGAAGCCCACCTTGCGACAGTGGAATACGGCGGAGCAGACTCCTAATGTTGCCCCCAAATCGCAATGAATCTCCTGCGTCGTTATTTTTTTTAAACAGAGGTATTTAATAACGGCTCGCACTTCCTTTTTCTCCATTTTCGAGAACACGTTCCGACACAAAGCAAACAAATGACTACATTCAGAAAAAAACAAAGGAGAATCGAAGATTTTTTTCTTTATTAATATTACAAATATGTATCCGAGCTATGCCTGCCAGTATTTATTTATTTTCTTACCAAGGAGTATGTCGTTCTCACTACTTTTTGATCCCCCCTCGTAGTTAGACCTGAGATTTCCACACTCAGAGCCAGTTTCTGAATTGAGAATTTTGCTAAATAAATACTTAACTATTGTGCTATCTCTTTAAATTTCTCAGCAAAGAGCATGACAGAATGTTATTTACTTAGTAAAATTCTCAGTTCAGAAACCTTCAATTAGCCTCACAGTTAATAATATGTGTTGTGGAATTTAAATACATAATATGTCTACATACTACTACAGATCACTTTTAGTGATAAGGCAGTCTGTACCATAATTTCCTTTTTTATGTACAATAAAGTGTTTTCTGTCTAGATTGATATCTCAAACACTAAGATTTTTTAGGCTTAGCAAGTCGTATTGCTCCTCTAATTTCACAAATGTACTTTGAACAAAGTCATTGGTGCATGCTTGGATTAGAACCCACAATTTCCCATCCTACCACTGCACTACCACGGTTTTTTTAACTAAACATATTGGATGGTAATTTACTAATGCCTTTTCAGGAACCGACATATTCTTTGGAATGTATGCCTGGACAATTAATAGCTTAGGAGTCTAAGAGGTTCAATGTCCCACTTTTTTGCATATATTTGAACTCAGCATTATGCAAAATGCATCTGCTATCATGTACCAAAACTCAAAAAGTTCAATTTATTTCTCACTGTTTGTAGATAATCATTTGGTGCCCAGTATGCATAGCTTTCAGGCAGCCCCGGATCTAAGGGGGGCAAACCGGGGCACTTGCCCCTTCCGGCAGTTTCATTGGGGCGCCAAATCCTTGAGACAAGAATTTTAAAATATCGAACTAATGAAGCCTCTTTTCCTACAATCTCATAGGTTTTTATCCAGTAATCGAATCTTAATATAATATGTTTGAAAATTAAACTTTTCTATTTTAATACGCCCAGTTAGTTTTTTGAACACATAGTGAGTCAGGAAGAGAACACACTTATAAAAATAATAATCCTAATATTAAAGGATTATTATTTTAACAAATGGTCCCAAAAATGCTACTCATTGGCAGTTTTAAGTTTTTCTCAAACACTGAAGGGGGGCGCCACTTTCAAGGTTTTGCCCCGGTTCGAAAAAATCGTAGATCCGGGGCTGCTTTCAGATTGGATGTCAATTCACAACTACCTCTTAATTTGACTTCGTCGACAATGCGCCTCTGTTAATATTACACCAAAATTAAATGCAATTTCAGAAATAGCCTTAATAAATGTGGTAGTATACTTGCCCTAGGGAGGGCTATGTGGCAGTTGATTATTTCAGGCCGATGGATTGAGAAACGATAGATCAGAAACTTACATTGTGCCTAAATTGTGAAATAAATACACTCGATTGTAAAACTTGTTGCTTATTCCTCGGTGGCCTTTCCCTCAATAATAATATTTTCTTTTTTCATTCTAGTTTTGGTGAAGTCTCCGAAGTAGTCAATGCAGTTGTGTTCCTGCTCAGTGATCGCTCCAGTATGATCAACGGAGTGGAGCTTCCCATTGATGGAGGGTTCCTTGCTACATAAATGTACCAGAGAGCAATATTTTGTATGATCCTTGATATTTTTTTATCTTGTTATGCTACATATTACCAAAGAGTGGATACCAACTTGTTAAGTCCTAACTCCTATTACTTAGGTACCTACTTATGGTCTCACAAAAAAGTTTAGCTCCTAAAACACTCGATAAACGCCATATAAATAATTATTTATTAAACGGGTCTAATCGCGATTTTTTATTAGGTAAAACGTAATTACCTTATTTCCCGACGTTAATGTATGAGTCCGTCTTTTCTCATCGAAAAAGGGGTGAAACAGGGTGATCCGCTGTCTCCAAAGCTATTTACCAGTACGTTGGAAGAGATATTCAAGACATTGTCGGGTCCATGGGCTAGTAAAGGCATTGATGTTGGTGGCAGCAAAAGGCTAACTAACCTTCGTTTTGCCGATGACATTGTTTTGTTTGCTTCTACAGCTCTTGAACTCCAACATATGTTGCAAGATCTCAGTGACGCGAGCCTTGAGGTTGGACTGAGGATGAACAGATCGTGTATGACTAACAGCACAAAACGTAGGGTCGAGGTATATGGGCAGGAAATACAATACGTCAGCGAGTACACTTACCTAGGCCAGATAGTCTCCTTCGAAAACAGGCAAGACAAGGAGATCGATCGTCGTATCGACAACGCCTGGAAGAGCTACTGGTCTATGAAGGAGCTGATGAAAGGTGAGCTTCCGCTTGCCTTGAAGCGTAAGCTGGTTGACATGTGCATCCTGCCCATCCTAACCTACGGTGCTCAGACCTGGTCTTTGACTGAACATCAGAAGTCCAAACTCAAGGTTTGCCAAAGGGCAATGGAGCGCAGCATGCTTGGTGTAAAAAGGACTGATAAAATCCGAAACACCACGCTGCGCGCCAAAACCAAGATCACTGACGTTGGAGTTGCCACCGCTAAGCTCAAGTGGAGCTGGGCTGGCCATGTCAGACGTATGGAGCCGGAAAGGTGGGCGAAAATCGTCACTGATTGGGTCCCGTGCGATGGCTACCGACGACGAGGCAGACCAAGGCGGAGATGGTGTGACGACCTGACCAAATATTTACCTGGGTGGGAAGCATTGGCCGTCAGCAAAGAGGAGTGGAAATCTGAAGGGGAGGCCTTTGCCCAGCAGTGGGACACAGTCATGGCTAATTAAAAAAAAAAATGTATGAGTATCGCGAATCATTAAGAAATACTAACGCCGTATAAAATCTTCTATGGTAGACATTTTAGAAGGAAAAGATGTCACCACAGATAAACTGCCCCCGAGAATTGTTATAGAGGATTTTTTATATAAATAAGACCATAAGTTTTCAACTAAACAGCTGTTGTTCTTTTGTCAAATTTATAACGAATTTTGTGATTATTTTGTAAACATGATCAATCAATACAGAACACGCATATTTTTAATTTCACTGACAAAATTATACATTTGCCATTTTTATGTACAAATTGTTAAATATGTAATAAATGTTTATTACTATCAAGCTTGACGACATCAACTTAGATTTTATTATTTGATCTGATTTGTAAATCATCCCCATACAGGAACTCGTCAACAGATGACGACATCATGATGATCTGGTTAGCAGATTTTATTCCTGACTGTTCTGTCCATCAAATTTTTATGTTGGCCTTCGATATTTAGATAAGGTGAAAAATCATTAACTCACCCCGTAGATGACGCACATGATGTTAAAAATAACTCTTTTTAAATTAATCTATTATGCTACCGTTTTGTCGGCGTGGTGATTGTTATAATCTTTGCCAAGTTTCAGTGCCGTGTCTGTGCTAAGCCGCGTACAGACAAAACGGGACATGGCGAAACCATGGGTTCTTTGTGAACTTCAGAACCCTAAAAACTCAATCCGCGTTGGAATTGCGACTGGTACTTTGCCGGGCGGTATAACCGTTTTTGCGATGAGTAGGTAGGTGGGCTTAAGTTGAAATAATTTTGCTGTAAATAAGCTTAGATTATAATGTAATCTAAGTAAGTAAGCAAAATTATTTCACTAAGCAAAACTTACCCCTCTACCTACACTTATATCAAAACCATAAAACTGTTAAGCTTACATAATGACTTCGCTATACGTGTACAAAATAAACAGTTTATCTCCGTATAACTTACATAAGTGATAAGGATTTGTTATTTCACATAACCTAAATAGGTATCTATGTCTACATTTAATATACATATATATGTATATATACTTACAATAACAATTCCTTATCACTTGGTAGCTTTAAATAGACAATAACTCCATTCATTATAAAATATTTCATTTATGCACTGATTCAGTGACGAAGAGTTTGTTATTGGAAATAAAGAAGTAACTACAAATGGACAAGTTTAAAGGGAAAAGAATATTAGTTACTGGAGGTTGCCAAGGTAAGTATATACGAGTATCATCTACCTGCCTAATCTACTGTTAATATTGCAAGTCTAAAGGCACGTGGCCAAAGGGCATACAAAAACAATTGACCGCTGTTTAAGACAGATCAACATACTAGCTGTGTTCCGCGGTGTTACCCGCGAAAATAAATTGTGTAATTTTCTAGGTATAGCAAAGCAACAATATAATTATCTCGATAAAACCGGGGGCAGCTAGTACTATGCGACAGAGGGCTAAGGGCCCAATATCTATTGCTTGTCCGTTCCTGATGGAAGAAAATACTAATTAAAAATAGGCTCGCCTTTGAATAGAATTTTGTTTTAGCCCAATAATACAGGAGGCACTTTTATTGTACCTACAGTAGGTATTGATATTGTAAAATAAGTGGACACGGCTTCTTAATCGGGAAACAAAACTTCCTGAGGAAACCCTAGTGTCTGAAGTGTTAACATACATCAGCGCTTGCTACGTACAATGGCCCAACTATGAGGCTAAGTGGGCACAGGTGTAATTAACTGGTAACTATATAGTACAGTATTAACTAGGAAGATAGAGAAAACTTTATGTACGTGAAAAGGAAATTACATAGATATTTATCTAGTAGTTTATAATAATCTATTCACATTATTAGGTAGGTACTATAATTATAACTTACCCACTTGATTTGTATCAGGAATTGGACGCAGCATAGCCGTAGAGCTATGGAAAACCGGAGCAGACGTGGTGGCACTATCCAACCATTCAGAAAATCTTATGAAGCTGAAGAAAGAATACCCGGCTATTGAAACCTTGAATGTGGACCTGTGCGACTGGAAGAAGACCAAAGAAGCCCTGAGTGCTCTAGGGCCTTTCCATGGCTTAGTTAATAGCGCCGGCATTATCTTCATCGAGTCTTTCTTGGATTGTAATCCGGTCAGCTTTGACAAGTAATTTTTCACTTGTAATGTGCTCACTTGTAAGGCGACGAAGGGATACAAACCGGGGGGTGGGGAGCAGCGCCCCCTGCAGTACAATTCCACTAAACTGCGATCCCCAACCCGCATGCCCAGCGTGGGGATTATGGTCATTACCCCCCAATGACGGCACAATCTTGCGCTCATTAGGGGAGAGCTACTTCCAGCAGTTGACTAATATAGCCTAAAATAGCCAAAAAATTGTATTACTGACAACATAGTCTACCTACCCTACCGTCATGTCGCCTTGACTTGAATTTATTGTTGTAGAACTATGGCTGTGAATGTGAGGGCTGTTCTCAACGTATCGCAAGTTGTCTGCCAGAAAATGGTCGAAAATAAAATAAACTGCGCGGTGGTCAACATATCCTCACAGGCTTCCAAGGTACGTTGGATTTATTCAACGAGAGATGATTGGAAGTAAAATTACCACTAGCGGCAATAAAATTTATATGGGAGTAGATAGCTGATATTTTTATCGCGATTTCGTAGCTTTCCTCCCCGAGGAAAAATAGTTTTACTTGACTGGTAGTATTAATAGAAACGTTCTTGATTATACTAGCTGTTGTCTGACGGTGACTTCTTTGCGTGGTTTTATGTATATCTATAAGTCAAGATTCCTTAAAAAATGTAACAAATTAAACAAACTGCATTTGAGGTAAGTTTTAGAGGAATCGTGTTTTTCTTAATAAATCCGTCAGAGTATCATCTATCTCTGTACCTTTCATTCAGATCCGTTCTGCCGTTCTGGGGTAATTAAATAAACATCCATCCAAACTCGCATTCAAAGTAAGAGAACGAAAGTATGAGATGGTTACCTATTTTTTATATTCTGAAAAGGACTATTATTGTGCGTAAGAGACAAAATAGGCAACAAATATCATACAAAGCTTGATCTTTAACATTTGTCTTGATATCCCGTTGGATGGATCGGTACCTACGGCGGATTTTATAGAGTCCAACCAAACTTGAAATCAGAAAATTATTATTTCAACGTAAATAATTTGTATTTCCTTAGTTGAATGACAGACACAAAAAAATTCACAGGCGGCGCTAAGGAACCACACATCGTACTGCGCGTCCAAAGGCGCCGTGGACGCGATGACGAGGGTGATGGCGCTGGAGCTAGGTCCGCACAACATCCGCGTCAACGCCGTCAACCCCACCGCCGTCATGACAGATCTGGGCCGCCAGGTGTGGTCCGACCCCGTTAAGTCCAAGGAAATGCTCTCGAAGATACCACTTGGAAGGTATTTAACATGATGTCGAGCACCCTACTTACAGAACACTGGCTTCTTCTCAGCGAGAAATAACAATTTATTTTTTTCACATTTCTTGCCTATGGCGGTTGGAAATTGTTTGTAGACACACATATCATGAAGACCTTTTTTATGTAGCCTGTAAACGTCCCACTGCAGGGCACAGGCGTTCTCTCATTATTAAGCCCATATTCGAGAGAGAATATGGGCTTAATAACCACGCGTGCCCACCGCAGATGGGCAAATTTCAAACGCTGAGGTATTTGAACACTACCAACCTCACGATGTTATCCTTCACTGTTAGCGAGTGGTAATGCTACTATTACTTCACAAATGTACATAACTTAAAAGACAATGATTGGTACAAGCCCGCAATGGGAATCGAATCTGGGGCTTTCGCTCCTCAGTCCATTGTTCTGGACCCTCTGCCAAGACACGGCACTGAAACTTCACTTACCACCACTATGCACAATCCCCTTAGGCGCACACATGCTACGTTAATATGGTCTTATAAAAATACGGTTCCTCAAAACCACTTCTTAGAGACAGTTAATTTGATCTGTCTAGATTTTTTTAACACACGTTATTTTAATTAGCCTTTTTTGAGTGTTTTAGGAATCCTGATTTTCTAAATAAGATCATATTAACGTAGCATGTGTGCGCCTAAGGGGATTGTGCATAGTGGTGGTAAGTGAAGTTCATAGTGCAACACTCGTACGCGGTTACGCTAAGCTTGCCAATCTGGCTACCAATTTCTCACCTTACTTTGCAAGTTCAGACTGCGTTTCTATCTTATATATGCCTAGAGATGGGGAAAATGTGTAGAAATCGAAAATTCAGATCGTTTAGTTCCTTATTTAAACACAATACTTACAACTTTTTATAAAATGGCTTCAGATTAAAAAAAGTTTTTTTAAATCGAATTCTCGTTAGAACCTAGAACTATGATATTTGGTCAGCGTCAGAATGACCGGTCACTACTCGTATTATCGTCGGAAATTGTGATGAATATTTAGTGCCCTATTGCTTCTATTTGCTTCCCCTAAGTAGAGAATTTCTTCCATCATATTTTAGAAGAGAAACAACATTGAAGGGTGACCGTACATCCTGACGTCAGGTTGACCGGTCACCTAGGCATATCATCAATCTTTCGTAGAATCACTGAATAACTCATAGGGCAGCAATTAGTGCCCATTTGCTTCCTTCATATTTTTCCCGTAGCTATTATGGAAACCAAAATATCAATATAGTTTTGATAATGTCTACCAACCCTTAGTAGCACCTGAGCATGTAAGCGTCGTTGTTCTTTTCATTCTTTCAGGCGCTGGATCTAAACTATACCTATTGATATTTTGGTATCCATAATAGCAACGGGTGCGGGGTTTTAAAAATATGAAGGAAGCAAATGGGCACTAATTGCTGCCCTATGAGTTATTCAGTGATTCTACGAAAGATTGATGATATGCCTAGGTGACCGGTCAACCTGACGTCAGGATGTACGGTCACCCTTCAATGTTGTTTCTCTTCTAAAATATGATGGAAGAAATTCTCTACTTAGGGGAAGCAAATAGAAGCAATAGGGCACTAAATATTCATCACAATTTCCGACGATAATACGAGTAGTGACCGGTCATTCCGACGCTGACGAAATTTGGAAAGTAGGTTATCGTCTTATACTATCATTTGTAATCAAATCATAGAAAAGTCTGAAGTTTAGGAAAAGCACGGAAAAAAACTGAGAGATGGCGGCGGTAGCTCAGTGGACTAGGAAGCGGGAGACCCAGGTTCGATTCCCAGTGCGGGCATGTACAAATGACTGTCTTGTATGTAATATACAGGGCATCCCAAAGTTATGGGCCATGAAGGGAAAGTACCTTAAATATCGTAGATTGGGTATTTTGCTGAAAGAAGACTTTATGTTATTTTTAAAAGTTAGTAATTCTGCATTCAAAGATTTTCTAAAAATTACTTGCCTTCTCTGGGAATCGAACCGACTTAAATTTAAAAAAAAACCACCCCTACTTTTATGATGCCAATCGAAATAATGGCCAAAAACTCTTCTTAAGTAACATAGTATTTTAAAAGAAAGGAACAGCGTGAAATTAATCATTTTAATGAAATTAAAAACATACATGAAACTGCCGTAGTCAACTAAGTTGAAAATGAAAAATGAAAATTAACAGGCAGCGGACTCTTATTAGAAAATCTTTGAATGCAGAATTACTAACTTTCAAAAATAACATAGTCTTCTTTCAGCAAAATACCCTATCTACGATATTTAAGGTACTTTCCCTTCATGGCCCATAACTTTGGGACGCCCTGTATACATTTATGAAGCTATAGTAGCAACACCACTCGCTAACTGTGAAGGAAAACATCGTGAGGAAACCTGAGTGTCCGTGGTATTTAAACACCGCAACGCTTGAAATTCCGCGCGTGGTACCTACCTAATTAAGCATACTCTCTCTGAGAGAAGGCCTGTGGCCTGCATTGCGACATTCATAGGCTTCACAAAAAGGCCTTATAAAAAAAACACGATTTCACTTTAACACTTCTTGGGAGTGTTTTATGCAATCGTGTTTTTAAAAATAAGACCGTCTGAGTGCTACTTTACTTAGTAAAAAGCAGCGTAGTAAAAAGCAGTGTATACCTCGGGTTAAACTTATTTAAGAGTCCTAAGAACTATTCTCGGGACTAAATAACTTTTAGCTTTACTAGGCTAACGATGTACCTACTATTTTTAAGAAAGTAGGTATATAAAGTTTTAAATTGGAACCTCCGAAAATACACTAGCGGCTTTATTTATAAAAATACAATACTATAAAACACTCTTAAAATAATGACTAAAATAGTTTGTGGCGGAGATAACAAAGAGTATTATGTGGTATAACCCTTTTGGCTCACGGTTATATGTAAACTCTTTGGGCTCCGCTATAGTCGTGTAAAAATAAGTTATGTGTAATGTATTCGGTCTCCGTATCGCTATAAGTTTTCATCAACAGTTTTGTATTTTTGCAGGTTTGGCGAGGTGTTTGAAGTGGTAAACACGGTCTTGTTCCTGTTGAGTGACGATGCTAGTATGATAAACGGCGTACAACTACCTGTAGACGGAGGCTTCCTGGCTTCCTAAACGAAACAGACCTTTCACAAATATTTTATGGTCTTGTGGCAACACGTATCTACATTACAACCCAGTACTTCCACAGCCCGGGAAGTTGTGTCTACTTCCCGGGACATATTTTAAGATGCAGTAGGCTTGCTTGTCCTAAACCCCTTCAGCCACGTTCGTAACCAGTTACGAATGTGGACTTTTTGTTGCTGTTTCGTAACCAGCTACAAGCCAGTTACGAATGTGGATTAATTTTCCATTTTCGTAACTGAAACCTCTTAGCCATGTATGGTCTCCTCGTACTTCCACATCCATCCGGCTCATTGAGGCTTTTTCCAAAGTTCAAGTTCGTTTATTGCTTCATGTGGCACAGTATACGTCTTAACAAATACCGCTTCTTCATTATACCTTAAAGTCCAAATGTCTAACTGAAACCACTTAGGGCTGATTTTTCAACAGTCAGATAAAAGTTATCTGACTATTGAAAAATCAGCCCTTAGCCATGTATGGTCTCCTGGTACTTCCACATGATATAATGCCGACACTAGTGTTACAAAAATATAAATAAATGAAAAGATTTATTTGTCATTTTGTAAGAAAACTTATCGGTTACTTCTCCATCAACTTAAAACATAAATTTATATCTCCATTAACTTAAATCATGAACGGTGCAATTATTTCTAGACAGTGACCGACACTTATTTCTTTTGCCTTTAAGTTTTCCACAGCTTCATTAATTTCACTATCAATTAGTAAATAGTTTTCCTTTTTTCGTGTTGCCCTTGAGTTTCTCATTTTCATTTCTTTCACTAAAATGTCCAACACTTTAGCTATTGATGGTCTTTTTTGCCCAATAAACGGTTTATTCGTGAGTGCCAACCTTCCAGGTGATTTGTATTTCTTAAGTCTTCTCCTTGGCAACACCACTTTTTGATGAATTGAGTTTCATTTAACCAAAATCGGTTGAAATAATTATTAAAACGTGCTACCTTCTCAGTTTGAGGCGATTTTTTCATTATATATATATATATATATATATATATATATATATGTCAGGGAGCAGTGCGTATAATTGAATTGAGATTTGAGAGGAGACATGTTGCGCGATGTGCTGGTTTGGCTCGTTTGCCTATGAAACTTCTGGCTACATATTTATTAAAAATTATATATATATATATATATATGTAGCCAGAAGTTAGTAAGTTTCATAGGCAAACGAGCCAAACCAGCACATCGCGCAACATGTCTCCTCTCAAATCTCAATTCAATTATACGCACTGCTCCCTGACAAGACGGTAAAACACGGACACGAGACGAGGTTAGTTACTATAATACGGGATCAACTATTAATACAAACTTTAAATGCGACTTCGAAAAAGGCTGTAAAGAAAACTTTTCCTGACGCTGTCGTATCTTGATGCTACTTTCAGGCAAAAGAAATGATGATATATGCGAAAATAAAAAGGGGCGATATATTGTCCGTTTATGTGCGAGTCTTCCTTTTTTTCTTCCATTTTGGGTACTAAGACATTTAAACTTTAAGGTATAATGAAGAAGCGGTATTTGATATAAAGCCTCAATTGAGCCGGATGGATGTGGAAGTACTAGGAGACCATACGTCGCTAAGAAGTTTCAGTTACGAAAATGGAAAATTAATCCACATTCGTAACTGGCTTGTAGCTGGTTACCAAACAGCGATAAAAAGTCCACATTCGTAACTGGTTACGAAAATTTGGTTACGAACGTGGCTGAAGGGTCCTAAACGATATTCGGGTAGTAATAAAAGCCTGGTGATTCACTATAGTTCGTTTTATTTACTGTTTATTGTGCCAAAGGAATTAATACATACTGGACATTAGAAACAATGCAAGCATAACAATTTTCTATAATTAATATGCCAAGCCATACACGCTAGCACATAGGTACAGAAAATAATACACCATAGTATGTATCTGAATAAAAGTAAAATAAAGTACATAACTACAACACTGCTGAATCTGCAGGTTCAGTCGTCTCTTGGTCTCGGTATCAATAGATATATATTATGAACACTAATAAATATCGAGAGGGAATAAAGTCAACAATTCCTTTACCTTAGTAATATCATACAGTTACTGTTATAATAAGCCCGTTTTTATCAATAATCCCTAACGATATCGTACTACTATATCGCTCATTGAATCATTCCCCCGCGTTCGTAGAACTCCAACTCCTTATAAGCACGCGAGTCGCAGCTATACACAGGCCTACGCAATCGAAATATGCATACATATACGTCGGGTAACAGGAAAATAAATCGACAGACAGACTACAACAGTTATTTGATTCTATACCTAGGATATTGTAAAAAACAGTGTGTCAACTTATCTAAGCTTACACTATTTTATTATATACAAAAAATATCGTATTTTAAATCAAAGTCTTTCTTCAAACGAACTTGACGAGGAAGCCACGATCTTCCGAAGCCGATCCATACATTTTGCTGCACTCACACCACGACAACAATAAGCTACACAGACGCTTGGCATACAGAGAGCACAGACGAGCAATCGACGCACACGCCGGCATGGTAGAGCTCCATCGGCCCACGGCTAACAAAATACAATAATCCTTGACTATGCACCCATCTCAGGTCTCGTGCACTATTAAAGTGAATTGTTTATGGGAAATATTAATCACTACAGCTAATTATTAGCCACAGGTTAGTGTATATATTAAAATAACTTCCATGGGAGTGATGTTGAGGGTATAATTTATGCCACAATGATTCGATTTAGACAGAATATAGGTTGACATTAACTATGAAACTGCATTTCGGCAAGTCCATAATATAACTTTGTTATTTGGATGCAGCAAGTACTTACGAAATATTTTAATGGCAGATGGCGACCGCCTCACTCACATAACATGTGTCGCGATTCGTGTAGACAAACAATGATGAGTACAAAATGCTTATATTACCCTGTTGACTAACCAACTTAACAAATGATTATAGAAAGTACTAAAAATTAGGTAGAAGTGCATTCTACTTATAATGATATCTGAGTCTATATAACTGGAAAACTATGTAGACCTTCAACCAAAACCAAATCATATTGAACTCTTGGAACGGAAACTCTAAAATAATATTATTGTATGCAATATTGAGACACTGGATCGTTCCAGGGCCAAGTACACATTAACTCTAAAGTAAATACTAGATAATTATTTACAGAACATTGAACCTCATTCTCAGTCATATGGTGAGATGGAGGGCAAGTGAGTGAGTCGTAAAATCTATGCGGCAAACAAAAACGATTGATTTTAATGCACCACAATAAAGAGTTGAAGTGATATTGAATATAAAAAAATGTATTGACAGGTAACAGTGTTTTTACAGATAACTGTAAACAAAATAATAACTTAATCACAACACAGGAACACTACATCTCCAATATATACTATGAGAGGCAAAATAATTTTATTTATTTCTCCAAAGTTATACCTCGAGAGGCTAAACAAGTTGCATCTACGAACACAGAGATCAATGACTTGTAATGTTTAGCTGCTACTGACTGCTGTTACCATAAAGTAAAATTGCTATTCTTTTCTATCACATTTAAATTAAAGAACAAACAAAGAATTCAAATGATATTAAAATAATGGTTTTAGTGAGCAATGAGATCACAAGCAGATAAAAAAAATGTTAAAATGCAATTGTTCAATTAAGGTTAGATTTGATCATTTACTACAGAATGGGAAACAGAATTAGCACTGAATGTGCTGATTAATTTAGATAAACCACACAATAAGAAAGACAAGAGTGTTGTAATGTTAAGAGTAGCCTTTTACAGTGAAGGTATAGGAATGCTAAACAAACTAGTGGAATTATCAGTAAAGTAGAAATTAGAGTATAGACAAACCTGAAGAACATTTCACAATGCAAAAAGTACATTTTATGCTATGGCAGTGTTGGATGCTCATGATCAAATATAGACTCAATAACTATTTGTTATATGGAAAAGTCTACTACCGATGTTTATACAAAACAGTTGATGAACTCAGTAGGATCATTTGATCTTTTAGATGCGAGGAACAATGCTAGATTTTATTAATACATTGTATTGGTGAATATTTTGTTACCAAACAATTTTCCAGCAAAGAAACAATGGAAGACGCAATAATAAATAAGAACTGAAAACAAGTATTTAAAAAAATATTGCACATTAGTCAGTATTTTTTGTATAACCTAGTTGATTTCTTTTGGAACTACGAAGATTTTGTAAAACAAACTGAAATTTTATTGACATAATAAGGCCTACTTGTATTGGTCGCTAATTGAGAAAAACCGCAAGCCCATTCGGTCTTACACCTAGATATAACTGAGCATAAAGAACAATAGACGCATGTGTAGGCCTAACTATTAGCTAACTTAAACGAGTCAGATATAAAAAGACGAAACGTCACTCTCATTAAAATTAGTATCCGGCCCATCTTACTTAGGATTAAATAATTTACAATATCATACCAATGTTAACATGAATGCATACAAAATGTTGTCTTACGCTAGTGTTTAGTTGGCGTCTCGGGTGGAGCGACATTCATAGGGGAGGTACAGTCTGGCGGCGCGTTGTCGTAGCGGGCCCGCTGGGCGGGGAGCCGCCTCACCGCCACTCGATCGCCGTCACCGTCGTGCTAGGCTGGCCGGCCGCGCCCGCCGCTGGAAAATTATAAAATAACTTTATAAACCTATTTAGAGGCTAAAAATTTCACCCATGCCGGGAGTCGAACCCGCAACCTCTGGCTACTTACGGTGATGCTTACGGTATCGGTGATATTACGGTACAGCTTACTTACGGTGATATCATTCCGATGTAAAACCTAACTGCAAAGTAGGTAGTCGGGGCTGTAAGTGATGCAATTTGCTTAAGCCAGATGTCGCTGCCTGTACGTAATACAGAGATTAGTGTAGATGTTCGAAATTTCACTGATGCCGGTGAGTAGCCCATTGGCTCAATTGGTAGAGCGCTGGCACGGATAGCCAGAGGTTGCGGGTTCGAATCCCGGCATGGGTGAAATTTTTAGCCTCTAAATAGGTTTTTAAATTTGACCTTAGCACGGGTTAGTGCATTAAAAATAAAAATAGTATAAAAACTTTATAGCGAGAATCACGGTCAGTGGGCAGAAATGTGACGTGCTTGGATGATAAAGGTGCTATGTCCAATGGGGTCTGATACTGGGAGACCATGGTGAGTTGTATTGTTACAAAAGCGTTAATTTGTAGATGGGTACAAGGTTTTGGGTAATAGGTTCAGTATAAGGCATTGTAAGGTATTAGTTTGCTGTATTGTACATTTTTTATAGTGCAATAAAAGTATTAATAATAATAATATAAATGCTGCTTAACTATGTGGAGTTAAAGTATGGTTTTCTCCATGGTAGCTCAACCAACCTGGTAGTCATGTTGTAATGTTATTCAATTTGAAATATAACTCACTGGTTTCAGGTTCTTGGTTGTTTTCGTGGCGTCTCAACGTGCGGTCGTTGGCTGCCGTTCCCGCCGCCGCCTGGTAGTTGCCGCGCTGACCACCTGGAGTGGAAGAGACAACTCTCTTTAAATTAAACACATAATGATTTGCTTTAGTTGCCTCGTAATGACCATTATTGTGGTCATCATTATTGTGCACCAGCAACGACGACGACAACGTATCCTTTTGACGAGATTTGTTATTACAAATCTCGCCAAATCACCCAAATATGTCAATTAATCATTGGATTATGTTTACTGTTAAAGAGGACCTCAAACACGGTTGCGGTCTAAAAATGTTTATCAGTTTTCAAATTAGATTCTTTAGCACACTGTGTGCAGTAAAGTCTAAAATGCTTTATCTAGGTACGTATTACTTTTTAATAGTTGTAGCATCCATTCTAACAAAAAGAGTATTCATGACGTTTTGATGATGAAACTCTTTTTTTTATTTAAAAGTTGACATAATTGAATTTTTTACAATGACATTTATCAAAAATACTAGGATTGAAATAATTGAAATTGATTGTAAAACCATGGCAACCTCGCTTGGGTGAATCTCTATTGCTTCTTCTATGCTCTATGCCTAGTCAAATCACATAATATTATCGATTTAGGCGGACAATGTCCCGTTCGCAAAATGCCCCTCCGACAAAAATTGTCCCTTTCTCAAAACGTCCCTGTGTCATATTGTCTCTTTTTCAAAGCGTCCCTTTCTCATATCGTCCCTTTCTCATATCATCCCTTTCCCAAAGCGTCCCTTTTTCATATCGTCCCTTTCTCAAAGAGTCCCTTCCTCAAAACGTCCCTAACTACTCACCCATTATTACACAAGTTTTGGGTAGTAAGGTATTGGTAGGTACAATAGAATGAGTTATTATTCTCTATCCTATTTCTTAATACCTGGCTGGTCCAGGATAGCAAACAGCTTATCAAACAGAGACTTCATCAAGTCCTGAAGATCTTGAGTATATCGCTAGACAAATGTCAAGATAAACCCTCTTTCCACTCCGACCAACTGGATTTCCAAATTTTTTATTTGCCATTTGTCGAGCGATAAACGTGACCGTAATAGGCTTGCTGAAAGGGACTTTTTGCAAAAGGGTTATTTTGCGAAAGAGACATTTTGCATAAGGGTCATTTTGCAAAAGGGTAATTTTGCGTTAGGGTCCTTTTGCGAAAGGGTAGTTTTGGATTAGGGTCCTTTTGCCAAAGGGTCATTTTGCGATATGGTCCTTTTGCGAAAGGGACCTTTTGCGAAATGATGAAGGGACATTTTGCGAATGGGACAATGTCCGCCTAAATCATATTATCGACCATGTGGCATAGATTTGTGCATGCAATTACCAACCTTAAGTTGGTAAACATTTTCAGACCGCGAGTGTACAAATATGATTTTGAATTAATGTAATGGCCAGTAGTATCTTAGAAAACATGAATTTGAAAGGTCAAATTAGTGTCAAATTTAAAAAATAGTGTTGGGTTTTAAAGTTATTGAGGCTCATGTAATATTACTATGTAGGCAGGTAACCAATGTATTACGTTTATTTGATTCTAGAAAAGATGTTAAGAGTGATTGAGAGATTTTTCACTGTCTTTTTCTTCACTACAAACTGGACGCGAAGGCAACAAACAGAACATTGTACATTGACATTCAACAAGTGCACGCAGGTAAGGCGATGTGCTGTCAACTGTTCCGTAAATGGAGCGTGCGCGCTCCTAGTATCAAAGGGTGCGTACCGAATTTGAGCATATTCCAGTCGAAGACAAAGTCGTAGGTGAAGCCCTGCCGGCGGAAGAGCGTGCGGAATAGCTGTCGCAGCTCGCCGTAGTCGGGCCGCTCCTCGAAGCGCAGCTGGCGGCAGTATTTCAGATACTGCTGGAACTCGATCGGGTGGTTCTGCAAAAACATGTAGTCTTCTAATTTGGTCATAGCCTCATCAGCCATTACCTTTAAAAAAAACTTCTTCATTACATTGTTGAAATTTCGCTGCAACCACACAATCAACTTTTTTTTGGTTTATTGTAGATATTTCTTTTATTATATTAGGTATAAAATTTTTCACTTCTAGCACATATTTTTCTTCAGTAATAGCATTTGAAGGCGGCCACTTTTTTCTTCATAACCCAAAATTAGTCGACTGCGCTTGGATTCGTTACACCAACGATACACGGTTGAGATGACAGGGCCTTGATCAATGTATGGCGTTTGAAGTCTATCATACTATTCGCCCGGTTTCAAGTGACACTTGACATCATAAAAATCATAGTGCAAATTCCAGTGCAGATCCACTTTTCAATGAGACACGAGTGTATTTTAGCTCGCGAAAAATGTAGAGGAAAATTTTTAAATTGGTGAGTACCTACTAATAATATTTTCAAAATTTATTATAAGTGGCTAGTCTCTCATACATAAAAACTTTACGTCGCAATACAGTTTGTTAGCTTTTAGAATTTACCTCGGCTACTATCGGATAGAATCGGATATATTCGTGTAATAGAATTATCGGAACTAACACTACACTTAATTTTACATAACTTATCAAAATACTGAAGATTATACAGTACAGAAAGTAGTTTTACACTTACACTATTTTTATTTTTAATGCACTAACCCGTGCTAAGGAACAAATCAGTGTAATCATGTGGGTACAGTGATATCGTTCCGATGTTAAACCTAACTGCAAAGTAGGTAGTCGGGGCTGTAAGTAATGCAATTTGCTTAAGTCAGATGTCGCTGCCTGTACGTAATACAGAGAATATTGTAAAGAGGTTCGAAATTTCACTGATGCCGTGAGTCGCCCATTGGCTCAATTGGTAGAGCGCTGGTACGGATAGCCAGAGGTTGCGGGTTCGAATCCCGGCATGGGTGAAATTTTTAGCCTCTAAATAGGTTTTTAAAAAAAGTTTTACACTTGTGTGCTTTCGGCGAAAACCGAAGCCTACTCTAGAGCCCGAGGTATATTCTAAAAGCTAACAGACTGTACTCTGAGTGGCCTGATATTAAGTCCAAGCACAAGAAAGCTGGACTGAATTGGCGAAGGACTTTAGCCAGAAGTGCGACACATTCATGGGGCTCAAGTAAAAATTGCCTATTGTTACTAGTAAAAACCATTTGAAGGCTCTTGACTATACTATCCGAAGGATTAGGCCTACTCACTTTACAAAGTTCATCAAAGGGCGTGGAGAGTTTCTTCTCGGATATCCTCTCATACTTCTGTCGCTTGGTAGCAGCTTTCAGCCCCTGCCACGGCAGACTGCCGCGGTTGAAATACATAAGAACGTAGCCAAGGGACTCCAGGTCGTCACGGCGCGACTGCTCAATGCCAAGGTGAGTGTTGATTGATGCATACCTGGCAGTACCTGAAATACATGAGAGCTTCTTATAAACCGAATCTGTGACATAAAACTGACAAGCATCATGAAACAAGTAAACTCTTAATGGACACTGGGGCAGTCCAAGTAGACACTAAGCAAATTACTCTCTATTAGATTTTACCAATTGAATGATTTCTCTGAAGGCAAGATGATAATATCCTCCTATAGTAACAAATCTTGGTCTCTACCCACCCACATGAGATTTAGGCGTGAGATTATGTCTGTATAAACTGACACCTTGCAATACTGAGTAATTTATACATTAGCAGTTGAGTTGCCTAACCTAAATTTCCACCAACAGTAGGTTATATTTTATATATAGAAGAGGTGTATGGAAAGTAGAAATCTTTCTATAATATTTTAAAAGTAGGGATATTGTGTAATTAAATTACTTACATATTTCTAAGGTTTTCAAAACAATAAGGTCAGATTTTTTGGTTCTCAGACAAACACAGCACAGCATGATTGTTTTTTTTCTATAGCTGTTCTGACTGCATAAACCAGGACAGCAATAACTATAGAAGATTAAGTGACTCTTTTGTAGCCGTTAACTTTATTGCTATTCACACATTTATTAACATGAATATTTCTATAGATAACCATTGACAAATATAACTATGAGAAATCAAAGAGTGTGTCAAATGGCAATTTATATATCTTGTATGTTTATGTTTGTATATATGTATACTTCTTTCACTCACACATATTTAATTCAATTGTATGATAACAAAACAAAAATCTCCAGATATTTTTACCTATCTGAAATTTAACTTGCCGGCAATATGAATGAAAAATGAACACTCTCTAATCTGTTTGATAAAGAGTCAGGCAATATCAATTGTTTTATCTCATGATGGAAAACCTGGGTTGTTGTGTTTTATATTGTGAACTTCACTTACCTGTCAAGTTCTTGTTTTCTCTATAGGGAATATGCTGCATGGTGCGTGGGTCTTTGTACTTTTTCGCTAAGCCAAAATCTATTATGTATACTAAATTCCCTTTTTTACCTAGGCCCATAAGAAAGTTATCTGGTTTGATATCTCTGAAACAGATAAAACATGCTATCAGTTACAATGTGGGGCTTTTTGCTAATTGGTTATCCAAATTTAGTGTGGTGTCTTAGTATGGCCTCTTATGTCAAAAATTATTAAATGAAATAGTTTTATTCTAAGTAGAACAGAAACTGCAACTTAATGAACTTTTCAAGTCAAACTTGGTGTCCATTTCAAATTCATTTTGGACAAAAAAGCTCCAACCTTAGTCTTTTCAAAGTCCTTAATAAACAGTTTACATAATTATTATAAAACGTAAAAGTCATGCATTGTACAAGCTTTAAATCCAGACATCATTGTCATCTATAATCCTTTATGTTGTACCCTTTTGGCATAAAATGTACTTCACACATTTTTTGAACTGCATTTCAGGCAAGCTTAATAATATAATATCTTCAGGGATTTTATTCTAGAAACACATATATTATTAAACTTTGCCAGCCTAAATCTTAGGAGTGAAAGTTCATATTTATTTCTAGTATTTACATTGTGTTGACTACCTACAGTTTTAATTAGATACCTACCTATTGTCAATATTATTCACCATTGATCATTGTAACCGAGTATAATAAATAACATCAACAAAAACAAGAAAGTATTGATGAAAAAAACTGAAGGTGGTAGAGCTTTTTAACGTAAACATACATTACTTATATAAAAATCACATGTCACAGTGTTATCCAACTCCTCTGAAACGGCATCACCAATTGTTATGAATTTTTTTGTGTTTTTGGGTAGTTCTGAGAATGGGTCGTAGGCTAATAATTTAATACATTATGGAAAAACCATTGTTTGATGAGTCAGCTAGTAATAAATATAAATTCAAAGTAATCTCAAAGATGGTCTTTGAGATCAAGATCCAAGAATAAATAAACAAATCCCTCCAACGATTTTCACTGTTTCCTATCCTAATAGCAACTTACCTATGGATAAAGTTCCTGTAGTGTATGTCCTCAATCCTGGTGATGAGCTGGTCGGCGAGGAGCAAGACAGTCTTGAGTGAGAAGCGGCGTGAACAGAAGTTAAACAGGTCCTCGAGTGAGGGGCCTAGGAGCTCCATTACCATTACATTATAATCGCCTTCTGATCCACACCATTTTATCGCAGGAATGCCAACTGTGCAGGATAATAACAATATTTATTAAAAAAAAATGTGAAGAATTCAGAGAAATTTTATTATTTCTTGAGTTTCAGTTCTAAGAACATTAATTTTTTTTACATTAAAACCTACTTTATTGTTGTCTTACTTACAAACCTCACTTTTGTTTTGTCGAGATCAGTGGAAAAAAATTGCAGTGTCATTTATGAAAACATGATTCCTCACAAACACTCCTCAGAGGCACTATAAATAATATGTGGTTACACTTCCCTTTACTACAGACTATTTAACCTGACTCTACGGAGTGTTTTAGGTGCCCAGGCAGAGAATGTTCTAATCATAGCGATTTATGGGCAATATACATATGAAATCATCAATATAAAACATCAGTCATGTCTATAAAACATATAAAATAGGTGCCTTAGGAAAAATTGTCACACCAAATTGCCCTACATCACGGCTGTAATAAAGTTTAAATACTCACCACCTCCCTGCATTAGTTTGTAAAATTTGCTTTCTATATGTAGCTGAGGATGCCTTGTCCTTATGCATTCTAACTTTATAGCTACTTCTTTCCTCGTCACAATATTGGTTCCTGTAAAAATCGAGGAGTTAGTGCTATCATCTTTAAGCAGTTATGCCTTACTCAAGCCTAGAACGTGCTAGTTTTTGTCTTAAATATCGTCTACATTTGCCTTGGAGAATTTTATACCTAGTGATATCTCCAGCGGATCTAAAATGGCTTATTTTGTCTCTACCTACTCCAGTGGTGTTACCTTTTTTTTTGTTTGAACTCCAAACAAAAAAAAAGTAACACCGTTGTGTAAGTGCATTGCAGAATTACTGGGACAGGGCATGTATAAACAAAACTCCTGCCATGTTAGATCTACTAATATGTAATACAGAATACGATCGATTCTAGTCTGACAATTGTGGACACGACCTTATGATTTCTAATGCAACAATAAATAATTTACAGGTTGCTAGTACAATCTTATGAATTCTTGCAAAATATTTCAATAGGTAGATCCTATTCTTTAGTTTCGTCGCAAAGTGTGAGAAAAGCTTCCACAGGGACGTCTGAGACAACAAGATAAGTATTTCGAAATAAAAATCGCAGCTGGCCTACAATAGACACCATCTTTCTTTGTTCATCACTCTGTAACGCAATACTCACCGAGGTAAATGTCTCCAAAAGAACCTGAACCAATTTTTCGTCCTAGTCGGTACTTATTACCGACGCGAAGCTCCATTTTGAGTTCTTGCTGGCTGATCACAAATTGTATCACCGATCACCAAATCATTACAGGACGGCCATATTGCGATAGACGCAGATCGTCTGTGTTTGGTGAGCACTGTTTTACTTGGGTGGATTCGTTATTTGTTCTGTTAATGCAATAATTCCAAGATGTTAGGTCTCTAGAAAGCAATCCGGTCAAAGAAATAACTACAAAATCACACAAAACCTACAAAAATCGAAACTACACGCACAGGCACACGAGGAAAAGAAAATTAACTTCAGTCAGAAATCAACCATAGACATTATTTCTTTTTTTTTTATATCAACCATAGAGAATAGATTTTTTTTTATTTATTTGCTTTTTATATTGTAGCAACACCGTTCCACTACAACGGAAATTAATTATTCTGAGATTCCGCGTTATTCAAAAAGTTTTGGAAAACTTTAAACATAATTATCTAGAGATCATGAGATCAACAGCCTAACCAGCCGATGATGTCGAATAGGTAGGTATTTCAAGTTTTTAAGTCACGCAGGCACGTCCGTCACGTCTTGACACTTCCGTTGCTACTGAGGTTCTTCCCAAAGAGTATATTAACCGCTAGTTCTTCCCTAAAACTTAAAAATAGGTCGGTATAATTAACTTTTTTTATGAAAGACATAGTAAAGAGGGCGGTAGTTGTCATTCAAGTAAATACGCGGTCTTTTAAACGCTCAAGTTCCTCCACCACCACCATCAGTATTAACCACGTACTGGCGTACGTGGTTAATACTCTTTGGCCAGTACCATTCTAGCATTAGGTTATACGTGGGAGGACTAAAAATACAATATTAAGGACTGATTTTTTTTTCAATAGTCAGATAACTTTTAGCTGAGATATAAAAATGGCGGTTTGACAGTTTATGTATGAAAATTAAGTCAAACAGCCATTTTTATTCCTCAGATAAAAGTTATCCGACTATTGAAAAATCAGCCCTAAAAGTTATAAGTACATTATGTAATACCTAGAACTATAAGAAATAATGCATAAAATATTTTCGTATTTATTAACAGCCAATAGATTATAGGTACATTAAATGTAAATTTGTTACAATTTTTACTTCATTGACTTATACAAGTAAGTAGGAATTCGTGTTCGTGTTTTATACTTCTGGAATACAGTTGGAGACTAATACATTGACTTGTATCAAAATAAATATACAATCAATAAGTATGTAGGTAGGTACTTATTTTTTCACATCATTGTTCCTTTTATGCTAATTTACAACATTTAGTATCTAATACACTAACGTATACCTACTTTTAAACATTTACATATTTAAAACATCACAACACATTACTTATTAAATAGAATATTATGTAAAGTATGATGTTGATTCAAACTTTGTTTTAAAAAGATAGATATTATTTCAAAATGCATTCTAAATTCGTATTTTTAATACCTCCTTATACTTAAAACTAGCCAACTAAAGATTGAGATTGATGCCCTATTAAAATATATCATTTTATTACGGGGTGTAACGAAATTCTGGATTAACTTACTAAACTTCATTAGCTTTCAGCTTTTGCCACTTCGAAATAATTATTAGAATATTTTTTCATGATTCGTGATGTCGTCGCTTCGAATCCTGGCATGTGACAATCCGCGGTGGACACGTGTGGTATTGTGCCCGTAGGAGAGTAAGAGTGACTACTCTTTCTCTGAGAGAAGGTCTATGCCCTGCAGCGGGACTTATATAAGTATCTAGGTTGTTAACAAAAATCACACCCTGTTTAATCTGCGAGACAGGCACAAATATCTTGTCTTGATGAAATCGATACAGCGATGTGTGTGTTGTACTTGTACCTAAAGTTGCGGATATTACCTACAGCGGGAGCGAAGACCTTATTAATTCGCTGTATTCAGTTCATAGCAAACACGCTAACCCTTGGTACGCTTTGCCTTACATAACTTAAATACGGTCGCTATTGACAAAATAATGCAATACTTTTGGCACACATGAGATATGTGAAGAAACAGTGAAGACTTTTATTAGGCATACCTCCGTAGGTAGCATAGGTACACGTAGATTATTTTTTTAAGTAGGTAGGTACATACCTAAGTGAAGTTATTAATAAGAACAGATTTGTAGTAGTTTCTTAATTCAATATCTGTCATGTATTTTTACGACAGTTAGTTTTATGACCACAATAAATAGTCCTACGGAAGTAAAGAAGACAACGTGATCTAAGATCGTAAATAGTTTTTTTTCTTCTACAAGACATTAAATACTTACTTACTAAAATCGAAAGTCGTATCAGATTTTTATTATTAGCTTATTTAAGCTAAAATTAGCTTAGGTTTTAAGCAGAATCATATGCTGATTCTGTAATTTCTGCTAAACTGACAAAACGGTCTTATTTACAAAAAAACACTATACACGCCCCATAAGCAGTCTGGGAGTAAAGTCTTAATCCCTAGACTACTTATTAGTTATTTATACTGCGTTTATGGAGTGTTTTGAGGAACCGTGTTTTTATAAATAACATCGTAAGGCGATACCTATTCAGGCGATACCGATACAACGTTATTCAGCCAAGTTTCGTCAACTGACGTTACTCGAAAAATTGCAGCCTCGTGTAAATTTTATAATTGTCAACTCTATACTGCAAAGTTCAATGATTCACATCCTCATTGATAAATTATTACCTATTGGTGTTTGATGAAACGTTATACATTCAAGCTTTGATTAATTCTTTACTGCACCTAGAATCAGGGTGCCCCAACCTGGGTAGTACGACGACGCGAGTCGCGAGTCAAAAGTCGCGACTTGCCAGTACATTAATTGTCAAATTCTGACATTTCATCGCCACAAAGCGCGGTACTCTCGTCATTGTACTAGCGGCAGGCCTATCTGTAATGCATACGGGCAGTCAACCTAGTGTAAAAAAAATTGAGTGATGGGCTTGAAATAACTGCCAACTACTGGTATGCGACATAAAAGACGGGGAGTTACGGCTGTTGTGTTGAGTACGCATGTACATTACAAGTGTTTGTAAACGTAAGTGTAAACAGTAATTTAATCGTTCTTTAGTGGTGTGGCGAGCACATGTCAACTCTGCGCGCGCACTATAGACTCCAATATTCCTGCATCGCGCAATCAAAATGTTTCAATGACATACCATAAATATAACGTCCGACTAACAATAGTTGGACCGGCCGTCCCCAGGCATACGATCTGCCTGGCGGGAAATTTCCCTTTATAGTGGAAGAGCACGATCACCCGCTCTTCCCTATAGTGGCATGAACGTTTGGCAACAATAATTAGTGAGCAGGTAAAATAGAATCGCGTCTACTTTTCTGTTTAGTAGTATTGCCCCTGCACTGCTTAGGTACAGTCAGCACCTTAAAATCATCATCATCATCAGCCCAAAGCTGCCTAGCGGCCTTTTCTAAACCTTTGAGAGGTGCATTGTAATCAGCTACGTTATAGGCAAAATGTTACCTTTAGGTTGACCTGCAACTGTCGTCTGTACCCCACTGGGCATGTCCTTGTGTAATTGTACGATTGTATTTCTGAATAACCTGTGAGCGCCTGACCAATTCAAATTATTTTAAAACTTATTTAAAATTTAGTTGCGTACTAAATAACTTAAAACATTCAGGCCCCTGAATCAGTTAAGTCAATCGTGGTTTAACAGCAGCATCGGGGACTGTGGCGGCTGCGCTGGCTGCGTCACAAGTTGACTCGAGTGCTTGACGGCTCTACATCCACGTCGTAATCCGCGTCTTCTTGAGCGAGAGAGTCGCCGTTGTTGTTTAGGCCGTGTTCTTGGCTGAGCACCCAGGCAGGGAAGTTGCTATCCATGTTATCCTCGCTCTCGCTAAAACTGAAATTGTGAAATAGTGCAATTCTTTTACTTTTCTATGGGTTATATTTAAAAAAATGTATTAGAGGGAAAAAAAAATATGGCAATTATTTTATTTATCATGATTTTTTTTAAGTTAATATCGTCTTTCTAATTTCCTTCAGCAACTTTCCATCGTAAGGTTGTCTGGAAGAAATTGCTTTAAGCAATAAGGCCGCAATTTGTACTATGTACATTTGTATTTATTTTGTATTTGTTGTTTTTCCAGTGTCTTAAATTTTATCCTTAATTTAATTTATTTGTTCATGAAATATTACAAAAAAGTGAAAGTAGTAGTACCTTCTTAAAGTACTTAGGTAATTAGTTGAATATGAACCCTGTAAGGGTGTAGCAGATTGACATGTATGGCGTATAGAATTGTAAAGCATGCATGTAACTTAACTCACTCGTAGTTCTTCATCATCTTCTAGTACCTACCGCGGAATTTGAGCCGTTGCCTACATTTAGGACTTGGGACTTGGTGTTATAGGCCGTAATGTAATGGTGTAATAGTATGCTTTGCTTCTCAAGAAAAAAACTCTAGATAGGCCACTAAAGATCAGCTCAAAAGCGTTTAACCCTTGTCACCAACCGCTTTGACAACTGTATAACACAATTGATACCATCCAAAGATTGTCTGGAAGAGATCACGTTTAGTGATAAGGCCATCGCCGGTACTCTTAGGTTAAGATATATCTGTGTAATCTCCTTTTTTATGTACAATGAAGTGTTCTTTATCTATCTATAAGTGAGATAACTCAAGTTGTCCCTCTGGGAATCTAGATGACTTTCATTGTGCGACAATCGCTAGCAAGTGGCGTGCGCCACGTGGCTCGTTATCAATAAAACTACCAAATACTCACGTGTATTGCACGTCCTCGCCTCGAAGCATGCAAATCGTGTTGGTGAGAGCTTTCACGTAGTTCTTGGCGAGAGTCAGCGTTTCGATCTTTGAGAGGCTCCTGTTGTCCTTCTTCACGTGAGGGATGACTTTCCGCAGTCCCTGTGAAATATAGGTGGTTTCAATTAGGCAAGTACAATTTTTTTTATTGTAGTTTTGTAATGATTGGAAATTAATCTAGACTATAAATTAGGCGGCAGAAAGTACATGAGACTATTTCGTTCTGTGGAAATCCGTTGTGAAGCTCAATCCGTGAGGCTGACAAAGAGCTGAACGCGATTTTTTAAGTAGGTAATAATCATTACTTTAAAAAATTGCGCTCAGTTTCGAAAGCTTGAGAAAGTAGTTGTGTTGTGTAAAAAAAATATTATTGTTATTCCTTAATTAATAATTTAACGCTTTTCAAGAAGCAATTCCCATACAAACGTAGTTTGGTTTTTATTTACAAACGGCAAGGTGTCAATACGTTTAGAGGACAGAAATCGAGGTTTCGTCGTGCTTAGAATTGGAAATAAACTTATTAAGAAGGAATGGAGAGTACTTTGTATGCAACGTCTCACTATAGTCTTTAATTTGTTTTTTAATCTCTTTTAATTGTAATTGTCAGTTGTCAAATCACGATTTGAGTCCTCTAAACATTAGTAAAATTTAACTGCAATCCAGCAAGTTGATTGTAAATAAAAACTAAACAACGTTTGTATCGGAATTGCTCCTTAAGGAGCACCTTGAGTTTCTTCTTCAAAACAAAACGAAGGGATTAATTGAAAAAGCACACCTCGAAAGCGCGATTGAGCGAATGCATCCGCATGCGCTCGCGCTCGTTGCTCTCGAGGCGGCGCAAGTTGCGCTCGCGCGCCGAGTGCCCGCACCGGCGGCGGCGGCCCGGCGGCGTGGCGGCGGCCGCCGCGCCGGACGACGATGAGCTGGCGGCCGCGCGCCGCCGGCGCCCACGCCCTAGCCCGCCAGTAGCCACTGCGTCCTCGCTGCCGCTACCGCTGTCGTAGAACTCTGAAACATTGACAGCGTATATTTAGGCTCAATTCAGCTTCTGTGTAAACAAACCGTTAAGTAATGGGAACAGGAGTTGTTACTCCTAGATTATATAGATAACAAAAAAAATCTGCAATTTTGTTAAATTGCAGATTTTTTTTGTTATCTATAATTTAAAAATGAATCGCTGAATGTGTTGGTAAGTGCAAATCTCGAGAGCAGCTGAACCGATATCTCTAATTCTTTTTTTAGAGTATTCCTCGAAGTTCGTACTTCGAGGAATACTCTAAAAAAAGAATGGTTCATGCGATTGCAAGAGATGGTTCATGCGATTGCAACCCTGTATGTCCCCACTGGTGGGCATGGGTCTCTTCCTGCATTTCAGGAAGGTTAGGCCTTACTTCATTACATTAGCCAAGTCCGGTTTGGTGGAGATTGGTTGAAGGATGGTTCTTACGGAAGGAAAAATAAGAAAAAATAAAGAATCGCCTGTAAGGCGGTACGAAGTTCGCTGGGTCAGCTAGTATGGTAGGTATAATAATGTGTTTATACCCCTTTTACAAAACTTCAGAATTTTATTTTAAGTTCTTTATTATTTCCTTTGAATCCCCAAAAAATTGTTTTATGGTTTTGTTTCGAAATTATTTGTAACATTTTCTGTTCTAAAAAATCTATCTATGCTCTTTAAGGCTTAAATACAATTTCACATCAACCACTATTATCAATTAGTTTATCCAACTGTGGTTGTGCGGTTTTTACAGCATGAATGTTTAGAGCCAGTTGCGAAAAGTCCGCAATTAATTAGGTAACCTCTTGGAAGAACTGGTCCGAAACTTGGCACCAAATATTAAATCATCTCGTTCTTACCAAGAGCAAGAGGGCACGCTGTTTAGCTGCTTGATTCAAATAATTTCTTTAAAAACTAAGGTTATAAGCTTTTTATATTGTGGCGTATGGGCCCATTATTAATAGTTGTTATTAATAAGTGACACAAGTGACATGCCCAAAAAAAACTGAATGGAATGCAAAAAATATTTTGTTATTAGCACTACTTACATAATTCCGGATCAATCAAGTAAGTGAATCTGGAATTAGTTAAATATTTTGATGTATTTTGCTGTGTGGTGTCGGCCTAGAGAATAGCACCAACCCAATTCTTCCCGCGGGTGTCGTAAAAGGCGACTAAGGGACACAAACCGGGGGTTGAGCAGCAGCGCCCCCTGCAGTACAATTCCACCGAACTGCGATCCCCAACCCGCATGCCCAGCGTGGGGATTATGGGCATTACCCCCTATGATAGCACAACGTGGCGCTCTTTAGGGGAGGGCTATGTCCAGCAGTGGACTAGCATAGCCTGAAGACGAGAAGCCGCTCCAACTTAGACAAGCGTTTCTGCGAAGGCTGGTTTTGCTGAACGGGTTAAATCTCGTTTGCGAATAGTCAACGCAAGAACAGAAGATAATTATAGAATTTTGGGTGCGGTAGAGCCACTGAAATGTAAAATTTCAACGACGATAGCATATACGTAGAATACTACGTATAATACGTAGTATTGAATTTTAAGTTGAAACTAAACGTTAAATCCTATAAAGTTCACGTTCCAATATATGCTATCGTTTCTACGTATGTATGTCGCGAGAATATTGGAACGTGAAATTTATTGGATGTTATTGGCAAACACATCTTTACGCATCATAGCATCATACTCGTGATTACATACTCGATATGGTATATAGGTATTTCCACTAACATGCATCTCACCATTTCAACTAGACTAGAATGGTTCTTATTACGATACAACAAAACTGTCACAAAAAAGTTATCGTTTTCATATAAATGTGTGTTATAAATGTTATTCCAATTATAAATGTTATATAATGTGTAATGTTAAAATAATGTTAGCAGTAGGCAATGACAGTAAAAACTATATTCGTAGGTGGGCTCCTAAAGATATTCAATAGTAGGTAGGGTAGGTGATAGGCTGTATTTGTGACATTATACGAAGTACTGCGAGCCAGCGAGATCTACGTCATCATTCACCTAAGTATTTATGATAATGTAGATCTGGCACTTAATAACCATAGAAACGTAATGAATTCGTAGTCTTCGCGGATGTTTTTAACAATATATCTATCATCATCAGGCCATGTGTGCCCACATATGTATCAATTATATAGACAATATATCTATGTCTACATAATTACACTTTTCAAATTCCTTGGCATGCATTTCTGAGAGATAAAGAGCGCATACCAACAATCCCTCGTTGAGACTAGCTAGCACAAATCGCTTCAAAAACAACCGTTGCAACAGCGATCAAGCTACGTACATGTAGATCGTAAAACAAGCTGCAACCGAAACACGTACATACGTGGGACACTCAGAAAGTTTTGAGAAACTAAAAAACTAACTTCTATGAAAAAAATATTTTTACAAAATCTTTTCAAAGAACTCTCCACCAGCCTCTATACAAAGTTTCATGCGTCTGAACGAATATTCAAAACATTTTTTCCAGTCCTCCGCAGACACCTCTTCCACGGCCTTCTCAAACGCTGCTAACGCGTCTTCCGGCGATGAAAACTGTATCCCTTTGAGCAGATTTTTAATTTTAGGGAATAAAAAAAAGTCACACGGAGCCAAATCAGGACTGTAAGGAGGGTGTCCCAAGACTCTGACCGGTGTGGAGTCCAGGAAGTCCCTCGTTTTGATCGCAGAGTGCGCGGGCGCGTTGTCGTGGTGAAGAAGGACCCCGCGGAGTCCGGTGTTCGGTCGCTTGTTGCTCAATTCAGAAAAAACTTCTGGCAGGCATTTTGTGCTATACCATTCAGAGTTGATGCTGCTTTGGTCTCGAAGTGGAATTGAAATTAGGTACCCCGTCAAAGTGAAGAAACGAGCGACCAAAATTTTTCCTGCGCTCCTCGATCGCTTCACTTTCGTAGGCGTTGGTTCATTTTGAAACAGCCGAACTGTCGACTGACGCTTTGTTTCTGGATCATATTGATAAATCCAGGATTTGTCACCTGTAATTTTTGTAACATATCACGGCACTAATCCACACGGGCCTGCTTCTGAGCTTCGGTGAGGTTGTGCGGCACCCAGCGGGAAACTATTCTCCTTACGAGAAGGTGCTCGTGCAAAATCTGGTGAACACTTCCTGAACCAATCTGCAGTGTATGCTAAATCTCTTCGTACGTAATTCGTCTGTTTTCTTGAACTAATTTTTTTACTGCCAGCACACTTTCTTCGGTGACAGCCGTCGTAGGACGACCACTCCTTTGTTCATCCCCCAAAGTAAGACGACCGCGCTTAAACTTGCTATACCTTGCGGTAGATGGTTGCTTTTGAAGGTCCTTCATCCATAAAAGCAATTCGAAGTCGATCAAATGACTCATCAAGTTTTAAGCCACATTTGAAATCGTAAAAAATCATAGCACGAAAATGTTCTCGATGCAGATCCATTTTTTAATGAGACAAGAAAATTTGAATTGGCTCTCAAACAAATGCGGAGAGAAATTTTAAAATTGAACAGTAGTATTCTTACTTTCAAATAATCGACGTTTTCCAAACAATTACAAGTGGCCAGTGTCTTATACATAAAAACTTTTATTCACAAAACTTTCTGAGTGGTCTGGTAGACCGTAAAACACCTCGACACCACAGTATTCGGCTATTACGTGACGCTACTGCATCACAGCTAATACCAAACAAATACCAAAGAAGAAACGAAAGTGGAGCAAAAATACAAAAAACAAACTGCTCAAGAGTATATAGAACAACACAACTTAAAAGAAGATCAAAGAACAAGTCTCGCCGACAGTAAACTACACCTGCGATTCAAAACCAATATTATTATATAATATTTTTGGTACAAGCCATGTCCCTGCACATTTCTCGCTATGTCAGCATTGCACTCACGCGATATATCATAAAAGTAACCTAGTCCTTTACTATTTTGACAAAAACAAACGTTATACAAAGCTGTTCTTCTGACTGTATTAACTTTGCGCAGCAGGCTCGACGAGTATTTGCGTAAGCGCACTGTTGAGTGCCAGCAGACAAATCGATTTGGACGGCTACGGGCGATTTAGTAACACTTTATCAAAGGACTGGAGCATGCCCCACGCAAAGGCCTGGCAAGGCAAAAGACCACAGCAGCAATGTTCATAGTGTGATTTTCTTGTTCGACTGGGTGCTATAGTTTCCAGGAACAGACGTGTATGTAACTAAAATGTATGCGAAAACTTTATTTAGTCCATCAAATCAATAATGCAACCTATTTAGGTCCCACTGCACAGGCCTTCTCTCGGAGAGAGTGTATGGGCTTAATCGCCACAAGTGCCCACCGCGATCGGGTAATTTCAAGTATGAACACCTCAGACTATCAGGTTTAATCACGATCTCAATTTGAATTTGATAGGTAAAGCAATTCACCGAGGGCCAGACCTTTATGCTAGCACTCTAGTACGAGTGCCTTTCAATGTTAATATTTAGACCTAATGGATTCGCCATGCTGGGTGAGATGGTAGCAGAAACATTTATCCATACCATGGCACACATGGCACGTGTGTAGGTCCAAGCTACATCGCAGCTTGTTTAGATGCGTGTTAACAGCGAAAGTCATATAAATGATAGCTAGAGCGCAATATTTTTATATTTTTTTTTGTATATTTCAAACAAACTCAAATGTGTAATACCGTAGGTACCAAGTTTGCCATTTGCAACGGTCCTGATAACCCTCTTTCGCATCAAATTTTAATCCTTGCACAAATAAGCACCCGTTTTGGGTACTTTTTAACATGCCTTTCACGAATACAATACACCCCATATTTGGTCCGCGTTTGCTTACTCTTATCCTTTCACCCACATTCGCTCGACATATTTCATATAGAAAATGTTAGTATCTAGTAAGTACCTAGTAGTTAGTAATAGTACATTTCAATAAAAGTCCACAACTTGAAGCTACCAAATACCATTAAACATCCTAAAGTTGTAAAAACCTATTTAGAGGCTAAAAATTTCACCCATGCCGGGATTCGAACCCGCAACCTCTGGCTATCCGTACCAGATTTATAGTTGTAAATTTGTTCCTTAGCACGGGTTAGTGCATTAAAAATAAAAATAGTGTAATCCTAAAGTTGTGTCATAAACTAAGGTGAGTTATATAGAAAGATAAGTAGATAACACTTTATTTCATATACAGAAGAAATAGTTACAAATGAAATAGGTAAAAGCGAGGTAGTGATAGAAAGCAAGTCACACAGAATTTATTTAACTAAGCACCCACAACCGAAGTTATCAGTAGCTTGACAATTCAAGTACAAACAAAATACACACCAGGTTGTTCATTGTGCATGCTAGCGCTATCTAAACTATTGTCGCAATCATTGCCCTCCACACTAGTACCACTGGCAAGCTCCTCCTTGAAGCACAGCCTCATCGAGAGCGGTGAGTCCGGTGCAGACCCGCCGTCCTCCCCCTGCGCCCACGCGGGCATTGTCGTGCTACCAACTGAAAATTAAACCAATCACGAATTATATATATGTACAATTTGATACATGATACGGTCTTAATCTATAATATAAAAATGAATCGCTGAATGTGTTGGTAAGCGCAAATTTCGAGAGCAGCTGAACCGATTTCGCTAAGTAATTCTTTTTTTAGAATATTCCTTGAAGTACGAGGATGGTTCTTACGGAGAGAAAAATAAAAACAAATTAAAGAATCAACTGTTAGGCGGTACGAAGTTTGCTGAGTCAGCTAGTAATTTATAAAAATACGATTCCTTTAAACACCCTTCGGAGGCAGTTCAAATAGTCTGTAGTAAGAGAATTTAAGCTGCCTAGTTTAACTCAAACATAACGTAATCACAAATTTTTTTAACTGTCTTTTAGAAGTGTTTTAGGGGAATCGTATTTTTAAGAATAATATCGTTAATTTCTAAGAAGGAATAATATTAAAAGGTATGTAACAAATTTGTCATGAAGAACTACATATCAATTTATAACACTATTTTATGTGTTTTAATCGGTGTAAAATTACGAAAATTACTGTTTTTGACGCATTATATCGACAGTTCTGATGATTCGGCTCAATATGAAAGCCATTTTCAAGGAGCGAACGGTGTCACACCGCTCCCTGCCCGGGCTGTTTATGCTACCGTACTGTTTAAGCCGGTTAATACAGTCTGTTAGCTTTAAGAATATACCTCGGCTACTATCTAATAAACCGATTATATTGCAATAAGGTAAGGTTATATTGTTTTTAATGCACTAACCCGTGCTAAGGAAAATTTTAAAAAACCTATTCAGAGGCTAAAAATTCCACCCATGCCGGGACTCGAACCCGCGACCTCTGGCTAACCCTGCCAGAGGTCGCAGATTTTTTGTTGCCCATTAATTACTTAAAAAAAATCGTTTCTCGTGTTTTTTTACACTTTCGTGGGGACAAGACATTTTTATGTACAGTCTGTTAGCTTTTAGAATATACCTTAAAATGGACTCGAGACTCAAACCCGCGACCTCTGGCTAACCCTGAGGTCGCGGGTTCGAGCCCCGGCATGGGTGGAATTTTTAGCTTCTAAATAGGAACTTTTGAAAATAGTGAATAAAAGTTTTATACAGAGGAGGAAGTAGTATTACACTCGTGTGCTTTCGGCGAAAATTGAAGGCTACTCTGGAGCCCGAGGTATATTCTAAAAGCTAACAGACTGTACATAAAAATGTCTTGTCCCCACGACATTTTCGAAAGTTTTTTTTACGACGAAGTGTAAAAAAAACACATGGAACGATTTTTTTAAGTAACTAATGGGTAACGAAAAATCTGCGTCTCGTATGTACATAACTAATAATTTTACTAATGGTGACACTTAAATAATTATACGTAACAAAAAGGGAAGCATAATCCATTTGCATGCAAACATTTCCGCGCTACGCGAAGAGCTACGAGTTCCCAGGACTTGCTACAAGCCAATTACGTAGCAGTTCTACGAAATAGCTACGAAACGGGGAAGCGCTACGCCGCGCTACGGCTGGGTGAGTGGGACGCGCTACGTACATATTACCCTGCTAAGAGCGAAGGTCATATCCTAGCCTGTTAGGCGTAGCGGATGGGACTTTTGCAATAAACATGGCAACATATGACCTTTAATGCGATCCAGGCAGGAAGTTGTATTATTTATATTCACTGGTAATCTGGTTTAAATAACTAAAATCAAAAGCCTTTATTTGTCCTTTCCAGACACAATAACAGTAAAACTAATAAAGGTGAGAAAAATCAGACAAAACACTCATTCAAAATTTAATTATTTTACTTACCTACTTATTAACATTTCTATAGTAATATAATGCTATAGCTGAAAGTCAAACGTCTTTTTGCCATAATTAGCCTACAATCTATTCTCAGACATAGTAAAGATACCCAAAACAATTCATCAAAATTGGTAAAGCCGTTTCGGACAGCAGTGATCAGGGACTGCCATCCACTTGCCATGATCCTGACAGATCATGTTGGCTTCATCAACGTTCATAAGTTGTATCGTTGCATGCACGCACGCGGGTTCCGGGTACTTTATTTATTTAAAAAAATATAAATATTTAATATAAGTAAAAAAATCAACACATAATTACGTGCCATTGCACTGTGTTTATGTACCGTTTAATCGTCACTCAGATTTTCTCACGATTCATAGTTAGCGACCATTTTAGTAGGAAAGTTACAAATGTTCGTAAATTTGTTTTATGAAAGTCGTTGGCACATGCTGGAATCGAATCCAGACAGTTTCAGGTGTGATGTAAGCGCTCTACGGATGTGCTACGTAAGACAGAGTTCTCAACTTTATTTCGGGTATCACCTGAACCGCCAGAAAAGATAGATTGTGCACAACAATTAGTAAAAAATCTTAAAAACATTCCCCAAAGGCAGGCAGTGAATAGTTAGTAGTATAGGGTAAAATATAATTACAGATTATTTAAACAGCTTGCATATCTTAATGGAAATTACATAATTCATCAGCAATATCAGCCAAATGCAAACGTTCAGTCAATGCGCTCAAAAAGTCAAATTTATCATTTTCTGACTTGGCCAGGATATTTTTTTTGTGTTAGCTGTAAAATGTAGGTAATCTAATGCAACAGATGCCGTGGACGTTATTTTAATAATCTACGGACTTACAGTTGACGACAGGTCGACGTGGCAATTCTCTAGTGACGTGACGTTTTCAATATCGATATATTTTTATTATGTATGTAACAAAATGTGAATAAAATAATACCACGTTTTCATTTAAGTTAATATTTATTCATCTGAATCATCTAACGTATCGCTACAAAAACTTAAAGAATCTTCGTCACTGGTATCTCCGACTTTTATAATAAAATCTTCCATTTCATTTTCCATTCCCATGTCTTTTTCCCAATATTCATTTTCAAGGTTCTGGACATGTTTTTAGAAATTGCTCCAGTTTTCTGCCGTAACTGACAAAATTGCATTCGTTGTTATCTCTTTAAGCTTTGTCAAACACAAATCGCTCTTTATGTTGTGTTCCCTGACGAAGCGTTTAACGGCGGCCCAGGCTAATTAAATAGGATTTAAATCGCACATATATGGAGGTAATCTAATAATATCATGACCATGTCCTTTAATTATATGGTCAATTTTATAATTGATATCAATGGGTTTATGTTATTCTATAATTTTAAATAAATCTGGCTTTCTCATTGATCTATCGCACGATATATTATTGTCTTCCAGCCAATTTATCATAACTGATTTTAGAGAACTTTTTGTTGGGGGTTCGTTGAGCTGGACACTATGGTAAGGTGCGTTATCCATTACCACGACACTGCGTTCAGGAAGAGACGGCAAAAGTTTTTCCGTTACCCATTTTTCAAAATTCTCGCCATTCATTTGACCATGATAGTCGCCAGTCGTAGTACCGGCCTTAAAAATTAAAGAAGCTCCAGGTATAAATCCGTTTTTCACTCCTGCGTTAAAAACTATAAGTCTATTTCCAGAACTAGTATCTGTGAGAATTCCTTTTGTTCCAATCATTTGCCAACACTTTTTGAAAGTTAAATTATTATCCACCCATGTTTCATCTAAATAAAAAATACTTCAATTTTTTTGTCGGAATTCTCTCATTTTTTTTTAAGTATTGATACCGTTTGAAAACTATATCTGGCTTTTCAATTAAAATAGATCGTTTATTTTGACATTGACGCCATCTGTATCCCATTTTCTTTAACAGCCGTTGTAATGTACGAATACCCCAAGGAAAAGGTATTTTTTCACGTAAAGCAACGTGTAACTTAGGACTTGTCGAAACGATCTTCTTTTGTAAATAAAATTCTGTTATGGTGTTGTGAATCACTGTACGATCAAAATCATCAACACAAAATTTTAGACCTGTCTTCTTCCGTTTTTTGGGTGATTTCAACTTTTCCTCTGCTCCCACTGATTTTAATTCTGATTTTATCCTAGACATAGTTCTTTTCGATAGACCTGTATAAAACACAGCCCTGTCTAATGTCTGATTGACAGAAAATTTGTAACAATAATTTTTCAGTTCAATGTCACAATTTTCTAACACTTTTCTAGCTAGTTCTCGAGCTTGAGAGTGAATTATTGGTTTTTTTGCTTGAACACGGGACGAAGATGCAACCGTAGCCATTTTTAAAACACAATAGTAATAAATTATGTGAGCGAGATTATAATCGATAAACGCGGTCGATACGGACCATACGGACTCGTGCGACACTAAGACTAAGACGACGCGGGGACTGTGCGGGTGTGCGGGGCGACCCCGCCTCCGCGGCTCACCTCATGCCCTGATTACCATGTCGACCTGTCGTCAACTTTACATAAATTCACGCCTGTACCCCGAAGGGACGCTAACGGTAAAGGGAAACATCGTTAGGTAACCCCATTTTGCATGCTTGTCTTTCCTGTAGGCTAGGCCGACTAAGGATGGTATATAGTTATATATGTTGACAACCTTTAAACAATAGTTATATATCAAACGGGTTAAATCGCGATTATTTATTAGGTAAAACGTAATTACCTTATTTCCCGACGTTTCGGCAGCGTTACAGTTGCTGTGGTCTCGGGTAGACTCGGGTAGGGTAGAGAAGGTAATTACGTTTTACCTAATAAATAATCGCGATTTGACCCGTTTAATATATATAACTATGTATCAGTATCGCGAATCATTAAGAAAAAGGATGGTATAGGTGCTGGGCAAGCCTACACCATCTAAAAAACAATATGCCAGGCACTGCGGCATCCGAGCGGTCCCTTAACCTATTTATTGTGAGTGAAGGTGCCACTGGACCCTGAATAAATAATCTCATTACATAGATCTAGAGGCCACAGTTTGGGCCGAAGAGGTAGCCAGATATCAGGATTTGCCACTTTAATATGGAGAAAAGCGGCAGTGGGAAATATTGCCTAAGCAACAACTACTTCCTCCTGCTGTACGACCCAATAATAGTTTTGCAGTTCGACTATACTTTACTGACGAAATATTTTTGTATTCAATAACAAAAATAAGTTTATTTGTCACCTTATTTTTTTTTATTGGTTGCAGAGCATAATTTCCCTTTAGTTCAGTTAAATGGGTGCTACTGGCAAGTAAATTTTTTAGGTATATGGATTATGGCAGGATAACATAAGATAAGAATATTCTTTACTGTACACACTATACAATAATTACGGACGCAACAGTTACAAAAGATGTGGTAGGTACAATTGGTGGCCTTAATGCTGATAACAATTTTTTCCAGGCAACCCAATTTAAGGTTACAATGAAGACTATGAAGACTAAGATGGTTTAAAGAAAAGTCAGCTTCGAACGGAGAGAACAAACCAAGGAGTGTGATACGTAGAAGCAATTCAAAATTGTAGTTGATTTTCAAGGACAAAATTTGAGTCAAACAGCTCCTGAAATATAGCGTCGGTTAGACTGTATTATTTACAACTTTTACTGTACAACTTTTCTCCTTACGTTTGGCTAATTTTACAAAAAAAAACTTTTGACAAGATAATCGTATATTATAACCATAATATATTTGTTAAACAGAATGGGCATTCTACTTTGTAGGACAATGATTTACGAACGATAGAGCCCCAATAAAGCGAAAATAAAAAAAATACTCGATAAACTCTTAAGACTGAAAACTAAAGTGGCTGCTGAACAAAAATTATAATTAGGCTATCTCAAAAATTGCACAATTTACAAAATAGCTGCGAAGAATCTAAATAGTTTTTTCTTAGTTTCTCTTTGGTTTCGCCATTGGATAGAAAAAGTTAATATAAATAATGAAATATAAAGTGATAGGTATCCTTCAATCAAATTGTGTTCATGGTTATCGATGTGATGACTCGGTTTCGTGGTCGCGCGATAACCAATCGCATGTTTAGCGCACGTGCGTACGCGCCAATTCGTGCCTGAGGACCGGTTTGAAAACATTCGCTGAGCGAGCTATCGCCATCGTAACGCACGATCCAAAACTTAGTGCACCTACTTACTAAATGCACACGTTTTAAGTGAAGGTTTCAGATACAGTCCGCCATAGACATACCTAGCGTAGCTTAGTGTAAAACAAACATTAACGAAACATGAGTGTGTGTGTCTATGTAGTAAGTGACGTTCGCAGACGCACACATTCGCAAGAGCGTCACACTACCAACAGGCTACGATGAGCATGCCAATAATTTGGCTACCAATCTGTTGCTTCGCGTTGTTAGCCCGGACTCCGGCTCAACCTTATAACAATTCAATGCAGTCTTCATAATAAAACAGCAACTCTTTTAACGATTAAGTCATAACATTTATGGATACCTTTTACCAAGTAAAAATGAGTAGGTACCTGACCAGCTACGATAGAAAAGGTAACGTTTGAAAACAGATAACGTCGATGTAGTGTATTTAGAAATTTCTATTTGCTTATCTCTGTATCTTTTTTTTATTGGTAAATCGTCCCTTTACCTCTAATGAACAAGCAACAAATAACAAGCAAGCAGTTCAACACAATATGCAATGTCACACGAAGTTAAAGTTAAACTAGAAAACGATCTTCCTAAAAACCGCGTATTAAGCGCATCTTTAGTTTCTACTTTGTGTCCCATTGCTGGGACAAAACCAAGTGTTAAATATCAAATGCGATTCAAGATATTAATAAGCTACATGTAATTGAGAGTTATGGGAAAATTGACGTTGTACTTTTAACGCTAAGGTTTTTATTGGTAAATGCAGTCGTTCTCTGACCACCTCTGTGGCGCAGCGGTAGCGCATCGACCTACCATGCGAGAGGCTTCGAACCCCAGCTGGGGACGAAAAAAAACCCGAGGTCTTGGATGTTTACATGTTTGTGATGTCGCTGTTTCTGGTTCCCACGACACAGGGTATCCTAGTATGGATCCAGAAGCAATGTACCTATGTGCCTGTATGTAAATGTTATGTTATGTTATATTTTTAATGAGATTTATGACTACATAGATTACGACATAGATTTGGATTACGACATAGATAATATCACGTACTCGTGCAGTCGACAGCACATCAACCATTGCATTGCTGCTGGTGGACAGCAACTTAAAGGTCGCCGAGCTGACCATATCGATGAAGTTACACTCTCCAGGTTCTCGATAATCGAGACCGATTTTATCCCAAAATATGTTAGGACTCGATCTGATCTAAATACACGATTTAAACGAAATATTAACTGCACTTGAGGAGTAAATTAGAGCGATTGTGTTACTATCGTAACATCGTAGACCCCGTCTTCGCTTACCATCAGGCGCGTGACTGGGTCGAGTGTAACCTGATCTACTTAAAAAAACTATAAATAGTACGGAGAGGGTTTCAGTACGTTCTTGGTTATACCTAAGAATGTTCTTTGTCTGGTTTTGCAAACCACCCATATTAATGGTAAGGAGATAAGGTAAGGTAAGGCGCATATTGTTACAGGCACAAGTACCTATTCCAATTTCTTTTTCAATAACCTTACTCTCAATATACGAATAATTATAATTTTTAAAAGGCAAATAGTCGTTACGCATTTCTTCGGTTTTGTTTTGCACTTTACACTTGTGCATACAGCGAGTACGTAGCAAAAAGTAGTTCAAAGATACATATTATAACCATCACAATAGATAGATATTGAGATAATATGCCACCTTCTGTTGCATATACTTACTTACTATTACTATTGCCAACGTGTCACTTTATCTGAACTACAAGCTTAATGTTTACTCGCTGCGTTGTCTCGCGTAAAACCAAGTCATCTGTTTAAAATTTTCATACCAAAGGTAAAACAAAATAGACTAACAAAACTTTCACCTTGTAAAGTTCAATTCAACTCGAATTGCATTTAGGTTGTAAGTCTTTTTTTAGAAATTAATGTTTGTTACTTCCTTACATTTAAATCTTGTTATACAAGCTAAGTATAATGGTGCTTGCCGAAACCATTAACATTTGCGCGACATTTCCAGCCTTAAGGTCAATGCCGTCGGTGCGTATGCACATTGCAGAAACATTGAGTACAGCAGACCTACACACCATACTCTGCTGATTACCGGTCAACTAAGTAATATAAGTATTTTAATTGGTGAAAAAGTTAATCCATCATCATAAATTTCAATGCAAAAATTTGTATTTTGATATTTTAAAATCTTCAGCTATATCAATTACATGACAATTGGTACCAAGAGTTAGTCGATTGAATGCCGAAGAGAAACTATTTTAATTTATTATTATTCTTTATTCCGGGAATCAATCAGTCATTTATAATTCAACTTATTTCTTACTACAGATAAGCTTAACAGCGCATTATATAAGATAAAAATTTTTAAGTACCTACACCAATTACCTAGAGGTTTGCATTGCATTACAGAATAAAACAAGTACGCTAAGGCAGTTTTCGTTATTGTTGACAAGTGAACATAAGTTTCATTGCAATCAGCCATGAAATTACTAAGCCTATCGGATATCCACAAAATAAATTGATTTCTATTAGAAATTAACTTTCTCTACAAAGGTGTGTTAGTAATATTATTATGTTCAGATTAAAACAATATTGAAAGACTATCATAATACGGTAACGTACTCGTATTATAAAAACTACGAAATATGTTAGGTAATCGTTAGTTACATTGTTGAATTTGGATCCCGCCTTCTCAGTAGTTAATGCTCAACCGTCGGGTTATAGTCGGAGTATACATACATACATACCTACATTCATTCATACATACATACACACGTCGATAAACGGCAAATGTACAGACGAAGCCCCTTAATTGGGAAAAGTCTTAATTTCAACAGACTCTGAACAAAAAAGGTGTAAGTAGATTTATTTTTTTCTTTGGCGGACAGTACGGAGGCAAAGCCTCGCTCCGCGTACCTTTCACTCGCCTGTTACCCCACTTCCACAGCTTATCAACTTAGTACCGGAGCACTCATTGCACAACGATAAATAAATTTCATACATATTAGCGAGAATTATCGAAATTGTTGCATTTATATAATTTGAACGTGTTTAGTTATTGTAATGATAAAATTAAGTACTTAGTCTACAATAAACATTATCTACGTAGCTAAAGGACAATGAATTTGTTTCGATAAAAGATAACTTTTATTTTGTCCTTGATATTTAAGAAACAACAAGTATGTAGCTACCTATTGAAAAAATAAAATAAAAAGATACCTATTTCCATTTAGTTACCCATACATTGAACGGTGCCAATACGTAGCAAATGTTTATTACGTAAAGTTAATTACCTTAATTCCCGACGTTTCGACAACGTTGCAGTTGCCGCGGTCACGGATACACTTAAGTGGCGAGTACAGACTATTACTGTACTTAGTACTTAGTAGGCAGTCTTTCACAAGTCAGTCACAAGTCACTGATGTATTTTTATGATGGAACCTGTTAAATATATACGCATAGTTTTGTATCGATAGCATCACAAATATTAAAAAATATCTATTTGCTGATGAAGGCTACCCTTAGCAAACACCGCGGTCGTCTTGTGCTTCTTGTATAGATTTGTTCCGTGTTTTGTACAATTTTATTGGGATTAATTAGAAACAATATCCCTCTAACACAAGGCCAATATGTAACCGTGCACTAGTCTGCAGCGGCTCTACAAAACAATAACACGAATTAAAGACCAAGTTCAACTTACAAGCAAGTACTTAAGTAATTTTGTGCATATTACTAGCACGTAACTCAATACTCAATAATGTACCTATTGCAAGTAAATATATACTCGTAGGTACCTACAGATGACATTACTAAAAATATGAATCTTTGTGGACCCTGAAGGGCACGCAACTTTATAAATTATAGGAGGCCTTTATAAATTAAGCCTATAACAGTTTAATTCTAATTATATTGTATTATTGTCAAACATTATTATATAAATACTATTTTAATATCCCACATGCTTCTTAATAATTCTGATACAGTTTATATATGACAATAGAATTATTAAATAATTACTATATTCATTATAAATAAATTTCTATTAAAATTAAGATTTATCTGTATTTATTTTATTTGTTTTGTAGATTAGTTTAATGTAGTATCTTCTAAGTATTCCTCTATTTTATAATAACATCTTGTGATTTTTTTTAAATGCTTGATTGAATTTTTATCATTGTGGCTTTCTAACTAAGTTTAGTACTTACCTACGTACAAAGCGTTATATATGAATAAAAATTAAATTATATCAAACACATGAAGACTCCACGCAATTTTTTCACAAGCGCCGTTTCTGTTTATGATCGAAACAGTCGAAGGACGTTCATCAATGTGGCTTTAATTTGAGTAAACTCGCGTTTTCACAAATGGTACAGCTGATTAAACGACTGTTTAAGTTATCATATTGTTTAATCGTGAGCAGAAGTGTTGTTTCAGTCTTTCGGATTACGTAGATTATATTGATACTCACGTCATGTTTACATCGTCAAAGGCAACGTACAAGCCAGTAGCTGCTGAGTATTACATTTACTTGGATGCTGTATATATCTTATTTATTTATTTTTATGTCATACAAAATCTTACAGCATTACAGTCTAAACTAATGCGCTATAAGACTTAACGTATATGATTATACTTTATACAGTTACATATCACAATTGAAACAAATGAAAACAATAAACAATTTAAACAAGACGGGAAACATCATGCATCTTCATCCTTTCTCTCGCAAAACCTCAGACACTCACTGCGTACAACTGACCATTCATCGTCAAACACATCACAGTCAGGTGCTGATGCGAGGAGCTTATATGGGCTCCATTGCGTTCGGAGCACGGGTAGGGTCTCGCGGCACCATCCTATCAATGAAAAAAATCGTTCGGGCTGTAACCCCTGGGGCTGCTGCAGAGGCGGCTGCTAGGCTCAAATGGTTGAAATACAGTCAGTTGATGAGCAGCTATTTTATCGTGCCCCTGGCTTTAGAAACCACCGGGGTCTGGGGTTTTCAGAGCAAAGCGTTTATTAAAGAGGTAGGACGTCGTCTGAGGCTTGAACTACCGCTTCGGGCATATTTGATGCATATAGGATCTCCCTAGCAGTGCAACGCGGTAAAGCTGCTAGCGTTATGGGATCCTTTGGGTAGTAGTACTTATTTATCTTAGTAGTAGTAAAGAAAGAAAAGACATTTATTGTAGATACCTAGCAACACAACAAATCAAGAGCGAGAAAGAAAAAAGAAGGTGAAAACTTTTACTCTAAAACTTTAACTCTTTTACGAGTCCCACTTTTTTAAAGGCTATCCTTATCCTTATATAGAGCGACTTACAAAATATGGTTGATACACCGTCAATTTTTAATGAGGATTTAATAAATACATCTTTATTGAATCTTTCAGACCGATCCATGGTATAATAACATTTTTGATCTTTCTCTACTTAATATTAGTCTACAATAGCACCAAGGATTGTACTTTGTAAACTTTACAGATATCCATTACAAACTAAGCCTGCGATGAAAAATAAATTATATATCGTAATGTACCAATTTCTGAGTAGATATTATGCCCTACTAAATTGACGACAAGTCGAAAATCCAGGTAATCGATACCAGCAGTAGGTACTTTGTTGGGTACTTGAATTATTTCACGCCGGTTTTATAACTATTTGAATAGCTATCTGGTTGATTTACAGCTTCCTATTGTACTGGTAAAATAAGTATAGATTAAAAAGTGTTTTCAATTATCTTCTACTTTAGATAAAGATTTAAATAAATTCTAGGAGTATTTAAGAGAAGTTTTGTTACTACTCTTTATCAATAATCGTACTTTGTTGTTATTAACTGCTATGATTTAATATTAATAAAAATCGAATTATCAAAGTCCCGCTGAATAGATGTACATGCAAAAAAAATCTAAGTAACTGTGTCAAGTAAAACCGCTTCCGGAAAGTCTGCAGTAAGTAGCGCCAAACAAAAGACGAACTCTGGACGCATTAGTTTTCGGCTGCTCACGTAATACCACTTAGAATTCGCCTTTCACTTAGCGTTAGTACTGACACGAAGACTAATTTCGACTTTGATAGCAGATCAATTACTCAACTTACAACCATCTAACCAACAACTAGTCAACTTACCTTCGAAAGTCTGTTGTCTCGTGCACCACGCCATGGACCTCACTGCACAATCCGTTTCTTACTTCATAGTAAATAATTAACGAAAGCGAAAGTATTTATTTCCGCGTTGGTTAGCAGCGAGAGTGATTTTTAAGTCAGTAAAAGTGGTCTCGGTCGCTGTAGTTTAGCATAGCACGCTTGCTCGCGTCGGCACCGCGCGTCAGAGTGCCTGGCAGATGCAACGAGCGCCCGGGCATTGGCAGGTCGCTCGCTGCCACGCCGCGTCGTCACTCCAGCCCTTGTATACCGTCACAGTGGTGCTTCTTGGAACTCCTCTGCACCTATCGATTTATCCCCTAGGTAGAATTCGCTCTTTAGTTTACCTACACCAGAGCAGCCTGCGACTGATAGCAGTTTATTACTCAAGGCTTAACAGCGAAATGATGCTTTATCGTTACTACATCAAGGTCCCAATTAGGCAACTTCCAAGAAAATTTGTAGGGCTTAGTGTTTTCTTTTTCTTCAATATTTAACGTTGTTGTGCGTCCTTTGTACAGTTGTAAATAGATTTCCATAGATTTATTAAAATACTGTATCTACCTATAGAAACAATATCAAACAATTTAAAAAATATTGCTTGCCTTCATAATGTTAATACAAGGAATAAACACACATTATCACTTCATGTTTTAGGCCTGCAAAAGATAAAATATCCTTTGTAGGCCACTGCTAACATTGGCCACTGCTGTTATTATTACAATTTAATAATTATTTAGATGAGGAAGAAATGTGGTATTAAAATAATGTTAACGGGGACGATTGGGTCTATTAGTGTTCAACTAATTTATGAGTAACTTGTAGAAAACTCTGTAAGTTAAAACTTCTTTTGATATTAATAATAAATGTGGAGTTATCTATAAGGCCTTATTTATACAAACACTATTGCCCTAAAGCACTCTTAAGAAACTATTTATTTAACCTGTTATTATGTGTGTACCTTGTAAAATCCTCCACCACATATAATTAATGTTTTCGACTGTTTTAAGGAATTGTGGTTTTATAAATAAGGCCATTAGTTTATTAACTCTGAAACTCAAAGCTTTGACGTTCATTACTTAAATCATTTTGCGCTGATTTTTTTTTTTCATTTGAAAGATGCTATCATAGAGATACATTATATTATCTACCAACAAGGGTTCCTGCTTCCTGTTATGAGCATGCGCCCTGTACAGATTGATGCGCTGTATACAGCGATAAACTAGGTACATTTCTGGGAATATGGCATTGATTGAACCTATTTTTAGATGCAGCTAGCCTCCGGTGCATTTCTCGGAACGTGAAAATCACTGCTCGCCCTGGATATTGACATGTACCATATTACAAACATTTTACATAGACATTTTTTATGTAGCCTATACACGTCCCACTGCAGGGCACATACCTTCTCTCAGAGAGAGAGAGAGAGTATGGGCTTAATTATCACGCGTGCCCACCGCGGATTGGTAATTTCAAGCGCTGAGGTATTTTAAAACGTCAGACACTCAGGTTTCTTCACGATGTTTTTCTTCAGTTAGCGAGTGGTATTGATATTTTCAACTTCACAAATACATAACTTACAAAACAAAATCATTGGCACATACCTGCATTGGGAATCGAAACTCAGTCTCCCGCCTCAGAGTCCATTGTTCTACCCACTGGGCCACAGCCGCTTTTACGCATTTCAGAGGCAATTACGGTTTATTATTACAAATCAATTTGTCAATTAAACATTTTATTTTTAAAAAACACGATTACTTAAAAGCCTTTTCAGAGCCAGTTTAATAGTTTATGGCAAAAAGATAGACGTCATCTGTTAAGCACCGTGGTGCCCTACTTTTCTATTTTAATAAAAATATATTTCTATTAATAATTCTGAGTTCATACGATCATAATAAATTTAAAACTGACAAATAAAAAAAACAATATGTACAAAAAGTCGAAATAAACAATAAAAAAGGTCTGTCGCCAACATCATCTACATATTAATTAAACTGCGTCGCAGGCGTGTTTTACAGGAATCCTATTTTGGTAAATAAGACCGTAAAAGTATAGTAAAGTAAAGTATAGTATAGTAAAGTATAGTAGAGTCGACCAAGAAACAGACCAGGACCTCCCTAAGCTAAAGACAAAATAAGTAGGGGAGATGTAGGCAATCAGAGTCAGTTGGCAATGGGGATCAGATCACCTTAAAATACCAAAAACCGAACGCAACCGAATGGTATGAATATAATAATACGTTAGCTACACGCCATTCCCGTGTACCGGCAATGACTCACTCAGTTCGCGCGACACGCTGGAGAACAACGAAAGTGGGAAGATTTCGCGCCAATTTGATCTAATTTTACGAGTTGTTAAAACCGAAGGTATGAAACCGAAGGTACGTGACATGTTAAACTGATCATCAAAACTCAGATTAATAAAATATTATAAACTTTCTCGTCAGGATTAGTTTTTTTTCATTTTCGCCTATGTAGGCAATTGGAATCAAAGCAAATGTCGTGATTCCAATTGCCTGCCATCAACATCTTGAAACCTTCCAAGCATCCAAAAGCTCATCCAGATGCCTGAGAAAGCTCCTAATGTTAAGAGAAGACAAGGAAGAAATAAACAGCATGCGACAATTTTGATCTCAACACCCATCAAAGATGTTCTGATTGATGAAGAAAACAAAAGGAAGGCTAAAGCTGAGAAAGCTAAGGGAAAAGGAATAGGAAAAAAAGCCAGCCACAGATGGACAATATTAAGAGGGTTAAGAAGAAAATTCGGATGGTGATTCGGATTTATGCCAGAATGGTGAAGACGACGATGCAGAATAATAGGTATGTCTAGGTATTGTATGTGGTGAATTTGGACAAGACAACGAAATATGGCATCGGTGCACGTCTTGTGGCCTTTGCGCTCACGCCGACTGTACTGGGTGGGATTCTGCTTCCAATTATGTATGCGACATTTGGTGATCACCATTGTCCACATGCTGATTACCATTACCAACCAATGTAGACAATGGTGATCAAAGCTATTTTTTTATTATGTCCATTATGCCAAAATGTATGAATCAAAGTGATTAAAGTTGATCTCAATGAAAAGTCAAATAAGTAAAGTTAACAATAAATAATTATAAATAAATAATAAATAAATAAAAATAAATAACAATAAATAAATATAAGAAGATAACAATAAATAATTGATTCAAAGATTTTATTTTATTTCAATTCTTGCTTAGGTGATCCCCATTACCTACATCTCCCCTAAAATTTTCTTTTTCTGTGACACAAAAAAAACATTGTTTACGATAGCAATATATTCAGTAGCCGAAAAATTCACTTTTTCGGCTACAGAATTTATTGTTCTCCAACTGATCTCTACTTATTTTATTTATTGATAATAGACACACCAACAGAACACAAATAAAAATGAATCAATCACAACAAAACAAACAATTTCGGGCATCTGTGCACTACTAATAGGCATGCATTCGTAAGTAGATCGCATAGACACATACTAAAATATAAAGAAATATATCTTTGAAACAAAAAAAAACTAAACTTTTAATAGCATGTAAGAAATAATTAAAAAATTGATCAGTTGGTACGTGGCTGCAGCAACTTATCTATCCAAGTCGAAAGATTGTCATAGACTTGCCTAAATAAAGACCTGTTGCACAGATGAGGTTATTTGCAACAGGTGGCATGCCCGGGACTCGGGAAGAAATACCGAGACGAGGGTGGGTGGGCGTTTAAGCGAGACACTCCACAGCGGAAAAATCTTGCCCGCCCCGCTCAGCTAACAAAAATCAAACAAAGGACGCACTACATAATAATATGAATAAAGAACAAAACCATGAAAACAAAACACTTATGGTGCTTTGGGGTACCGCCACCAATGGAATAAAAATCATAGCAAACCATACTTATACACGTTCTATATACGGTACGTACGTTCTAAATATATACGTAGTTATCACAAATTATATTAAGATTTAGGAAGTTTACTTTTTGAAAAAAGTGGAACAGTTTGTAACAAAAAAAAAACATAACATACTTTTTGCCTTAAACTTTAAAAATAAAGTTCTCAATTTCCATCTCTGAAGGTTTTCACCGTAACACAACCAAGTTACGCTGGGTTTAATTTACGCTACATTTTATTAAACATATGCATACTATGCATACTATTGTCCATTGAAGAGTTCCGTTCTCCATATCTGAAAGACTTCATCAGATCTTCCCCAAAATAAAGTGGGGTAAAGTGGGACCTATGAGACGCTACATCGATTCGAACAAAAAAAATATCGAAATCGATGTGACAAAATTGTGCGAAAACATAGTAAAAAAGTAATTTGAAAAACCTTTTTAGAGGCTAAAAATTCGACCCATCCCGGGATTCAAACCCGCTATCTGGCTATCCGTGCCAGTAATATGTATCGCGTAGAATTGATAACCTGCTCCTTTTTAAAGCCGGTTAAAAATATCATAGGTATAAATTATGAGATTATATTCTGATACTATCTCTGATATTCTACTCACTTCCTAGGAACAAACCCCTCAAAATTTATAAGCTACACCTAAGTAATACTTGTAGCAAATTGTTTTTGCATGTGAATCGTTGCTGCTATGTTTATAAAAGTCATATATTTTATAGAGTTCGGTGTACGAGGACTTCCGGGGTATGTAATGATATTGTTACTTCAGTGATACATATTGTAGTTTAGTCATTAGGAAAAAATCAATAAACGTGTAGATCGGCCGATATCAACCATTTTATGTCCCTACTGCTGGGGCAAACGTCTCTTCCTGCATCGCAGAAAAGCTAGGCCATACCTACTCCACCACGGTAGCCAAGTCTGGGTTAGTGGAGGGTTGAAAGACAGTGGCGTGATTTACTGTCAGAAGTTATCAAGCCGCCCATAAGGCCTCTGACATGGTTTAACGACTGCCACTACATGACAGCCGGCACCAACGAAGTAACGAGCCTTGCGAAGCTCGGAGGCGCTGGGGATTGGGGATTTTCAATGGACTGAAGAACCCCCAGAATTACGTAAAATATTTAAGAAGGTTATCCTACATCAATTAATTACGCATTTCAATAATTACCAACCTCCCCATAGTCAGGTGTTGGTTTTACTAAAGGGCACAGGTTAATAGGGTATCTACTAATGGGCGATACAACATACGCCGGAGTCATGTTTACAATATGTACTTAAAAATATTGTTTGTACTGTACGTGGAAGGATCATAAGGACGATTTAAGCGTTTATTCGAACACTACCCTTTAAAGAAAAAAACCGGAATAAAAGATGCACAGGTTTACAGCGTTGTTCATAAAAAGAAGATTCCAATAAAATACTTTTAAGAGGATGTTGTTTTCTGTAGCCTATAAAGGTCCCACTGCATAGCACAGGCCTTCTCTCTTCTCTCAGAGAGTATCTTCTTGTAAGAGAGTACGGGCCTAATTGCCACCGCGGATTGGCAATGTCAAGCGCTGAGGTATTAGAACACCTCGGACGCACAGGTTTCCTCACGATGTTTTCGTTCATGGTTAGCGAGTGGTGTTACTACTATAACTTCACATAATTATGTAATTACATACCTGACGGAGAAAACAAAGTAATTAGTACATCCCCGCGCTGGGAATCGAACCTGGATCTCTCACTGGGCTAACGCCGCCGTCTTTCGTCTTGAATGAATGAACGAACGAACGAATGAATGAAAATTCTTTATTGCACTAAAATAAATTGTTACAAAGGCGAGCTTAATACTAGATAGTATTTTCTTCCAGCTAACCCAAGATAATGCGGACAGCGGAAGGGGTCGTGCCGACGACGACAAATGTACCTACAAGACGAAGTATATATGAAGTGTATAACAGGAATTTCTCTTTCTTTTTTCCTTCATCTTAGGAGAGCTTTAGTGGAATCGACGTTTTATAGATAAAACTGTTACGGCCTTATTTATCCACTAAAATATTTTTTTATCTGTGATTGATTATGTACTTTTCTCGTAAAATCTCCACCATAGACTATTTTAATAGGCATTATGAATTTTTCAGTATTTTTCTCGTAAAATCTCCACCACAGACTATTTTAATAGGCGTTTTTGAAGTGTTTTAAGAAATTGTGCTCTTATAAATAAGGCCTCAAAAGCCGATCTCAAAAGACGTTAGTCTTCGGAAGATCGAAAGGGTTCAAAAAGCAGTCATGCATTGTATCAATTAGTGTGGTAAAAGAGTTTATGTTTCTGAATAGCGGTAGCGCAGATGCGCTATGTAGGTAGGTAGATATCTACCATGCAAGATACGAGTAGGTACGTGTACAAAATAAACACCCTTAACAACCTAAGCAGAAATAATACACTATATAGACTAAATACCCGTACTTAAATATAAATAAATAAAATACGAATATGATTTAACTTACGAATATAATTCCCAATATTCTAGAAGCCCATTCTAGAAACTGAGATCAGAGCACCTTCCAGGCCCTGCGAGAGGAAGACCAATTTCACCGCGCAAATAACGTTGAGATAAAAGGAATTCCTCAAAAGAACGCCAAGAACCCGGGATGAAATGATGAAAATCGGAGATATCTTTGGCTACCTATGCCATAAAATGAATATCTTAATAATGTATGTATCTAGGATTCAGATACATAATCCTGATGCTATAAAACCGATCCTTGTGAATTTTATATAATAAACTATAATATAATAAACAGGACTGCAGGACTGCTATAATAAACAGGACTACATAAAAGCCACACTTTCATCAATGACCACTGTCTACTACAAATACCTAACTGCTAAACAAATAACGTTTTGCGCTCGATATCGTTATTAGATTATCAAAGCAAAAAATGTGGCCTCGAGATGAAACCAAATGATAGAGACATACAGGTATTTATATACACAAAAAAATTACATTTTCATTGTGATGATGGGATCCTGGGATGTGTACTAGACGCTCAAGCACATTTTTAAATCAAAGATAGAAATAAAAAGAGAAATAAAAAAGATACTCATGGCATTCGATTCGATTCCGTCGGCTATGTAAGGCTATTAGGCCACAGATTAGATAATAGTTACTACGTAACAGATACATCACTCCCATACTAAAGCGAAAATACCTACGCTATAATAGCCTACAAAATCTTAATAATAATAACTACTGTTCACAGCGAGGAGAAATATACCATAAGCACCCGCTCAAAGAGTCGACATTGTGTTGCCCACCGTGCGACTCACGTGCAAGCGCGTCATCGCACGAATGCGCCAGGGTTGTATCTATGATGATTATTACTGTAATAAAACGAATGTTGTGTAATGTAATACCCATATATATTTATTTGTCAAAAATATGTAATAGAAAATGACAAGCTGACTAGAGTTGTTATTAGATCAGGCCTCCCTATTATCTCAAGCCAATTGCGGCGTCTGAAAAGCAAACATTAAGGTATCAAACTTAATTTTTCGTCATTGTGGACGATTTTGACCGCCACGTTTAATCCTGAAATTGGAATGAGTTCAATTTGTCCCTCTCTATTCCAAGACAAATATCTAAAAAGAAGGGGACAGAGAAAACTGATTTTAGTTTTTGGATTGGGCGTGGAGGTCAGAGTCGACCACATTATATTGGTTTGAATTCGAGAAATACGTAAATATTTGACATCCATGTTTGTTGTACATGTTTTGTTTCTAATGTTTACTACGAAATACTAAAAAGCCAATTTAGTTGATCCTAAATTAAATTAACATTAAAAACAAATACACGCACGACAAAGATGGTAACTAGCCATCTTTGTCGTGCATGTATTTGTTTTTCACGACTCCACGACTTTTAGCAACTGCTAAAAGTCTTGGAGCGAACTATTATAAAATTGTTATTTTTGGATTTTCCATCATTTTATTTACGACTATGATTGTTGTGCATTTTTTGAATTTTTCGGTATAGCCACAGTACAGCCGTGAAAACGTGATAGACAGAGACACTTACGCATAATAATGTTATGCTTAAGTGTCTCTGCGGCTATTTAGAATCAAAATTAACAAGTCCACGAAAAAAAGCAGTTTATGTATTTATTTTACTTTTATAGTACCTACCTACCTAAATGTTTAAAGAAATAAATATAGGATTTAAAATACTTCTTATCTTTCTTCGTCTCTCGGCAGTGAAAAAAAAATGATAATTCCTCATTTGTTTTTTTACTATTACACCCATCCACTGCACAATAATTACGTGGTTTCGGCATTTCGAGTAGTAAGCGCGGGAAACGTGCGGTGCGAGCGCTCAGGTGGGCGTAGCGGCCCTTTGTCGGTTGTATCGTGGACGATACGCCGAGCGGCAGGTATATAACGCGTGACCTTGAGCGAGTGACGGACGCCTGATTAGGCTACGCAGATTCAGCTTTCGATGACTCTACTTTTTGTCGTCTTTTTTATACAGACAGCCGGACGACGGACGACCAACAAACAGACATATTTTTTTGCAGTTTCCCGATTCTGTGTCTTTACTTCAGCATAGCCTGCTAATTTGTTTCTAAAAATATTCAGTGTATCTACAGAACTGTTTTGTCTACAGATTTATTATGATGTGTAAAGATACAAGAAGATAACACCGTAACCCTTTATATCTAGCGTGTCAACTGAACGTTGAGAATATATAAATAATAAACACCGAAACATATAACATGAATTTAATAGTAAATAGAAAGTATATAGATATCACTGCCAGTAAGTACGGTAGGCTCATCGGAACGGTGGCTTTGATCGCGTTTATAACTTCGGCTGTTGAATAAATAGGGTTATCTTCGAGTGTTACCGACTGTACCTACGTAAATAAATCCACGATACCTTACGGGATTATTCAAAGCTTAGCATAAAAACTGATTGCCAAGGTAATTTGTTACCACATTACAGATCACAATCTAAATGGTATCGAAATACGATAAAATTAGCAGTATTTTTTCAGAGTCCGCTACGTATTTGAAGGAACAACGCAGTATTTTTTTATTTATTACGCAGTATTCGACCCGCCTTTACTAGTTGCATGCAGTTTTCTAGTTCAGTTATTTGTATGTAGCGGCAGAGTAACGTGCACCATGTCGTTCTTTATTATTGTGGCGTCGGTTTTCTTTTCCGTGAACATTGCATTTTTGGTTCTATCACTCATCCATACGATTTACTACAGAAATAAGGTAAGCACTTCCGTCACTTTCCTACCTAATCCAAGCCAGCAGATATCAATAGAATTTATGTATTTATGAACAGTGGATGGGTTCCTGAAATCAAACCACGTTGATAAACGTGACACAGAACGTAGACTTGTTTTACTTATTAACCCTGCTACCAATGTAATAGGTAAGTCAGTGCACAGGTGATTCAATACATTCCTTGAAGGTTTGTTCGATTGTTTATTACATTACATTAGATAAACCTTCAACTCGATGACAGTTTATTTGAATAAAAGATTGTTAACCGTGGGTATAAACAATCAATTCCCGGGGTATTTAGACTTCTTTTACCCGTGTTAAACACTACTTTTCATTTCGAATATGAGGAAAATATAAACAATTTTTAATATTCAAATCTAAGCAGAAAAGATTATTACCTACTTTTTTGAATTCCGTCAGACTCAGATACTAGACATATTACAGATTAGTATCCCGCCAATTTATGTCGACTTTTTAAATTTTAAATAATAATATGGAACTCACCGCGTAATGAGAGAGTTTCAAAGCCACCTTCCCACAAAATCCCAAAGATGGCGCTGTCCATCGACTTCAAAAAACTGTGTGGGGATTTACATCTTCTTCTTCTTCAGGCTTTATTAGTTAGTCCACTGCCTGCTGGACATAGCCCTGCCCTAATGAGCGCAAGGTTGTGGCATCATTGGGGGGCAGCAAACTTTAATCTGTGACAAACTGATGTGTTCGTAAGTGGTTGGTTGCTTGTTGTTATTGTCCGTTGAATTAGAAAGAAAATATCAAACACAAAATACGGCGATTTCCGCGCAACTGGACTCTGATACGGACTGAACTGGACTGTACGCGTTACGAAGTTTTTTTTTACCAACTTATCGAGAAACGGGTGGTGTTTGTGTGTTGTATGAAAGCTATTAAGTTAGAAGGGCTGGTAATAAAAGTAAAGTATCCATCAATATGTTCATTATATTTTAAGGACACCTTTGCATTGACTCCGACATCGGAGTCCAGTCTTAGCCAAGCCTTCAATGTAGTAAGTAGATATCAGTGTTCAAGAAGTCGATGCCAGGTTACCTACGAGAGCTACTTTTAAAAAGCCAACACGCAGAGAACAAATACGAAATATTCCAGAGAAATAGAGTAGGTATAGAATGAATGAACCGAATGAACTAATGACACGACGACCACGACATGACACATTAGTTTTTTTTAATGTAGTAAGATGATTTTAGGCAAGCAACACAGCCCCATGTAGCCAAGAATAAGTCTATAGACAGCGCCATCTTTGGGATTTTGTGAAAAGGTGGGTCTGAAACTCTCTCATTGTTGCGGCTTATTCCGCTGAAAGAAGTTTGCGTTAATTTCACACTGGCTGTTTAGAAACTCACATGGCCGCAGCATTTTTTTTAATTAGTTTGTTTTTTTCATAAAACTCTTCACAGCTAACAGTAGTTCTATTTTTAAAGTTCATTCCGGCCCTGAGGCAGTGTTTCCGGCCCTTCTTAGGTGGGAAGTAATTTGAATGAGTTTTTCCCTCTCTAGGGAGGGAAGTAGCATTTTCCACCCAATAATCAGATCAAAACAACACTACTTTCCGAGTAAAAGAAATGAAAACATTATTTGCAACATTTTAGGTTCAGCTTTTCTTCGAAAGTCAGAGGATGTTCTGACTTCTGACGAAAACTGACTATTGCAAACAAATATATACTACGGCTAATCAAACAACACTTTTCCATTAGCTGATAACTAAAGAATACGTTACATAAAAAAACCAAGTTCGAGTCGCACTCGTCCACCTAGGGTTCCGTACAAATTTGTAGGTACTTACATATTATAAGTACTTTTCCCGAAACATTGTTGTAAGATTGAATGACAAATGTATAGTTTTTATATTTTTCTCTGTATTTGTAGTAAAAGACGATACGTATTATTACTTGCAAAATTTCATAGACAACGGAAAGTATCATAAGTATCAGAAAGTCTACCCTATAAATTTTGATTCTCTTGAGTGTCGAAATATAATTATGTTTGTGCAGCATAAACGGCCGTATCTTTTTTTATGTTAACTTAGAAGTTTGCAATGTCAAGGAATTGTAGAACTGAGTAGGTATCATATATGATTTTTCACACCTCCTGCTCGACAATGCCTTATTACGTACCGTCAAATATCATCGTAAAGCATAGCCTTGTCTCTCGAGGGCAATAATAATGAAGAATTTCCCTAGGGAATAAAGTGATTTGAATTTAGAATGTCAAAATTCGCATGAAAACTATGAAGAAGCCCCGCATTGCAATTCGAAATTCGAATTGTTGTTCGAAACTCACCCCTTTTTTCTTTTTTTTCTGAACTACTGTGTCGTGTGACCGCGCGAAACACCATAAAAAAAAGAAAAAAAGGCGCGAATTGCAAATACGAATTTAAAAGTTATATTCAATTTAAGTTGCTAAGCCGTAAAAGAGTGTGGACTTTATATTAATAAATATTTTCCAACTTATGCAGCCCTGTCTTTTTATTGTCTCCCAGATGGTGTGAAAAGTAGAGTATTCACCTCTGGAATAAAACATGTCTTAGTCTCGGGCGGTATGAACCCCTGGCTTCACTCAGGACTCTACATAACTCCCTCGCTTCGCTCAGGAGTTAAAATTTAACTCGGAGTCCTTCGCTCCGCTCAGGGTTCAATATACCGCCCATGACGTAATACATGGTTTTATTCCCTTAATGCATAATCTACTATTAATTTCGACTCGTTAACTCTACGCATTTACAAGATAAAGAGTTTTGACAAAGAGGCGGGCGGACGGACGGACTACAGAGTGATCTTATAAGGTTTTTTCCGTTAGTGGGTACGGGACCCAAAAAATTATCAGTTTTTCATCGGAAGTCAGAGATTTTTATGAAATCTATAAACTAGAATGCATAAAAATGTATGTTGGATTTACCTATTAATGGGCTACAATCCGTTGCAGATTAACTTTAGAATAAACCCTCCAAGAAATGTTTGAATTTAGTCATTTGTTACTTAGACAGTTAAACAGATTTAGAAGACATTTGGCACACATCGATAGGTATGTAGTGTAATCACAAAATGACTTATGATGGTCAGTATAATAATTATCATCAGAAGTAATCTCTTATAAAGATAAGCTCGCCTTTGCACGTGTTAGGTATAGGGGACCAAGAGCTCATGAAATATTATTTACAAATTAAATTATTAAGATCGGGATTTGGCATCAAAATACTTAACAAAAACTATCCAGTTTTTGTTAAGTGTTTTGATGCCAAATCCCGATGAAATATTATTTACAAATTAAATTATTAAGATCGGGATTTGGCATCAAAACACTTAACAAAAACTGGATAACTGCGAGTAAACAAAACGGGATATATTTCTTGCAATACATAACTATACTTACGTATTACTAAATATATTTTTTTAAGTAGGTACATTTATTTGAACAATAAAAAATATTTGAAAAACCTATTTATAGGCTAAAAATTCCACCCATGCCGGGGTTCAAACCGGCGACCTCTGGCACGGATAGCCAGAGGTCGCGGGTTCGAATCCCGGCATGGGCTCTAAATATTATTTTTTAATTGTCCTTAGCACGGGTTAGTTCATTAAAAAGAATATAATTAATAAAAAATATTTCTTTTTTTACAGGAAAATGTAAGTTTGTAAAAGAATTTTCTTTCTATAGGTATACTCATCGTCAATTTTATGTAGGTATACATACTCACTTATAAGCAACGCCCTAATTCAAGGCACATCTTAACGGTTCAGTTGAGGAACTAGTAAGAGGTGCTAGTCATCAGAGAATCATCACACACACTTTTCTATAGTATTCATTCCCCTGGCTTCCACTGCTCAGTTTAATTAGAGTGTCAGCAAAGTGAATTTCACGGGTAAGTAGGTGACAATCCCCGGATTTAATTTTCCCCAAATTTCCTGAGTTTTTGGTCCACCTAATTCATTCTCCTTCTTAGCGTGTAGCAATGGCAAGCCATCGTGGTGAAAGGATTTTCGAAAGGGTTCAGCGTTAGGGACACTGATTCTTGCCCAGGGTGCCCTGACGTACACTGCCGTGTTATGACAAAACACTGTATCTATAGATACAGTGTTTTGAAGTAACATGAATAATTCGATTCTTCGCCCTTAAGTACATGGTATGGCATCAAAAAATATGGAAAAAGTTTTAATAATACGCAAATCAGTAATAGTAAATAAGACTGTATAGCCAATATTATAGAGACCTGTTTTGACAAAATACTGTTTCTATAGATAGGTACCGTGTTTTGCCAAAACATGCGCGTGATTTTTATGCCAAATAACTGTAGATGCAGTGTTTTGTCATAACAACTTTAAAACCTTTTCCTATTTGTCAAGAAAAAAAGCGGGTATTCAGTGCGAAAATTCTAGATTTTCAATTAGAGTCTATAGTATACAAAAAATATAAATTAACTAGTTACGGCATAATTATGTGCACTATTATTTAACACATGTAAAATTTTTAAAGTAATCCGTTTTGATTTGACGTATCTATGCGGAATTTTCTTAACGAAATGTTTTTGGCGTTTTCTGGAAAATGCCTGTTTTTAAATTACAGTGTCTTGTCAGGACACGGCAGTACAGGTTCAGTGAGTAGGTCTTTCGGTGGGCTCCTGTCATGCACCCCAATATCACCTATATTATTAAAAGAACCAAGTCGGTCGTGAAGATTATTTATTTTAACGCCGGCTGGAATATTTTTTTCTAGCTAAATGTTTCCTAGGTACTTCCTTCCTGAACCCCGGCTCGGGAGAAAAAAAAACCCAGGTCTTGCATGTCTTCATGTTTGTGATATCGTTGTTTCTGGTTCCCACGACACAGGGTATCCTAGTTTGGGGCCAGAAGCAATGTAAGTGCCTGTATGTAAATGTTATATTATATTACTAACTAGCCAGTCGTTTCAGGCGTCTTCTCGGCCCTCGGTCTCATCCGTGGTGAGAGCATCGCAGGCCCCGCGACGCAGTACCCTACCGCAAATCATGGTGTACCGCACAATCGTACGCCTCAGCGAGGCCAAGATCGACCCACTTCCCGCCAAATAATAGACCACCTTGCAGAAGATCTTCGGGCGTTAGCAGAAAACGGCTAATTTAGTACTTCCTGAATAGAGTGCTTGTTTATTCTATAGTCGTATTTTCAATGGTGCAGTAGTGGCACAGGAATCGAAACTAAACAATATATGCCCTTAGGTAGATAGTCCGTGATTATGAATGGTGAGTGTTATTTCAAGAGGCAGATACTAGGCAGGTTATCATTAAGGGAATTATAGATACCTACTTATTGAAAAAGTTTTTTAATTAAGACATACCAAATGGAGTTTACACGAGTGTAAAGTTTATCCGAAGGTCTCGGGTTCGATCCCCGGCCGGGTTAAATTAGGAAACGAACTTTTCTAGTTTGTCTCGGGTCATGGATGTTATCTATGTATTTATTGTATTAAATCTATCGTCGAGTTAGCACCTAGTTATAACACAAGTCATTTAGTTGTACCTACTTGGTAAGAGGCTAACGAGATCTGTGGTCCATGATTTTTTTAAATCTATTTTTGACAAAATTTTATGTGGTCCTTTGCAGCATAAGGACATTAAAACGTACCTATATTTTAGACATCATATAATTTTCGTCATCTTATAGAAAATGTTTTTTATAAGTGATGAAAATTGATAGAAATTACGTAGGACATAGATATTTTTCTTTAAAAACTAATCTCTTACAAAATATCCGTGAGATTTTGTTTTCTAGTGCCCCCTTAGACCTCGTTTGTTAAAAGTTAGTAGGTACCTATACAATTTTTATTACAATGTGTAAATATGTTAGATTGCGCTGACATGAGGTAGGTACCTATGCCAGACGGAGGCTCAAAATCAAACCTGGTATTTAGACAAAAACCGGTTTAAATACCAGGTTACACCAACTTTAATAAGTACTTTGGTTTCCGGTCAAGGTGAGTGCTTGCATTTCGTATTGACTACAGGTATGCTTTTGATGTAACAATGGTCCATAATCGATCCAGTTGTCAACTATACATAATTGGAAGTGAACGAAAATCCACCACCAAAGTTTTAATACTGTTATCATTATCGTAAGCTAAGTGGGCACTTAGGTACGCAACTACGTACATAGCTGCAAAGTATCAACCTAAGAATGTCGATGTTAGCACTATTGTTCGATTCGTCTACGGCGCACCGTGTTTTGCTCCCCAAGCAAGCGACCAGCCAGTTCGAGACACGTTTAGTAATACGGAGACAATAGGTGAATGTCATTACGGGGCCACACTATAGCGAGCAACTGAGTCAACGCAATCTGCCACACCGCGGGCCGAGAGCTAAGTACTTACAGCAACCGTAGCCTTGCAACTGTTATAGAAGAGGGCATTTAACCAGGGATGAATTCAACCAGATCGGGGAGTGAAATTCACTTTAGATCTCGAGTTGTCGGGTACTCTTCAAAGCGGTGGCGTCTTGAAGCTGACCCAACAATTCGGAATAATAGGGTACTTGCGTCTCACTTGACTGGAGTTACCTACATTGCTTTTATACCATAGTTGACATACCTATAGAAATGTATAAGAAAAGTTACAAAATAAAACCATCCATATATTTTTGTGGAAAATAACGTTTACAGTGGTAATAATCAATAACTTATATGATTACGTTTTTTATTGAATTGTAAAGGTTGTCTTATTATAAGAGTGCAGATGCATAAAAGCAACTTATTTTTAGAGATAACTAAAATATTTCTAAATGCTTCATTCATTATTTATTATTATGCAAGGCGTTACGAGAGAGAATGACATTATAATCTATTATAAGGCCGAATTGTACGAGTATGGCGTTTTAGTACTATATGTCCATTATTGTGACTCGATATTGACTTTTCGACTGTTAATAGCACCAATAAAAAGTATTTGCAGAGAAAAAAATATACCGCATTTATTTTTTAAAGAGTGCTCTGCTGTTCTTTTAAAACATTTTTAGTGCAAGTTGTCCGTTTTCTTGTAAATGAAAAGACTTAAGCATTAAATCGAATGCATGCTATTGCTAACGTTAGTAGAAAGAACCTATGCCCACTAGACTACGTGGACACATAGAAAATCCAACTACCTACCGACACAACCTACCCCGAAAATCGACAAAGAAAAATCCAAATACCTATTGTTTGAATACGGATGTTCCGCTTCTTCTGTACGACATATGACAAACATACGACAAAATAATAATACTTATCACATTATAAGTATTATTATTATTACTCTACATATTTATCGCACAATCTCGGGTACTACCGGTACCGGTAGTTGCCGTATCTAATAGATTTCTAACGTAGCGGCAATTTTCATCGTTGCCGATAAAAAAATCAACAATTCGGTGTTGTAAGCCATTCCTGTTGGCTGTGTAGTTTTGTTTGACTTTTGGTGTGGTTCGCTCGACTGGCGCACAAGTTTCCATTAACCGATAATCGCGGTGATCAATATGACTTACGCATTCATAATAGTAGTGTCTGTCGCTATTACATTGAAACTATTATTCATGAGTTTCTCTCTGTATTTCACCTTGAAACGCAGTGACGCCGATGAGATGCAGGTAAATATACCTAAATGTTTATTAATTAATAACAGATCACAGCTTGACCAAATTAAGAAACTATTTTCTAAATGCAATAGGTAGGTATTTATGTTTTTTCATGCTGAATTATTATGTGTTGCTACGATGAAGTTTATCATACTTAGGCAAGTAATATTATAGGTATATTGTAATTTGTATTTTAGTCGCTACGGGTGAAAATAAATATACCTAAATACTCAAAAAACATCTCTCTCTAAAAGATAGGTACATCAGAGAAAAGCATAAACAGGTAGTAGGTATAAACAAGCGTATCTCTGAATTATCTATATCGCAAAAATAAGCAATCTGTCCATCATAACCTTCGTGATTCTGAAATCTGGTGGTTGTTGGGATTCAATATCAACAAGGTGTTAAAAAACTAACGCACGACCAATAACTGGACGCACACAGGCCACCAAAAAATTTGCCGCAAATTAAAAAAATGTGGATAAATATTAAGAACATTCTTTCGGCACGGCTTGTTCTAATTTGTGGGCTTGTTTTCAGATGTGTTGAATAGGTACATTGCGAGGCGCATGGTAAAATTCGTAACCTACAAGATAGCTAGTCAAGTATTGTGCGGGCCGGAGGACGTTTTAAAAATACTAATTTTTATTAATTAAGACATGTATTCAGTACAAGCTCTCGTCTAAGACTACTTTATTCTAATAACTTATAACTAGGCCTGGCCACCGCAGGTGGCTGGCGCGACAACATCCGCCTGCCGATTCAGCGTCTAGACCGCAGAGAAGATTCTGCTTGGTCCAGCTTTATTAGTAGAGTCGGCAGCCGTAACTCCTCCCTCCTTAGGATCGAAGTTCTCTTCTGAAGGAGAAGAACTTCGAGGGAACATCTGCAGCAGCTTAAGTCGATACTTATATGCTAAAATACACATTAATATAAGGAGCGCTACATAGAGTCCAACTGTCCAGATGCTAACACTTTTCACCATTATAACTGGGCTTTCACTTTCACCACTTTCACAGACACTTTTCTTTAAAGCTAACGACAGGAACTTCAGGTCATCGAGATTCACGCCTTCCAGGTTCACAGGGGTTGAAGGTGTACTGACTGCGGGTTGGTTTACAGCAGGTAAGTTCACTAAGGGCAGTTTCTGGTACTCGAAGCTATCCACATCCCCATGCCGCATTTTCAGGCTCAGATTGCCGATGTTTACCTCACATAAGTCATCTAGGGTGAGTATATAGGTGCCATGGATCTTCTGGTGGAACGTTTCGTCGGCACAGGTTCGGGATAATAGTCTTTCTTCCTTGCTATATAGTATCCATCTATAGGGTTGTATTGGCTGAATCCTCACGTTTTCAATAGTTACAGGAACCTGAGAGCATGACGTCACCTTTTCGGCATACGTCATTAGTTCTATGATGCAAGTGTCTTGTACATAGTGCGAGATGTCATCATCGAGACATAAGAAGCTGGACTCGTCGATCTCCTTGCATGGGCGAGTAAGCAGCCTGATCTTCGATCCTTTCACCAGGATGTAGGGATATTTGGGTAGGATAACAATAGTGCGGTTATGGGACAATACAGGTAAAGGGTAGAGTCTATAGTAGATATAGGTGTCCGTGTCAATCAGTGGTATTTCCAAAAGATAAGTTATTAGGTTTACCTTAGAATAGGCTTTTAATGTAATGCTTTGTTCAATCCTAACCAAATTTTCCATGTTAGGTGGAAAAACTAGTTTTACTACTTCGTTTACCTTTTTCAGAAGATGCAGTAACTTACTCGACTCAATTACAGATTGGTGTAAAATGCCTAATCTACTTAATGCTAAGCTAGTTTCTATCTCATTCAGTTTAATATGAATCGCTTGAAAATTGTGAATTAACATGTTATAGGTGTTAATAATTTGGTTTTCCAGATGATTAGAAAATTCCTTTGTCAAAATATTGTTTACGTCAGCAGTTAATCTTTTGATTTCCGTATTAATCTGAATGAGGTTATCGTTCAACTTAAATGTAGAGTTTGCTAGTGTGTGGACCATTTCGGTAATCAGTGTCAATTTCTTGTCGTTACGATTTTGATTAGATTTCATGTCGCTGATCATTTTATCATACCTAATGGCGTCGTCATTATCAAGATTTCCGGTAATTAGTTTAATTATTGAACCAATGGGGTTAATGAGTCCGCGTTTAATTCGAATAGAAGGTGCCACTTGCTGAAGCTTTTCAACGGTTAAATTCTTAACAAACTCTGTTTGTATCCTTAAATCTACAAAATTACACGTAAAATTATCACTTAAAGTACTAACTAACCTATTCAGTTGCGATGTTCTTGCGACATTAGTCTGCAAATCGTCTGCGACTGGTTTAAAGTCGAGCGTCTTCGCTATGACCCATTTGTCTATGCTAAGAACCGCAACGCCGTTCTTGACGGGTAAGATGCCTGGGTTGTTATTTAGTTCTTGAAGTTGAAGGGCCTGGCTCCTCATCATCAGGACCACTGCCAGGACGAGCAGGTGTCTGTGGAGGGCGTTTCACATTCTTAATTGGCACTGTAGTATCACGGTTACCAACTCGAATGGGGACTATGTTCCTGATGGTTTCACCAGTCACTAAAGCCTGGGAGTAACGAGGTTTGTCCTTACTACACCGCTTATTCGTCCCTTTGGCGTAAACAGTATCCCCGGGCTCTATCTGGAATTCATCCTCGCCTCCTCTTTTCTTAATTATTTTTTCCTTTTTCCTGATGGTCTGGTCAGCTAAATGCTGGTATAGGTACCTAGTGCGTTTGGCATGCTCTTTGACTAGCTGTTGGGTGTACTGTTTATCAAAGTCGGCGTCAAAGGCGTGCCGCGAATCTGTGTGACCTAATAAAACTTCGAATGGGGTTAAACCAGTAGTAGAATGTATAATATGATTGTACGCCATTACTGCATACGTCATTACTGACGCGGCGTCTGTGATTTTATGCTCGTATTTAGCTAGTCTGTAAATTTCAATTATAGTTGAATGGAATCTCTCTATTAGGCCCATGGAGTTAGGGTTGTTAGGGGTGCCTATGTGGATCTCTATTTTGTATAAAGAGAGAAGTTCCTTCATCAGGGCATTATTAAATTCGGATCCGGGGTCTGCACTAATTTTAAGGGGTAAGCCGTAAAAAGAGAAGTATCTTATGAGGGCTCTAACCACTTCTGGTGTAGATCGGTTGGCGATTTCGAAAGCCTGTCCGAGCTTACTAAACGCATCTATTATAGTGAGGTAATAGTGACCTTCGATAGAAAATAGGTCTATGAATATTTCCTCTAAGGGTTTTGTTTGTGTTTGAGTGAGTTGAAGTTGTGGTTTCAGAGGTTTTCTGTCATACTTCATTTTAAGACAGATTTCACATGAGTTTATTACGCTGGATATTATTTGGTCCATATTACGCCAAAAATATGTGCGCTTGATGTGGGCCATCGTTTCCTTGATTCCGCGATGACACGTTTTTCCGTGGTGGTATTTGCGGACAATATCTAGTTGTTCATTTTCATCGTCAATATAGATAACTCGTTTCGTACATTCATAGAACTGAACCAGTTCTTTCTTAAAGAGGAATATAACGGCTTCCGTAAACTGCTTACGGTGCTCCTCATATTCAAAATAGATGTAATATTTAGACTTGTTCTTTATGTATTCCTTAAGAAACTGTTTAACCAAATCGGGTCGATTTACAGGTAAATGCACTTCCAAAATTCTCTGCTTTTCCCTGGAAAGGTCTTTTACGGAGAGTTTATCGATTTGCCACGTAAAAACCAAGATTTGATTAGGTTTTGTGTCTACAGCTTCTTGTAAAATCGGGATGCCTTGGGATTCCATGTATTGGCCAGAGTGTGCTGTCTCAGTGCCAGATGTTCTCTCGGTTGCTGTGATGGTTCCACTGGAAGGGCTGGCCATGGAATATGGGGACCTACGTCCTAATGATAATGTCCTGTCTGTATCAGAGTCAATAGTTATAGGGTGTTCTGAACTAGAATCTGAAATTGTCATTGGTTTTTCCGGGATTTGTGCAAGGGTTTTCTTTTGTAGTTTCCCTAATTGTTTAATTTCCCTGGTGAGTTGTTTTATAGACTCTCCTCTATTTTCCTCCTTGTCTACGTTTGCCTGAGTCGACAAGTTGTCTAACGCGTTGATTCGAATACGCGAGAGGGCGTCTGCATTGGAATTTAATTTTCCCTTTTTATATACAGGGTCAAAGTCATATTCGGCTAACCTTAAGCGCCACCGGGTGAGTCTACTGTTGGTGTCAGTTAAGGACTTAAGCCATTGGAGGGGCTTGTGGTCGGTGATGACCAGGAATTTCCTGCCATATAGGTACGGACGGAAGTGTTTCACTGCCCAGACAATTGCAAGTAATTCCTTTTCAGTGACACTGTACCTTGTTTCTGCGTCATTAAGGGTGCGACTCGCATACGCGACCGGTTTGTCGCTCCCGACAGGTCCTTGTGAAAGGACAGCTCCAAGGGCAAAGTCTGAAGCGTCCGTTGTCAGTATAAATGGTTTGTCTAAGTCCGGGTATTGTAGTATCGGTGCATTGACTAACAGTTCCTTGCACTTCTCGAAAGACTCTATATACTTCTCGTCGCTGATGGGCATAGCTCGTTTCTTCTTTAGCCGGGCTGTCATAGGTTGTGTTATTTTAGCAAAATCCTTTATGAACCTCCTATAATAGCCAATTAGTCCAAGGAAGCTTTTGATCTCTGTTGTTGTCCGAGGCAAAGGGTAGTTGAGTATTGCCTTGATTTTCTCATTGTTGGGCTTGAGTCCTTGGCTGGTTATAGTAGGTATGTCCTAGATAAAGGACTTCCTTCCTTAAGAATTCTGACTTGTCTAGTTGAACCTTGAGGTTCGTTTTACGCAGTCTGTCAAATACTAGACGTAGCTTTTCTAGATGTTCCTGTAAGCTTGACGAATAGATGATAATGTCGTCCAGGTAAACTAGACAATGTAGTCCTTGTAGTCCTCGTAGTACGTTGTTGATTGCCCTTTGAAATGTAGCCGGTGCGGTTTTTAAACCGAAGGGCATGCGGGAAAACTCGTAGTGACCTGATTGTGTGGTAAACGCCGTTTTTTGGCGGTCCTCCTCTGCCACTTCTATTTGATGGTAGCCGCTTGCTAGGTCAAGGGTGGTGAAGTAGCTGCTTTTACCCAATTTATCGAATAGATCTGTAATGTTTGGCAGAGGATACTTGTCGTCTATGGTCTGCTCGTTTAATTTTCTGTAGTCGACTACTAGTCTGTACTTCTTTTCACCTGAGGCGTCTGCCTTCTTGGGCACTAGGTGCACAGGGGCGCTCCAGGGGGAGTGTGACTCTTTGATGATGTCATTCACGAGCATTTTGTCGACCTGTCGTCCAATTTCGTCGTTGACTGCCTGCGGCTGTCTGTACGGCCTAATATAGATAGGATCCTCATTGTGGGTTCTTATACGGTGTTTCACCTCATTTGTGAAGGTCAGGGGTAGTTGTTCCGTGTAGAAAATGTCCTTATATTCCTTACAAAGCTTCTGTATGCCTTCTCGTTCTTCCGAGTTCATGTGATCTAGGCGTAATTTCTCTAGATTGTCGGTGAGTATTTGATCTGTAGGGGGCCTTATGCTATTAAGCTCACATTTTTCACTATTGTATTTTTTTACAATAAAGGGGCTGGTTATGGTCAGGATGGCCTCTTCATTCTGGGTGTTTTGTATGACGGTCGTTGCGTAGCCGTCTTCGCATTTTACTATAGCGCTAGGCATTCTGACGCCTTCTCCGAACTCTACGTAGTTTAGAATAGCGTCTCCGTTTTGTAAGTCCGTAGGTAGTCTCACTCGTTGCTCGCAGCGAGGAGCTATGCAGATGACGTCATCGGGGTTATATATCATGCGTATATTCGCCGATTTTGTGAAAATCATGTTGTTTTTCATATCGATTTTCGCATCTAATTGTTTCAGTAGGTCGCTACCTATGAGTCCGTCATAGCGCCCGTCTACGTCATACACGTAAAACTTGTGGAATTCAGGGCTATTAAATGTTGGGAATAACGGTATTTTGATAACCTCGTTGTGGTGACTAGAGGCGTGCGTGCTTATCACCTCAAACGGCTCGTAGCGTTTATAGTACTGGAAAAACTCGTCAGCCTTAGCGGGGCTGATGAATGAGCGTGAGCTTCCAGTATCCACCATAAATTTTGATTGTATTTCCGGGATCTCAATGTAGGGTAGCTTTAATTTTGTACAGTTAATATGTACTATCTCGGGTTGTTTTCGCTCTTGGCCATGTGAAAATTTTGGTCTGACTCTTGTGAGGAGTTCAGGTTTTCGGGGAGTTCAGCACTGTCCTCGTATATTTCGGGATACGTGTTATCATCTGTCTCATATGTCTCCTGCATGTACATTTGGTCGCAGCAGTTTTCGACATTTTCGTAGTCGTTTATATTGTAGAGTTCGTTCATACGGAACCCTGGTCTTGCGGGCGGAGCCGTGCGCATGCTCACGTCCGTTGTTTGTTGCGCAGCAAGGGGCTTATTGCCGAATTGGCCTTGGTTGAGGTTTGGCCTATAGCCGAATTGGCCTTGATTGAAGTTTGGCCTATAGCCAAACTGCTGTGGAGTTTGATTGAAGCTTGGCCTGAGGCCGAACTGTTGCTGTCCAAAATTTGGTCTATAGCCGAATTGCTGCTGTGTTTGATTTATGGCTGGTCGATAGCCTACTTGGGGTGTCATTCCAAACTGAGGCTTATAGCCTGAAGGTTGCTGGGGTAGTTGCGGCCTAAATCCGAATTGTTGAGGGGCTGCAGAGGGTAATTTAATTTGTTTACTTGGTGGGATGCCGAATTTAAATTGTTGTGGTTGTGACTGTTGCACTAACGGGTTATAAGGGTACTGCCTAGGTGTTGCATTAGGCGCACTATTGGGGATGCCAAATTTAAAGGCCTGTTGGGGTTGTACGTTTTGGGGAAAAGCCATTGGTCTGGGTGGCATGACACTTGGCATTTTTGTCATTTTATTGCGGGCGTTATACTGAAATAGGAAATTTACTTCCTCCAGAACTATGCTTAATGCATTTTCCAGTGACGTAGCACCCTTCAATCGCACGATGCGCAAAAGGTCCTCTGGTAAGTTATACAGGAAAACGTTTAACGCCATATTGTCATAGATAGTGATTTTGCTTGCTCGCAAATTGTCATCGCGTATTACATTAACCTTCGCGATTAAGGTACTTCTTGTATGTTGGATTCTGTTACAAAAATCGAGATAAGACTCGCCGTTATTAATTTTTAATGTTTCCAATTCTATCGCAATACATTCCTCCGAACGCGGATCACCGAAATGCTGCTCCAAGGCGGCTTTCAATGCGGGCCAGGTATCCAAGTCCTGTCTTTCACTAATGAGTGCTGCTGCTCTACCAGTGAGTTTTGAGGTAATTACGTGAAAGACATACAGATCCTGATCAGCATTTCCTTCCACTCTACAACACTGAATCACATATTCACATTTTCTTACAAATAAGTTTAATAGTTTTTCATCTCCGTCAAATTTGGGGATGACGCCAGCAATTTCCTTTGGAATTTGCGTAATATTTTCCATTTTTATTTCCTTAAATTATATCAAGTTATTTTTTTTTTATTTAGGTATTTAAAATCGTATAAGTTATCACAATTACTTAGTTTCCTTTAATTTTCTTAATTTCTAAGTCTTAAAAACAGCTATGGTTTAGGTTAATCTATTTTCGGAAAAACACTACCAACACTTTCAGACACCTATAGCTATATAGTGGAATAGGATTGAGTAAGAGACTGGAGTAGTGAATTGATCTACTTACAGGCTGCCCATGTCCCTCCGTTGTGTCTTAAACGTTGTCCTTCCAGGTGCCGCACGTGGGAACACGTTGGATGAATTTTCTTGACTAATTTATTTGTTCGTAGATTTCCGTGAAAACGCGTGAAAACGTTAGCCGTCGTACACTTATGTTTAGTTTAGACGACCCGGAAATCCTACCGGCTGCGCCAGTCAAGTATTGTGCGGGCCGGAGGACGTTTTAAAAATACTAATTTTTATTGATTAAGACATGTATTCAGTACAAGCTCTCGTCTAAGACTACTTTATTCTAATAACTTATAACTAGGCCTGGCCACCGCAGGTGGCTGGCGCGACAACATCCGCCTGCCGATTCAGCGTCTAGACCGCAGAGAAGATTCTGCTTGGTCCAGCTTTATTAGTAGAGTCGGCAGCCGTAACTAGCTTGTTTGTTAAATGCAAAACAATGCGTCTTTGTAACTCCATATTTCCTGAACCAAAAATTTCCAAGACGTAGCTTTAAAACTTTTCAAATCAGAGCATACGTGGGTTTCGGGGAACGGCGTTGTACCTATATGAATACCCGATAGATGGGTATGCCGGCCGTGTATGATGTAAGTCATACTTCTTACTGCAGCTGCGGTTTATCAAGTAACTACCTGTAAAGATTTGAAGACAGACGTTTTTTAAAAAAAAAACCTTTGGTGTACTCAGGGTTGTAATTACTACACCAACAGGTAGATCGGGTTTCATAAGATCATTTTCCATTTGCTGCAAAAGGCCGCAATTCATAACTACACTTTCTTTGTAGTTTGTTACGATAATTCGACGCACATTGCGTAACCGAGTCTTCCCATTGTTAATTATTAATCTACTTTGCGTTGTACATCGAATTGTCATAGCAAAAGCATGAGGTGTAAGGAGTTCTATGAAATAGGGCCCAGGTAGGTGTCCCTTACAGCCCTATATTAAATCACAATTGCTATGGAGATATCACCCAAAAGTATCCACAAGTGTATACAGGGTATCCTAGTGTGGGGCCAGAAGCAATGTATGTCCCTGTATGTTATGTTAAGAGTGGGTAGCCGTATGTCTTCAGCCCTCCTATTAAGTAGCATTCCACTCTATCGAGTGAAGCATTTAGACGACTCCTTACGGACGGACGGACGGACGGACGTTTAGACGACTCAGCATTTTAGCATTTAGACGACTCCTTCCGTCCGTCCGTCCGTAAGGAGTCGTCTAAATGCTTCACTCGATAGAGTGACGGACGGACGGACGGACGGACGGACGGACGGACGGACGGACGGACGGACGGACGGACGGACGGACGGACGGACGGACGGACGGACGGACGGACGGACGGACGGACGGACGGACGGACGGACGGACGGACGGACGGACGGACGGACGGACGGACGGACGGACGGACGGACGGACGGACGGACGGACGGACGGACGGACGGACGGACGGACGGACGGACGGACGGACGGACGGACGGACGGACGGACGGACGGACGGACGGACGGACGGACGGACGGACGGACGGACGGACGGACGGACGGACGGACGGACGGACGGACGGACGGACGGACGGACGGACGGACGGACGGACGGACAGACAGACAGACAGACAGACAGACAGACAGACAGACAGACAGACAGACAGACAGACAGACAGACAGACAGACAGACAGACAGACAGACAGACAGACAGACAGACAGACAGACAGACAGACAGACAGACAGACAGACAGACAGACAGACAGACAGACAGACAGACAGACAGACAGACAGACAGACAGACAGACAGACAGACAGACAGACAGACAGACAGACAGACAGACAGACAGACAGACAGACAGACAGACAGACAGACAGACAGACAGACAGACAGACAGACAGACAGACAGACAGACAGACAGACAGACAGACAGACAGACAGACAGACAGACAGACAGACAGACAGACAGACAGACAGACAGACAGACAGACAGACAGACAGACAGACAGACAGACAGACAGACAGACAGACAGACAGACAGACAGACAGACAGACAGACAGACAGACAGACAGACAGACAGACAGACAGACAGACAGACAGACAGACAAATCATTTGTTTACATAAGACACACACACGTATACAAGTGCAAGTTCTCCATTGTTTTAAGACTGTTACTAAATCTTGTTAAACTTATTTCGCGAAGTGGTCCCTTGGTCCACACACACCGCATTTATGCAGCATCATCTGATTATTGTTAGTGAAGCAAGGTTTATCAAGGTGGTAATACCTGGTCTCTGCCTATCCTTCGGGAAAACCGGCATGAGTTTATGTACCTATGTTGTATGCTATGTATAATAATATTTATGTGGGATTCTACTAACTGGTTTTCCACAAATGGATGTAAAAATTATAGGTACCTACTGTAATTGATTTTCGCTAGCCATTGCCATAGCCATTTCCATTGTATACAACCGGTAGCCTTTCCCACATACCTACCTAATAATGAGTTCTGTTCACGCATCCTTCCCGTGCCATCTAGTGGTCAGATTGGCTCGACATTGAGTGCAGAGTTTTCATGCAACGCACGCGCGCTCAATGGTCGCACAAGCCATGCAAACTGAGTGAAAGCAAACTGTAGCCGCAATTACTCTGACCAGCTCGGTATGATGTAGAAATCGAAAAATATATTTAATTAGTACAAAAAAAATTAATATCACCACCACTAAATAAAACTTTCATATTGAAAATCAAAATGTTTTTTTTTCTCGGATGCCCCGATGTACCTAACAGTGCAAACTTTTTGCACCATAACATAATATAACCCTTACATACAGGCACATACATTGCTTCTGGCCCCACACTACGATACCCTGTGTCGTGGGAACCAACAACGTCATCACAAACATGTAAACATCCAATACCTAGGGGTTTTTTTTGCCCCCAGCCGGGGTTCGAACCCGGGACCTCTTGCCTTGCGAGAGGTAGGCAGATGCGCTACCGCTGCGCCACAGAGGTCGTCACCATTTTTTTATATTTCTTCTGTTCTCTCATTTGTAAATCAAAATTTAAAATTATTTTTTTGAAGTTCATCAGAACATTTGAAGTTCTAGATTTCATTTTTATATTTCTAAAAAATATATACAAAATAGTGTAAAACGTTTCGAACCGTTACAAACTTTTACTAAGCAACTAGAAATTGAGCTCTTAGAAAAAGTACAACGAAGAGCCACAAAAATGGTAGTTGGACTTCGTCAGAAATCCTATGAGCAACGACTGGAAGCACTTGGTCTCACTACGCTCGAGCAACGACGACAACGTGGAGACCTCATAGAAACATACAAAATCCTCACAGGTTACTATGACGTGCAAGACCTACATAACATCTACATTATGAACGAAAATAAACACCTAAGAGGCCACCACCTTAAAATAAGCAACTCTCTGTGTGCAAGTAACCCTCGAAAGCATTTCCTCCCAAACCGTGTCGTGCGAGAGTGGAACAAACTTCCTGACTCTATTGTTAGTGCAAACTCAGTGAACTGTTTTAAAAATAGACTGGATAATCATGTAAAAACCAAAAACAATCAAGTGCAGTGATAAGACATACACGTATCAGCTCTAAGCTGCTAGTGTATCAAATAATAATAAATAAACTAGCTACCAGCTCTCGCCGTAAGCAGGTGGGACTAACCTCTAGGTTGGTCTTCGTAAGCAGTTACATTATTATATTGTGTCCGTTTCGACTACTCGCCCACGGCGTATTTTCATAAAAAGTTATATGGCCAGTTTTTGTAAAAAATTGTCAAAATTGATTTCCAAAACCGTGATATTTGTCAAAATTTTCAAAGGTGTGACGATAACGTGGCTGCGCTATCGAAACGCGTAGAACTCAACTCGGGCACAGAGATCTTTAAAACTAAGCATATAAACAGCACCGCAGGTAAACGACAGATTGAATAATGTTAAAAAAATATGAAATAAAGAAAATCGTGCAACAAAAACCCTACGGCCGCGCAGATGAAACGCCGAAAAACACATAATCGCCGCAATCTCGCTCAAAAAGCGTCGCAGAGGTCTGAAATAACTTGTATACCTAATCTAGGTAGATCTAAACTGTCAAAGAGTTACAAGATTACACTACACCAAACAAGTCCTAGGTTTATATTTTAGGCGCCCCATGGCCACGCAGACAGAGCGAAAACACGTAATCGCCGATATGTCACTGAAAAAGCGTCCTCTTATGCTTCTTCTTCAGGCTATATTAGTCCACTGCTGGACATAGCCCTCCCCTAATGAGCGCCATAGCGCCGCCGCGCCGTCTTCAGCTTGCCGGATCCAGCATCTGCCGGCAGTTTTTCGCAGATCGTCATCCCACCTGGTCGGTGGGCGTCCCACAATACGTTTGCCGAGTTGCGGTCTCCACTCAAAAACACTTTTACTCCAACGGTTGTCGATTGTTCGCGAGATATGGCTAGCCCACTGCCACTTCAGCTCGCTAATTGTCTGAGCTATATCGATAACTTCGAAATGTCAAAAAAGCGTCGCAGCCACGTTTATACTCTCGTATCTTTGAAACCATTAGGTACTTCCACAAATTCATGGTTTTGTAATAATTTTTGATCAAAGTCACAAATTTTGTCATATAACTTTTTATGATAATAAAAAGCTGTGGCCGAGCAGTCAACCGCCACTTTTGAATTTGGGTCCCGCTTTCGTAGGTAGGTAGGTTACTTACTGAAACACAATTATGTATTATTAGACTTGTTTATTGTACTTACTACGAAATAAAAGTACAAAGGCGGACTTAATGCTAACAGCATAATCGTCAATTAAGCCTGGTGTTGTGGATAACATAATTCGATTGTTCGGATGCCATAGCGTTTATTATGTGCTTTAAGTTGGTTAATAATCAGTGTTACGCGTGAGGTTGGAGCACCTAAGAATCAAGCCCGCAGCCAATTCATATAATTATGTACCTCTATTTGACAAGTATTTTCAAACGACTCTCTAATACAACTCTCTTGATTTCATTACAGGGTACCGGTGACGCTACGAACAAGACGAAGAAATCGCTAGTGATTTCTTGGAAGAATTTACAAAGAGCTCTGCTGCCTAAAATCTTGTATTGCCCTGAACCAACCAATAAATCGTTAACCAACAAACTGTGATGACTTCTGTAAACATAAAACGATACTAAATATTATAATTAATTATGATCATTCATAAGTCGTCAATCTGTACCTATAATATAATCTATGTATTCGTAGAAAGATAATTACCAATAGTTATATAGTAAGTAATCGTAACCACCTTTTATTTAAAATTAAACTAGCTACATTTGTACGGTACATTCTACCACTTTTAGAAGTCGCCATACTCGCCATCGCTACGGTATTGTACGGTGGCACAGAATAGCAAAACCCACCGCCGACTCCAAACGATTGAAAAAGTCAGTGAAATAACAAACTTATTGCATCTAGATAAGATTTTAAATTCAAAAACAACTGGATTCGTGCTATCTTGTTCAGAAAAGTACCGACTGCCATCAATGTAAGGCTTACCATCGCCACGGAAGAAGTACCTACCTACTGCGCCGAGTCGACAACTTTACGAGAACTTCGAACATGACGCCTACGCGTCAGCCAATAGCGGACGGGTACGTTCACAGGTTCACATGGCGCGCTATGATTGGCAGAAACTTTGCGCGACGCAAAATTTTTATATCCACGCAGGTACTAACTTCCGTGTAACTTATAAAAGTGGTAGTACTGACCTTAGTTCTATCTAATCTTTCCATTTCTCAACCAATAAAAAACTCATCTCTCTGACATTTTGCGCCCATTTCACAGTTCTCCTCTGCAAGTTGAGCTTCAAACCCATACTTTTATATTCGAGAGCTCTTCTTACAACCATTCTGTTCCATTCATGTACATGGGGATGGCTGGTGTATTCTTCAACACTCATCCATTTGCAGTCCTTCACTTCTCTCGGAGATTTCGCAATGTTCTCCGAAGTTGCTTGCATCATCACCAATACATATATATCAGAGTTGTTGTACATCATGTTATGTGTATGTCTGAATGTGATAAGAGACTGAAATTCGGAGTCTACTCCCGTTTCTTCCTTGACTTCTCTTTGTGCTGCATGTATAATGTCTTCACCTGGAATAAATATAAACTAGATATAAATTATGTACATGGAATAGAGGCTTTGCGACATGTAGTATTTAATTTCATTTAGCTTTTGTGTAAACACACTTTTAATAGAGGTCGTTAAAATTCGAAAAGAAATAATATCATGATTGAATGATTGTACCAACCCGTGTAGTACGATGACACGCGCGTTTGGTTGGCGCTAAAATGACAGAATTTGACTGGAAAGTCGCCACTTGTGACATTCACAACGCACGAGTAGCGTCGTCGTATTACCCAAGCTAGCCCTTCATTCATTTCATGAATTCAATAAACATCAACTTCTACTCTTGATTTTAATTAAATTTCAATAATATTGTTGTTTACATTTTGGCGAAAAAAAATTTTATTTGCCTATAAAGGGCGTGACCGTCAGGTCCGCTGGACAAAATGAGATATAGAAATCAAACCATGCGTATTATTTACTACCCATTTGCTACTATTTACTACCTATCATAAAGTATTTGCTACCTTTACGGTATCGAATTTATCAAAAGAATAAAGTGGCCAGCCATTCTGACGTCTGGTTGGCTGGCTACTTGGATTTTCATGTCATATTAGTTAAGTGTTAACGATGTCATTGATATCAGTATTTACTACCTTTTTGCTACCTAGAGAAAACATTATTTTTACGATGATAAAAAGCTCGCATAAACCTTATTCAGGAAAAAAATAAAACGCCTGTGCAAATGCTCATACCACCGGTGTTATTCATGGCTAAAATATTTCTGCAGGCGTTTAGTAGAAGTAGATTTTAAATGAACTGTCTTGGGTTTTAGTTGAATTTGTGATACCATAATAAGTAGAGTTTTCTGAAAATCGTTAGAAGACTGAATGAAGAATTTAAAAATATAAATAAGCATGAAGCATAATTAGTTACAATACTTGGTCTAGAATCTACTAAGCGCCTGCGAAAATATTTTAGCCATTACCTTCATGGAGCACATAGGTGGTGTGAGAATTAGAGTACAGGCGTTTTAATGTTGTTATCTAAATAAGGTTTATGCGAGCTTTTTATCATCGTAAAAATAATGTTTTCTCTAGGTAGAAAAAAGGTAGTAAATACTGATATCAATGACATCGTTAACACTTAACTAACATGACATGAAAATCCAAGTAGCCAGCCAACCAGACGTCAGAATGGCTGGCCACTTTATTCTTTTGATAAATTCGATACCGTAAAGGTAGCAAATACTTTATGATAGGTAGTAAATAGTAGCAAATGGGTAGTAAATAATACGCATGGTTTGATTTCTATATCTCATTTTGTCCAGCGGACCTGACGGTCACTAAAGGGCACCCTCCGGAGGACACAGGGGAGGGAGGTGGTGAATGCTCATGCATAACAGCACGGACCCGGCCGTGCTGCCAATGTGGGACTCACAAGAAGTGCGCCTACCCACTAAACACCACCTTGGCGCTGGTTTTGGTCCTAAGGACCCCTAAACCCACATCGGGAGCGACCCCCCCCTCGAAGCCGAGGGCGCACAACCACTGCGGACCCACGGAGGTCCCTAGACGAGGGCGGACAGCGGAGGTCCTCAGCGGAGGTCCCTAGAGGAGCGTCCGCTTAGAATAGTTGGTTACAAACTGTTAGGAGAGAGCAGTGTCCCGACTAGCCGGGACACTGTCGGGGGCGGGGGCTACGTCTGACTGGGACCGAGCCTCTAGTAGGTGGTCCAGATCAGATGACAATTTATCGGGCGGGTCGAAGAGTACGTTCCTGGGCCACCAGGTAACGCGGGTTCGTCGTGGGCGGGGTGTTCTTCAGCTGAACTGATTGATGAAAGCTGAATGAGGAACCGAACTGCAGTTATTCCTATATTGTATTTTACCTCTCTCTACATATCCGCCAGGGAGTTTCCAATGTGGATAGTCGTAATGCTTCTCAGATACTGCCAACAATTCTTCCTTGTTGTTAAAAACCATTGCCCCAACTCCCAGGTTTGTGTGGCACGATGGGGGCAAGTTAGGCTCACTGTCTTTCGGCAGCCACTTGTACATCATCAAATAACTGTCCCGAGTATGGTGAAAATTAAATCCTTTCTATGGACATCAAGCTTTCATTTAAATCCTTTGACATAAGATAATAGAAAAAATGTTAAAGTTAAAAAAAAAATGCTTATAATTTAAATTTAGTATATACTATTATGTAGGCTCATTATTTTTTATTTTTTCGTCGTTTAAGGTACTTACATTGGCTAGTTGGGGAACTTGAGCAGAGTCCTTGATATCCACCTTGAACCAAATACATCTTTTTCCTTCCTTAATCCAATTTTGTAAGGAGTCTGGGAAATCATAGAATTTCGATTAGAATATGTTTGTCAATACAATATTGCAAAAAAACACTTCTATGGTATGAGTTAATTTAATTATATATTTGTATTTGAAGCGCTCGTGGCCTAGGCGAACCGAGTGATTGGAATCAATCACTTGTTTAAGCTACAACAGGCGCGGTCAGGTACGGGATGGGTGAGCGGCCCGTGACTACCGCTAGTGGCATTTTTCCGAGCGCTTCTGTGCTTCGCAAGGCTCGTTAAGCCGTTGGTGCCGGCTGTCATATAATGGCAGTCGTTAAGCCATGTCAGAGGCCTTATGGGTGGCTTGATAACTTCTGACAGTAAGGCCAGCCACTGTCTTACAATTCGCCACCAACCCGGACTTGGCCCCCGTGGTGGAGTATGGTCTAACCTTTCTGCGATGCGACCCGTGCCCCAGCAGTGGGGACATACAAGGGTTGATAACGATTTGTATTTATGAATATACAATTTTTTTGTTGTTATTAATATCGAGTCTTAGTAATAGGGCCCCGTTTTTACCTTTTGGTACAGAACCCTAAAAATTAATAAAGAATTAAATCCATACTTATGGGGTTGAAGGTTTTTAAACTGCAAAAAATGAAGTTATCACTAATAACAAAACTTTTTAGGCATAAAAACATTATTTTAGTAACTATCTCAGGTATTGATAATTGCTTCACATACGAGTACCTAACATAAGGCGTTAAGAGGACATTATGACGTCATAGTTTCAAACAAGTTATAATATGAAAAGTTGCTGAGCAAAATTATCTTCAACCATTATTTTATCTTTGAACAAGGCCTCTTATGTCAGATAAAATCAGTTTTTTGCAAGTTCTCCATTATCAATGACAAACTTTCAATGTCAAATCACTTTCTTAGGTAGGACCTAAGATACACTTGCAAAAATTTAAACAAAAACAAAAATGTTCATTTTTGTTTAAATCACACTGTCATTTGCTTCTTTAACTAAATACGTAACAGGCAGGCACTTTAATAATTTCTACATCTGCTTTCATCAACCCCTTTGCTGGATCGGTACCTCTTCCTACTGGCTTTATCACTCAAATGTTGCAATTCTTGAAACATGTTAATGAAAAGTTCCTTATTTACAAAAACTTTTATTGAAAACCTTTAAAAATATGTACCAAATTATACAGAGTGCTTAGTGCGAGTTTTTTAACTACTCGATCGCGTTAACGTAAACTCATATTTCTATAGCATCGAGGAAGCGCCACCTAGCGACAAGTATGGAAATTAAAATTGCTGAGTGCGAGTTGTAATGGTTTACGTTGAGAAGTGAACACGTTTACCAGCTAAAACACGAATAAACGCGAGTGCGAGTTATACTGTGACAGCGTTTTACCAGTTCGAACGGTTAACTTACTCATACTCACTACTCAATGCTCGATTAACGCGGTAGTAAAGTTATTCGATTGGATCTGTCAAACTCACACTAAGCACTCTGGAACTCTTATTTAGAAATATATCTACACTACATATTGGAGAAAATTTGTAAATATATTGTAGTTACTTAGACCTGAGATTTCCACACTTAGGCTTATGTGTACCTATAAATGTCTCAGTTTCATCACAATGTTTTCCTTCACAATTAGCAAGTGACATTGCTACTACTAATGTAACTTAGAAAACATAGTCATTGGTACAGATGGGATTCCAATGCATTCTACGACGTAAATTGTAGTCTGTATATGCATTTTGCAAGGTAACTCACTTCGATTTACATAAACAAAATACTTAAACATAATTATCATATTGTGAAACTGAAGAGCTACTGGAAATTACTAAATAAAAGCTGAAATAATACCCTTTGATGATACATCACTTAACATTAACATTATTTTTCCCCAAATCACAAAGTATGACGGCGTGCGTGACTCCTCTCTCCCAGTGGTTTTCAATTTCCGATCCCAAGAACAAGTTTCGTAGGGCTGGGATAGAGGGGTTAACGTGTTTTTGTTAAATGCAATTACTGAATATGAGATGAATACTGTAAATTAAAAACTGTAAATGTAGTTGTTGTTATAATGTTATAATATAATTATAGGTATGGTAATATCTCTATATTACACATGCTACTTTCTGTTACATTTAATTAAACTTATTTTCTTTAAGCAGCCACGACATTCGGTACTAGTCTATCTTGCTCTACAAACAGAGATTACTGGCTCTTATCATACAGGCTTTAGCTTAGTATAAGGGCCAGCAAACACCATTGTACATTTCTTTCTATTACTGATCAAGGCTTGTTTAGTTATATTAATGATGTACCTACTGTTAATAACTAAGAAAATTATGAGCATGCAATTATAATTTAATAGATAAATAGTTTAAGTGATGTACAAACCCACATTATGCTTTTGAACAATAAACAAATTTTTTTTTTTTAATAATAAGACTAAATTTGGCTAAGCTTCTTGCTAGCTACATACAAAACCTTGATTATGATAGTACCTACAGAAAATATTATCTTTACAAAACATAAAACAAAGGTGTATAAAAAATTAATCTTAGCACCTATGATTATGTATGTTTAAAAATGTGATTAGTTTGCTTACAAGAGTACATACACAGATACACACACGCACACACGCACGCACGCACGTACACACGCACGCACGCACACACGCACATAGACACACACAAACATACATTTCATACTCACTATTATGTAGTTTTAGAAATAGGTATAAATGAGTTTGTTAACTTTCAGTTTCTCTTTCATTACATTAAAATACAGATCACTGATCTAGTTTAGGATTCAGTCTTTCCACAAATTGTTCTATCTCACCTACCATTTAGCTATATGCAGTACTTGATTTGTAGATTAAGAAAATAAACATTTTTGTATTTGTTCCTACTTCACCATTTTCCACATTCCACATCTTATGGAGATAAATTACCAGTGTGAGAATTTTCCCTGTTTTTGAAATTTGTCCAACGTTGGGTAAGTCTACGTAGGCCATAGTGCAGTTGGCTATAGAAACCACTGACAGCTGGCAACAGGACACTAACGGCCGGTCTCAATAAACCACCTCTAGTTAATAAGTACGACCCTCCCTAAACGTTTGATTTTTCGAATTGAATTTCATCGCGTTACGTTTTCAAATAACCATAAACATAAAATTCAAGGTCCAAATTAGTTGGGTAGAAGTATTTTCATATTAAAACGACTAAACGTTAAAAAATACGGCAGTGATTTTTGGTTTGCGACGATTAAATAATTGCAAATTACAACTCTTAGGACGCAACGAAACGCTTTGACGCTGAGCAGTGACAGGTATCATGTCAATGATCTGTGGTAAATGTCATGTTCTCCAAGAAGATGCGCGCGAAAGAAGGAACAAACAAAACCAACCAAAATTTCAATTATGGCACAGCAACTGACCGTATTTGTTTACTGATGAAGTTATTTGTAAAATGTAGCCTGTTTAAAAGACATTATGCATACATTTTATGATTTGAGATCAGTTTCTTGCTGGACCAAATTTTAAGAAGAAAGTAATAACATCAAGGGCTACAAATGCTACTAATAATAAATTAAAAGAGATTTAAAAGAGTCATTTACCGACGTTTTATTTAATCGAAATCTGTAAACAAATTCTGAGTCAGAAAGTTCGCTTTCATAGTTTATTAGAGCGCTGACCCGGTGCTCCTCGAATTCTGCTACATCGTAGTTTGAATAAAACACACCGTGCTCAAAAATTTCATTGTCACTTTCATCACTGAACATAATTATCCATTTTTATTTTTAAAATATATACACTTATTTATGTAAAAATATGTACTGTAAATCCTTTATATATCCCACTTATCCTTCAAAATCGGGTGATGGCGCAAAACTCTGACAGCTAGTTATCTGACGCATCAACAGTAAGCTCGAAAGTGATATTGAAACGCTCAAGCGTGATTTTTCTATGTAGTCACTTACCTATTTCATTGTCACTTTCATCACTGAACATAATTATCCATTTTTATTTTTAAAATATATACACTTATTTATGTAAAAATATGTACTGTAAATCCTTTATATATCCCACTTATCCTTCAAAATCGGGTGATGGCGCAAAACTCTGACAGCTAGTTATCTGACGCATCAACAGTAAGCTCGAAAGTGATATTGAAACGCTCAAGCGTTTTTTCCTATGTAGTCACTTACCTATGGTAAGCGGTGGGCACTCCGAAAGATGGATCAAAGTCACGGTGTGTTATTGCTATCTATCTTTGTTTATTGAAACGCAAAATGTCAGCTATAGTTACTAAAGGTAGCTATTTTAACCTATAATTAAAGATCGATAGGATATTGAGACCGGCCGTAACAGATTACTGGTGTTTGAGGAACCAGAGAGCTATGTACAATAGTAACTTTACAAGAAATAAAATGTATGTATTACCTTGAAGTTTTATATTGAACTGAGACCCCACAGCTTTTTCAACTGAAGTGTCAACAGTAACTCCATTGAACCTATCTGGTTCACCTTTAAATGTACACATTGACGGCAACTTAATTGAAAATTTTCGTTTATGTAATGAATTTCCACTGATAACCCTGGAATGAAAAATGCTTAACATTATTTAAGGCAGGCAAACTTTTAGCAGTAATAATTTGAACTTACGTTTTGACATTGTGAACTCTTTTGAGACAAGGTACTAGGAAAGGTCCATGAAGTCTTTTTGATAATATGGACTTATGCAAACACTGTTTGAGAATCATTTTACGAACTAGGCTTTTCACTCATATTTATGTTTTGCAATCTACCAAAGAGTATATAAACACGTAGAACACTACGCAATCTACAATACAACTGCACACCACAGATTAAAAAAAAGCACACTGCTGACAAGAGTGACAAGTGACACGTCATACACCTCAGCTGCCTTATTACGAACTTGATCCACTCTATCGGCTCGTGTGATTTAGACGACTCCGAGCTGTCAAAAATGCGTTTTGCGATTACAGTGTGTTCACATTAACTTGACGCGTGAGAGAATTGGTAACAAGGACATAACATGTGAATTAGCTTTTGGATCTAATCGGAAGATGGTAAAACAAGCCCTCAATCCTTTTATTTTTCCCAAGTAATGGGAATGATTTCTTATTTAACATGGTAACAGTAAACATCTCAGTGCTACCAATTCTCTCACGCGTCAAGTTAATGTGAACGCACTGACTCACAAGCTATCGCTTCGAGGACACCACCGGGCAGTGGCGGCCTTAGGGGGTGGCGAACAGGGCAATCGCCCGGGGCCTCGCGCTTGCAGGGGCCTCGCACAACAACCCAAACCAAACTAAAAAATATAGATTTTTGACTACATTTTTTTGTTTAAAGCTTTTGATTTCGTTAATAATTATTTATTCAGGTTATAACATAACGATCAATTAAAGATAGTTAACTAATTTATTCATTCAAAGCATAATTGAAAAAAATATTATGTATAAAATATACTTTAACATCGCTCATTTGTACTATATTTTTATAGTTCTGTTACTGTAATTTCTGTGTACAATAAAGAATATTCTATCTATCTATCGCGCCTTGAAGCACTTGAAAAAAATTGGGTTTTGGTTTTTCGCAAATATCTCAAAAACCATTCAACATTTTTGAAATCTAAAAAAAGATCCAAAAAGAGAAGAAAATTTCCTAAAAAAATGTCCTACCTCCCGGAACTGTAGGACCAATATTTATAATTTTCCCAAATGGTTGAAAATACGCCTGAAAACGGGTACTCTGGTTTTCACAAGTCACGCCCATTTTGGACCTTTAATGAAAAAATATTATTAAAACTTATTAAATATGAAAATGAAGAATTGAAAAAATTCAGGCATGTACTGAATAGATAAATAAACAATAATCCACGGTCAAAATATTTTTATCGCGATTAATTATGAATAAGTTAGTTAACAATTTTTTTCTTCCTCAACGTGAACATTACATGTCTGATAATTGTTAAATAACAACTCAGATTTTTTTTTCTTTTTTGTAGCAATTTTTAAGAGGTCTTAGAATAGTCCCGTAGAAAAAATAAAAATAAATTATTTTCACTTTTTTATTAACAATAAACTTCTGTTAAAAATTAAAAAGCTTAATTAATCATTGAAAAATAATTCTTTTTCATAATATTACTATTGATCCGTTTTTAATTAATAAAAACCAATATAAAATTTTTTTTTTTAATTTTTTTTAAATCTTTTATTGTTTAAATATTGTTATAAACAAGTGTGTTGTTTATAAGATAATTAAACAAGTGTGGTGTTTATAAGATAATTAAACATTTTTTTCTAAACATAATCATTGATGCAAACCATGAACGAAAAATCGTTCTTTAAAAAACATCATTATCGCTTAAAAACGGATTTGTTAGTTAAAATTTTTTTATACCACTTGTAATGTATATTAAACAAACCATTTATTTTTCAAAAATCATAATTCTTTTTTGTTTTTTTGATAACATAAAAGAAATATTTGTTTTTGTTTAAATTTTCATTGTTTATCATCATTGTAAACAATTTGTTAAAAACATTTACATTTTCTCTAAACATTTTTTTCCCATACAATAGAAGGAAAATAACCATGTATTTTTTTTTTTAATATTTTTACATTTTTTATCGAATTTTTAAAATTCTCTTCTTTACTCCATCATTCTTACATGGATTTTTAAGTTTAAACTTATTCTAACTAATTAATTAATTGAGATATGCTAAAACAAATTAGGACTTACCTATGTATTATCTATTAGTTAATGAATAAATGTAGCCCCAAATTCAATAGTATATCCAATTATTTATTAAACTTATAGCATTTTTTTATTAAAAAAATTCAGAAAAATTTGTTTTTCAATATGATTGTTAAATTTGTGTTTGCTATCAATCAGAGCGCCTAAATACCGTATAACATAAACTTCTTGGAGAGGTATATTGTTAAGACAGTAGGTCGATGAGTTTTGGGGTGACACCTATAAAATCCGCCCCGGGTGCCACCTATGCTAGCTACGCCACTGACCACACCTGTTACAGTTGCATCTGCTGAAAGGAGTTTTTCGAGGCTTAAAATTATTAAAACATATTTGAGGAATTCGATGACACAAGATCGGCTTTCAGCCCTTGCTATTCTTTCAATCGAAAATGACGTAGCTCATTCGTTAAATTATTGTGATTTAATTAAATTTAGTCTTAGGAAAAGCTGTAAACATCAATTTTAAAATTTATCATTTCTGTATTTGTTAATTTTGTGAATCCTTCAATGTAAAATATTAAAAGGAAACTCAAATTTTATTTTTTGTTTAACTTTAGCATTTCTACTTCTTTAAAAAAGTATTTTCAATGAGATTTAAAGCAAAAGTTACCATAGATAAACAATATCCAACCGCAACACACGATTTATTAACAAACAATGTTAAAAGGTTGACGCGCCGTAATTACAGTACCTCGACAGTATATTAAGAGTTTAAGACTCATCCTTGACCTCCATTTTTTATCGATATTGATGAACGTCCAGCCCTAACCACCAAAGACAAGACAGAGTAATTGTAAATGTTAGTTGTTTGAGGTTATAGTGAAATCTGTTTTCTGCAAAAAAATCTTAGTTCTACGATGAAATGGATGTATTGTTACAAAAATAATGGTATTGCATGTGATTACCCAGATGCTACAATACAGCCTAGCGCAAGTAGGAACTTTGAATTATTTGTTCGCATTTAGCCCCGTTTTAATGGCGGACATATATTTGTCTCACTCTTTAATACTAGGTACTTACTCTTTCTTTGCTGTCAAACTGAAAACTCAACAAATGTCATGGCGGAACGCGGCACATATTAGAAAGTTTTCTAGTTAATTTTTTTTGTGTTTTAAGTTTTTTCAATATCTAGCTGTGTGTATCTTGTTGTACAGTGTTTAGTAATTTTCTTTTAATAATGGCATTGATCGGATGGTGTCGAACTTGTGCCATTTGTAAAATAAGATGCAGCTGGTCAAAGGGTACCAAAAGAAAGTTTATGGGTAAATTTCCTAGGGATGAAGACCGGTAAGTATTTCTGGCTACAGTTTTTGTCATCTTGCACAAGAGCAAGATCATACATTATGTTAAATAACGTAATTAATATACTTACTATGAGAAAAATATTAAGATTTTCAAAGTCATAGTGATGTGCCATACACATATTCAATATCGATAAAAAATATCTGATAAGTACCTTGGTCAGAATTACTACTCAGTGTACGACGGGTGAATTGCTGTAAGCCATAACAATGTTTCAACGATGCACTATTAGTGGCTGCATTGAATGTGGTTTTTTTTTAGATGCAGACAATGGGTGAAAATTGTGGAAGATCTTATATCGTATATCCCCATCGAAAAACTCCACCAACATAAATATGTTTGTAGAGATCATTTCCGGCCGAAAGATTTTAACAACGATTTTAAAAGGAAGCCGATTAAAGAAATGGTGAGTTGTGTTATTTATAATGTAACACTCACTACATTTCATGAATAATTATGTAATAAAACACAAAATACGCCTTGCTTTACGTCGAACATTTGAATGTATTTTGCTCCGTCATTTAGAACGCAATATTATTATTACGTCTTAATACATGACATTACTTAGATAAACATTTTTTTACAGGGCTGTACCTTCTCTACTTATAAATGCGCCTCCTCGTCCTGATTACTTACTAGCTGAGTTTCCTTACCACGTAGCCACGTCGCATCACTTGAAACTGGTTAGTGATTGGAATTACTAAAATATTTTTTTTACTAATTTTAACTTAAAATATTTTTTTATAAAAATGTATTTGATAGTTACATAGTCAATTATGCAGTTATGTGGTAAACAGGAACAAACTATTTATTTTTTTTCGGACTATTCTTGCAATTGTTTATTTTCAGATTCAGCTATACAAAAACCTATTGGTTGTCGAGCTTCACAAAACAACTCTGGTACGTAGATTTTTCATGTATCGCTGAAGTTTTTTGTAACTAGTGTTTGTTTACTTTGATAAATTACAAAGTGTTATCATTTTCAGCACCTTGTAAAGCATCCAAAATATCAGCTGTTGCTATAGGTCCAGTAGGGTTTGACCACAATTGACTGGGTCGAGTTGTCGAATGGTCGGGGTTGAATTGTCAGAGAGTCGAGTTATTATTATTATTTCTTTTAACCAGGCGATGTCGACAAATTCTGCCAAAGTAACTTCTTGACACGAAATGAGCAATTTTTTTCAACTAATGTTTACTTTGAAGACTTTGAACTAACTATGTAGTGTGAACTAAATTACTATCTACAGCAACTCTGAAACAATATAAAATCAACAATGAGAACTAAACAGATTTTTTTTAAGGTACCTACTTATACTATATACTATACAACCACCTAGGGTCGAGTTGTCCGGGTCGATTTGTCTCAAGGTCAAGATATTTTGCTACCCTTCACAATAAACCTCACCCTATGGAAGAAACCCACCACAGATTGTAGTTGTAGGCACATAAATTTATAAGGTGACCACAGATTATAAATGTATGTGCCCGGTGACCTATAAAACGATGCTTTTAGTCACCGGGGTTGTTCAACGGCTGCTTCAACACTTCGCTGAGGCTTTAACGGCAATTATTGTTTTGAATTTCGAGTTTTAAATAAAGTTTCAATTTTCACTCCCAAAACACTGCTCTCGAGCAGTTGTATATTTGTTTTTTTTAAGAGCTCAAAATATGGCGCTTTGACAGAAAAACAAGCTACTGAGCCAGACATAATACCATTTGTAATACATCGATACGTCGTATACCTCAAAAACAAGCTACTGTCACGTGACCGAGGCCATAGCTAAATCCACAGAACAATTGAAGCTAAATCACACCACCCGAAGTCACCACAGACGAGACAAGACTAAGTTTGGAGTTTTTTTTGTCCAATTTTTCTCCAATATGATCTAGATCTTGTAATAGACACCTAGTTTGAATTGTAAAGTGCATTAAGCCGCAGTTTCTGCGCTACTTTGAATAAAACCTTTTTCATTTCACAAGAAAATTGGTTGCATTTACACTGTAATCATCCATTAACTCATTCATTATTCATAGATTCAAAGCATCGACAGTTTTTTTCAACACTATGGCCTCTCCACTTACCCACAAATTAGACCATAGTGTCTTATGGCCAGTCGTGATCGCTCCTAAGATTTACGCAACGAATAGGTCTAGCTTGTATAATTTGTCAGCCGACTGTGTCTCGTAAATTTTACGTAATTAGGCCGCAGAACAATTATTATTGTTCTGAGTCATACACATCTCACGCAGCTGATCTTTTATTTTTCTGATGTATGATTTAAACCGTGTTCAATTCAATTCAATTCTGTTTTATGGACTCAGTGCACTGATTTAAACCGTGTTTAAACCAAGTCTGGTTTTAAATTGTTCTGTGCTCCAGAACAATAATGGAATGGTTCACAGAATATAGGATGGATCGAATTGGTTTAATTGTACTGTGGGATCGAAGCACGATTCAAAATTAGGGTTGCCAGACGTGGCGATTTACAGCCATTTGGGCTATTTCAGAATGGGAATTTGCGACTAATTTGCAATCGGTGATCTGGCGATAATAGCGGTGGTAAAAGTCATAAAATTAAGGGACGATGACCCATTATAGTTTATTATTTCATTGGTTTCGTTACTTTTTACATCCAATCACTTTTGGATGTAAAAAGGACAGTAATTTAATAATCCCTGTTGGAGCCCTACTTCACTGAGCGGTGCCCCGCGCCTCGCAGGCCAAAATCGGCCGCGCAACTTGCGAGCGGGACGGCGGGCAGCGCCGCGGCATGCGGCACTTCACACCATCCGACGTGTCGATACACACTAATTTTGAATTCTCTTCTTTTTCCAATAAAACCATCAATTTATACAGTCCGGTGAAGCGGTGGTAGCTCAGTGGGTAGAACCATGGACTGGCAAGCGAAAGCCCCAGGTTCGATCCCGAGTGCGGGCATGTACCAATGACTTTGTTTAATTTCAAAGCTACGTACATTTGCGAATTTGTAGTCGCAATACCACACGCTAACTGTGAAGGAAAACATCGTGAGGAAACCCGCGGCTTGGTTGGCTCCGCACGTATTGACTAGTCTTTCCTGTGGGCTAGGCAGACTAAGCTGTCAGGATGGTATAGGTGCTGGGCAAGCCTAAACCATCTATAAAACCATGTCCCAGGCACTACAGCGTCGGAGTGGTCCCTTCACCCATCTAGTGTGTGAGTGAAGATACCACTGGACGCTGTATAAATCATCTCATTAAGTAGATGCAAAAAGGCCAATATTATACAGTCCACTAGCTTATTTATCTCGATATCAAAACCCTGAGCTAACAATCCCCAGAGATATATTTTAAACATATCCATGCTTGCGCATTTACTGCTCAGTCAGCAAAAGAAGAACTGTGACTCAAACCCATTTGAAGAAAGTAAATCATTTAACAATGGTTTTAAACGGATCTACCCGCGATTATTTATCAGGTAAAACGTATTTACCTTAATTCACGACGTTTCGGCAGCGTTGCAGTTCCCGTTGTCACGCGATCCTAAGATAGACTGAAGCGGCGAGTACAGTCAATTATTGTGGGCAGTCACGTTTAGTTTTTCGTAACGAGCGGACCGATAGACGAAACTCACTACGTCCGCGGACAGTTCCGGGGATATGGCGCGTGATTTTTATTTGCTTTGCACTGGATTTCATGGACTTTGAAGCTTGAAACCATCCTCTCTGTTGAAATTCTTGTGTTTTTTTTAATTTCAATTGCTTCCCGAGAATTTTTTTGATAATTCTGTCGATCGGTTGAGAGAACTTTTAATACATTATGCAGTTGTGCATTTTAACAGTAGTCTCCACACTAAGCACGTAGCCTATAGATATAGTGGCGGCCCACAGTGTATTATGGGAGCCATTATTCGGACGTCTGCAGGCTTATTACAAAAAATTATACAAATAACCATAACAAACACTAGAGTAGAACTTCAGTGGGTCAAATGTGCTTAGTTAAAGAAAAAAAAATTTGAAATTTCTGAAAAATTGGTCCGGTTAAAGAAAAAAAAATCTACGCTTAAAAGCAACGTCAATAGACATCAATGACAAAAATAGTTCAAAAGTACCTTAAAAGCTTTACCTTTCACAGTATTTACGAAAGTCGTAAATAGCTTAGAACCATAGATATTAATATTTTTAAATTTTTCATTTTTATTTATTTTAATAAATTATTCCACCATAGCGGGAAAAGTTGTATAGATGAAAAATTAGATCTTTTATTATTCTATCCACCATAAAAAATCCACATCCTACTTTCGTGGAGTCTAGGAGTTACAGTAAATTATTTGTTTCTTATAAGGGTTGTCACAAATATCCGGATATGAAAATACCGGTCAAGTGCGAGTCGGACTCGCGCACCAAGGGTTACATACCATGCCAACCACCCATTATTATCATCATCATCAGCAATTTGACGCCCACTGCAGGACATAGGCCTCCCTCATGGTTTTCTAACCATGGGGGGTTTTGCCATAATCGCCACGCTTGGCAGGTGGGTTGGCGATTGCAGTAAGCGATTGGGATCTCAGGAAGACGCTGCTGCCCGTCTCCTGGTAATTTATTTCCTTAGTCGACTTCTACGACATCCACGGAATGAAATGGAGTGGCACTATTCTAAATCCGGCACCACACGGTCAGCCACCCAAAAAATATAATAGTAATACAATGTGGAAAAAATTAAGTACATACTTAGTGTTATAAAGCTTCATGTTGATACCATAAGTGATATAGAAAAGTTGATCTTCTAGAAATGCAACATGCTGGCAACCATATTATTATTAAACCAAAATAATACAATCTTCTCTTCTTCTTCTTTAATCTTCTTCTACGCGGAGTACTAAACATTCTGTAAAATCAAAGTTTTCTGTCTCGGTGGTACTACTAGGATTATCTTGGTTAAAATCTGGGACAGCTGCAGATTTTAATAATTTTATTGCGGCTGCAGGTAATGGTATCTTCAGCTGTTTATTTTGTCTTTTGGTTAGCCGTGCATTTGAGATCAAAGGATCTGGAGATTTCAGAGCCTTATGAAACAGATCTGTCATTGTTTTTATGCGATCCATTTTTCTACAATGGTGCTCGCGATCACTTCTCCAATATTTGTTAACACATCACTGGAATGAATTCACATTTATTTCAGGAGGTATATTAGATATATCTCATCAGAAACATAAATATAAAAGTAGGCTGAAGAAAATGAGTGTAAAGTTTTTCTCAAAATCCCGAATGATTATTACAAATCTTCAAGCGAACTTTGCTCCTAAAAATTCTAAAACAATTAAATTAAATTGTGTTGAGTCTTGCCAAGTTATGTTTAAAGAGCAAAGATTGCTTGCGATTTATAATATGGCATTTAATTCCTCTTCATCGAAAACTTGCCTGGACGAAATCGTTTTTAACAATAAGACCGCCATTTATACTATGTCATTCAGTTTCATTTTGTAACTCTATCTATAATAACGTTCGTAAAAAAACATACCCGAATAATTTTATTATTCGAAAGCGTGACAACCCTGACGACAAAAATCCGGATATAACTAAAACAGGCTGTAGTATCTAGACTCCACGAGAATGGTATTTGGGTTTTTTACAGTGGATACAGTAATAAAATATCCTCATTTTTATCTATATAACTTTTCCCACTTTGGTGGAGTAACTGAGAAAATAAATGAAAACTTAAAATAAAATAAAATTAATATCTCTCTTTGTAAGCAAGTTGCGCGATTCGTTAAAGCTCTTCTAGGTGAAGCATTTAAAGTTTTTTTCACCTGCTTAAGTCATTGACTAGTATTTCTTTTTTCAGTGCAGAAATTTTCTTAGCTGTAAGTACCTAAACATTTGGTGAAATTAACATATTTTTTTTCCTTAACTAAGCACATTTCGTACACGGGAGTTCTACTCTAACGTTTTAATTGATGATTTTTATTAGTTTTTGTAATAAGCCTGCAGATGTCCAAAAAATTAAATGGCTCCCATAATACACCGGCCGTTATAATTAGCTTATAAACTTAACGCCTTAACGCCATCTAAACAAATAAAATATAAGTTAAATTACTTGTAATTTATTTTAGTGAGCATAAAAAGAGGCATTACACAATCTGAAAATTCGCACAAAGTTTCGTCATAAAAATTAGCACTTAAACAATAAAAAAAAACTAAACTAAATTAATCAAAAATACCTCCCCGGGACACACCCGACCCAAAAGTTCCCATGACGCTAGCAGCATTACCTCGTTGCGCCGCCAGAGAGATCCTTAAATTTAATAAAATTAGTTAAATTTTTGAGAGTGAAGTTGAGATGTGGTGTAGTGTGTGATTCAAAGCACGAAAGTACAACAAACATTATCGAGTTGATTTTCAATGGCGCCATCTATAGATGGTTTCGGGCTGCTAGGTCCTTGGAGGTATAAACACTTTTTTCGGTGACTTTTAGAGGTACATGATAAATTAGAATCAATTATAATGATGTAAGTCTTTTACGCGAGTTTGTGTCTTTGGTTCTTGATTTTTTACGTTTCTGGATTTGACGTTCAATGAATATCAAGAGATAAACATGGAATGAAGAATGTTACTAGGTACGCCAAATCGCTTGAAATGCTATTCTCAGTAAAGCTTGTATGTGTACAAATACACTAGTTTTTGTTGTAGTAAAAAATACCTAGTAGTTTTGTTTTTATAGGCATTCAAAGTTACGAAAAATATCGAGTCCCGCTAACAGTCCCGCGGCGCGTTGTGACGTCATGTCTCAACGCGCCGCGCGGGCTCGGGGCGCGGCCCGCTTAGCAGTGCTGCAATTTATACTAATTAATCAGGAGATTTTCTGATTTTAACTGTCACTGTCTTCTGATCTACTGTTTTCTTTGTAGAATTGAGTAAAATCTCCTGAATTTTGACAAGTAGCTACTACATTTCTGCATATTCCACCTTTGTTAGGTTATTGAACTAATATAATGAAACGGATCGTTTTGATCCATCGACTCGATATGCGAATATTTCTTATCTGTGTTGTGCTACGAATGCTATCAAAAGAGAAAAAAATATTAGAAAAGCATGTCTTATAGGAAGTCGCGAAGATAACTTTTTATAAAGATAGTGGAATATGGTCTTTTTTTAAAGAATGAGTGGCCTATGATCGGACCTCGCCTGACGGGCTTACTGATATGACCAGTGATAGGAATGGAGCGGGCTTATTCACCTAACCTTCGATGTACAGATACAAAAATCGGAGACTTTCTTACGACAATATTTTTTTCCGGGACATCACTTAAGTAAATTAAAAATAAATGTTATTCGGAATAAGTAATTGGTCTATGTTTACTTAAAGTTTGAGGCTAGACATAACACACAGTTCAAAATTTTCTGAAAGTTTGCTTTTTGGAGAACATTATGTAAATGACTTAAAACTGTTAAACGCAATCTTTGTTTAAGAAACCGTACATGTTTTGCAGTAAATATCTGCTTTTTCGCTCGATCTCGACCACGTTACTTGAGATTTCTAAAGTTCAAGTGTATAATTGAAAAAAATATTCCGGCAATGTATTGTCTGTAAAATAATAAAACAGACATTTCATAACTTTTGAATTCTCTAATGTATTTTGGGGGATTGAAAATTTTAAAAAAGAAAGGTATTTATTTGTCTTTTATCTTACTAAAAGATCACGATACAAAAGTTTATTTCAAAATGTGCACTAACCTGTGCTAAGGGGAATTTTATAAACTTATTTAGAGGCTAAAAATTCCACGTACGTAATACAGAGAATATTGTAAAGAGGTTCGAAATTTCACTGGTGCCAGTGAGCCGCCCATTTTAGCTCAGTTGGAAAGAGCGCTGGCCCGGATAGCCAGAGGTCGCGGGTTCAAATCCCGGCATGAGTGGAATTTTTAGCCTCTAAATAGATTTTAAAAATGTGCGTAATGTCATTTTCTAAATAATGGCCGGATCACATTTTTCAGTAACTCAAAGAGTACACGTTGTAATTTAAGTTGTTCCGTCTGTAGATACATTTTGTTTCATGCTTTCTAGTTAGGTATATGTTAAAAAAGAATTCAAATATGCCTATATTTGTTTTGTGTTTTTTGAATTTTGAAACAATGTTCATTGTGTTTTATTTTTCTTTTACCGTTTCAATTTTTTAAATGAATAGATATAACACTTCTCAAGGCGACTCTGTGATTTGTTATATATATATATATTCTTAAACTTTAAGTAAACATAGACCAATTTCATATTCCGAATAACATTAGTTTTTAATTTACTTAAGTGATGTCCCGGAAAAAAATATTGTCGTAAGGAAGTCTCCGATTTTTGTCTCTGTTCCTCGAAGTTTAGGTAAATAAGCCCGCTCCATTCCTATCACTGCTGATGACTGCGTTATAGAAGTAAAGTATCCAACCAAGGCAAACACTTTTATTACGTACTAGCTGACCCGGCGAACTTCGTACCGCCTAACAGTCGATTCTTTATTATTATTTTTTTTCTCTCCGTAAGAACCATTCCCGTACTTCAAGGAATATTCTAAAAAAAGAATTAGTGAAATCCATTCAGCTGCTCTCGAGATTTGAGCTTACCAACACATTCAGCGATTAATTTTTATATTATAGATTAGTAAAGGTAAACTCAGATACAAACACAAATAACCGGAAAAAGAAAAGCCCTGTTTTGTACTGCACACGTTGACTTTGAAACCTCAAGGAATGTTGATGTGTATGAAGTAGTTTATAATAAAAAATATTGTGATGATCTTCTTGCAAAATGTGTAAAGTTTGGGAAGAAAAATATTTTTGACAAAAATAATAAAATAACATTGTCCTAATGTAATAATAATGCAGGCTGAAGTGGCAGTGGGCTGGTCACATCTGTCGCAGAACCGATGATCGTTGGAGCAGACGGGTTCTCGAATGGAGACCACGACTCGGCAAGCGTAGTGTAGGACGCCCTCCGGCCAGATGGACCGACGACCTGAAAAAGGTGGCTGGTGGTGACTGGATGGCGAAAACGGGAGATCGGGTCTTGTGGCGCACCCTGGGGGAGGTTTATGTCCAGCAGTGGACTGCAATAGGCTGAAATGATGATGATGATGATGAATGTAATAAAGTTTTATTAAAACTCTATAAATATGCATTTTTTTCGCATTTGAACGTCTTCTGGAACTATAAAAAACAACTTTTCCGGCGAATTAGTAGTTGTATTTTTACATTTAGGCACAACACATGATTTCCTAGTATTTGGATTGGACATTTTTAAAAGTACCTATTTAGGTATTATTTCGACGCCACTGGCGCGCGACTACGAGTGGACTGAGTGAGCCAGGCTGAGCGTGTTGTGCGATGACGTCACAGCGTAACCGGCGGCCCGCGTCTTACGGTTACAACTTGTTTTCTTCTAAATCGGAAACTAATTGACGTATCGAAGTAATTTTTTATTTTCGACAGAGAATATGGAGCACTTATAATCAAAATTAGTTAACATTCTTCATTGTAATAAAATTAAAATGGTATTTTAAATTTTTTTAGATTTAGAATAAATTAGAATGGAAAAAAAAATTTGAAACTATTTGTGCTACAAGAAGTTACGAGAAATTTTATTTTACGTATTTTTTACGACTCTTATCTAAATTTTGGCGACATTGGCCGGCCAGCATCGGGCAACACAACACAACAGTCAAAATGTCAATCTAATTCACACAGATTAGAAAGACAAATCAACTGATTTCTCTGATGATTACAATTACAACTTGTAAGAGTTAGAATTAAAATTAGAATCGATCGTGTTAGTTGTAACTACTGTTTTTTACAGGAGCAGTACAGGAGTTACAAGGCATCTGAGCCCCAAACGCTTTTACAAGTATGGATTTGATTACGTTTATTGGAGTCGTTGATCGCTATTGTGGTGTTACAGTGGACACACAAGAGGAACCATGTGATAAAACCCTATTATGTGACAAGATATCAGGTATAATTTTTTTGGATATTTGTATACGGTGCATATGCTGATAACGTGCATGAATTGGAATTGCATACGCGCGAGCAGTGAATGAAGAGGGTCACTCTGCTTTGAATACCGTTGTACCCGACATCAATGGATGAGCTAATTAATGAGTTTCATACTCAAGCCTGCTATAACCCTTTTCATAAATTAAAAAGGATTGGGCACCTATTTGCCTCGCTCACACAATATTGCGGTCTTTAATGTGCAAGTAAGAGTCAAAAGTTCACCCGATCCCTTTCATGTAATGTTTCTAATTACCTATTTAAAATTATTCTACCAAACCCAAAGGTGCTCTTTAATGTCATTTATTTTTGTCTATCGCTTTAATTATACCTAACCCAGTATTACATATTTTTTCTTACTATCTTGAATTTTATCAGTGAGTTCCTTCTAATCTAAATAACAACCTTGAATGTTAGATAGAATATTCTACCTATAAATACTTACCTTTACATAATGTACCTACCGAAATGGTAATTTACAAATTATATTTTTCAGCATCTTTACAGAAATGGTCTAAAGACAAAATGCGTTGCATATGGTTCAAAGTTCATATTCAAGACTCTGAATGGGTTCCTGTTTTGTCTAAGGTATATTATCTTCAGTTGTGCAATAACTTTATGGGTAGCGATTGTGTTGCAGAGTGAACAGTGTTACACACTCAGAGATTATTAAATCTAATAGTGAATATTAAACTTACAATGAATTAATAGAATAAGGAATAAAAGATTCTCCATGGTATTAATTACCCATGCATACTTTTACTTAATTTTTTATAATATTTTTTTTCGCTGCTATTAGGAGGGATTCAATTTTCACCATGCAAGAGCTGGGTTTGTGATGATGTTCAAGTGGCTGCCAACTGACAACACTTCAAACCTTCCACCTGCCGCTCATACAAGTCTGGGAGTAGGAGGCATGGTGTTTAATGGGAAGAATCAACTCCTCGTGGTATCTGAGAAACACTATGAATACCCCCATTGGAAACTACCAGGAGGCTATGTAGAGAAGGGTGAGAATGTTTACAGTATTTTCTTATGATGAATTTAATAAGTTATTCAAATTACTTTTACCTTATTACAGGTGAAGACATGAAAGATGCTGCCATAAGAGAGGTAAAGGAAGAAACAGGTGTAGACACAGTATTTGAATCAATGGTGACTCTTAGGCATACACACAATATGATGTTTGGTAACTCTGATATTTATGTCATTATTAAGTTAAAGGCAATCACAGATTCTATTGAAAAGTCTGAAATGGAGATCAAAGAGTGCCAATGGATGGATATTGAAGAATTTTTAAGTCACCCTCATGTACATGAGTTCAACAGGTTCATAGTAAGGCAAGCCCAAGATATGGAAAAAAGAAAATTGAAACTCAGTCTTGTGAAAAATGAAGTCAACATATCTAACTGGTCAAGAGAAATAACTTCTCTTGTTGTGAAAGACTTATGAAGCAATGAATTCACAATCATAAGTTTTCTACAATAAATCAGTAAGTGGACATTTAATAATTTCAAACCTGAACCAAACCATTTTTTTCCAGGGCTTGCTTGTAGAAAAAATTTAGAAAGCACATTCTATACTTTAAGACAAGAACCTTTTGGTGTGGCTATGATAATAAGAAATATATTATATTTTAATAAACACTGTCAAGGACACAAGATTATTGTGTAAAATATTACTTTTTAATAATTTGTGATGAATAGTGTCAAAGACACAATTATTAAGTTACAAAGTTACCTACATAACCAACAGCAGCCAATATTTTGATTGTCGTTTTAGTTTTTTTATTATTTCCAATAAAAACTTGAGCTTTTATTTTGTGATAGTTAATTCTGTATTTTTATTATGTAAACAAATAATTAATTCCTGAATTTATTTTAATCCTGTCATTTACTTGTAATTAAAATAATTATGAATGATTACTACAATTATTGCATATAAATGTAATAATATGTCAAGTGAAAGAAAAGTTATAATTTCACTGTTTAGGTAGATGTTGAAATCTGGACTTAATTTTTTTAATGCATTTATTACTACTTTTCTTCGAAAACATTCCCTGTTTTTTTAATTAGTGAATCAATATCTGGCCTACCACCAAAAATTACATAGTATGACTAAATAAAAATATGAGATGACAAATACTAGCAGTTGGATCACTATATGCAACTTAAATGGCAGTGATATGAAGAGTTACTGTATCAAATATTTACATCATATAACCATTTTAACAAAAATATATCAATCTGACTGAAAAGGTATGTAGCCATCAACATTATTTTGGCAAGTTAATAAGAATAAGTAGTGCTTTATTTTTTCTCTGTAAAGTGGTAATAAGATAAAGTAAGTAAACATAGCTAAAAGCAAATCAAAAATGGATTATGTGAACATTGTCTACACTGTACAGCATATTAGCTGATATGTCCGTCTAAATAAATGTTATAACTCTTCACTTTGTGTTTTTAAATAAAATTATCAAGTATTAATCTAAGTCTGGGGCCGGAGCAGAGCCAAGCATGTCCCCTTCTTCATCTGTGCTGTCGTCTTCGCCGATGATAGATTTCAGAAGTCCACCAAACATTGAGTTTGAGTTCTTGTTTTTATGTGGAACTTCAATACCAAACCAAATACGGCCAATATTATCCAAATAAACTGAATAGTTGGGATCACGGCTTATGCTTTTTGAGTACCAATCTCGCAGGACTTCGAACTGAGCCGAATGTTTACTGAAATAGAAATACCAAGTATACAGAAAGTCTGTAGTATATTTCAGTAGCTCTGATAATTGCACATGCATTATAATATACTTACAGTTCAATAGCTCTCAACAGGAACCAAATGAAATTCAAAAGCGGAAAAAGATATGGAGGGCCTTTGGAATTCTTTATGGAAGGATGCAAGCCTGTGTACTCCGTAAATGTGTCTGTGGCCATCCGGATGTTGCGCAAGCAGAGAAACTGAAGTACTGCCTGTGCAATGAACAGGTCAATCTCTGTCTTGAGACCTCTGGTGGTGTGCAGCTCTATGAGCATGTTGGCATATGTTCCACCATCACTTGAGTGAAGGAAATGTTTGTGTGCTGCTGTATACTTCTTCTCTCTCCAATATACTTCTGCTATTTTCTGAAATTTGATAAGCAAATCAGGTAAAGTTTTAACGCATATATAGATTTATCTGTGAAGCCCATATACACATGTCCCATTGCAGGGCCAATGCCTGCGATAGAGAGAGTATGGTCATCATGGTCTGTAAATTTTAAATTGGGATATGTTTTTCCGTTTCTTAACATTATTTTAGTTTTAAATGAATATTTTTGTTTTTATGTAGCCTCTGTTTGTATCTTACTGCTGGGCGCAAGCCTCTCCAAATTAAGTCAGTTTTCTGACTTGGGCCACTTCAGACTACTCCAGCAGATAAGATTTTATTATAGTAAATCATCATCTCTGCACCCCTCAGAGGGCTGACATTACCAGCACAGCGCCACTTTAATTAATTCCACTTTTAATAACTTCATAAAACCCCACTAAGTATTTCTGCAATAAAATACTTTGTCAGACCAGTAGTTTTTTTGTCTGATGTAGATAAGTACCTACTGTTGATATTTGACATTAAGACATTTCAGTACAGGTAGTTTGAAAAATATTGAATTTGTCAAAAGTTCAAATTGCAGCACCTTGAATCTAAATATGTTGAATTTGCAGAAAGTTTAATTCCTAAAATGTTGAGCTTGCTAAAATGCCTTTTTATCTCGATATTTCTACTCATAATAGAAAGGGAAATTGAACATTTCAGGATTCTAACTATATGAGAATTCAACATTTTGCAAAATTAGGAATTGGATATATTGTTTTACTGTTTCGAAAGGATATTATATACAACTAGTCATTTAATGTAGTCATGCCTTTGTCCTTAGCATGGGTTAGTGCATTAAAAAGAATATAATCATACCTTGTGCAACAACGGGTGTCCTTTTTTGTGGCTATCCATGGACCACTTGACAGAGTTTGTTAGGAAAGTTTCACGCTCTGGTATAGTGGAACTCATAAGTTCGAATAGCTTTCCTAATTTTTCGATCCATGCTTCGCAGGGTTTAGTATCAGACTTGGTTAATACTTCTATGAGCAGGATCGCTAGGTCAGCACCACTGCCTTGTTGATCATGTTCTAAGAGGAGTGTAGAGCCTTTGTACAATAAATTTAACAAGTCCTCGTATTTCTTTTGGCTTAGATACCTGAAAAAACAATGTTTATTAATATTTTACACTCTAACGAAATCATTTCTAACATAAAAAAGGTAATTTGGATACCTGAAATACAATGTCCTGTACATTTGATGAGCTTCATAATATTGGCCAGAATTTATAGATGCCTCTAATTTGTCTAAAACTCTAGCGACTCCCCTTTCTGTTCTAGCAGCCATGGCTTTATTTTCTAGAATAATCGAGATTTTTTCACAATTTCGTATTCACTACGCCACATGAAATCATTTTTGTAAATCGTAATCGTATTGTTGGATTATAAAACGAATAAATTAAAATGATAGGGCCACATGTCAGAATCGTGTTATTTTTAGCCGATACACATCGTCCTAAATTTGTTGTATAATAAACTTCGTTTCGAAATCAACTTGCGTCAAATACCATAAAGAATTTTATGGCACGCGCACACATTCGCCGAGCGACGGGCACCCCCCGCAAACGGATTTGAATGTGTGTGTGATATGGTGTGTCCAACTGACAACCATAGTGTGTTTAGAGTGCGTTTCACAATATAGTAGAGACTTATTAGTCTTATCAATCACCATGTAATAGAGACTATATGTGCTAAATCCAAGGGACTTCTTTCGTGAAACGAACTTTAGACCGAATTTCGAATTATAGCGCGCCCTTACGAGATACTCGTATCTTAACACACTGTGACACTAGTAATTTGTGCACTGGTTGGTAGCGACCGTGGACCCGTGGACGAAGACGCCCACAGGCACAAATTAGAAAGGTGAGGACGCCCACCAATTCGTTAAACCGACAATCTAAGGCACAGTGGCCGCGACTGGATGAGATGAAGGAAATGGCGTACTAAGCTTCGACAAGAGATGCTTGACCAGACAAGCACTTACGTATACCCCATTAGGCAGCCGAAAGAGGGGGCGGCCAAGGACCACCTGGAAAATATCGATAGACCAAGAGGCCAAGTCGATCGGCACTAGCTGGCCTGAATTGGAAGCTGCCGCGAACCACCGTCAGAAATGGAAATCTGTGGTTTGGCCCGAGGCTAGGAGTTAAAGGGCCAATGAAGAGAGAGATGGACTTGAGTATACAGGGCGTCCCAAAGTTATGGGCCATTAAGGGAAAGTACCTTAAATATCGAAGATGGGGTATTTTGCTGAAAGAAGACTTTATGTTTTTTTTTAAAGTTAGTAATTCTGCATTCAAAGATTTTCTAAAAATAACTTGCCTCGTCTCGGAATCGAACCGACTTAAATGTAAAAAAAACACCCCTTACTTTTATGATGCCCATCGAAAGAATAGCCTAAAAATAATCATTTAATAATTAAGTTGAAAATAAAAAATAAAAAAACAGCTCACTCGTTATGAGATTGGCGATTTGCGTAAGAGGGATCACATGAGCATTTGATCAATTAATTTACAACAAAATACCCACTTAATTGACTACGGCAGTTTCATGTATGTTTTTAATTTGATTAAAATGATTAATTTCACGCTGTTCCTTTCTTTTAAATACTATGTTACTTAAGAAGAGTTATAATTTTTTGGCCATTCTTTCGATGGGCATCATAAAAGTAGGGGTGTTTTTTTTACATTTGAATCGGTTCGATGTCCAGACAAGGCAAGTGATTTTTAGAAAATCTTTGAATGCAGAATTACTAACTTTTAAAAATAAACATTAAGTCTTATTTCAGCAAAATACCCGAAAAGGATATAATGAAATAACTATTTAGTAAAAGAAATAACCATTTGTTTAAAAAGAAACTACTTAATAAAATGTTACTTTTCTTGCCTTTTTATCCGCGAACTCGTTTATTAGGTCATCAAAGTCAATGTAAGTAACACCCGTAAGTAGATCCGGACTAAAAGTCTACAAAGTCAATGTTTTCTGCAATTTCGTTTTCGATTGACAGTGGCTAAATTTTTTGGGATATTGTTGATCGTCGATAGATTTTTATCAACTAAAGCTTAGAAAACGAGCGTCGATAGAGGGGACAGGTACAGCTGCCCCTCCTACCCCTCTCTCCATAGTTAGCTATGTCCGTGACATTTATAACTATAATTACTATTTAGGACAAAGCCTATTATACATTAAATTCAGTTTGAACCGTTCCCAGAATTTACTTTTAATTCTGGCATGCACCATTATATAAGTATTATTACATCATCCTCATAGGAAAAATATCTGACGATTACTTGACAATTGATGTTGATATGCCCAGCGTGGGGATTATGGGCATTACCCCCCAATGATGGCACAACCTTGCGCTATGGCGCTCATTAGGGGAGGGCTATGACCGGCAGTGGACTAATATGGAAAAGCATATCAACATCTTCTTCTTCAGGCTAAGAAGAAGAAGATGTTGATATAGCTTTTCCATTAAAAGTGTTGTTTGTATTCTTTACTAGATAAAAGGGCATATTTTGAAATACCTATGCCTTTTTATGAATAAAAATAAGGACACCTTCCGTGATGTATAGCACAGAATTTACTTTTAATTCTGGCATGCACCATTATAAGTACTTAGGTATTATTACATCATCCTCATAGAAAAATATCTGACGATTACTTGACAATTGATGTTGATATAGCTTTTCCATTAAAAGTGTTGTTTGTATTCTATATACTAAATAAAAGGGCTAATTTTGAAATATGCCTTTTTATGAATAAAAATGAGGACACCTTCCGTGACGTACTTACAGCACATCAACCATTACAAACCTGCACTCTAATCAAACTTATTTTAATAAAAATGACATTCATAAACTAAAAATAAAAGTTACGTTAGGGCGATATAGCTAAAAAAAAGTAAAAAAAAAACCTTCTGTCGACTGTACTAACTAAACAAGCCCGTAGTTTAATTGATAAGCCCCGCCTATCTCAGCTCGATTCGCTGTGTCATGCTATCTAGCGGTGACACAATACATGACTCGTTTACATGCTAAAAAAAATTACAGGTAATGTCCATTATTATAGTATTTTCTAAGGTTAACACGAGCTGTAGACATAATTAAAACTGTTTTTATACGGATTTATGCTCGTTTATTACATTTTTACAATTTTCCAACGTTTCGGCACTTTTTCAGGTGCCGTGGTCCCGGATGACATCCGGGACCACGGCACTGTAATAAACGAGCATAAATCCGTATAAAAACAGTTTTAATAATGTCCATTATTGTACATAAAATACAAAAATATGTACGATACATACCTACAGGTTTACGAGTAAATCGAGTTTAATGTGTCACCGTTAGAAAGCATTCTTTTCAGCGGTGGCTATTTTTTCACTATGTACCGGTGGAATATTTGACTATATTAAGAACCATGAAATAAGTTCGTAAAATGAACATTACAATTTATTATAATGTTCATTTGACTTGGTAAATTGACGTACCTGCAGTCTTCGGTGAAATAGAGCAATAAAACATAATTTGGTAGCTAAAAAGGTTTATTAATAAAGACCAATTAATACATATCTATGTATACATTAAAAATTACATCTAATTGTTCTGAATTTTGACTGTGTATTTGTTTTGGCCATATCATCAACTAGCTACTTGTTATTCAATTAGCAGAGTGCCCAGTAATGTCCATCTCCACCTAATTAATAATTATTCAATAACGGATATCAATCTATAAGATTTATTTTAATTACTGTTTGCAGGTATATCACTCATGTCAAGAGTGTCAACCTATTCGACAAATATTGAGTCTGATTCTTCGCGCTTTAGGATAATATTCCCGTTGCAGTCAACTTTATGACAAGGAGAGATCTAATATTTTATCATTGATGGTGCAGATTCTTCCAAAGATGTACCTAATTCCTTTATTTTATTCTGACAAATATAATAATTTCAACGCAATCGCAAAATATATCATTCGGACTTTCTTACATGCGTAACAACTTTACATTAGGTAGAATAAATTTGTATATTAGGCAAAAATTATATAAAATGACGTGAACAAAGCGAAATACTTAAGAAAATGACTGTGTATATGTCACTTTTAGAAGCGAATTTGAAATCCTACGACTGCAGATACGTCAATAAAAGTTAATAAATTGTAATGTATATTTTACGAACATATTTCCTTGCTCTTAATATAGTCAAATATTCTACGGGTACAAAGTGAAATAACTAGCCACGGCTGAAAGGAATGCTTTCTAACGGTAACACATTCGATTTACTCGTACCTAAACCTGTATCGTACATATTTTTATCTATATGTTATGTACAAATAGGTAATGTACATTTACTGTAATTTTTTTAGCATATAAACGAATCATGTATTACGTTGTGTCACCGCTAAATAGCATGAACGATTCCCTCGGTCTCGTCTGATGTATGGATCTTGCAGTGACTGACTCCGGCGGATCTCATAGAATTTTTAAATGAATATAATTAGGTAGGTACGTAATGCAAAGGCATTCGTAATGTACAGCCGATTTTCATTCCCAAGTGTTGAAATATACGTTTTTTGCAACATAAACGGCCGCCACTTTTTAGAAGTTTATTTTTTTTTCACAATTCTAGGGGAAGTTGTGAAAATTAAACTTATGTAGAACTGAGTCAGGCCTCCGTCACTCTATGTACTTGCGCGCTATAATTACCTACCGCCCGGCCGAGCGGTCTTGGGCCGCCGGCGACCCAAGTTCAGTGCGGTTGTCGCAAGCGAAGCGCGCGCACGTTGTTAAATTTCTCATTTAATTTGGATACCTAAAATTTTAATTCCATTCGTTCGTACGCGTACCTACAATGCCGTCTAGTGGTAGTGGTAACTTATGTGCTGCTTCAACCAGATGTCGCTGCCTGTACGTAATACAGAGAATAGTGTAAAGAGGTTCGAAATTTCACTGATGCCGGTGAGTCACCCATTAGCTCAGTTGGATAGAGCGCTGGCACGGATAGCCAGAGGTCGCGGGTTCGAATCCCGACATGGGTGGAATTTTTAGCCTCTAAATAGGTTTTTAAAATTGTCCTTAGCACGGGTTAAAAATAAATAATAATACGCATTAAAAATAAAAATAGTATAAACAAAAATTTATGTTGATTTAATTTTATCGAAGAGGCAGCCCTGCGCTTGCTACGGGATCGCGCGGTGCGAAGCAATCACAACTATACGCTTGAGCGTTTAGGCACATTTTAGCATGCAGTGGTTGCTGACGCGACGGAGTGGGCTATTATAGCAGTAGGTATTGGAAATTTTCTACTAAGTGAAGTATCTGTTACGTAGTAACTCTTTAGTAATCTGTGACTGAGTATGCGGGTCAGAGATGGATCAGATTAGCACAGGACCGTGAAGAATGGCGCAGTAAAAAGGAGGCCTATGCCCAGCAGTGGGTTGATGTGGGCTGATTATAGATAGATATAGACCTGAGTAATCGGTTTTAATTTCTACTCAATACCTCCACTCGTTTCCGAGATAAAGGGTCTTAACAGACAGACGGACGGACGGACGGTCAACAAAGTGGCCCAATTCGGGTTCCGTTTTACCTTTTGAGATACAATATCTAAAAACCGTAAAATCACGATAAAAAGATGGTTGTTTTTTAAATGACAGAACATTAGTACGTATATTAAAAAGTCTCATAGACGTGTTACAGGAATTTGAGGTAACGCTGTGGTGGTTAGACAACCGAGATATATGGGTGTGCTAATGGTTTACCTAAGCTGATATGACAACCTCTGAACCAGGCTCGTGGAGAAGAACGCGGCGATCTTACCCAAGATTCAACCAGGGATCGTCTGGCTGGCCGGGTCATTTTCGAGGCGACTGATATTACGCATCCGTGATGGTCCAAAGAAAATAGTTACCTCACTGTATCTGAGTACACCTAGCTAGGAATAATTAATCAGTATTCCAAGTAAAAACAAGCGGGCAACACTTCGCGTAACCAAATGTGAATTATTAATCGGATGGGAATTTACGTAGGTGTAAAGAAAAGACATTGCGCGGCTACTACGCCTCGAGGGGGCCTCTAGTTTATTCATGCTTTACGAGCTCGGTATAAGTACCTAGCTACAGGCTTATTTCAAAAACACGCAATACCTGAAACACCCCAATTCACCCCCAATGGGTAGGTAATATTTAAACGCAAAAAATAAAAATTTTTGTATTCAAAAATAATGCAAATTCGTATCAAAATTACTGATTGCACAGCAAGATACTTAACTCAAAATATTACTAAATAAACTACAATATTTATTCGTGGTTACCGCTATTTATCTTACAGTAAACCTTTTATATTAATGCACAGCTAATAATTACTAACGCACATTATACATAGTAAGCCAGTATTTTTAAATGCTTCTATTTTTATATGACATACAATATTTTACCTGAATGAAACAGCATTTTATTTGACATTATCATCTTTTTATTTAGTCAGTAAAACACAATGAGATCAGCAATAAAATATAAAATCAGATACAAAACGTAGCATATACAATTTGTATGTACTGTGCAGTCAGTATTTATGATGAGATTATCGTATTTTTGTACCTTCAGGAATTTATTTGTTTCGCTTTAGGGAAAAAAGGAATATCGTGCTGAGGTAAATTTTTGAATTATCAGCTTTGTTAAACATTTATTTTATATGTAGTGAAATAATTCATTTGATATAAATTATGTAAATAAATTGATAGGTGATTATTTATCTGATGTGCAATTAATAATATCCCACCCCCACTTAATGTTTGTGTTTTAAAACTAGGTACCTACTTTAATTAATTACAATAAGGATTGTTCTCTGCAACTAATACTTTCATCACAGTACCGACCTACTGTTCATTATTAGGTAGATACTAACACTCGAAAGTAATAGTCACGTTATAGTCTAGTCATGGGGCACAATAATGCTCCAAACTAATCAGGCGCAAATTGTGACGTCATATTGACGCCCTTTAATATATGAAGCATTCATCGATGTTTGAGTAATCTCGTAAAATAATAATGCTTATGATCTACATACTGTTTACACCTTTATAGGAAACGTTTGCAACTTCCTATAACCACGATTGATCACTTGCAGTAACTATACTTTCGACACTTAGTATTTAGTCAAATTGTGCGATTACAAATAAAACCTAAATAATCACTTGTTCAGCCCCAAACTAGGGTACCTAGACAAGTTATGATGGGAGCCAAGGAGCTATTTAAAAAGATTAATTCTAAAATAAAACTAGTGAATACGTCCACTCGATTCGGATAGCGCTACTGTATTGATTTAAAATGGTCACACGAATATCTTAGGTCTAACGCCTTATCTCTAAAGAAAGCTTACGTGGCTATGCTGAGTCAGCTCTAACTGTAAATACTCTACTGGTAGAGGGTTGATGGGGTTGTATAACTACCTACCTTGTGTTATGGTAACAAGTAAACAAACGGTAAAAACGCCTATTACTAAGATTCATTGACCGTCTTTCATGAGATGAGATACCTGCAGCCACTATTGGCTGTAGGTATCTCATGAACCGCGCCATGACAACGAAAACATTAATTGTACCTACACTTTGGCTGGTACGGTATTTCTCATTTTGTATTTTTCACTTGACGTAAATTTCTAAAGCTTCTGTTTGATATATTAACGTTAACTGTATATAGTGAAGCAGTGTGAAACATAGCGGTTTTCCGAAACGACGCGTCGGCGACGTGCGTGCATGCAACGAGTAATGAACGTTGATGATCTACACGGAGATCAAGGTGATCTGCCACTCAGGATCGATACAGGCGTTAATTTTTGTTATGTTTAGAGAAGATTTATAGATGAGATAAACTGGACTAACAAAATTGGATTTCTTTTAAAGTCACTCGTAAAGTAACAGAGAGTGCACTAGTGAGTTTTTATTCGCTTTATTTGTTACTTTCAAGTGACTTTTCAACAAAACAGGAGGACTGTTAACTTTTCATTTATCTAGGCAACTTTTATCTTAAGCTCAGAGCATCTGCTCTACTGTTGGAATAGGAGCCAGAACATTTGTTACACTGACACACGATATTTTCAGCAAAGTTTGACAGGCAGAAAGTGCTCACATTCGGCTGAAATAGTTTTGGGTACATACGAAAACGGGAGGATACTGTTGCGGATACTGTTTAAATCGATATGTGGACAGAGTGCCATCAATTGAGGGAAGAAGAGGCTCAATTGTGTGACGAAATCGAGCAGTTTGTAACACCCACTCACGCCGAACCTTATAGAAAAAAGTTACTTAATAAATACCAAGCTTAAAAACCTATTTAGAGGCCAAAAAATTCACCCATGCCGGGATTCTAACCCGCAACCTCTGGCTATCCGTGCCAGCGCTCTACCAATTGAGCCAATGGGCGACTCACGGCATCAGTGAAATTTCGAACCTCTTTACACTATTCTCTGTATTACGTACAGGCAGCGACATCTGGCTTAAGCAAATTGCATCACTTACAGCCCCGACTACCTACCTTGCAGTTAGGTTTTACATCGGAACGATATCACTGTACCCACATGATTATACTATTTTTATTTTTAATGCACTAACCCGTGCTAAGGACAAATTTAAAAACCTATTTAGAGGCCAAAAAATTAAATGAAATTTGTCCTTAGCACGGGTTAGTGCATTAAAAATAAAAATTGTATAATCATGTGGGTACAGTGATATCGTTCCGATGTAAAACCTAACTGCAAAGTAGGTAGTCGGGGCTGTAAGTGATGCAATTTGCTTAAGCCAGATGTCGCTGCCTGTACGTAATACAGAGAATTGTGTAAAGAGGTTCGAAATTTCACTGATGCCGTGAGTCGCCCATTGGCTCAATTGGTAGAGCGCTGGCACGGATAGCCAGAGGTTGCGGGTTCGAATCCCGGCATGGGTGAAATTTTTGGCCTCTAAATAGGTTTTTTAAATTTGTCCTTAGCACGGGTTAGTGCATTAAAAATAAAAATAGTATAAATACCAAGCTACCCAATCTATGTTTAGGAATAGTTAAAGTCGACGTACATCAAGCTTTACGCTACGGATGACTTTGCATTTAAAATTTAAAGGTTCATCTGCTGTCTACTATCTTCCAGTGATCCTTTATCTTTCTTCTCTCGTGACTGGAGTGATTCACCTACCATATTAGCTTCATCTACATTAGGAAACAGGTAGGTATCGTCTATTGAAGCAAGAAACTTAGGTAAGTAGGAGGTACCTAATTAAATTAGTTGTTTCCCCAGCCAACATCCTAAAAGTTGGTTTCCTAATGGTGTGTTTAATTAAAGACTCTCCAGTTACCAAAGTTCTCTAGTGGTGTTAATTAAATAAATACAGCACACGTTTTACATTTTCGCAGGGGTAAGTAGAGATAAAGCAGGGAGCAGAGAGAATATCGATCCTACGTAGCAAGTAACAAGTTCGTCCGCAGGCAAATTTTTCAACGTTATCTTTGTAGGTACATGTGAGATTTTGACATCAATAATAAGAGGATAGATAGTATAGATTAATACATCTAAGGCAGTCTTGCAACACTAAATTTATAAGTACCTTTTACAATTTTTTTTCATAAAAATATCAATAAGTGACCGAGTAAGTAACTTAAAGAATGGTGCAATTTAAGTGATTAGAATGAGTAGATTTAATTATCTACAGTTACAGGGGAGAGATAATTATGGCTGTAACTGGATTTAAAAACCTATTTAGAGGCTAAAAATTTCACCCATGCCGGGATTCGAACCCGCAACCTCTGGCTATCCGTGCCAGCGCTCTACCAATTGAGCCAATGGTATACTGATGATAGTAATAATAATAGTGATGATAGTAATAATGATAGTGATGATGATAAAATGGTATAATGAACTGGATACTTGTATGTGCACTCTGTTGGTGCTCGGAAATAGTAATTATTCGCTCCGCTCATAAGTGATGTGAAATGCGTGTACCTACCTATGGTTAAAACGCGTCATGAGCATGACTAAATTAACTAATACTGTGCTATGCAATATATAAAGCAGGTACCCGGGATTACAGGAATCCAACAATAAAACATTAATATATATATCCAATCACGCAGCCTACATGTTTACCATACATACGGTTTTAAGCATTATCGCATTCAACACAACACGAGGTTTTAAGCATCATCTATCACACAATGCCACCACAGAGCAGCAGTACTAACAAAAACCGTTTAACAAAAACCGTAGAAGCGAACTTATCAGAACTGTGGTGGCTTTATCTCAGTCGACAAGATTCATAGGTTTAGAATATCTTATAAAATTTGAAATATTGAATTTTCCAATTTCCTTTCGCGGCGCTCGACGCTCGCTGCATCTTCTATTGGAGCTGCGCCAAAAGAGCTTAGCCAGTAATTAGGCAGTACTTAAGATTTTTTTATTGTCTGCAGAATATAATGTCATTTCTTAAAATGGGAAAATAGAAAAAAGTAAAAGACATCAGAAGGATAATATAAAAATCTTTTTTTAATATTGAGATAGGTTGTTTATTTGGTACCATGGAAAAATAAAACGCTTCACGTTAGCTATACACGCATTTTCAGTTGGCTTGTGCTAGCGCTCAGCTTCCATATTCTTCTTTGAAACTTGATGTCTTCCGTTAGATTCTACCCATTAATATTTTCAAAGAGCTCTTATTTGTGTTGTAAACTCGTTGCGTCGATCTCAAACTGCTTTTACTGTCAAAACTTTTCAATTTATCTTCGATCAGCTGGCAGTGCGCCAGCGTAGTTGCTAATACGTATTAGAGTGCGTAGCAGAACAAGCCTATCAACTAGTTGCACAGATAATTACAAGTGTGAGTTCAATTCAAGCCACCTGCATACAACAGCGGCATTATACCTAGTACACATCTTGCCCTATTATTTTGCGCATGAGTGCCTGCGTGTTGCGCTAAAGCCAATTTCATTAAAAAAAATTCATCACAGTCATCTAGGTATTTAAAAGTAACTAACTTTTTTCTCGTAAACATGGAATAAAATAGCTCTTTGATATACATAGCTAAAGTAGCCCTATGATTAAAAGTGATTTGAATTTGGTATGTGGATATTTGTACTAAACATTGCAATCACCATAGGGGCTTTTTGTATGAACAAGTAACGGGCTGTAAAGGACACCGCGCGCCAACTAAATGAAAAAAAGTTAAAAAAACCAAAGACGTGCAAAATGGGGTATGGGTTTTGCCGCCTTTTTACGTATTTGTTTGCAAACTCAAATTCGAGTGTATCGGACGCTAATGTTGTACAAGTAAACAAAGGTTTTATTCTATTCTTATTCTCAATTTGCACTTACTTATTTTTGTAGAGGGTGATAAAAAGTGTATAGTGTCCACCTCGGGCGCGACACTAGTTTAACCACGGTGTACTTTGAATCATTCGCTGGCTGCGCTCAGGATTCTAATTTAGAATCCTTCGCTTCACTCGGAATTCAAAGAAACACTTTCGCCTACATTATTAGTCTAGGGGTGAAAGTAAATTGTAATCCCGATATTTTGTAGAATTAAGTAGGATGTTTTGTTGCGAAGATGCCAATAGTTTGAGGGACTAAATAAATCTTTGCTTTAAACGCGTGCTTTTCATCATTACAAATATAAGGAAAGTATAAACAAAACTCTACAACACGAATAAAAACAATGGAGATCGGCTTGCGCGTTCGCTTAGAAACACTCTCGCCTCAAAGATAGTTATTTGATCTGTAGGTCAACAATCAACATACTATTAAAACGTAGTGCACACAGAATTTTTTGCGGAAAGTAAAAGTGTAGAGACAACACAGTGTAGTTTTTTTTATTATTCTTTTTAAAGTACTCTCCACCAGCCTCTATACAAAGTATCATGCGTCTGAACCACTTTTCGAAACGCTTTTTCCAGTGCGCCGCGCCGCAGACACCTTGTACAGCCTGCTCGAACGCTGACAGCGCATTTTCCTTCTGGCCACAAAAATTACCTTTGAGCAGATTTTCTTACTTTTGGGAATAAAAAGTAGTCACACGGCGCTCGGTCAGGAGTTTGACCGGCGTGCGTTCCAGAAAGTCACTGAATAGTGGTCTACGCGTACTCGTTGCCAACTTAGAGGAGCAGGGAGCCGATTCTCGCCCATGCGAATTGAAAGCGTAGATGCAAAATATTCGAAGGCTTAGACATTTGTTGCATAAAAATAAAATACGAAACTCAACAGACTCATTAGACATTTATTTTCTTATTCGAATTCAATGTAGCATGGTGTTCAGAATACTGATTTTGGCTGTCGCTCGACTTTTTATACAGAATTCACAAGTCTTAAGCCTTAGAGTCGAATACGAATTATTTGCTAATGAAGTGAGATTTGGCTCCCAGCCCGTAGAGTCTTGTGTTTGGTCGCTTGTTGCTCACAACAAAGGAAACTTCTGCCATCTTTGGTTCCGTAAAGAAATTGATACCGACTATTGAAAAAGCTCGCGATCAAACTATTCTAGATTGCCTCACTTTGGCGATGATTCGTTTTGAAACACCTAAACCGTCAACTGGTGCTTCGTTTTTGGATCGTATTGATAAATGTAATGTAAATGTAATGATGTGATTAATGCGCCGAGACGATCCTGCTTCAAATTTATTTATCATATCACGGCACCATTCCACCCAAGCCTTCTTCTAAACGTCGGTAAGTTTGCGCAGCCTCCAGCCTGAAACTATCCTCCTTACGCGAAGATGCAATCGCGTGAAGGCTTTTCAATCTAATTGCAGTAAGTGCTAAATCTCTTGATAGGTAACTCACCTATTGTCATGGATTAAAATGCTGCAAGTACGTTTACTTCCGTAACAACCTTCGAAGGGCGAACACTTTTTTGATCCCCCAAAGTCGACCGAGCTTGAATTTGTTATTCCAATGGTTGCCTTGGACGGGCCCTATCTATGAATGCCGTTTTAATTCTATCCTACGATTCGTCTGGTTTTGGGCGTCGTCAAAAATTATAGCGCGAAATATGAAAAATCATAGAGTATAAAGTATAGAGAGGACTTCCTGAGCAAAATATGTGTCGCACAATATAATAACCAATGTAGCCAACAGTGATATTTAAGCGTACCCCAATAAAACGCTTCAACTGATTTTATATCATATTGGTGGATTTAAAAAAATTGTACTCTTTATAAACCATGCCAAAATATTCTTGCAAATTATGTTGTCGGATGCGTCGGAAATCGTGAGTTTTTTTAATTAATCGGTTGTACCTGCAAAATTTAATCACACGTGGAGGTTTTTTTCGTAACTTTCGAAATTGTTTTCACGTGGCAAGTGCTCGTTGTGGACAAATGCACCGAAAATGGATTGCTAACAGTTCGACCGCAAAGCGTGCGGCGCAAAGGTTAGTCGGGATGTCCTCTCTATACGTAGGTAGTACTTAATACTCTAAGCGCAAAAATATTCCCGCCGCAGCCGCAGGTCCATTTTCCAACGAGACATACAGCTAAAATACAGATACTAAGATATTAGTAGAACGTATTCACAACCGTTTGTTTTATGAGCGAAAACAATTCGGGTGCATCTAGGCGTTGCAGGGAGAAACAAAACTTAAGGTGATCCACCACAATCCTGGCTGATGATACGCACATACTGGACACCTGCGCAAACTACTCTCTACATAATGTTTTTTGTGGAAAATATTTTTGTTGGGTTTTCCGGTTCCACTTTAACGTATAGATAGATAGAATTATCTTTGATGTACACAAAAATTGTGAAGCAGAAGAATACGTCTATTTTCTTTACTTAGTGTTGGCGACAGACCTTTTTATTCTCTAGTTTTTCTTTTTATAGATATAATTTTTAATACATATTGTCAGCTTTTAAATTTAGTTAGTTATAGTTCTTATTATGTCTTTTAAGTTAGTGTCACCATCTCACCGTACATACATAATACGAGTAATATATCGTCTCACCATACATACTACTTACTATACTTTCTGAGTGGTCTGGTTACAAGTAGTAGGAAAATCTTTAAGTGGTGGTAGTGCAGCCGTAGAACGCCGGCCACACATTTATGGGTTCGAATCTCGGCATATACCAATGACTTTGTTTTCTAAGTTATGTACAAGTGGAATAGTAGTAGAATAGTAGCAGTAGTAGCAGCAATACCACTTGCTAATTTTGAAGGAAAACATCAAAGATGATAGGAAACCTGATTGTCTGAGATCTCTACACACCACAGCGCTTAAATGGTCATACAACGGTGGGCACGCGTACTCTCTCTCTCTCTCTCTCTCTCTGTGAGAAGAACACTTTAATGACATAAAGGATATAGCCTGTATTAAAAAAAATATAGGTAGTAACGACGATAATTTTCCAAAGATGTAAAGTTCAGCAGCTTCAAGCTGCCAGAATCGTTAATGGGCATCAATCTGGCGGTATATTGGAAAATTTTAGGCTGTTTGACATAATTCGGCTTTTATGTCTCGTAAACGAATCGTGAGTATCAAATATCGCCGGTTCGAATACTAAAGAAGTAATGCTTTTGATAGCAATATTCTCAATTATTTATTTCGCGCCATGTTGGTTTAATTTGAACTATAGTGTCGAGTGCAGAGCTCGCCCGATAGAGTGGCGCCATTTCTCTCCTGTACCTATTTACTTAAATAAACTCAAGCCTGCATCCCAGAGGGGTAAGCAGAGACCATGCTTGTTGAATTTTGACAAAAGACTTTCGCTTCATCAACTTTAATTAGTTGCTGCAGGCTGGCGCGCTGGTTTCAAATAGTAAATATAAGCTCGACATGAAAATCTTCTTCTTCTTGTGCCGTCTCCTAATGGAGGTTACCGATCAGAAAGGTCCAAAGAATGAGATAACTGAACGGAAGCATTCCTCAAATTAGATCGTAGTGACAATTTATTTATACCAATGATAATGTTAACGGGGACAAATAAAGATAAAGATATTTATTGAGTCACAGACATCGGTATACATGTAAAGTTAGGCTAGTTTACAGTTTGACTTATAAGTAGGTATACGTAATATTTTATCACATTAGAAACCAAGCTAGGTAGATCCTGTGTTATGGTTTCTAACGCCCCCCTTCGGTTATCATTAAGTCAAAATTTAAATTTAAATACAGCAAATCTAGGTAAAAAATACTTTCTTTCCTTTTTTCACTATCAGTAATCTGCTCCCACATTACGCGCACCAAATGCAGAGCGATCCCATTCGTGTATTACCAAGTCCCATATAAATTGCTATCATACGTTTCAAGATTCTAACAGGATTCGGTGAGCGCAATTAGGTCGCAGATACGATCCAAGTTTTATTTAAATCTTTTGAAATTGCGGGTAGAACAACATTTATAAGAAATTGCAACAGACCAAAAAAAAATCTTCATCAATCAGCCAAGATGTACTTTGATTAATGACAATCAGTAGATAGTCCACTATAGCCCGATATTTATGATTACTTACTCATTACCAAATTAATTTCCTTTAAACTAAGCCTCATATCACACAGGTATTGTTTACACTCACCTGCCCTGCCCTACGCAATAGCTTGGGTTCGGTTGTGCAAAACCACAGGACAGGCAAGATAACCAACCAATACACACATTTTATTTAAGTTACCCAATAAAATAAAACAGACGGAGGGTAAGTGAAAAAATAATAAAACACAAGCACTCAATAGCACTCCAGAGAGACAAAGGCAGCATTAGGGAACTTGCGTCAAACTTATATTCGACCCGATATTATTCGAGCAATATAGCCTTCATACCATAGAAGATTATACAGAATTCAAAAGTTTTGAAAGAAATTTATAAAATACTACAAAACTATTAGTTTAAGACTTGTTTACGTCCTTATGAGAAAGCCCTTTAGAATTCCATGACTAATTTCGGTAATAGTAGTAGGTATTTTATATTATACAGGGTAATTCACACATTTGAACCCTTCATACCTACATATTATAAGACATTGAGTTACATTTAATTATTATTTTCTCATTGAGATCTGAAGGTTTACTTATCTTATAAATATAATAAGCTTGAGCTATATAATAAGCTTAAATAGTCAGCTTGTAAATAAATAGGGATGGACACATAAATACTTTTTTTTTTTTTACGAGCGAACCCCAAATACAAACACTCCGTATCCTAGGTAGTGGGCATTACCTGCAAGTTGCGACGTCATATTTATTGGGTAATAAGTATGGCGCGTTTTTACATTATGTGACTAAACATACTATTGACTAAACATTATTGCTTGGTTGGATTATGAAATACTTATATAGTAAGTGTGAAGTAAGAAAAGACATTTCAGCCTTTTTCCGTCAACTCCGATCACATTAAAACATTTTTCTGTGCAAGTTCACCATCGTAATTATTTCTACTCAGCTATCATGGTATTAATATCCTAGGAGACATACATCGCACCGAAAATGCGACTTTAACGAGCATGACATAAGGAGTATTTTAGCCTGAAAGAAGACTATACAAAACAGACCTTAATAAGTTGTTTCTTATATTCCGGTAAAGTTAGACCACAAAAACTTCGAACTTGTAAGATTATTTTAACTACTGTACTGGAACAGGCAGATTAACCATATTACAGTCCAGTGAGAGCTGCCTCTTAATTTGTATAAAATAATTGATTTAGGTTGTATTATCGATAGGTAGATATAAAAAATACATTGATACCTAGGTTAGAATTTTAAGTAAATGTTCTGTTGAATTATAATTTAATTTCTTTAAATAATTATTAAGACAGGTCTTACAATTAAATCTTGTATAATTACTTATACTAAGGTGCCGATTGATTTTGTTATATAAGTATGGACCTAAAAACGCCGAGAAACTTTGGGCAAATTTCGTTTTACATATGGGTATACAAAATACCCTGTACTTATTTCTTGAGGAGCTTAAATCTAGTTTCGGCAGCTGGTGTTGCCTTAACGTTAGATGTTTTAGAAATAATTGTCGAACAGTTAGCACATTGGCCTCGTCGTACAATTTGACAGTAGGATGTAGGATGAAATTCTTAAAAAGAATTACTTTTAGAACAGCTCTTTGAGCTCTTTCAACCTTAATAAGGACGGTTTTGTTTGCACCACCCCAGGAAACTATACCGTAAGCAATCACAGATTGACAGAGTGCAAAATACGTCATCATAATAGTACGCAAATCATTGACATGCCTTAGTTTTTTGAAAATACACATTAATTTTCTAATTCTTTTACTGAGCATTTCAATGTGGTCTTTCCACCTGAGATTCCTATCAACAATAATGCCCAGATACCTTATTTTGTCAGTTGAGGATAAAGCGTAGCACTTACAATTAGTCAAATCAGCACAAGTATGAGCCTTGATATTAAGACTAGCTCGTGGCTGTGTATTATTTCTTAGGGAAAATGTAATATATTTCGTTTTAGAATAGTTTAAGGTAAGAAGATTTAAGTTAAGCCATTCTATAATCTCTCTGAAGCCTGTCTCTGCAACTTTTTTTACGTCATCCCAAGATACCCCATTAAAAACTATAACAGTGTCGTCTGCAAAAGTTATTATTTTAGCATTACATAATTGTTTGTTACAGAGCTCATTGATATAGACCAAGAAAAGGGTTGGACCCAAGACTGAGCCCTGTGGCACTCCAAAACAGACGTTACATTTATCACTAAGGACCTCATCAACTCTAACTACTTGGGATCTGTTACTTAAGTAATCTGTAAGAAGCGCGAGTGGCGTACCACGAACCCCAAGGCACTCAAGCTTCCGCAATAGTAGCTAGTAGAACTTTAATTTCTGTTATTAAGTTAGAACCTGATTTGAAAAGAATAAATCTGAAGTTCCTTTGTTAGCTTCTCCTCCACGTAATTTATTAATCCGCTACTTGACTCGTATCAAATTTGACGCGATAAATGAATATTTCCTGTAGTATTTAGCTTAAGAAACTGAAATATATTGACTTTGCTAAGTAAGTATGTAGGATGGCTGCAAAATTCGCAAATTAAAAAAATATTTACCGCTTTTAATTCGGAACGGTGAAAACGCTATCCGCCATGTTGAAAGCATCTTTCGGTTGTAAACAAACATCTGTCAGCCAGAACCAGTGGAGATTGATTATTATAGGACTTACATGTCCTTGAGTGATCTTCAAGTAACTACACCCGAGTTTCAGTCGATAAAGTATCGGAGTCTCTTTTGGCAAGTTTGAGTAAATTTTTTCGAGTGTTTATTTCACTAGGTACACGAATCCACAAATTCCCGGGGTTCTTTATTGACATGTTTTTGCATTCTCGAACAATGCCATAATGATAATTGCTATATTTTGCATGTAAATTCGATGAATTCATGGTTCACAAATCACTCACAGTTGTTGAATGTTAAACTTTGTTTACAATACTTCAGGTCTTCAAACCATAGACAAAAATGGCTGACCGTGTTTTTGGCTATTCTGCAAAGCAAAGTTTTAAATTATTTTTTTTTTGTTTGCTTTTAGGTCCTCAAAAAATAAACTAAAATATTTTTTGGTCTAATGGAAGAGGTATTTATCATTTAAGACTTACTTGCAAAGAGATTCAAATAGCGGATTGTGAACTAGAATCATATGATCGGATTGTGTGGCGATACCTACGACGAAGTTTGCCGGGACCGCTCTTATACTTTTTACAAGATTTAAATCCTTCATTGAAGTCTACACTGTTTTTTTATGTATAGGTAGATACAAAAATATTATTTTCTTAAAAAAATTGTAAATGCTTTTTAACTTATAATTACTGGCTGGAAAGAAAAGAGCAAAATATAAAGTTATTTTCGATATTAAGAAAAGTACTTATAAGAAAAATCTATATCGCTATGATTTATCTTTTAAAATTGCCTCTCTAATAAGATGAAAATATTTTTCGCAAGTTATTGCTGTCCGACCATCAACCCGAAATCCCGCTCACAAATCATCTTAAATCCTTCTATCTGAGAATGCTTTTTTCCCCAGAAGCGTAATATTTTGGAGTTAAAGTACGAGATCTGCTTTAACTACAATTTTAGGGTTCCGTGGCTATAGGGTCGTATGACCACGGCCCTGTAAGGGATTGTATATTTTTAACAGTTACCAGGAGCTAGTTGACATTTTCACAGAATTTTGTGGATAACACAATAAAACAGAAAAAGTGACAGAAATGAAAACTCCAGGGCAGCGGCCGACCGTGTTTACCCGAGTCTGGAGATAGCAAATTTCACTCAAAGGAAACATTACATTCTTTTAAAAAAGGTATTTTTTAAAGATACGCTGTATTTTATTTAATATTTATGTCACTCGTAAAGATCAAAATTCTGAGATATTTGAAAACCTATTTAGAGGCTACAAATCTGAGATATGACTACACAAGATCAATGAGATAAGATTACACAAGACTCTAGCGGATTACGTATGTGTTAGTAGGTAATTAACAATCGTAACACATACTCGTAAATAAATCTTTGAATTAGTTGAAAATTACGTTTAAAATAAGATTAGTTTAAATTACGAAAACTATTTAGATAAAAAATTGCAATTATCTTTACGTTAGATAAGGTGTGAGTAATAGAAAATGACGTCAAACTTAAACTCAAACTTAGATTAAAGTGACGTTGCTTTTGTACCACAGAAGATATAGAAAATAATCAAGATGTTTTTAAAAATAAAATGATAAAATATTATGTTTGAGCTTTCCGCTTACTCAAGTTTATTTTTATTTTTACAGTTAAATCAAGTTACTCTAATAATAAGAAAGTACATTGCATTTCGTTTTATAATTTGAGTTCTAATCGTTTTCAAAAAGGGTGTAGTGAGGCTGAATAAAAAGATTTCACGAGATAACTCGAATAGTCATAAATGCTGTATACATTATAAAGCGTTATGTTCAAGTTGTGACATGGTAGTTTGAGTCCGATTTATACGGCGCGTCTTTCTACCGCGTGACTAGAATAAGTTTTCTATAGAATTAATCGAAGAGAAAAGAAATACATTCATTCATTTTTTATTTTCTAGACTGCCCAACTTACGCGAATTATCTTTTGTTTTTTACGTTTGATTGTATTTTCAATTTATTTCAAAGTCAGCTGGAGCGTAGCTAACCGAAATAATGGCATGGAGAGAGATATCGGGACCAGCAAGTGACAACTCGATTTATTTTGAAGATATAACTCGATTTATTTTGAAGATTATATGTAGACAATTTAAAATTACTCGTATAGCCCGAATGAGCTAAGTTTGCACCTCACGTCGATTCCTATCTATAGGTACTTATTAGAAACTGAACAAGAACATTCCAAAAATATAAAAAAACAACAAGGAGGAGACGAAAACCCGTTGGACTCGATGTAAAAGATGCTAACAGTACCTACCGGGGCGCGACAGGACGATCATGGGAGGGCATTCCAGCGGTGCAAACTTAACTTGGTCGAAAAATAGTTATGGTTACAAGAGACGGCAATAACGCTCACAGCACAACTTTTTAGATTTTGATGTAAGTATATTTCACATAATTTGAGCAGTGACACTGCCGAAGGAATTGGTACATCTCGAGTGCTTAAAGTACCGAAAAATAATATTATCTTAACGGTCGGTTAGTTAAAAAATTGCATCCTGGTTGGAAATACTAGGTAACAAACGACTACAATTTTGTCAAAACATTTTTTTCATGTGATAGCCGAGGCAATTGCTAAATCCTTCAATTTGAAATACTATTTATCTATACTTCTAACAAGGAAAAATCAAAAGGCCCCCTGTAAATCACGTTCATAATTATATATAGATAGATCGTAATTTTTCCCAGCGCTCCCTTGCTTCGCAAGGCACGTTAAGCCGTTTTTTTCGGTTGTCATGTAATGGCAGTCGTTAAGCCATGTCAGAGGCCTTATGGGTGGCTTGATAACTTCTGACAGTAAGGCCCGCCACTGTCTTACAGTCGTTTTTTTTTTTTCACCCAGGAGAAACCCCAATTACGGGTACCACTGGCTCGGGGGAGCACAGTGGTTATGTCGGACTCCCCGCCCTGAAAAGGGCGGTATACCGACTAAAACTCCTGCGGGGTGTTCCTCCACACCGCAAAGGACGGGGCCACGGGGACGCTTGCGCACACTTCCGCGACCCCGTCTACGGGCGCCCTTTCGGGCACTCCTTCGGCAGCGCCCCCTGCCCCGTCGGTGCTCGACGACGGGGCTAGAAAGCGCCGCATCTCTTTGTTGGAGCGCATAGTGGCCAAGTGCGATAGAACTTGGCCACCACACGCCCCAACGCGCCGCCCCCTCCATCCCATCGTTACTTGGACCAATGGGATTAGAGGAGGGCGGCGCACCTCCTCGTTGGGGCGCATGGGGGCCAATGCACTGTTGGCCCCCGCACACCCCACACGCGAGGCTCGTCCCGTCACTCAACAGCGCTTCTCTGAAAGCAGAGAAGGCGGTGAGCGACCGCGCGAGCCCCCTCCGTGCCAGAAGGCACCCTCGGAACACGCAAGGGCGCCTTCCGGCCCGCCGTGATGGAGGCGGAGGGTCCCCCGACCCTCCGCGTCCCGGCGGCCACTCTGGTCCGACTGGTACGAGGCGCGCGCGCTTCCGCGCAGCGGCGCCCCCCCCCCCAGTCGGTCCTTCATTCGGTTGGTCGCCTGGGTCCCGCTCCACAGGGTGAAACAGGGCCCACGCGACCCCTCCCGCCAGATTTTTCGCCGCTGGCCAGCAAGATCCCATAAAGAGAAGTTACTGACTAGCGCCCAGGGTGCACCGGCCCTTGCCACTTACCCTTCCCACTGGTTCAAGATGAATCAGTAGGAACGGAAGCGGAAGGGCACACGGGGAGGTAATCTGGCATCGCACCCCCTGTCTTACAGTCCTACACCAACCCGGACTTGGCCCCGTGGTGGAGTAAGGCCTGACTTTCCTGCGATGCAGGAAGAGACTCGTGCCCAAGCAGTGGGGATATACAAGGGTTTATAACGATAGGGGGAACTATAATACTTTATCTGATGGAGAAAAAGTTTGTTAGATGACTTCTCCTTATTAAAATACTTACATTTGCAGATTTTAAAAGTGAATGTACTGACAACAAATAAAAATTACATTTTAATCTCATAGGGATCGTTAACGTTATCAACCCTTGTATGTCCCCACTGCTGGGGCACGGGTCTCTTCCTGCATCGCAGGAAGGTTAGGCCATACTCCACCACGGGGGCCAAGTCCGGGTAGGTGGAGGATTGGAAGACAGTGGCGGGCCTTAGTGTCAGAAGTTATCAAGCCGCCCATAAGGCATAATTGACCAAGGGATAATTGACCTTAAATATTTATGAACTAATAAACTTATCAGCACTTCACTCGACATAAATAGACTAAGGAAAAAATCTGAAACAGTTGAAAATATATGATTCTGAGATTGGTCTCATAATTTTACAAAAATAGTGTAGTGTGGCGACACAAAAATATTAAATATTGTGTTTTCTAAAGACATATTAGTTTAAATTTTGAATTTTTCATTTTTACTGACAAACATGATTTATTATTATTATTAATGATGTCCGAATATATTTTATTCTATATTAAATATACTTATTGATTTAATTGAAAAAATATCTAAAAAAAAACCAGCCAAGTGTAAGTTGGAAAATGTATTTCTGTTGTCGTTTTCACAACCAAGACTAATAACTGAATAAATTAATATTTAAGTAAGGCTCCCAATTAACTTTATTTTTTTGCCGGTTTTTGCTCAATTTTAATTACTTTGTCTGGTATTAATTATTTTGTGCAATATTTACATTAAAAAAATATATTAATCATACGAAATTTTTCGTGCGCAATTTTTTAATCTCACTTGGCCATTATTTCCACTGGTGAGGCTCGTGTTGCTGCAGGGAGCCCTTTAATAAAAATATCTAAGGTAGATAATGTGATTAATTTAATCAAGAAGATGTTAGTCATGACAGTTAAAACTAGCTACAAATGACATGTTTTATTTTCGGTAGTGAAAACCCAGACAAGCTTTATTTTAAAACAAGCCAAGAAAGTTGAGCTTTTACCGTGTGATAAGGAAGCCTCGTAAAACCTGGCATTCATTTTATCGCGTTTCTTTTTTGGTGGAGCCAGGGAACGTCTACAACGGCATCTTCCTTGTATCAAACCTGATCTCTATTCCATATTTATATTTTGGTAAATGGGAGAGGGGGTTGGGGCATTCTGTAACATTCGTTATAGCTCGCGTAATCGACATCCATCAATCTCTCCACCTGCATCGAGACAGATTTCGTCCTACTTTATCACTGGGAAAGAGAGTCTATTAGTACGCTAGCTGAAGGAGTGATTGATTACCGATTGCATAGGTAGTCAGTACAACTAAATTATTTTTTTATGTAGTCATTAATCGTTCCACTGCAGGGCATAGGCCTGTCAGAAAGAGAGTATGGACTTCATTACCACGCGTGCCCGCCGTGACAAAATATAATTTTATTAGTGAGGCCCTGTCAGAAAACCAGTGGTCTCGGGTTCATAACCCGTGACAATATGCTGAGACAGCGGCCTTTTTATAACCATAACACACATTGGCATCAACCTATGTAATATTATAATAGTTATAAACTGTTTGTGTCTGCATGTTAGTCTAGTATATTATTACAGTCTATGTTAGTTAAGTGAAGTTTTTTTTTTATTTATTTATTTATTACCATAACTTATCGCTATCATTACAGGAGATCCTATTGCGGTAGCTGAGTAATATAAATAATAGTTCGCAGACACATTGATTTCTAATAGAAAATTAAATTGAATCCTAATCAAATAAATTAAACATGCTAAGCAAAAATAAAAAAAAAAAAAATTGATAAAAATACATTGAATTCCAATGAATTTTAAATTAAATCATAATTAGTTAAATGTCAATAATAATTAAAATAGAATATTAGATACAAATAATAATAAAAACAATATAAAGGGATGTCAATAAAAACACTTGACAATGGGTAAAATGGATGGAATCACGTAAGATAACAAATTAATATAAATAATAGCTTGTAGCCACATTGATTTCCAATAGCAAATGAAATTAAATCAAATCAAATACATCAAACATGAGAAGCAAAAATTAAATATAGATAAAAATAAATTCAATTCCAATAAAATTTAAATTAAATCACAATGTCAAAAAAAATTGAGGTAAAACATTCGATACAATTGCTAATTAAAAACAATATAAATGTATGTCAATAAAAGCTTTAAAATGGATGGAATCACTCATAAAAATTTGATTTACGCAAATTCAAGTTATAGCATAAAATAAAAAGCGCATTTTTTGTGAATTCATTCAGAGAGCAACAAAACAGGTCAGTACTTTCTGAGACACAGTTCAAAGTGCGAATAGCTCGGGTGAGAGGCGCGTCCCGCAGCAGGTTAGTGCGCGCGCGCGGCACCGCCAGCAGATCGACGCGCCGTCTGCGCCACACATAGCGGTCAGGCACGGATAGGCTTACCATCTGCAGCACGCCTGGGTTGCACTGCACACCACGCAATAATTTAAGCACATAGGTAGCTAAGGCCAACTCCCTTCTCACTTCCAGCTGGTTATAACCCACCATGCCTAATAAGAACAAAGTAGGATACATTAAAGGATAAAAAGGATAAACTCCGTACAATTTTAAGTAAATAAACCTCACAAATTTGTTTTGGATACGTTCCAGCATGAGCCTATATTTTTTCTCATGTGGACTCCAGATGACTGAGTTACATTCGAGGTGACTTTTTACAATGGCTTCGTAAAGGGCGCGTATGGCGGATATGTTCGTAAACTCTCGCGACTGACGCATCACGAACCCTAGGTTCCTGAATGCCTTCTTACAAACGTTAACGATATGTTTACGAAACGTTAAATCTGCAGTAAGTCGAACACCTAGATCTCTTACTTCTTCCACGCGCTGTAAAGGAGTGCCGTCCACTTGGTACTGATGCAGAAGCGGCGAGCGTTTGCGGCTAAAAGAGATGATCTGACACTTAGTCACGTTGAAGAAAAGCCGGTTCTCATTGCTCCAGGCCACTACTCTGTCTATATCAGACTGCAATGCCTGACAATCCGACTCATCCTCAATCTCTCTCACTAACTTGAGATCATCCGCAAAAAGCAAGCAAGTAGAATGCGTCACCGCTTCAGGAAGATCGTTTACCATCAGGATAAACTCCAAAGGTCCCAAATTACTTCCTTGGCTAACGCCAGACCTGGTGTAATACGGTTCAGACCTATGTCCGGCGCAGTCAACATACTGTCGCCTGCCCCGTAAATAGTCCGAAAAGAAACCAAGCGTAGGGGGGGTGCAACCTGCGCGTGCCAACTTCGTAAGTAAGATGTCGTTGTCGACGGTATCAAAGGCCTTTTTAAAATCAAAATAGGCAACATCTACTTGTCCACCGGCGTCCACTGCTGGTATAACGCGAGTCATGAGGTGAAGCAAATTGCCTGTGGTGCTGCGTGCGGGTCGGAAGCCGTATTGCGCCTCAGACAAATGTGGACTCACTTGTAGATGTAAGGAGTGGTGTATAGCAGCTTCGAACACCTTGGCTGGGGTGGACAAAACTGCCACGGGCCTATAGTCGCTCGTCTCCGGACCCCCACGCCCCTTCGGCACAGGCACTACTCGAGTTAGTTTCCACCGCTCGGGAAAAGTTACCGCCTTGAGGCATATATTAAAAATATGTAATAACGGGTCCGCAAGTACCGTACGGCAATCTTTAAAAATAAATGGTGGAATTCCATCCGGCCCCGCTGATGTTTTTGCTCCCAGCCGCGCCAGCGCATAGCTGACTTCCGCCGACTCGAGGCTAGCGATATGGACGCGCGCTCCGGTCGCCCCGCCGCCGGCCGCACTCGCCGCCTCGGAATCTAACAGCGCGGGATCACGACTATACACGGAATGAAAATAAGTTGCGAATTCCATTGCACATTCCCGATCAGTCAATGTTCTTCCCTCCTTAATAAGCTTCTGCCTACAAGTATTCTGATTTTTAGATTTTATATACGACCAGAATGCTTTCGGGTCTTTCGCAAGATGATTTTGTACTCGATCGCGATACTCGTCATGCGCCAGGGCAGTCGCCGCTTTCACCCTAGCCCTACAACATCTGAACGCTTCATAATCAGTAGGCGATTTACTCGCCTTATACCGTACGTGGTGTCTGTATTTTAATTTGATGTCGCGAATAATATCTGCCGTGTACCACTCAGGGTAAGAGTACCGAGAGTTTACAGGCTTTCGCATTTTACTTGGAACACAGTCATCAATACATGAATTAATAGTTTCATAGAAAAAATTCAAAACCTCTTCAGGCTCCGTAATGGAATACATTTCACTCCAGTCTATATTTCCAATAGAATAGTACAGAGCATTGAGGTCGGCCTTTCTAAAATTCCATGCTTTATCGTACGTTAGTGGAACCTCATCCTCTGAGTGGCTACTTTTTCTACGGGCGTCGCGACTGGCGGCCGCAGCCACACTGACGGCTAGCGGCGGGTGGTATGCATCCACCGGCCGCAGTCCGTCGTCGGCCGCGCGCACGCCCACTGCGCCGCGCACTCCCGCGCCCACCAACACCAGATCAAGCTGACGGCCAGTACAGTTTTGTATGTCGTTTCTCTGAATGAATTCACAATAACACATAAAGTATTCAAAATAATTAGTTACATTGCTGTTACACGAATAAATATTAAAATCTCCTAACACTATACAGTTGCCCTTGTATTTGACACTAAATAATTCAATTAAATGAAACAAAATCATATAGCTACTTTCATTAGCATTAGGCGGAATATAAGCAACACAAGAAGCAAACAAAAACCTATTTTTTAAGTGAACAGTCGCCAAGATTAACTCGAACTCACAATTATCCAGTTTGACGTCACCGGGAATAGATATACGGCGTAATTCGAATCGCGGTGCGGCCACCAACAAGACTCCACCCTGTTTTCGACCATCTGTCCTGTCACATCGCAGGATATGAAAGCCCGATGGGACAATTTCGGCATTATGTATGGAATCGTTACAGCCTGATTCCGTAATGGCAATTAAATCCGCTTCTGACGATTCAACTAAACATAGAAACTGGGTTGTTTTTGTTCTTAGGCCTCGCACGTTTTGATAAAAAATATCTATATTGTTATAACAAGTTGATGTGTTGTGACTCTGAAGCATTAGGTCTTTGTGCACGAAAAGGTATCCAGGTTTTTAGCCTTGCGTTTTCAGGCCAGGCCTCAGCCACAAAACACCTGTCGAAGTGTGCCTCTGGAACTCCTATCTTATAAGACTTGTAGTCGCCTTTTGCCTTCAGCTCATCTACAACACATTCAGCTGTTGGGCACAGCCCTTTCAAATGATCTTTTATCTCCTCGAGACCAGACACCATATTCCACAGGTGTATGTACTTACGCCGTTCAACGGCTTTTAAAGAGGTGGTGGTAGGATTGCCTGTGCACCTTATAGAGACTGGTCGCTTATATTGGTTTTGGTACACTTTTGAGGTCTTATGGTCCTGCGGTGCTGTGATTTTCCTGGCTCCCTCGCTCACCAGATTCAAAGAAGGATCACCCGTTTCAACAGCATGACGCATAGGGGGCGGCGAGGCCACGACCGTGGCATAGCTTGCATTACCAGCTGGGCAGAAGGAGTTTGCCATGATGTCCACCTGCTGTGGCGGTGTCTGCAGCACAGCTAGTCTACTGTTGAGCAAGTCTAGCTTACGATCGTATTGTGCGAGAGCAGATGTCATGTTACCCAACATCACTTTTAAGCTTGCCATCTCATCTCGAACCTGCCTAATCTCCGACGTGACCTCTAAGAACTCCAGGCTCTGAAAATGTTGTACTTCTGAAGCGGAGGTCTCTTTGGAACTCTTGGGACTGATTTTTTTCCTTAGAGTGACATTTGCAGCTCTGATCTTCGAAGCACCTACTGGAGTATGAGAATAGTCGCCTCCCTTTCTCACTCCGCAGCGGCATTTAGGACAAACCCAATCACCCCTTTCTTCCTCCGCTAACTTTGCCGCACCAACACAAGCGGAATGGAAGCGATTTATACATCCAGTGACCTTACAAGACAGTGCCTCCTCCTCCTCATCGTCAAGCGGCGTGCTGCAGGCATAGCACAACGCAGCTGCAACAGCTGTCAGCGCAATAGGCGAAGCGGTTGGTTTAGTAGACATTGCGCCAAGCAAAGCAAGCAAGCCAGCCGATAATGCACAGCGGTGACTCACACAGATATTTGTAGATCGTCGAACGGACCGATGAGCCGATGATATCCGAGGTGACACGAAGCAAACACGATGCACAGCAGATACAAGCCGGTTATGACAAGGATGGGGCGATGTGCTCGGGTCGATGACCGACCTCGCAACCGCGTCTAGCCAACGTTGCCGGCCAGTGACTCCTTTGTTTATATTATGAACAAATAAACAATGTAACGGCTTGATGACAGTGATTCTCTTACACTTCGCGCACAGTAACCGAATAGATCGCTCAGGCGTACTATTAACTACACGGACGTATAAGTTTCACTCCAAAAAAGCTATTACAACTATTTTAAATTTAAATATTTCCGGAGCGGACACCGAAACGACGCTCACCAAATGTGTGCGGACGAACTCATTTAAATCTTCAGTTCTATGTTGCCATTCATATTGTATGGTCTATTTGGTGTTATGGTTTATGATATGAATAAACATTTCTTACTCTTACTCTTACTCTTAAATATCGTATAATTTTCAAAAAAAATATATTTCTATTTGTAGTAAAATTATAGATATTTCGCTTTTTAAATATTCTTGTAGGCCAAATTTCATAAGCCTAAAACCACTCGAAGTGTCTTATAGTTTTGGTAATATGAAAAAGTATGTGGGTACATGCTTCTCTATATAATTATACCGATTTTGTATTTCCTTTCTTTTAATGTTTTGGTTTCGGTGTCTTAGAAACATGAGCGTTTTACACCCTTCCATCATGGGTACTCATCCGTGGTGGTCTAAAATGTCTGATTCTATTACAAGTTACAACTTTTGACATTTAGATATAGAAACTGAGCTCCGAAACCCTAAAAACTAGCATAGCATACCATGTTCATGCCAGCCGTCCAACGAACAATTGAATTTGAGTGCGCGTATTGAAATAAGAAATTCCATTTTGTGATTTATTGGACGGATAAAACAAAACCACATTTTGATTCTATCTGCTGACACTCGATGGAATTTATGATAATCGGTATTAGGTATGGATTGGATTAACTTCTGCGACAATTATATGATGAAATTTTGACAGTTTTGATTTTGATTCCGCCTACTTTTTATCATTGGATAAAAAGTAGCCGAAACCGGAACATGCAACGACTAATGAACGTAAATAGCCGTCCCTGGTCTACCCTCTGGGACCCAAGCGTGAGTTTATGTTTGAAGTCTTAGCTGTATGGGCTTTGTGTTGTTAGGATACAAGGACAAAAAGTTTTATTTAAATAATAAAGATTATATTATTGAATCAACATTCGCCGACATTGTTTCCAGACGCCCTTACCTCACAGTTTTTTTTTCTCATATAAACTAATTTACCTACACTTCAATAGAATGATGTGTTTCATAATTTTAGTACTCAAGTAACTACTTATTTTTAATTAAGTATAACCAAAACAATTCATTACATTAGGCAGTAAGGTCAAATGCATTTTTATAGGTTAGGTAGCTTTGATATGCTTCGGCAATACCTGCGTCAGTTATGAATGGGTCGGTGAACCGTTTTTAACTATGGTTAATAAAGATTAACATGATAAATAATTTAAGACGTAGGTAAAACTTTATTACCTCTATATAATGAAAGACAGTGTTGTTAATTGTAGAAAAGATATCGCATTTGAACGTATTTTTTTAAATATTTAGTGATATAGCATTATAATAACGGAAATATTTCGGTAGGATAACAGGTCCTTTTAGAGAAAGGTCATTTGAGGAGTTTCAATATATTTAGGTGGTATATTATGTGTGATACGAAATGCTTAATTGATTGTTGTTCAATTTAATGCTAGGACGTTTTTTTGTTTGTTATGTCCTTGGAGTCTTTGCTTGCAACTTATGCGGTTTTTATTCATTTCTTCTTTAGTATTCAATATCTCGAGGTATTCGTGAATTCCTGAGTTTTTAATAAACCAGTGTTCACCTGGTATCGATATTTATACTATTTTTAATGCACTAACCCGTGCTAAGGACAATTTTAAAAACCTATTCAGAGGCTAAAAATTTCAAATGTCCGTAATAGTAAATATAAATATAGATAAACATAAAACATTTTATAAGCATGGTAAATCGATGAGTTAGCAATAAAGCAACTCCCCTTCTAAGTCCGCATATTTTAGCTACGGAACCCCACACTGCCCAATATTTTATTTTATTTTTTATTTTTTTGTAATAGCCAGACACGAACTTGGTGGGATATCCGTTTCATTTCCGACAGTAAACACTCGTTAAGAACCCACCAAGTTCGTGTGGTGCTATTACAAAAAAAAAATAAAAAAAAAAAAAAATATCGATACCAGGTGAACACTGGTTTATTAAAAACTCAGGAATTCACGAATACCTCGAGATATTGAATACTAAAGAAGAAATGAATAAAAACCGCATAAGTTGCAAGCAAAGACTCCAAGGACATAACAAACAAAAAAACGTCCTAGCATTAAATTGAACAACAATCAATTAAGCATTTCGTATCACACATAATATACCACCTAAATATATTGAAACTCCTCAAATGACCTTTCTCTAAAAGGACCTGTTATCCTACCGAAATATTTCCGTTATTATAATGCTATATCACTAAATATTTAAAAAAATACGTTCAAATGCGATATCTTTTCTACAATTAACAACACTGTCTTTCATTATATAGAGGTAATAAAGTTTTACCTACGTCTTAAATTATTTATCATGTTAATCTTTATTAACCATAGTTGAAAACGGTTCACCGACCCATTCATAACTGACGCAGGTATTGCCGAAGCATATCAAAGCTACCTAACCTATAAAAATGCATTTGACCTTACTGCCTAATGTAATGAATTGTTTTGGTTATACTTAATTAAAAATAAGTAGTTACTTGAGTACTAAAATTATGAAACACATCATTCTATTGAAGTGTAGGTAAATTAGTTTATATGAGAAAAAAAAAACTGTGAGGTAAGGGCGTCTGGAAACAATGTCGGCGAATGTTGATTCAATAATATAATCTTTATTATTTAAATAAAACTTTTTGTCCTTGTATCCTAACAACACAAAGCCCATACAGCTAAGACTTCAAACATAAACTCACGCTTGGGTCCCAGAGGGTAGACCAGGGACGGCTATTTACGTTTATTAGTCGTTGCATGTTTCGGTTTCGGCTACTTTTTATCCAATGATAAAAAGTAGGCGGAATCAAAATCAAAACTGTCAAAATTTCATCATATAATTACTCCACCACGGGGGCCAAATCCGGGTTGGTGGTGGATTAAGCGACTACGATTTAATCTGTCCTATTATTTTATTAATGCGTATTCAATAAATAAAACCGTTGGTGCCGGCTGTCATGTAATGTCAGTCGCTAAGCCATGTCAGAAGCCTTATGGGCTTGATAAATTCTGACAGTAAGGCCTGCCACTGTCTTACAATCCACCACCAACATGGACTTGGCCCCCGTGGTGGAGTATGGCCTAAACCTTTCTGCGATGCAGGAAGAGACCCGTGCCCCGGCAGTGGGGACATACAAGGGTTGATAACACACACACACCAATAAATAAATGCTTAGTCCGTCTCACTAACTGACACCTACTAAGAGAAAATTTGGAAAGTGCTTAATCGATATTTCATAATATTATATTTACTTCATATTCATGCTGGGTAATCTACGATAAGCCAGCTGCTATGCTATGCTAAATAACTTTGCTAAACCAACATGAAGATTTATGCCACACGTAAGTAACACCGGTGTACACTTCTAGAACCTAGACAGGATAATAAGATTCTTATCATTTTAAACCCTACAAATGAAAATACTACACAAAACATTAAGTTGCAGTTGCAATGTCGCCTAACAGATGCTACACTAAAATTAATATTCGTGCACTCCGTGCCGGAGATAGACTCCCGAAAGCACGCCACTTTTTTAACAAATCCAAAATTTGGTCTTGTGTTGCCCGAGGGCAAGATAACGTGGTAACAATTAATACAATTAATTGGGTTAGTGCAATAAAAAGAATATAATCATGTAGGTACAGCGATATCATTCCGATGTAAAACCTAACTGCAAAGTAGGTACTCGGGGCAAATTACTTCAGCCAAACGTCGCTGCCTGTAAGTAATACATAGAGTATTGTAAAGAGGTTCGAAGTTTCACTGATGCCGGTAGTCGCCCATTAGCTCAGTTGGGAGAGCGCTGGGACGGTTAGCCATAGGTCGCGGGTTCGAGTCCCGGCATGGATGGAATTTTTAGCCTCCAAATAGGTTTTTATAACAATTAATACTTTTAGATAATCTGCTCATACTGTTATGTATATCAGTAAACGCTTGTAAGCAAGCTTAAACTCAAATATTCATATAATGAATATTAATTTTATAACACACTGGCCTGCAAAACTAAGTAGGTAGGTATCACACTTTCAAAATTGAAATAACTTTCTAAATGCATACTTTCGAAATAAAAAGGACTCGAAAAAGAGTTAAATTTTGTGCATAAAGACTTCATAGTCGGTAACCTTCTTTATAGACATGGCTGAAAAAAAACTCGATTTTATTGGGTAGTTTAGAATAAAAAAATATTTAAACGTGTAGTACTTAGTTTTGCACGCCAGCAGGTCAGTGTATTATGACGTTTAGTATTATGACGTTATCACGAACTCAAAATATTCAAGTTACAGAAGAGTCTCAGAAGCAGGTCTCAGAAGCAGCAAAGTTCTTTTCCTGCGCCGCGTGGGAGTTAATCTGTCCGGGGATTTCAACGTTACACGAAATGTTTGCTGCTTGTTTCGCCAGGAACGTGCTTACCAGCATCAGCTGAAGTTTCCAGACAACAACGACACTGGCACAATATGTAACCTTAAATTGTTTAAAAACAAGTAAGCTTGTTATTGTACCTCTATCTGCAAAATTATTTAACCAAGCAACCGGTTTGTTCTAACTGTTGTTTAGTGACTGCCGAAAGCTTTGAAATTTGAACTTTATCAAAATTAAAAAGGATTTAATTAAGAAAACAAGTAAGTATTGCCGGTAAATAAGCAAATATTGGTTAACGGATAACTTTAAAGCATAGTCTAACTTCACTATATTTACACGACTGCGGCGAAGCCCAAAAGGAGGGTAATGTGTTTAGTTCGTATGTATGTATGTATGTATGTATGTATGTATGTATGTATGTATGTATGTATGTATGTATGTATGTATGTATGTATGTATGTATGTATGTATGTATGTATGTATGTATGTATGTATGTATGTATGTATGTATGTATGTATGTATGTATGTATGTATGTATGTATGTATGTATGTATGTATGTATGTATGTATGTATGTATGTATGTATGTATGTATGTATGTATGTATGTATGTATGTATGTATGTATGTATGTATGTATGTATGCATGCATACATTGGTCTACATGTAAACAAACCGCTTATAGAATCGGTACAAATACGGAAAGAAGTTATGCCTATAAAGTGGTTTGTTCCTTGTAGATCATTCATTTATATTTAAAAAATATACTTTTGTTGAACTACGCCTAACACATGCGAAGTATTTAAAACAGAATTTTGCGGATGTCGTAGGTTACATAAAATCAGCATTAATAGAGAACAAACGGAACAAAAATAACATTCACTTCTAAGTAATTAAAGTACTACCTTTAGCCACTAAATGGCGCTGCGATATATTTATTCTGGTACATGTATTTACATAATTTCAGCTTTGTTCTACATGTAAACAAACCGTTTATAGAAACGGTATAAGTGCTGCAAGAAATAATAGAAATAATGCCTATAAAGTGGTGTGTTCCTTCTAGATCATTCGTTTATCTCATTCATTTAGTAAATATCAACCTCATAGGGGGTTTTAATAATTGATTTCTTAGCTTTGATATTATTTTGTTACTGATACTTAGAACAAAACTAACTAAACAAAATATATAAAGTGTAGCATGTAACTCCTTTTCCCCTGTGTGATCAATTGATCATAGTCAGCGACAAGCTAAGTTCAAAGTTGAAACAAAAACAGATTAAAAAAAATTTAACGCTCTCACTGGTAACCGAAGACGGATCCTCCGTGACATCGTATCACAACACCCAATTTTAAGTGATTTCCGAGACCGAAAGCTGAGCCCCGGTAAGCGAGCACGAGAAACACTGCGCGAGTTTTGTTGAGGTACAGACTATTCATGTTCCCATGTAAAAGACCCAGTACCTGGCGAGGCCGAAGGCCGAGCTCTACGACGCAGGCACGAGGAACCCTGTCGTGGTGAGGCTGAAGGCCGAGTTCCAAAGAGGCAACGGCCGAAGGCCGTGATTATCGTTATTCCTACGCCCAAGCCTTATAGCCTTATAGCCTTAAGCCTCTAAGTAACTACGCAAGGCCAAAAGCCGAGCCTCATGATGCGGGTGCGTGGAACACTACCACAGCGAGGCCAAAGGCCGAGCTCCATTCAGATTGGTTTCGAAGGCCGAGACTATTCATTTCCCACGCAAAATACCCAACCTTTAAGTTGCTGTGACGAGGTTGAAAGCCGAGCTCCGTACAGGCCACGCAGGAAAGGCCGAGAGCCATAACTCGCGAAGCAGACACAGGGACCACTGGCACGGCGAGGCAGAAAGCCGTGCTTGGTTCCGACAGACTATTCACGTCCCCACGCACAAGTTCCAACTTTAAGTAACTAGCGAGGCCGAAGGCCAAGCCTCACGAAACGTGCACGAAGAAACCTGTCGCGCCTTCGTACAGGCCGCGGCCGAAGGCTCAGACCATTTACAAGTCATTATTCTAAGTAATTAGCGAGACCGAAAACTGGGCCCAGCAATGCAAGCACGAAGAATTCTACTCTGGAGATGCCGAAAGCTGAGCGCCGTTCAGGTCGAGGACATAATTTGAGGCTATTCCAGTCCCCACCTACAATCGTTAACATTATATAACTAGGTGCAGTGAAGCGTTTATAGGCTATATAAAAAAAGACAATTTATGAAATGAAATGAAACGAAACGAAACGAAACGAAACGAAACGAAACGAAACGATACGATACGATACGATACGAAACGAAACGAAACGAAACGAAACGAAACGAAACGAAACGAAACGAAACGAAACGAAACGAAACGAAACGAAACGAAACGAAACGAAACGAAACGAAACGAAACGAAACGAAACGAAACGAAACGAAACGAAACGAAACGAAACGAAACGAAACGAAACGAAACGAAACGAAACGAAACGAAACGAAACGAAACGAAACGAAACGAAACGAAACGAAACGAAACGAAACGAAACGAGACGAAACGAAACGAAACGAAATGAAATGACAATTTATGTAGGGATAATAAAGAAAAAAATCTGTCGTTTCCTTTTATCAGTCTCTTTGCGAATATTCTAGATCGTTTAACACCATTGGACCATATTGATTATACTACATAGCTAAAAAATATCGTACGACATAAATTTTGAATGCAGGCAGGTGGTACCTATGACTATATCAATAAAAACATTTATGATTTGCCGAGACATGTCCTTTGTCGAGCAAAAGAAAATAACGCAATAAACTAAAATTCATTTAGGAAAGAAAATAATATTACGATTTAAAGGATGTAAGCAGTACAGATGGACCTTTAAATTTTATCATTTTACTGAGTCACTAAAAGGGGAAAAATAAAAAAAATATTTAAAAAATAAAAGAACCCGACTGCAGTTATAGATCAACTGAAAGGGAAAAAACAAGATAATTTTATTTTGAAATGCTAACCTCGATTCAGAAGAGATCATGCTGCTTTACTTGAGGGACCAAATGATATAACTTTATAAACATTATTTGCTCAAACTGTTGCAGTTATAAATTTATATAAAATGTTGCAGTCGGGACCCATTACTGTTTGTTTAAAGTCCTCTAATGGGTTCCGACTTCATCATTGCAGTCATTTGTATCATCACTGCAACAACAACGAAAAATCTTAGTTGATTTTTAGAAACCTGCCAAATTGTCTATTGTTCAAAAAGTAGTAAGGTCCTTTGGCCTAAATTTCAACAAAACAGAAAGTTAAAGTAACATTCGGCAAGCTGCTCGGCGCAGGCCGATATATCGCTGACAGACGTATCCGCCGTTTTAAGTATCTTTCCGCTCGCTGACTGCCGAACGAATTGCCCCAGCCATAGCTCCAAGAAAATATCTTGGTAAAATATGCCGCCGCCAATAAAAATAAGGGGTTGAAAAGACTCACTGCATATTGACAAAGAGATAAAAATTATACTACCTAAGACTCCGGTTTGAAATGGTAGGGACAAGTAACGCCGCGATTACTTTTTATTACTGTTTATTTTAACCTTCTAGGCGTCAATGGCATAGAATACGTGTACACAGCTATATATCGGCCAGCAAAAAGGTCAAGTGAACCTAAGTTGGTTGTTCTATTCATTAATACAATTTTTTTTATTAAGATACCAAATTTGCACTTTGAAAACAAAAAAAATCACCTGTTTCATACATTTGTGGCGAACACAAATGTCAACAGGCGGACCAGCCGGCATGCGATCTGCCTTGCGGGAAATTTTCATTTATGGTTAAAAAGCACGATCACACGTTCCTCCATATACATTCATTAGAGTAGATTTACAAATTTAGCAAGGAGCTGACATTTTTTCGTGATTTCAGAATTGGTTTACAATAAAACATGCTTGTACAAACCTTTCTGCAATGCGCTAAATAATGCACTAGCATAACGAAGAGTCTTGTTCGTAATGCACTATCATTATTAGGCGCAGGCGGCATGGTCGCGCTACAGCAGCGCGATTATAGCAGATGCCTTTTTGTAATCTGCGGTTGCGTAAAGCGCATAGTGAGTAGGTACCTATTCGGCACCGTTGAAGGTTAATGTCAAACTCATGGCGCGCGTTGCAAATATTTTTCATCCCACCATCTCGGAAAGAGTATTTTTAATCTTCAATATCTGAGTGGAAAAGCCGTTTTTATTCTCTAGAGGATTAAGTAAATTGAATTTAGAACATCGTGTGCACTAACTTTGTGAATTAAAAAAATGTTACACTCAATTTAAATAACTGTAGCAACGTAACTTTAAAATTTTCTTAATTATACCTTAGTATTATTTTGTTATAATTTAAAGATTATTCTGTAATACTTACCTGTCATAATGTAGTAATTAATACCTAAACTGAAATAAAAGTGTACCTATCTTGTGATTGTAAACGTTTTTTTTTTTTGCATTTAGTCATTTCCTCGCTGAGGTGGAATGAAAAGTTACGTGTTGCACTCGAGTGCAAAGATTTTTCACCTCGTGCTCTTTTGATTCCCTCGCTAACGCTCAGGATTCTAATTTTGAATCACTCGCTGCGCTCGTCATTCAATTTTAGAATCCTTCACTTGCTCGGTCATCAAAATTTAACACGCGGTTAACAACTTTGCACTCTTGTATAACAAATAACTATTTTAATACAGTTGCTCAAAAAGTGGCGTATTGCAGGGACGTATAGCGCGCGGGATGTGGGCTATTACACACTCGTGCTTTTTTTTTACCTTTCCCGCACTAGTGCGTTCTCTTTCCCAACTGTCTAAATAATAGGAGCGTTTTCCACCCCGAAGGGTAGAAAACGTTTATTTCAGGTCTTGCCGAGGCTTGACCTTTCGGAGATTAACTACCATACCGAAAGAACGCGAGTTCCTTCTACCTACCTAGTCTGGTCTGCGAGTGACAGGCGCGCGGCGAGGGCAGCCCCGCCGCGCGGGAGGGTGTCGGCAGGGCGCGGGGGAGCGAGAGCCTGCCGCGCTGTTTCCTCAGTACCAGCTCCCCGAAGAGCCGGCAAGGCCTTACTCAGGTCAAGCCTCGGCAAGACCTCAAATAAACGTTTTCACCTTAGCAGCTCAAACATACTGGGTTTACTGCTTAATAAGAGTGAGGGAAACGCGTTTTCCCTGCGAGAGTGAGGGAAAGTGATTTGAATTTAGAATGCTGCGAATTATCATTATGTACGAAACACGTCATTCGAAGTTCGATTTATCAAATTTCAGAGTACCCAAACAATAAAACGTTCGGAAACTAATAAACCTTTAAAATGAAAATTATTTGGTAACGTTGTAATAAAATATCTAATTAAATAATAAAATATAATGAATACACTGAAATAAAGAAAAAAATAAAGAAAATGTTTTAGAAAAAATACGAAGTAGATATGCACAAATAATTTATAGTTTTAAAAATCTTTATTGGTACAACAGAATACTACGAGTGCAGTTTCAGAACGTAACTTTAAAAATAGCGGGAAACAAAAATCAATATTATTTCTTCTTCTTTTCTTTTTCGGTAGGTAACTACTTACAATTAGTGTTACATATCACAAATTCATAAAATATGAGTGAGTCTAGTGACGAAAACAGCAATTTAACACCTGAAGAATTAAAACAACAAGTGTTGAATGCTGAATTCAGTTTTCTTCCTCAGAAATCATGTGATAGATATCTGAAAACCTATGATGTTTTCAATAAATGGAGACTTGAGAAGGGTGCGAACACTTTCTCGGAGAATGTATTATTGTCGTACTTCATAGAATTATCACAAACGAAGCAATCACCTACAATGTGGAGTATTTATTCGATGTTGAAAGCTACAATAAAGACAAAACATAATGTTCATATTGAAAGTTATCCCAAACTTATTGCATTTTTGAAAAGAAAGTCAGTAGGACACAAATCTAAAAAGTCCAAAATTTTTTCAATCTCTAATATTGAAAAATTTCTTAATGAAGCTCCGGACTGCAATTTTCTCGCTGCAAAAGTAAGTTACTACCTATATGTCTATACGGTATAAGTTACTACCTATATGTCTATACTACGCTCCATAGGGGGATGGAAGGCGGCTTCATCACAAAAGGTATTGTATATCCTGCGATGGTCTTCAGGACGTAGCTTGGTGCACCCAACATCTGCCAACGTTCGTAGAACCCCTGTAATTGGCCGCCCCTGAACTTCTTGTCAATATCGGCGTTGCTGTTGACGTTGCTCGCCCTTGATAGGCTTCCTTTTAGCTGGACCACCACGTCGGGCTTGCTTTTGTGTGGAGGCTTGGAGTGGACGGGCACGCCATGTCTGATGCTTGCCTCTTGTCTCTGTCTGATGCTTTCCCCTTGTTTGGCCCTGTTTGGCGTCCCGAAACGTAGGTCTCTGGCTTTGCATCTCGGGCACTCTCCCGAAACAGGACGTAGCTTGGTGCACCCAACATCTGCCAACGTTCGTAGAACCCCTGTAATTGACCGCCACTGAACTTCTTGTCAATATCGGCGTTGCTGTTGACGTTGTTCGCCCTTGATAGGCTTCCTTTTAGCTGGACCACCACGTCGGGCTTGCTTTTGTGTGGAGGCTTGGTGTGGACGGGCACGCCATGTCTGATGCTTGCCTCTTGTCTCTGTCTGATGCTTCCCCCTTGTTTGGCCCTGTTTGGCGTCCCGAAACGTAGGTCTCTGGCTTTGCATCTCGGGCACTCTCCCGAAACAGGACGGGAAAATCCGCGAGATTCCACCATGATCCTTAATAAACTCATTGAGTTTTTGTTCCTCAAACAGGTGGCTCGGCGATGGTGGAATCTGCTGCAGTAATGACGAAAGGGCTTCGTCTTTGGGTTTGAAGGCTCTGCGTCGTAAGTCAATCGTCTCTGCTCGGTGCGCGCAAACGAATTGCAACAAGTCATCCGATGAGGCCTTAAAAGCTGAACCATCCGAAAGCAACTTTGTTGGAGCATTGTGGAATAGACCATTGTCGATCTAGGCGCCATCTATCAGCATCGCAATGAACCACCAATTTTATCACGGCATCGTCGACCAATAGATATCCGCATAAGTGACGTGATCTCGCGTGTGATTGGCTCCATTATGTTCCCAAACCCTCTCTCCTCGAATTTTGTGACACGTATTACAATCGCAATATTTTTCATCCCGCAAGTGGTCGTATTATTTTTAAAACCCAGAAAATTCAAAGTCTAGGTAGAAAAACTAAACCCCTAAGTCGCAAGGGCACACAAACCGCTCCATGTGGACCTCCGCACCCGGATTCTACAAAAAGTTCCCGCAATTCAGCGACCTTTGGATCACGGACCACGCTATCTGTCCGTACCTACCTACTTGGAGCTTCTGGAAACGCAATACCTTGGGATAATACGATACCTGGAGACCCGTGAAGAGGAAACTACGCTTTATCGTTGAGGACCAGGACTGGTGGAAGACGCGAAGTCGAGCATCTATTGACTTTCGGTAGGATCAACCATCCATTCCTTTCCCAACCCTCTCCTCTTCTCTTGTCTAATACCGAGCTTATGAACGTGGTTTCAGTAAATACGCGCAACTGGATTTCTGTGTAACCGGCCTACAAGTTGCATGGTGCCGTCGCTAGTACCTGCCACCCTCGTAGCCTGCTGCTTGCACGTGAGTACTCCACTTCTTACTTGCCACCAAAATGAGTACGGATACAATAGCCGTAGCTTCATACTCAAACCGCGATAAGTCGCCCGCTAGATATTCAGACGATGCAAGAGTAGAAAAGTTAATTCGTGATCTTATAAGAAAACGTGGCATTATAAAGGGCCGATTAATTAAATTTTCAACTCATTTACTGTCCTATAAGGGCGATTTAACTGCTCAAAATTGTATCGACATAAAGTTACGCACGCAAGGAATCGCAGATTTGTTCAAAGAATTTAACGAGATTCAATCTAGCATAGAAGAGAGTACCCGCGACTGTGATTTAGATGAACAAGCTACTTACCGAGAATCGTTTGAGGATGCTTATTACCAAGCTGTCACTAAATCCGAGTTCATGCTTGCTGGCACAGCTGAGGCCACTTCAGACTCTAACACACGCACTAAGTTACAGTCCGTCAAGTTGCTTACAATCTCCATGCCTTCCTTTGACGGGTCGTACGAGCACTGGGTGGAGTTTAGGGACACTTTTCTCTCACTTGTTCACAATTCCACGGAGATCAGCAATATAGAAAAGTTCCACTACCTAAAATCTTCACTAAGGGGTAGTGCCGAGTTAGTCATTGAGTCATTGGAATTTTCAGCCAATAATTACTCGATTGTATGGGAATTGTTGTTGAATCGTTATAACAATAGCCGCTTGTTAGTGCACAATCATGTTAGGGCGCTATTTAATCTCCCTCTTTTGGCTAAAGAGTCGCCTAGGTACGCAAATCTGTGATATCGAGATAAAATCGCGCTTTAATACCTACACTTCTTCCTTACGGTGTTTCGTATTGCCGCACATTACGTCACCGCTGCCAGCTGTTTGTGAATCACGCGCATTGTTCTGTATTCCAGACAACATTCAGCTGGCTGATCCGCATTTTCTCGAGTCAAAATATATCGACCTCTTGATAGGGGCCGATATGTTTTGGGATCTTCTCACTGAAGGTAAAATGAGGCTACCCAACGGGCCCTTTTTACAAAACACGAAATTGGGCTGGATGATTTCGGGTCCCATCAATTATAAAACGCGCAACGATGGGCCAATCCAGTGCAATTTCACACAATCATTAGATACGCAACTCAGATTGTTCTGGGAGCTTGAGGAGGATAAGGGCACGCGCACTGATGATGAGCTAGCTTGCGAAGACCATTTCGTTCGTACAACTATGCGCAATGACGACGGAAGGTTTGTAGTGAACATGCCTCTCAAGCAGTCACCCGACACCTTGGGCGAGACGTTCTCCCAAGCTGAACGTAGGTTCCTAGCGCTTGAAAAGCGCCTACAACGCTCACCGAGCTTTAAAAAATTATACGCAGACTTCATACACGAATATGAAGACTTAGGTCATATGTGTCGTGTCACCACCTACGAAAATCCCCACTATTTCATGCCGCACCACGGCGTATTCCGAGAGCACAGCACCACTACCAAGTTACGTGTAGTTTTCGACGCGAGTGCTGCATCTAGCTCAGGAAAGTCATTGAATGACTTACAGTCCGTCGGCGCACCTATGCCCCGATGCCGTGAGTCGCCCATTGGCTCAATTGGTAGAGATAGCCAGAGGTTGCGGGTTCGAATCCCGGCATGGGTGAAATTTTTAGCCTCTAAATAGGTTTTTAAATTTGTTCCTTAGCACGGGTTAGTGTATTAAAATAAAAATAGTATAATCATGTGGGTACAGTGATATCGTTCCGATGTTAAACCTAACTGCAAAGTAGGTAGTCGGGGCTGTAAGTAATGCAATTTGCTTAAGTCAGATCTCGCTGCCTGTACGTAACACAGAGAATAGTGTAAAGAGGTTCGAAATTTCACTGATGCCGTGAGTCGCCCATTGGCTCAATTGGTAGAGCGCTGGCACGGATAGCCAAAGGTTGCGGGTTCGAATCCCGGCATGGGTGAAATTTTTAGCCTCTAAATAGATTTTTAAATATTTTTTCTTTATAAAATTGTTTATTTTTTTCGCAATGTATTATAACTAGTCGTTCAGTACACGTGCAATCATTGCAACTTCTTCCGACTGTCAACCCTTGCCATCGGCTGCGCCTCGGCTCGGGTAGACATTTGTCGGAACTCTTTGCAATGACAGCTTTTCCGCACTTGTAATGAAGTATACTATTTCTGGATCTGGGAGTGCGTTAGACAGCTTATCATAAACCGAATGAAACTATATTGTTGAGAGTTTTTGTTTTCACCACTACAATTCGACTACGAATTTCTACGAATTCTACTACAATTAGCAACGACCATTTCACACGCGGCGATTTCTCGCAGGGGCGTAGTTCGCAATTCAAGTAGTCACTAGTCGAGCTCGACTAAGTCGCCTAACGTGAAAGCGCTGTTATTGATTTATGTTACCTATGAAATACTTCTTGTAAAAGAACTAAAGACTAAGAAAGCGTTGCTGTATAAAAAGATCCATACAAACGTAACAGTCCAAAGTTGGCAAACAAAGCTTCTGGGTCTTTGTCACAACATAAAGACGCAGACATAATGCAGCGATGACTGTACAAAAGCTCGGTTGACGAGGCGCGGAGATCTCATTATTATGTTAAGCATCTCTTCTCAATACATATTCAGCGGGGAGTACATTAGTGGGCGAGGCAGCCACTGACGGCGTCTGTACACGACCCATGTAGCTTGTTTACGTGAATTTGTAAACGGGTATTTAACAAATTTACGTCGCAACCGATACACAATTCAGATGCAAGCTCATTATCACGAACAATATTTAAAGCCCAATAAAATTAAGTAAACAAAATGGAATACAGCTTGAACGCTTAACATAATCAGAACATAAATTGGTTTTAAAATAAAGGCCTATTTGATCGGTGCACGTTCTGAAAACTTAAATTTGCATTATATAACTATATCGGAGTCGGCGGCTTAAGAGCTCTTCCTTAACTGCGCTGGCGTTTGATCGCGTTCTAATACTGATGGACGTCGAAGGTAAATCAAGTGGGTTTTTTCCCGGGCATTAATCCGGCTCGCAATTATCACGCTTCGCCGCCGCCCCCGAGGTAGATACAGCTATAATCATCATTACGTTCACGTCAGAGCATTTGTCATTGTTAGTTGGCGGTATTTGTATACGTGACTGCTTTATTGTTCGTATTCATTTAAGCTGATTTACGTTATGAAATACCCGCTATGCATGACTTAACGGGTTCTAATTATTTAAACAAGATTATTTTTCTTTCTTTATGTTCTACAACGTAAAGCGTTCTTTTTGTGTTGATTTTAAGGTTTTTCAAATGAACATCTGTTCTGTCCTATTTTCATCTTTCCTAAGCTATCCCATACTATCCTATCCAATCCGATCTGATGCTATCCTATCCTATCCTTTCATATCCTATACTGTCCCATCCTTTTTTCCCAGAAAGAACCCTACTATTACTGGTAGCACCGGCACGGAGGAGCGCGGTGGTTATGTCGGACTCCCCGCCCAGAAAAGGGCAGTATACCGACTAAAACTCCTGGGGCGTTCCTCCGCAGTCGCAAGGGGACGGGGCCACGGGAACGCTTGCGCACACTACCGCGACCCCGTCTGCGGGTCTTCCAGCACGGGACCTCTGTATAATCAACGGGTCCACCGACCCACCGCCCGAAGGCCCACGTTACGGCGGCAGACGGTTGGCATACGCCCGCCGTCTGTGGCCGGTTCTCCGACGGCGTAGAGGGAGCGAGTGGGCATCGTCCTATCGAGCCCTCTCCGCCGTCTCCTTATCTCCCATGACGGCCTCGCTAACGGCGAGGACCGCCGCCCAGGCCTCTTCGCTGTCGACCATCGCACTAACGATGGCCGGCAGCGAGAGGTCCGCCTCGATAGCCGCGGCCAATTCGGCACGCGGCTCCGCCCACGCGGCGGCGTGACAGGAGTGAGGTGTGAGGTGACACGGCGCGTGTGTGCTGCGCCGTGTCCTCCGTTGAGTCATCCTATCCTATCCTATGCTATTATATTCTATAATTATCTCTATCTATGACAACTTACAACCAGATGTAAACTTTGCCCTAAATATTCACCATTGTGCTAAGGAAAGTAATGAAACCTGCAAATGTCCAGTCATAGGTAAAGTATCTGAAACGAAATATCTGGGTGTTATAATAGACCAGCGTCTCTCCTGGCACTTACACATAGAACTGGTATCTGAGCGCCTGAAAAAGCTTATATGGATTTTCAAAACAATACGACATGTAGCACCTAATGACTTGCTCATAATCATTTATGTTGCACTAGCACAGTCGATTATAAGTTACTGTATTTCTATATGGGGAGGAGCCACAAAGACAAAATTTCTAGAAGTTGAAAGAGCCCAAAGACTCTTGCTTAAGGTTATGTTTTTCAAACCACGAAGATTTCCTACTAACCTATTATACACAACATACGAACTGTTAACTGTAAGGCAGATATATATTCTCAAAGCTACACTAAGACATCACAAACAGTTAGTATATGTGCCAAATATAATTGGAAACAAAAGGCGCAAGGACCATTTTCTCCGTATACCTTTTACTAGAACGGAGTTTGCTAGCCGGCAATATGCTAATTTATCTTGCTATTTGTATAAAAATATTAACAAAATTTTGGACATTTACCCAACTACTCGATTTGAATGTAAAAATATTATCACTTCGTGGATTAAGACACTAAACTATGAAGAAACTGAAGCTCTGCTGGTGGTAAAAAATAAATAACAATAGTAACTTAAACTATGTGATATACTTACATGACACTCAAATTTACACATGACGCATGTTAGAATACATACACATTGCACCACTCACCCTATTATCAGCGGCTGATCCCGAACCCAAGACTCCGGTCGCAGGGCTGGTTAGAGAACATGTACAGTACACACTTACACACACATACAGACATACACACACAATACACATACAATATAAACACACACACATTTAAAATCGTCTATTAATCTATTAGTAAATTTAGAATCGTAAAAAAAATTGTTTAAGTAAAAGATAATGTTGATAAATGTATTTTGTCATCCACTATTATTACAACACTATCCTAGTTGTGGAAGAGCGGTGTCTACTGCTACATGTCCTCAATGTATGTAGTTAAGAAGTAGTGGATAACGAAATAAAGAAATTTGAATTGAATTGAATAATCTTCACATGCAAAACTGACTATCATATTTGGTATTGTAGCTTTTCACGAGAGAGCCGGCTCAATAGAGGTACTTTTATAATTAAAAATTGTAATTCCACATGAAGCTGACACCAAAAAGGTATTAAATAATGCGGGGCCTCGGCTAATTACAGCATGAGTGCTTTCCCTACAGCTGTCTGAGTACGAACAAACACGCGTTAACGTATGTTACAGTTAATTAAGGAACACGATTATCATGCGCGGGGATAGGCGGCAGTTGCAAATATATCTACGTAGACATATGCCAGCACTACTGAAGTGTAGAATTTCACACACGTATCAACACTGAGTGCCGTAGCTCTCGCAGAATTTCTCGTAGGCACTCCCGTAGTAATGGCTACGCTACGTCATTCGTTGCGCTCATTCACTGTCACACGCGCTACGTAAGTCGTAGCACGCGTAGTTAGTACTATGTGGGCCATTATGAAACAGATGCGCAGCGAGAGCTAACACAGGCATAGTTCTCGTAAAGCACTATGCTTGTGTCGTCGTCAATGTCGTCGGCAATGCGCTTGGCGCCGTCGCGTCAACGTTAATTAGCCGTATCACTTGTAAACCATCACACGCGTAGCCAGTGCTACGCCGCAACGTATCGACAGTAGCAGGTGTAGACTACAAGAAACTCTTCTTACAAGAAAATGATATACGTAAGTTGAAAATACCTACTCTCACTACAATAACTGACTGTACTCTCCCCTTCACTGGCAACCGCAACGTTATCGAATCTTTGGGAATTAAGGTAACTAAATTTACCACACACAAATTTGTACCCATCAAGCAGCCCTAAAGTCAGCCTTACTGCAAGCACTATCTCTTACAGAGCCAGCGCTCTATCAGCCGTAGCCTTCGTAGACCACTACGCGAAGAGCCAACTGCTACGAATACAACTAACATTATGATATATCTACACAGGTGACGATTTTTTTATGTTGCCTACATACGTCCCACTACAGGGCACTGGCCCCTCAGCAAGAAAGTTGGACTTAATTATCACCGCTACCCACCGCGGATTGACAATATCGAGAGTTGAAGTGGTTGTACGCCTGAGACATTCAGGTTTTCTCAGACGTTTTCCCTCAGTTTGCAACTTTAACTTCAAAAATGTTTTTTCCAATGTTTTTTTAATAAGAATGATTGTACTCCTATTAGTAAGTATCTATTGATAGCTATAGTAACAATAAATAGGTATTAAACTTGAAAATTGGTGATTTTAGATTTTATTTTTCTTTTTTAGCTATATTTGCTATCTCCCCTTGCCATCTGTTTTATTGTTCAGAATCTTCCTTGGCTGGCTGGAAGGAATTTCTTTTGAAATAAGTCCGCCTTTGTACATAAACACTTACCTGATATGTAAGTTTTTTTCTTAATTTTTGTGCAATAAAGCGTAACAAACAAACCAACGAATTGTGATGGTGAGAAAATATTGAAACTTTAATGTCAAAGACAAAGGGACAAGTTAAACGTATGACGTCATTAAAACTTTGCCATCTGCGCTGCAGACGGACGGTTGGACGGGAGTAATGAAACAGTTTTTGCGATAATCAGCAGTTGTGTCAGATTTGAGCGCAAAAACGATGTTCAGTACGTGTCGCGTGCTGCGACAAGCAAGTCTAATTAATTTTCACGTCAGTTTAAAGTAGCGCTTGCTCTGTGGGATTTTTGTTTTCATAAGGCGTATTCAGGTCATTGATTTACGATGCGCATTTTAAGTTGTGTACTTTTTGCTTTTGTTAAATTTTAAATGCATCGATCCAAATAATTATTTTAGTCATAAACCGATTTTGCACTAATATTTTATAATGAAGAAAAGTAGGTACAAAATAAAACGTGTTCTAGTATTCATAGAAAATAATTATCTAATTGGGCCAGAAATGGTTTGTTCTTGCAAACGATCGCTCAGTATGTCCTGAGAGCGAATTCCACCTGCGAGTATAATATCGATCGTGCCGAGCTCGTAGGCAGACGCAGATAACAGTACGAATATTTTTTAGGAGTTTATATTGACAGCATGACCAAATCATAACGCATCGCGGAGCACGTTTAAAACGTAACAATAGGTTGTAGGTTTACGCAAGCTGGAATGCGTATTATGTGATATATAGCAATTGTTCCAGGCTAAGGTCGAGCTTAATAATACAGTACTTTTTAATTTGTCTCCCTCAATTGAACTAAAATTGGATAGACTATGACCAATGTAACACACCATCGCAATACGAGTGCAATTTTAGTTAGTTGTAAGTAGTTTTGTTCCAATAGTTCGATATGGAGCAGCTGGCAGAGGAGCAGTACTCAAAGTTACTTGTATATTCAAAGCCATCATAGAGTGGAGCAATCACAGACAATTTTATAGGGCTAACTAAATAATCAAACTTATAAAAGGATAATTATATTAAGTACTTATTATCATAACTAAGGTCGAAGACGTTGGTGAGCGGATCACAGACTTAAAGTGGAGATGGGCGGGACACTTGGCTAGAAGGGAAGACGGCCGGTGGACCAGGGCAGTATCGGAGTGGTGGCCAAGGGAGGGATGTTGGTAGGCAGACCACCGACACCATGGTCAGACGACATCGTGAGGGTTGCGGGCCAGAGATGGACCAGGTTAGCACAGGACCGTGAGGAATGGCGCAATAAAAAGGAGGCCTATGCCCAGCAGTGGGTTGTTGTGGGCTGATTATAGATAGATAGATATCATAACTACCACTGGGTATTTGTGATAAGTTAATAATTAATAATATCTTCTGGGACCTGTTCTATAGAACTACAATTCATGGTTTAGTCTTCAATTCAATTTAAATTAGGAATTCAGTTAACCCACTGACTTATATAACTAGATTCAGCTACGCAACGCAATTACTGTCATAATTAACTACGAAATGTAGTTTCATGTAACTCTGCCCTGTTGGTAGTTGGGCCTATATCATTGTTATTAAATAAGTAAAGTTTGTAAAAAATGTGACATATCGAAAGAAGAGTTCCGTTTAACACGTAACACGTTCATGACATAAAGCTAGAACCGCACTGAGCCTACGTACGTACGATCCATACGTGACGCCACGAGACATCTGGTCGCTTGAATTAATATGCCTAAAACTCACTATCTTGCACTAGGTAACGCTGCGTGGCGTCCAATTTGCCTTGCCAGCGTGTAAGGGTGGAGAGCATGTCGCTACGGTGTCCTAATAAAGTATGTTTATACATACAGAATACTAGTGCACCGTAAGAAGTGAACCTCTCATCATCTTATGTCAATTCGGATTACCTCGTTGTCGCGTCGCGTGCCTGGCGTCTCAGTGTGTTTCTACCTTCACGGTCGTTTTGATACCAAATCAATAACCAAGCAAAGAGATCACAAATATAAAAATGCATCGAAAATGCGACTTCCAGCGAAAATAAAACCTGGTTTGATTGTCAAGAATGTAATCAAAAGATTAACGAGGCAGTTTCTCAGTTACCTGGAAAGCCTGAGCACTCAAACCGCACTCCTGTCTATTATAACCACTATTTTACTTCAATAAGACCCCAACAATGTTGAATTGTGATACACAATGCGTAGGTGTTTTTAAAAAAAAGTTGAATTGAATTGTTGAAAATGAAATTTGAGTGGTTATTTAAAAAAAATCTGTACATTAACCTTTTAGGAACTGTACTCGTGGTGGGTGTACTGTATAGCTCTCGGGAGTAGCTTGTGCCACAAATGAGCCTTTGTTGTCCAGGTAAAAATAAATTGTTTGGCCATGGGCTAAGAACATCTGATGTTCCTGTTGAAAGCAATTATGTTTTTATATTTCGTCCTTTTGTATATCATAGCAATAAAGTTTACCATTTAAAATTAATTTATATTAATATACTTACCAACATTAGCTTATGGTTGAATTGAATCGTGAATTAACTTATTGACTAAGAAAAGTAAATGGAAATATTTTAGAACACGATGTTTTCGAAAATTATTGCTAACTGAAGGTTATTGTTACTTTATTGAGCACGATAATAGCCCCCGATTTCTGTAATACTACAGTGGGCCAAAGTGCATACAGAAAAAAACATTTGATAGCTGTTAGCAGTAGATTATCAGATTGTTAGTATACGAGAAACTGAGGGTAAGGTCATTATGGAACAAACTGGCGTACAAACTGGCTACCTGCATACCAAGACAAATAAAGCGAAATGTGCGAACCTGTGCGCAAACGGTTAAAGTTTTTAAACCCCAAACTGAAACCTTGACAAAACTAAATAATACACAGGGGGCCCGCCTTTGATCTTGAACAAAAGCCCACGGCTAACAGCCCTGCATCCCTGCGTCCTGTTGCCGGTCTGACCGCTCATCTATCTGTAGAATCAGGCTCGAATCTAGGAAGGAGGCGAGCCGGGGTGCTTTTCTAAGTGGGCGTTACATTCAGGTGTTTATGAAGAAATTTGATTTTCTAACGTGCCTCGGTCCTCAAGATAAAGTATATTATTTTATTCAAGTAACACAGGTGACGAAGTATTGATATTCCTATATAAAAACAATTTAATTTTGTAGATATTTATTATGAGAAGAGTTTTTGACTGCCTTGTTGGTCTAGTGGTTAAAAGGCTTGACTACCGAAACAGATGTCGTAGGGTTGATTCCTATAGGAGATCGTGCTGGTGTCAATCTGGGTGTATTTCCATGTTTATAATATCCTTGCCTCGTTACCGTAGTACAGGGTATCCTAGTTTGGGACCATGACAAGTGATTGTGTTGTGTGGAAGTTATAATTTGTTTTAATTGGTTAAATATAAAAAGTTTTCACTGTTGTTTAAGTAAAATATGGAATAAATTTACTGTAAAATTATTTTTTGTCAGTTTCCATGTTGCTGCCGGGCCCCGGAACTTTAGTTCGTCCCTACGCTCAGTTGTTTTGTGAGCTTATAGTTTTTTGGTTGGGTTGTGCGCCAGTAGTATGTTATTGTCTCGATTCGGAAAAATCGTAGATTCGGGTTTATGTAGATTTTCACTATTTCCACTTCATCATTATTACCTACTAGCTGGCGCCCGCGACCTCGTCTGCGCAGAATTAGTGCAGGACGCATTCATTACTAATGAAGAATTCTATCTCACAATTCCGATCTTTGTTTATCTGTTTCACGTAAATTCGTTCAGTTGTATCAAACATCAATTCATCAATTAGATTTTTATATATACATTATAAAAATATTATTTTACCAGATGGTTTGATTCTCTCTGGCGTACCTAACACAAATGTTATTGATTCGTTTAGATATCCCGAGGGTATGAATTGGGTATCTTGATACTACCCAACCAAGTGAAAGCTGATATCGAATATTTTTACTATGCACATGTTTCTAATTGAGAGCTTCGTTGGTAGACTAACAACGAATGCTTGTGGTTAACACGCTTCAATACCAACGGAACTCATGGGTTCGATTCCCGCTGTACTTTATTTGTTTAAAAGGCCTCAGTCTGGATGTATTGTGACATCCTTGGCTCGTTTTAATAGCACAGGGACATCCTAGCTTAGGCTCAGGAAAAGTGATTGTATTGTGTAGAACCAAAACAGTGTCTAAAGCTTCTATGAAAGCTTCCAGAGCAAAATTTCCGTTTTCCGTAAAAAAAAATCGAGATCGTTAGAACGGGGGGGGGGGGGGGTAGAATAACATGTAGGTACTTGTCATGGTGTGAAGTAGTTCAGTACGTGTAACACTGTTACAAATACGTGGTGCAACACACTGCTTTATATTCAGAAGCTGTCGCTGCGATTTCGCTTTGCTCGGGATCACAGGAAACGGCAATCGTTGTCTAGACAGTTGGTAAATTTATTTACAACAAAACTATTACACTTCGCTATGAAATATGAACGTAAAATTGAAATACTCATTAAGTTGTTAACTCATAGTAACCACAACTTACCCTTATAAAGTGATATCACAAACTGTTTGTGTAAGGGAAACGTAACAAAACAAATATTATGGCGATAAATCTGTTCCATAAACACGCAACAATAAATATTTTACCAGCAGGTGTAGATAGGGCGCGAAAACTATCTACTGTTATACCTTGGAGCTTGTGACTTGTGTATACCTTTAGCAGCACTACTTACAGTAAATAATAAGTTCTTAAGTCCCGGGTTGGAACGCCGGCTGGGGACAAAAAAAAACTAGGTCTTGGATGTTTACATGTTTGTGATTTCGCTGTTTCTGGTTCCCACGACACGTGGTATCCTAGTGTATTGTAAGAAGCAATGTATCTTCCTGTATGTAAATGTTATAGCTACGCCCTACTCTAACAAAAAATTGCGCTTTAAAGCTTAATATTTCGCAAAAGGATCGCTAAATCGAAAAAAATATGGTTTTACAACACTAATATTTTTAAATAACCAACCAATTCAACGGTACCCCACACTATGGCGTAGACGAGAAAAGATTGGTTTTGTCATATTCTATTCCATGTTTTTGTTTGCGTGATTAATATGTATGTGTTGTGTATTTATAAGTCGCGGACCGACAGGCAGACAGACAGACGGACAAACAGACTGACGGACATGGCGAAACTATAAGTGTTCCTTGTTGACTGCGGAGCCGTCAAAACAGTATATATTTATAGAATAAAATCGAGTAAACGTTCATGAGAGCGAATGCACACGCTGAGAATTTTTAAAATGAGAAAGCTTTGACAAAATTTCAAGTGACATCTCTGAAAATAGCTACAGCGCGACGTCTAAAAATTGCTTTTGTGTTTTCTAACATTTCTAGCGTAAATGTCAAAATGTAACCCGCGAGACTTGAGCATAAATGGGGCGTATAAGCTTGTTCAACATATGTGATATTGCGTGTCACATTTCATGCTCGCTTACCAGTCATGTGTTGGATCCGGCCGGTGGGAGGGTGCGGTGTGATACGAATACAGCTTCGATTATTCGTTCACTTTTACTATTTACATACCTATTTTGACTAGTACTACACGGTATTATTCGAATGAATCAAATATTTACTATTTTACAAAAGTCTTTTGCTTTTCTCCTAAGATCATGATTTTGTAGTTTCCGGAAGGCCTCACAAGATATAGTATAGTTCTTTAAAATAATAAAAAAATATTGCCTGTAACTGTTATTTTAATTTTTTTGATTAACACCGTTATGGCTAGCAATACTTCTGGATTAGTCCAGAAATATTAAGATATCCAGAAGGATAAACACCTGAACACAGATGAAACCTAGACCGTTTAAAATTTGTAACAGCGATGCCACATCAACGAAAAAGTTCTCAAATAAGTTATTGACAAATCAAATCAATTTATTTCAACGTAATGAATTTACTTATGTTTGCGGAATGTCAATGTAATATGTAAGCCGCTGCTTTCGGGCCGTATTGTAGTGGAAATAAAGGCAGAGGGAAAAAAATCCACTCTGAATATCTTTTCTCAAGTCATCTTAAAGCAAATATATCAGTTGCCACCTATACGTATACCTAATAAGATTTCATGATTGCCATTAATAACTTTAAATGCTAAAGCTCTAGGTAAATGTCTTACAAAAGTAGGGAAAACATAAGTGCTGAGGCGAGACACACGAACAGCACTCGTTCACGTATAACGCAGTTTTCAGCCATCATCAGTCTCAACCATTTTGGAGAGAGATAGACATAAAATTAAAGATTACGCTGACAAGTTTGTTAGGGTAATCTTTAATTTTGTTCATACCGCTGGCATTGAAAATAATTCGAAAACACCAATTTATTCAAGATTCGAAAAAATCGAATATAGTAGAACAGGCGGAACTTCGAAGTCCAAGCGCTAGACACGACATGTCCGGATTTTCGTGTCAGCTTCCGCTCGTTGGCCCGGGGCGGGACAATTGGCCGACGTCGGCCAGCGCCCGCGTTGCTGTTCCGGCCTAATGGCCGCCTCATAACAGGAGCCGTTGAGTTATTGATGATAAGAGCTCCGCGTTAGACAAAGCGCGTTATGTTTAGTTAGAGTTATGGGGAGGGGTTTAACCTGGGAACAGATTGACTAGGCCCGAAGGTTGCTTATAGAAATTGTCGGAGAAAAATTTAACAGCATCGACATACTGTTTTCGATACATGTGTAGGTAAAGTTCTATTTTGTAAGGTAAACCGTAAATGTTACTGGCTTTACTCAGTTCGTGGGTCATTCAAAATTAGGTTTCATCTGCAAATTCGTTTACATGGAATTTTTAAACGTACCAAAGCACCTAATTACAATATTTTTATCAAGTTACACTTTTAGGAGCCACGTCCAACATACTGACACGACTTTTGCTTGTAAATTAGCGGCCTTATTTATGAAAACAAAATTTCTTAAAATACTCGCACGTTCACTAAAATAGTCTGTGGTGGACACTTAACGAGGAAAAGACGTAACAAAAGATTGAATAAAACGCCTCTAGGAATGCTTTAGATCTGGCCGTAAAAGACATTTGTCCAAAAGGCCTCACACAATGAGATTCCGTGTTTGTGATATCCTTGCCGGTTTACCGTCCGCAATGCACAGGGTAGGTATCCTGTATCCTAGTTTGGGACTAGAACAAGTGATTATGTTTTGTGTGTGTGATCGTTTAGGACAACCATTCAATTCACTTGGCCAAGCCCAGCTACTTGTAGGGTACCTTAGCATGCATCTACACCTTAACGTAACTCTAATACGCAGAAATCTAAGGTTAAAATTTATATTAATAAATTAACTTGCTGACTCGGCTAACTGGTTTTGCCGTGTATTACTTAGCCTACTACCTATTCTCAGACATACCAAATATAAACCTATTTAGAGGCTAAAAATTCCACCCATGCCGGGATTTCAACCCGCGACCTCTGGCTATCCGTGCCAGCGCTTTTTCCAACTAAGCTAATCGGTGGCGACATGGGTGGAATTTTTAGCGTCTAAATAGGTTTTTTAAAATTGTCCTTAGCACGGGTTAGTGCATTAAAAATATATACCAAATATACATAAAAAATAAACTAATTAAGTTTTCTTAAGATTGAGAGTGGACATACGATGCAGAGATGCGTACTTTACTAAATTATTCCAACGGGGTCGTATGTTTAGCAACGGACATGGATATCTAGGCAACCTACGAGGAACATTCAATAAGAGCCGCTCGAGAAGCGCGTTTTACTCTTGTGCAATAATGTAAGGTTCAAAACTCTTAACTCAGTGAATGTATTTTAAAGTAAGGTAATCAAGCAGTAGGTACCTATATAAACTGCAGTCTTATATTTTATAAAAAATCCTTTTCACTAAAACACTCTTATGACGCTGTTAAAGCCGGCTTAAGCAAGATTTCCTCTTATCTAACTGGCTTCAACATCATCTTAAGAGTGTTTTAGTGGAATCGACTTTTTATAGATGTATACAAGACTGTTGGCCTTCCCGCGCGGCGAAGTAGCAGTCTCTTTTGGACACGCTCGATTCTGTTGATGTGCACAGCATGGAACAGAGTCCAAACTGGCCTCCATCCCGGGTAGTACGATGGTACGAGCCATGCGTTTTGTGGCGCTAAAATGTCAGGATTTGACAACTAATGTACTTGAAAGCTTCCGTGACTCGCAAGGCACGTAAAGCCGTTGGTTCTGGCTGTCATGTAATGGCAGACGTTAAGCCATGTCAGAGGGCTTATAAGCGGTTTGATAACTTCTGAATGTAAGGCCCGTCTGTCTTACAATTCTCCACTAACCCGTACTTGGCCCCCGTGGTGGAATATGGCCGAACCCGCCTACGATGCAGGAAGAGCCCCGTGCCTCAGCAATGGCGACATACAAGGGTTGATATCGAATTTGAAAGTCGCGACTTTTAACATTCAAAACGAGCGACTAGTGTCGTCGTGCTACCCAAGCAGTATTACAGTTTTCTTCGGTCCGGGCAGCTGTAAAATTGTATCACAGTATTGGTGTTTTTAAACTGTTTAGAACACCTCAAAACAGACCCGAGTGAAACTAATCCTATAATTATAGCTACTCTGCTCTGTTGGCATTTCATTTTTGCCTTTTTGTTGGAAAGTTCGTCTCTTTATTGGAAACTTTAACTCCAAAACTTTTGCAATAAAACTAGCAATCACTTTAAAATTCAGCTTTAACATGTTACTTACCTTAGGTACCCACAGACGAAACTATGGGCCATACTGTTCCACCACACTTTGTCATGAAAAAGTTTTCTCATTTAAGAAATCCACTTTAAAATTCTTTTGTGTGCAACTTTTCAAACGTTGAGTTCGGCCTTGAGCGGTGTCAAACTAACAATCAAGTTTCGTATCGTCTATTCCTGTGCCATTTGCACTATGAACTTTTGCAATATGTCGGTTTATCCGGGCCGAAGACGCTACAGATGTCGCCTGCAACACCCGGCAAAGTATCTTACTAGTACCTTCCACAGAACTCGAGGCACAAAACATTTGTACATCTATGCTACATATTTTCTCTTTTATACGAGCCTGTTTATTATTAATAGGTAGCTAACTTGCTCCGAAATCGAATACTTATTCTAAAATTGTAATTTGTTTAATTTAAACAGAGAACAGGAACGGCACTCCGACCAAAACCGTTCGACCAAAAAGTTTGTGGCGAGCACATGTCAACTCTGCGCGCGCACTACAAACTCCAACATTCCTACATCGCGCAATCAAAGTGTTTCAATGACATACCATAAATACAATGTCCATCTAACAATAGTTGGACCGGCCGTCCCCAGGCATACGATCTGCCTGGCGGGAAATTTCCCTTTATAGTGGAAGAGCACGATCACCCGCTCTTCCCTATAGTGGTGACCCCTGACAGAACATTGTCAACCTTCCTTCGCTTTCGCAGCACCCCACATACATCAGTCTCAAAGCAAGGCCAGCAATCTTCCTTCTCACTTCATCAGTTCCACTACAGTCAACGCACCGACTACTGGGACTGATGGTGATCTTCCTCCAACCCCTCGGCACGGCAGCCACACAGCAACAGCACACGTACACGTTGCCAGTGGTACAGCAGCCTTCACTGGTTCCTACCACATGCGCGGGCTCCATGGTACTGTCGCCGGTGAAGTGACTGTTAGACGCCGAACACCCTCAACCGCTAGTCGACTCACTGACTCAGCGTCACCTGGTACTTGCAGGCTTAGAGCACAGACTTCGATTCCTATCAGACCTAGCTATGCGTAGCTACGGTCTTGAAGGGGAGTGATGTGGCGAGCCCATGTCAACTCTGCGCGCACACTACAAACTCCAACATTCCTACATCGCGCAATCAAAGTGTTTCAATGACATACCATAAATACAATGTCCATCTAACAATAGTTGGACCGGCCGTCCCCAGGCATACGATCTGCCTGGTGGGAAATTTCCCCTTGTAGTGCAAGAGCACGATCACCCGCTCTTCCCTATAAGTTAATGAGTTCGGGAGAGAAACTAAATATTTCGTTTCTCTCTATAACTTTGATTTTGTAATTTACCAATGTTACATCTTTTAAAACCGCGCCTGTCTGAGGTCTTCATAGTATCTAAATACTTATCTTGAAATTCAATAAATCACAATACCTAAGCTTTCTGCTATTGCTAGGAAAGGGAAACGTATATTCATTAGACGTTTTTAAGGGGATATTCTAATCCAGATCTAGAAACAGATAGCCATTTTTGAAAAAAAAAATGAGTCAAGAAACACTTTTACTTAAAATGACTTTATTATGGAACAACTAAATACTCATATCGAAACAAAAACAATAGTTCGAGCGCATGTTGATCGGCGCCGAATATTTTTTAATGTTATGTTACTTCAATAGTATTTTGTATTTGGATTCACAGTTTTAATATGAAGTTCCTAAATCACAAATGGTTACTAATGTGCTAAACGCTGTGGAGTTTTACCGCACGATGCCACTAAATAAGTGAGCTAAGCAATTGAATTCACCTCACGTGCTAGACGTCATAAGTGTATTAGTTAGATACGCATGAACGCATGATTATTATTGCATAGGCGGTGGCAGCTAGCGGCCGGCCAGGCCGCGGCGCGGCTACTTGAATTGAATGTGTTACGTGCTCCCCGCGCTCCTGACAACGCCCGCGTGGCTTATTTCATAATGCGGCCCCTGAGCTATCCCTAAGGGCCTCGTATTTGATTTTGAATGAAAATCCTGTTTCAGTTTCACAGCTTGTGAATAATAAATCTGAACACTCAAATCATAGTCTTCAACCGGTACGTCCTCCCAGTTATGACCTACGTAGCCGACACGTGGACACTGACAGTACCTAAGTCTAGTCCTGCGATGCAAAGTTGCAAAGCTTGCTATGTAATGCTTGAAGATCTTTGATGGATTAATATTGAGAGAATTCAGCAAAAAACAACGATTATTGGCATCCCTAAGTCGTCTGGATAGATTTTAACTCTATTGATAAGAATCGTTACGTTTTGACGTTTTGTTTATGTGTGAGTAGACACCTGTGGTTGACCCCGAGATAGACTAGTGAATCAAGAAACAGAGATAATAAAAAAAGATATTTACACAAATTAGCCTGTTTCAACAAGTATAGTAAGTAATATAAGTAATAAGTTACAACACTTATCGCCTAGCAGTTCTACCGAAGATATGGCCAGCCCACTGTCAGGTCAACTTGCAAATTTTTACAGGCCTTATAACTCAATGATGCCAATGTTATTGACTTATAAAGCCTATGAAGTGGAAACCACGGGCTGGCCAACGCAGCACAGGACGCCCACCAGTTCACTGAACCGATGATCTGAGGCGTTACTGGCTACGACTGGACGAGGATGGCCGAGGACAGAAAGAAGTAGTTTGCCTTGAGCCAGGCCTATACCCAGCAGTGGATGAGCTCGGGCTCATTGATTTATTGCCTCAAATCAAAAGCAGCTGCTTTATCGTAGTGAAAAATAAAGTCTTCAACACGAGAAGAATACCAGAAGTGTTTTACAATTAGTTTTTCAGTTACAATGATTTAAAATTTTTATAAAATTAAACTTCAATTGAAGTGAATGTGTGAATGAATCTATTATTGATGATCAAGCCGAATTTGCCCAATCAAGTTGTTGTAGTTTGCGTATTTCAAATAGTTAGCCAGTCACAGATAGAGTCAGGAACAAGATTCGTCTGAGTAACTTAACTCCGACTCGAAATTCTGAAACTCCAGCCGGTTAACGTAGAACTTCAACTGTCTGCGCAGTTCACATAGTAGCAAACAATAAAAAAACTTGTTAAAAATGCATCAGACATAAAGCCACCGACGCCGAGTTCATATCGTGTTTCAACTGCTTTATTATTCAACACAGCCTAAAACTCCTGTTGGGTTGTGACAGAGAGTTTAGTGAAAACGTATTTATATTGGCATCTGTATAATGGGTGACTACTTAGTGAACCTTTCAGGAATAATGAAAGTTATATCCTCATCGAGTTTACTTAGCGGCTCGAAGTATCCAGCCTTTCTAACAATACCTACGTGTCGCTTAGCCGACCTTGCTCATATAGCCTTTAGTTTATTTTATCGAAGGCTATTAAAAACTCAGGCAAGCTCTTTTCAAGCAATTGTACGCTCGAGTTGCACCCGGCTGTAACAACATTCAAATAAGCTCGAAGGTGTTGGGATATTTTCTCTATTCACATGTGCACCAAAGTATGCGAGGGATCAATAGTTAGGACTATGTTTATGTTTAAATGTATCGTGAGTTTATTTTCCTGAATTTCGGAAAAGGAAAAACTGCTCTCCAAGTAAATTTAAGAAAGAGATTGATAGATAGAGAACAGTTTACTATACAAGCACATAAATAATTACTAGTGAAATAGTTAAATTTACACAGTTAATTAACATCACATTGTATCCTATATATCCCGTAGACAATCAAGCAGTGGAGTATCCGACCTATACGACAATGCATTTTAAAATGAAGCCAGACTAAACTTCAGATAGCGTACGGTAAACTAAAATCCGACACGGACACTTCGGCGTGTCACGTGACCTTTTCAGGATATTTTAATTACCATTAGATGAGTGGGTGAACGCTCCGAGACAGACGCAGTGAGAACCGGGATCGGTACATTCCGCCCCGATGCGAACCTTCTTTAGGCCTATATTTGAATGTACTTTAAAACAGAGGTTTGCAACCTCAAATTACGATCTTTAAAATGAAAGGTTTAGTCATAACATAAATTAACCTCACGCTTGTATCCCAGAAGGGTAGGCCTCTGCCTTCCCTTCTACCAGGGTCTCTACCAGGGACTGCCACTTGCCACGATCCTGACAGATCACCTTCGCTTCATTAACGTTCATGCATGCACGCCATTTCCGGGTACTTTTTCCCCTTTTCTAATGCATCCCCTATTTTGTCGACGTATGTCCGCCTGGGACGTCCCTGACACTCACATTCGCAATATATATTTGTTTCGTCAATCTTTCTTCCTTCATACTCTCCAAATGTCCAAACCAACGCAACATAACATAACAAGCTGTAGGTGAAAACCTGTAAATGGCTCACTAATTAGTTTATAAGTTTCATATATTGTTTATCAGCTGTTGGTTTCCCATAGATAAGAAATAAATAAACAAACAAACAAACAAACAAACAAACAAACAAACAAACAAACAAACAAACAAATAAATAAATAAATAAATAAATAAATAAATAAATAAATAAATAAATAAATAAATAAATAAATAAATAAATAAATAAATAAATAAATAAATAAATAAATAAATAAATAAATAAATAAATAAATAAATAAATAAATAAATAAATAAATAAATAAATAAATAAATAAATAAATAAATAAATAAATAAATAAATAAATAAATAAATAAATAAATAAATAAATAAATAAATAAATAAATAAATAAATAAATAAATAAACGAATAAATAAATAAATAAATAAATAAATAAATAAATAAATAAATAAATAAATAAATAAATAAATAAATAAATAAATAAATAAATAAATAAATAAATAAATAAATAAATAAATAAATAAATAAATAAATAAATAAATAAATAAATAAATAAATAAATAAATAAATAAATAAATAAATAAATAAATAAATAAATAAATAAATAAATAAATAAATAAATAAATAAATAAATAAATAAATAAATAAATAAATAAATAAATAAATAAATAAATAAATAAATAAATAAATAAATAAATAAATAAATAAATAAATAAATAAATAAATAAATAAATAAATAAATAAATAAATAAATAAATAAATAAATAAATAAATAAATAAATAAATAAATAAATAAATAAATAAATAAATAAATAAATAAATAAATAAATAAATAAATAAATAAATAAATAAATAAATAAATAAATAAATAAATAAATAAATAAATAAATAAATAAATAAATAAATAAATAAATAAATAAATAAATAAATAAATAAATAAATAAATAAATAAATAAATAAATAAATAAATAAATAAATAAATAAATAAATAAATAAATAAATAAATAAATAAATAAATAAATAAATAAATAAATAAATAAATAAATAAATAAATAAATAAATAAATAAATAAATAAATAAATAAATAAATAAATAAATAAATAAATAAATAAATAAATAAATAAATAAATAAATAAATAAATAAATAAATAAATAAATAAATAAATAAATAAATAAATAAATAAATAAATAAATAAATAAATAAATAAATAAATAAATAAATAAATAAATAAATAAATAAATAAATAAATAAATAAATAAATAAATAAATAAATAAATAAATAAATAAATAAACATTTAGTCAAGGTTTAGTCAATATGTATTATAAGTATTAAATTCTTTATTACATGAAAATTTGGACATAGGTGCAACTGTATAACTCTAGGTAGTTGTACAGTTATTAATTACACTAAAGACAAACACAGGTGGCTTGAAAGCCGCGGTCATGTAACTAGTAATTGAAGAATCCATCTATATATTTAGCCTTTGTTCGCAGTAGATCTCTTAAATATAGACGCAAAATAGAAAAAAAAACTGTTGAGAAATCCTGCTTCGAGTTTAGAAATTTTGTTTCGCAATATTCGCGAACGATTAGTACCGCCCCTACATAATTTTATCAGAACTCAGAACAATGACGCGCGCCGCTATGTGGAGTACTAACGGTCCTCATATACCTATTCTAATTATAGGAGAGAAATTCTTGGAAAGTGCTTTTAAAAAAAAGAACAAACTAGCGTATTCTTTAGATATGGTTCTCAAATTACCTAACATTCATCGTACCTATAGGTTAACAAGCCATCTTTAGAATTGGCACTCGCAATTTTAGAGTTTCTTTAAATCATGGAAGCGCTCGTGGCCTAGGCGAACCGAGTGATAGTTAAGCAACAACAGGCGCGGTCACGTGACTTTTCACCGCTAGTGGCATTTTTCCGGCTAAGCCGCTGGTGCCGGCTGTCGTGCAATGGCAGTCGTTAAGCCATGTCAGAGGCCTTATGGGCGGCTTGATAACTTCTGACAGTAAGGCCTGTCACTGTCTTACAATCCTCCACCAACCCGGACTTGGCCCCCGTGGTGGAGTATGGCCTAACCTTCGGAAAAGACCCGTGCCCCAGCAGTGGGGACATACAATGGTTGATAACGATGGTTGTAATTCCGTTTTTCTTGTTGCGCAATAAACTGTTCTTTCTCTATCTATTTATCGATAGATATTTGTCATCCTATAACTTTGAAATGGATATTAGGGTACCGCAGGCCACAGGAAACGCCACATCGATAGAATTAATTCTCTTATTTAAACTTACAAAGCTCGATTATACGTTGAAACTTTGTTTTGTAGTCGACATCACAAGCAAGTAGCACTATTTTCATGGTGATTTCCAGTTCGATTTGTAAAGACACTTTAAATGGGTACCCTTGAAGACCTATTTCAAGAAGAAATGCTTATGTGGGATGTGGTTGAACACCACCGTAAGTGAAGTCGACCCCAGGTCGACCGTTACTTGTAGTCCTTAAAGTAATCGATTAATGTGTATGTGATTAATGATAATGGAAAAGTTGACGTGCTGTCGACTGTACATACCTACCTAGAAAGTATACCTACTTTTACGATTTGTGTCGCGGCAATGAATCTTAAACATGGCATCTAATAGTTTTCTAAACTAAAAACTGGCCAAGTGCAAGTCGGACTAGCGAACTGAGGGTTCGGTACATATTATTTGTATTAATAACCAAAAATTTAATATTATTTCGTTCAATCACGTTTATTATTTGTTTCAATACTATAAAAAATGCACTATAACGACATTAAGTTTCAAACTTGTACTTATTACCGTTTTTACTCCTAAAAACACTTTTCAGGCGTGAATTTCTCCTTAATTTTAATATTATTGTTTTTTTTATTATTTGTTGAGCAAACCGCCATAATGTCGTAGAGTCTGTAGATAGATAAACCAAATACTTTTATGAAAATCCTATAACCTTTATAGGTCAAACGAAAAGAGCGACAAACAAACGTCGTAGGCGTATCACGTCGTGTCGTCGTAGTTGTTCCGTTAGGCATCCGTTCCGTTCGAGTACCCTAAAAACCTGTCTGCCACGCGTTCTCAAAGAGCGAATTTGTCAGTTGGATCGCAGACTGATTTTGAAATCAGCTGTAGGAGCAGTGCTGCCACCCTTTGATTTAAATGTCTCCGGACTCTCCATGAAATTCCCCTAAATCGGACACTCTTAAAAAAAATTGTCCTACACATTTATTTTAAGAATAAAACAAAAATTGAGATTCAATAACATAGTTTAGTATTATCCATCATATTCATTAGGTTGATATATGAATTTCATATTCCTAAGGAGGTGTGTATGAGGTGCAATGCACCGGGCCGGGGCGCGCAGGCGAGCACTGCACGTTGCACCTGGGCGGGCGGGCGGCGGCGGCGGCGGCACGTGAGCCCGGGCGGCAGTCGCCCGCCGGCCGCCAGCTCTGTCGCGCGCCCCGCCGCCCCGCAGCGACAGGTGGCGCCACAGCCTCCCGGCTCTCCGCCCGCACGCCGCGCCGCGCCCGCCGCCTCCATGTGTCTCTGATATTTTCTGTGCTGTGCCGTGAGCTAAAGGATGCCAAAGGAAACCGACCTCAGCGTGTGAAACTCTCTTCGGAGTAAGTGTTTAATGAAATTTTATTTAGTTTGTAATTGAATGGCAGAGTGAAATAATAACTGGGACGTGCCTGGATGGCTCTATTAAGTAGAAGTTTCACGCAACAAAGACTGTTTATTAAGTTACTCGCTGCTGATAGAGACATATGATCTTTGCAAGTAAAAATGACTGTGGATTTAGCTACAAACAGGTGTCATAAACAGAGCAAGCAAAAAATATTTGTAAAACATTTTAGAACTAAATGCCGCATTTTGCATCTTGATCTCATTTAGAAATTAATGAGAGCTTCAACGAGGTATTAAAATCTTGAAAGCAATTCTGAGGGCGTGTACCCGATTTCAGCATTGATATCCCGGCATATTCAATTCTGTACCTAGGTATTCGTATTTTCATTTATGAGGCAAGGGCCTTCATACATGTTAAAAAGGTGCCTACCCGAGGTAGGTCCGACTCAGGACAAGTGAAACCAAGCATATTCATTTGTATATTAGCCTTGTCCGTTATGCACAAATAAACAGAGAGTATTTAAAAAATAATTAGAGGACTATCAGTAACCCTCGCATCTTTAGAAACTACTTGGTGGTAGCTTTCAACTTCTTGGTTTGTGACCAATACTCATTATAATTACAATACCTATTACAGTTATAATTATTATAATAGCTATTATTTAAAAGGTGAACATGAAATGAAAGAAAAACTCTGGGGTAATACTCTTGTTAATCTTATTTTCATCCCCGGAGAAGCATTAACGCTTTTCGGTAGACGCCAACTTGTATCGGAAATCGAATATGCAGCTCTTTCTGGCCCGATTGAAGACAACAAATTATTTTTTAACAGGTCCTAAAATGGTTTAAGAGACACCGAGTTAGAAAAATGCCGTAATTAGTACGTACCTACTCGTAAGTGCTCGAGAAAATGATTAGAAATGGAAGATAGTCATTTTATTTTGTACTGTATGACCGAGCTTTGCTCGCACGCAAATTTACCCTTCTCTAGTAATCATCCTGCAGAAAGGGGTAGATCCAGTTATAGTATTTTTACGCGTTAAGTGCTGAGAAGTTATTCAAAATTGGGAGCGTCAATGTGCATTGAGTATTAAAGCTAACTACTTACTAAACTTAGCAATAAGACCTCGGTCAATGCAAGCTGTACATTGCACAAGCAACAAGGAAATACTGAAATACTGGTCAGTGTTTTCAGTTATTTTACCACATTTAATTGTTGTTGGCAATAAATACCATTTCACTATCCCTTACAAATATGGGTGGTACGTGGGATAAAAGTCAGTTTTTTGAAGATTCGTAGCTGGTTCAGTACAGTAACAACCAATTCCAGACGGTGCGAGCAACCGAGCTTGGAGGCTATCTCCTAGTGGATCGTCACTTGTTTCCTGTCTATTGATTGCGTTTGAATTCGGAAGCCGCAGCGATTGGTTTTGAATTAGTTCGACCGTGCCGATGCATTTTGAAACAGTGTACCGGTCTCTCGTGTGGACTAGTACCTAATCTTATTCACACGTTATTAGGTCACAGCAACTTGGAGTGAAACTCAATGAATAGTAATGCTATACAGAGCGGTTAGTGATGTTTACGGGGGACGTAACGACGTACCTAGATCTGTTAGACGATTTACGTTCTTATGCATATTGCATATTGACAAAGTTTCAATTAAAAGGCTGTCGGAAATATTTTACGTAGATTTAACGGACTAAATAACATTACCAACAGCCTTTTGTCTTCCTTGGAGTATGCAAATTATTATCGCATCGTATGATACTGTAGGTACCTACCTCACTTTGTTTAATCTGCTCTTTAGGTGTCAGCATGAAACATTTGTGGCCATTCATAATTCAGTGACCAAAACCCGAAAGAAATCCTTTGAGATTTTTGTTATTAATCAACGCAAAGAGTCCCGTACACGAGTCATATTGCTGAACCCGTTGTTTCTATGTGGGGACTGAATGCGAACAAGCAAGCGAACCAAAAACATACTTCATAAATTTCAAGTCGATGGTTATGAGCCAAGGTCGGTAACATCTATTTTATGTCGCACGCCCTCTTCGACATTTGTCATTTCGCGCGTTTTATTGCTTGCGAAGCTCAAACTGAACCTATGGTTTCCTACAGACGCTTAGTTACCCAGAAAATTTGTTGATAGTACTTTTCGATGCCGATGATTGGATCTTTATATCATACTAGTCATCCAACCGTTCTGTACAATATCTTGATTGCTCCCGGGTTCAGTATAGACAGATAGAGAATATTTTATTGTACATAAAAATGGTAATTACACAGATATTTCATTAATACTTCTAAGGGGACGTTTATTGTCACCACAGAACAGAGAACTATTGTGTGATCGACGTTATCCATACCCCTTGTTCTTGTCTCTCCGATAACCAAACTCGTTATCGAACATCTACACATTGATCTTAGCTGTTTTTGCCAGAGAGCCAAGTCGGCTGGGTGCGAACCTTGTCCGGTATTAGGCTGAATAGCGACGGATTAATTGTGCTAAACAATAACTTACCGTTGAATATAGGACACCTGTTGGGGCCTTCATTTTCTCCCAGACAATCTATTGTATTCGTAAATGATATTTTTCGCTGCACGATGTGTTGCCACATTATGGCTGTGTAAACGGGCGGATAATGGAATTTTCTCATAAGCTTTTTTTTTGCCTGAAACGTAGTTCGGGCAAAAAGTAAAAGCCTATATTGTAGCTCTTCCATTAGTCCGCGTAATATCAGGAACGAATCGTTCCACATACTCGAATTGTACGAAGGGGCTGTAGGTAGTCGAATTGTTTCATTCTGGTGCTTACTTTGATTAAATGTTTTCCATTCATTTGACTTATTTTGTTTCAGCATAGGTAGAGTGAGGTGGCGCGCGTACAAGCGACGCTGTACGGCGGCAGGCGGCACGATGGCGGCGCGATGACGCGCCAAGCGCGCGGCCGGCCCTGCTGACATGGCGCGCAGCCGCTCCGCCCTCCTAACGCTGGCTGTACTCACAGCCCTCGCCGGTAGGCTCTTGCTTGCTCTCTCTACAGGCGTATCAAAATAATCTCCCCGAAAGAGAGTGGGGTCAATTATCATTTGTTATATGCAATTTGAAGTCGTAGTTGAATTTTAATTCGAAAAAGCAATTACAATGATGTAATGACGTTACGTTTCTTTCTGACGTCCTAGAAATAATTGTTAACCCATTCACCAACAACGTAAGCTATGAACAAAAGCGTTGATCCAGCGTATTAGAATCAGATCTGAGCCAAATCCAGCAAATCCTGACAGAATCCTGACGATTATGCTACCAATTAGTATGAAAGTTGACAGATAGACAGGAATCTTTCAGGATTCCATGCGCATAATTAGGTCTCCGAATGGTGAATGAAACTAGGTATTTCATTCCGTTCCCTTACTTATTACTTCCAAAAATCTTGTCTCGATGTGTTGATAAGTAACTTCTTGTGAAGTTCTTTAGTAGGCAGAAGCACATAATTAGTCTCGGCGCCAGCCAACAGCCCCATGCCCCCCATCCATCAATCGTGTGTCGCGCCCCACACCCACGCGCCCTAATAGCCGACCGACTAAACTGTCTATTAGGTAACCCAGCAGCCACATCATCGACGACAAAGAATATCGCAAAGCCTGTTTAAACATATTGAAACTAGGCATATTCGGTATAAGACGGTATAGGATTTGACTGGTAGATGAAAGCAAGTGTCATAGACGTTGTTATTCAATTAATGCGAAAACAATGGTAGGATAGAAGCTCGTCGCGCTCCGCTATCGGTGGACAGCCGCGCTAGGCTCAGCTCTTTTGTATTCCGAGACACCGCGTTGTTCCTATTTGCCTTTATCGTTGTCGTAATGCTAATTTCAAGTTGGAGGCCGCTTGAAGTATTCCCTTTATTGTTCTTTTATATATTCTAGTGTCGTGAAAAAGTATTCGCAAGGTGGTACCTGCACGTCTCACACCTTTATGTATATTTTACGATCAAGATGTCTCATAACTTACGTAGAAAGTTGTTTAGAAATCTAGATAGGTTAGCACGCGCCGTCTATAACAAAGTTAAATAATTTGGAGAAACCAGGCAAGCCTATCAAATACCGCGGCTTATAATACGTAAATTTTCTGCCCTTCGTTCACAGACCTGTTGATTCGCCCTTTCTCGTTGCTTATGGCCGCCATAAAAGGGATACGAAATGGTGTTATTATTCCACTTGCACGACCCTAGTCTCTTATGTCGTCACGAGCGATTTTTCATAACAATAATAAAAAAGGTTATGTTTATTTTTCCGTCAGTTTTCGAAAGGTTTCATTATTAAGTCTTGGCCTTTTGTTATAATAAGAGAATAGATAGATAACTCGTTATTGCACACCAGCTAGGTACTAAACATAACTACTAACTTTGCTTACTGAAAGTGGTTGTATTATCGAAATAGAAGAAACTGGCTCTGAGATTTTACGTTATCTAAATAACACGTGCAATGCAAGAAGAGACCCGTGCCCCAGCAGTAGGGACATACAAGGGTGTAAATTAAAACACGTCGTGTAAATTAAATGCTGTTTATTGGAAAACACGCCAAATTAGAATAGCTGTACTAATGAAGCAATTTTTTTAAATGCACCTGTAGACCGAATTTGGTTTTGTACATACGGATTTATTCTGTTTATATGTGTAAAAACAGTAGAAAACTATTAACTACGATTATAATGTTTTAACTAATTCGCAAACAAGAATCGACGCTTTTTTTTAAAGATTGATAAGACGGTTTTTTTTAGATTTTATTTACATTTTTTTCATAAGGCATCACTTAAACCTCACACAAGGTTTTACATGATTGAACAATATCTATAATATAAAAATGAATCGCTGAATGTGTTGGTAAGCGCAAATCTCGAGAGCAGCTGAACCGATTTCGCTAATTCTTTTTTTAGGATATTCCTTGAAGTACGAGGATGGTTCTTACGGAGAGAAAAAAAAAAAATAAAGAATCGACTGTTAGGCGGAACAAAGTTCGCTGGTTCAGCTAGTTACTAATATAATTATTGGTAGGTTGTGAGAGCGAACTTGCAGCGACAGTAGAATGTAAATTAAAGTCAAAGACAGTGGCTTTCACGTTTCCGTTAACACAATGTAGGGCCTAGTACGATGATACATACTTAAGGTATGTCATCTTTCAAACAGGCAGCATTCGATCTTCTCCGGATTCAAAGCTAATTCGAAGAGCAAATAAACGTTACGTAGCTAGATAAAATAAATTGCTCTCCATCGAGGCTGCCATAATAAATCTTCATTTGATACCGTTTGTACTTTATGCGGAAACTTTAGTCACGTTATTTAGCAAAGACATTTTCTACTGTCTCTGCTTACTACAGTATACTAAATGCTTATTGTAGTAAGCTAAAGCTTTGTGTATAGTTTGATAGAGTCAATGAAGACTATCGGAACGGAGGAAAGACGCAACTATTTCTACACAAATGTATTAATCACCGCTTTCATTTATCCCTAAATTAAACTATAATCGAAGTCCGAAGACCATCTTAAATTTTTGCGGTCTCACGGATAGTTTCTGCATTACATTTTGTAGAACAGTTCTTGAGCCCTGCGGCCTAGTGCGCTTGCTGCAATTTTGACTACTGGCTTTGGGCGGCCAGCCTCAAATTGGTTTCCTTTGCCGTCAATAGAACTACTGCGAACTTCGAACTATGTTGCTACATAATTATTATGTATAATATTGTTAACATTTGCGTAAATATTCTTTATGAATCCAAACAAATAGTGAAAAAGTGTCTTCTGAGCCTACGCTACGAGGAAACTAAGGATTTATTCGTCACCCCTGTTGGTTTCATAAAATAATCTACTTGTTCACACATTATTCTCAGTTACGGCTAACCTGCTATAAAAGGTTCTGCCAACTCGAAAATATTTGTTCGAGTTAACAGAACCTTTTATGTCAACATGATTGGAAGGCCTATAATACAATTTCAACAAGCACCGGTATCAACGACCCCTACATTGTTATTAGCTTGTCAATTAATTAAACTAATATTTTCTACGGTTAACACGAGCACTAGATATAATAAAAACTGTTTTTACAAGGATTTTACTCGTTTATTTTACAATTTTATGTAAAATAAACGAGTCAAATCCGTGTAAAAACAGTATTTATTAATTAAACTAATCTAAATAATTCCGTAAACTCTTCTCATGAACTATATAAGAATTATGATTGTTACATTAGTGGATATATCTACATTTTCGACAAAATTACACAAACATTTAATAAAAGGACAGCGTTTAGGGAATGGACATTAATTAACGTCTGAATTATCCCGAGGAAACTGTGAATCTAGCTGAAAATAAACCAAACAACTTCATATGAGTACGACTATAGTACGCTACACGTCATCACAAACTGGTCGCACTCGTACAAAGTTTGTATTAAGATCGAATGTTACCAAACGGTGTTAAAGTCATTTCAGTACCAATACAGTTAGTAAGTTATTTCAGTATAGGTACAGGTTTATTCCTAAAATATTCAACTCCTCTTCATTAGAGTTTGTGTTTTACAACAACTTTTGTTTCATGCGTTTGTTCATATTTTTGAAATAATATAATTTTATCAAAGTTATGCTATGTTTTACATAGGAGAATTCTAACTAACACGTATTACTGTAAGCATTATTTTTCAAAATTACTAGACCGAAAAACCGCGAAAAAAAAAATCTGACGTTTTAACACTGCTGTTAAAACGTCGACAAAACAATTTTTTACCATGCCAAACAACATTTTCGAAGTATTGTTTCTGCACTTACACTTAGGATAATAAAAAGAGGCAAGAATTAAAAAAACCGCCAAAGCCAAAATTCGGCATTTTTCGGTTATCACTTAAAGTATTATTAATAAAATTATATCATATTATTATTTATTTTATTTTATTTATTTATTTTATTATAATAGGAAAACTTACAGCTATGAACAAAACACATAGCGATTGAAATAATGACTGAGAGCCAAGTTTTCACTTATAGAAATATTGTATTAATTATTATTAATTAATACACAAGCAGCTTTATGTTGATGCGTGTATATCACTTTGTGTACTTGTAAAATATTTATCTAGTTTATTCAAATGAAGTATTCATATATACGATAGCATACTGATAGGTTTGTGGGTTTTGAGTTCAGCTTCAGATTAAACTGGAAACCGTCTCTTTGAATATGGCTTTTAAACCCTGACATAAACTGAATTTATTAACTGAAACAAAAATTTGTAGAAACTATCATCACGTAAGTTACACATTCGGATTCTTTTTCGGTGTGGCTTATTTTTCGCCGGTACGCTCTTTAACACACCGGTCGTCAATGTCATGAAGAAGTTTTGTTGTTGGCTGAACTGTTACCTCACGATGTTTCGCTATCCCTCTCCGCGAAATGCTGTTCTGGTATGAATGGATTTAGATTGCAAACCTCGTAATCCAATGCAAGCTACAAACATTTACAGTGTTATTTATAATAACATGATTGATTAAGATACTACTTAAATGTAATTTACTTAAATAGTTTTTGGTACGTGGAAAGATTGTAGATAGATAGATAGAGAACACAACCAGAAAAATATTACAACCATGATTCTTAAATCTAAGTAATGTTATACAATTGGCGGTCTTATCGCTAAGAGCGATCTCTTCCAGACAACCTTTGGATGGAGTGGATTACATGAAGAATATAGTCGGTACGTGGTGCATGTACATAAATAGATAAATCGAAAATTATATTGATAACAAAAGAGTGCGAGAATATGATTACTTATAATTACCTACGATATAAGGTACAAATATTTAAATAATAATATACATACGTAAATACCTTAAAAAAATACATATACAATTAAATACATATAGGTAAGCAACATATCCTTAAATAATAATATACATAAATACCTAAAAATAAATACTTATACAATTAAATACATATAAGCAACAGTTTTCCAGTTTATCCAGTGAGATAGTGGGATTTCACCAATGCCTTAAAACAAGCCAAGGACTTTGCTTTTCTCACTTCCACGGGCAGATCATTCCATAAATGGACTGCCGGAACCGTGAAAGAGGAGCCATAAAATTTTGTACTGTGGAGAGGAGTTTTGAGGAGAAGGTTTTGGGATGAGCGAAGAGTCAGGCTATGGGAAGAATGGAGAAACTCGAAACGCTCTTTGAGGTAGGATGTGGTAGCTGGGTTGAACAGAATGCAATAGAGGAGAGAAAGAATGTGAGCATTCGGGCGGAGACGAATGGGGAGCCACTTTAGTTTAGTTCGATATTCAGAAATATGGTCATATTTGCGTAAACCAAATATGAACCGGATACAAAAGTTTTGGAGACGCTCAAGCTTATTTAGTTGCTCCTCTGTGAGGTCTAGATAGCAGATATCAGCGTAGTGGAGAATCGGTAAAAGGAGAGACTGAGCCAACACAACCTTGGTAGCCGTAGGAAGGAAATTGCTGAGACGCCTAAGTGAACCTGCGGATGCAAACATCTTCCGACTTACCATTTCCAACTGAGGAACCCAAGATAAGGTAGTGTCGAACAAGCTCCTCAGATTTTTTACCACTGAACTGAACGGTATGGGTATACCATCAAACAGGATAGGTGGTAAGGAACTCACATCAACTCTGGAGATAAATCGGGGACTACCAATAATTATGACTTGAGTTTTTGTGGGATTTACGTTCAGTCCATGTGCCACACTCCAATCCCGAATACGCACAAGGTCACTGTTTGTAGTATTTATTGCTGAGTGAAGTTGGTTCAGTGGAGCTTGTGTATATATTTGAAGATCGTCTGCATAAAGGTGGTAGGAAGAAGATAACTTGTGGGAGATACTATTAATGAAAATTGCAAAGAGAAGTGGAGACAACACGCCACCTTGCGGGACACCGGCAGATGTTCCGCACCATTCGGAGAAAGAATCATCAATACGAATACGTTGCCGGCGTCCGTGTAGATAACTACGAAACCAGTCAATTACCGTTGGAGATATGTTAAGAGAACAAAGCAACGCCAACAAAATATCGAAATCGACGGCATTGAAAGCGTTGCTGAAGTCGAGCAGCGACAGAACTGTCAACTGCCCTTCCTCCATGCCCAAACGCATGTCGTCCGTTATTTTAATAAGCGCCGTAACAGTGCTATGTGCGGGGCGGAAACCTGATTGGAGAGGATTGAGGAGGTTGTTTTTTGTAAGGAAATAACTTAACTGGGAATGGACAAGACGTTCAAGGACTTTGGACAGGAATGGCAGGATGGATATAGGGCGATTCTCGGAGAAGGAAGAAGGGTTGGAATTTTTAGGTAGTGGGGTGATTTGGGCTTCCTTCCACGTTTTCGGAAATATCCCAGAGGAAATTGATTTATTTAGGATTCTGGTTATTATCGGCGCAATTAAGTCCAGGATCGGTATCAGCATGTTACGGCTTATATTATCACAACCAACAGCGTTAGACGTGATAGACATGATGTTTTTCTTAACATCACAATCCGAAAATTGACTCAGACTAAAAGAAGAATGATCAGGAGTTGGAACTGAGGAAATAAGATTAAGTGTTTCAGATTTTTAAGCTCTATCAATGGCAGACGCAGAGGAAAAATGTTGATTTAATAAATCAATATTTAAATCGTACCACCTAAATTGTACCACAAACTATTTAGACTGCATCTGAGTAGTTTTGTAGACGAATCTTGTTTTAGCGTTAACACCGTTAAACTTTAGCGGTTTGGTGAATTAGGGCTCGCTGTTGCAGGGTGTTGCGCGGGCGCGCCGCAGGGCAGCTTGCAAGGCGGCGTGCAAGGAGGCGCGCAGGTGCCCCCAGGCGTGCCGCACTCCACCGCACCGCCCGCCGGTGTCGGCGGCGTCCGCAAGTACTTTACACCTTCCATACTACACTAGCACTATAGTTCAGTCATCCTCAGCCAGTGGCCACACAAAAAGGACGCAGTACGAGGGCGCGGAAAAAATGCGACGCGTCGTATAAAAAATCGCGCCCCCCGCCCTATCCATTCTGTTGGGGCTTCGTCCTGTCAGTACATTTCGTATGATAAGTCTCGCGTCCTTACCGCGCACTTTCTATGTGGCTATTGGCTGAGAATGTCTATAACATTTAATTGAAATAAAAAATCACTAAAATTTTGAGTTAAATTTGCAGGTGTTAGTATAATTGACAATAAATAAACATTGTGATTAAATGTTTTGGAAAGTCATGATCCAATAATCTTTTGAAAGCTATCATCAGCATTATATCAATGACCCAGGTTTACAATTGACCCAGGCGTTCAAAATACCATCCATTACGTCTTGCGTAAACGGTTGGCAGTGTTATAACGTGTAGCGCCCTTCCGTAACATTCGATTGGCTTCCTTTATCGACGATTTCAAACTCACTTCGTTCGCGTCGCGCTTCTTCAAAATACCATTCACGTATGATTTAAGTCGAAAGCTTAGCAATGGTAGTATAAATAGTAATAGACCACTGCCACTACAATACTGCCACTGCTACAAAATGACGCATTTTAGAAACAAGTTGGTTGTAGAGTAAATTAAAAACCATTACAATAGTTTTGAGAAAAGACCATTTTCAGTTTCACTTTGATTATGTTATGAGCAACGTTTGTGCCTTGTCGCAGTCTGCACACTGCACCGCGCAAGTGTGTTGACACAGCTAATGAACAACAAAGAGAGCAAGCAAAACAAGAGTGGACGCAGATGCCGCTGCGCGGCAAAAAGTTGACACTGGTTTATTTTTTGCGTTGCCTGTTTTTAAAGCTGCAATCTGCAAAATATTGGTTCAAATTTTTATAGGATGACGACGTTATAAACATTTAGGGTTACTTCAGATCCCGATCTAGAAGATTACTGTAAGCCAATTGCATGCACATGATTGTTTAATTATTGTCCACTTAATCTATTCCTAGTAGGGAGCAAAAACAGAGTTACTTTACTCTTCAAACGGCGCCGACGTTAAATGCTTACTTAAATCTATGAAGAGATGAATATTTTTAATTACCTACTATTCACCAACTATTTAGGGTGTAGTTTCATGAAAATTATTCCTAATAAATAAATAACCACGAAAGATTCATGAAAATAATTAAAATCGAGTTAGTAGCGAAAGTTAGTGGACTTAAATAACGAAGCTGTCCGTTATTTCTCAAGTATTATTTCCATGAACTTTTGTATCATCACTAATTATAATAACTGCATAATTCAACAAATCAATAATTAATACTAAATTAATTACTTCAGTTCACTACAAATAATTGAGTAGGTATTAAAAAACCAAAGTCTAAATTATGTTACTCGGATGAGAATATGGAAAACATAAGTCCATAGCAGCACTTTTTTTGCAAAATCCGTGAGCACATAGTTTAGCGCAAGTTTCCGCAAATGTACTCCGCTGTTTCCTGCGTCAACTGCTTTCAGTACAGTAGCGGACACAGAGTGGTAAAAGATTGTAAAAAAAAACAAGTAGCGAAATAGAGGTAGGTAGGTAGTAATTCTTTGATATTCTTTCAATATTTTTTTTTTATAAAGTTTTACTTTATTGCACAAAATATACCAAGACAGAAGATGTAATAAAAGGTAGAGTTGTGAAATGTGAACTTAACAACATTTAAAGAATGCGATATCTTTTTTCAACAACTCTACCTGTTCTAATTTATTTCAATGTTGATTGCGTTATCGCTATTAACATAAAAGTGTATTACAGTCCGATTTAAATTAATTTGGAAACTAAACTGTTATATTGCGTTAAAATGAAAATGGCTGTATAATGATCACAAACTTCTCCAAGTATCATTACTTAATTCTGTTTGTAAACTAAGACATTCATTCATGTATAAGTCATATCAAACATTTTATTATCTGCTACAAAATGGGTACGACGAGATACAATGTAAGTAAATTATAAAATTAGAGCAAGTATTTAAGTATATAAAGTTTTTTTCATATCGTAACAGAGCGGAAATGTGCGAATGTTTTTGAACTAACACCAACCACTAATGTTTGCGGTTGGATGTATGAGTTCATAGATTGGTTTCTTTGCATGATGTTAAAATATTTGCACGCTACGTTATTCTAATAGTAAGAACTGCGAAAACAAATCATGATGGATTTTTTCACACCCCAATTAAGGATATTTCATAGACATTTTTACGAAATAGAGTCACCATCTCTAGGTTTATTTACTGGTAATCAATATTGTACGAGGGGCGGGAGAAGATTTGCAATTAAACTGTGTACATAAAGAAAAAATAAACATAGTTATTTAAGTCAAAATACGATAAACTTGCGAAATTGAATTGTTTTACATAATTTGTTTGTATTCCTGCGCAGCAGGAATACCTACTCTGCTGAAAGGCATTATTAGCACGTTTTATTATCAAAATTTATGAACTGATCACAATTTTGTTACCTAATCTTTAGAACCAAAAGCTATTTTTTTCTTCCTTTTGAAGATGTACACTTGACAATTTATCTCTACTTATAATTAGAATTTTGAATTAGTTTAGATCTTTGATCCGCATGTTGACCACTTTTGTTTTATTAGTTCGCGATTTTGCACAAAACTGCAAAAGCATGACATAAATTAAAAGTTTCAAAAAAAGAAAAAGTCGCCATTTCGGTTTGGACAGAAAGTGGCAACAATTCAATTTCGCTTTTTTGCTATAAACTCGTGTTAAGACTGTTTTCACCAGGAACCCAATAACGCTTGATCGAAACGACTTGTTCTTTATTTGATTCTTTCCAATAGCAAGTAAATTAACCATTAGTAGGTATGTAAATAGTTCCTGTGTGAGAGCAGGCCCAACCTTCGGCTGTGCTCTGATCGGCTTCAATGTTGGGGGTTTTGGCTTCTCTCAAGTTTTGTCGTAGCACATAGGAAATGTTTGCTGTATATTCGTTAAATGTATTTCTTGGAAACTTAATGAGTGCCATTATCAGTATTTAGTAGAATTGTTTTATCACTACAGTACACGCTCCGTAGTTTGGAATCAGTATCAGTATCTTTAGTTTCATAAATTTAATCATGAAAACGCCATAACACCTTTGATACCTTAAAATCCTATGTGATGCCCCTATGACCTGAGGTACACTGAGTGTGCAATCCTATGTGATGCCCCTATGACCTATGTATGTATTAATTATATCTAAAGGCTTGTTACACTTATCCAAAGCTTTAATGGTTAACATAATGTGCAGGCGAGTAGGTAATGTGATTTAATTAATCTACTTGTTTGCGGTTTATACAAGCCCGCACGCATAACCCTACTAAAGGCTAGCTAATAACTACGCTTCTTACTGTTGCACAATTTTCGTTACCTGTAAAAACTGCTTTAAATTCAGTCAAGATTAAATCAAACAACAGAGCGTGTACAGTTGTCAACGGAGCGTTTTTGTCCTGAGTTGCGTGACGTCTGTGCGCAGATTCAGTCAGTATTCCAGAGGACGAGGCTACCGCGACTGGCGCACGCGTGGGGACCCAACACTCATCAATTCACTCTGGCGCAGTCGACAGCCGCTTGGCATACGCAAACAGCTCGGTAAGTTTACATGGAACAACTATAAAATTACTTACTGACATGAAATGCCAAATGTTTTTCAAAGGTGTGGTTCTTGCCTGACTATTACAGAATCAATAAAAACTGTTTTACACGGATTTTACCCATTTATTTTACATTTCCACCTGTCACCTCAGTCTTCCGAGACCACGGCACTTGAAAAAGTGCCGTAGTCTCGGAATCTAATTAAATAATCATTAAACTAAGTTTTATTTTTTGCCGAGGGTAGTAAACTAACAGTTAATGCTTTTAAAAAGATGTCAGTCTTCCGAGACCACGGCACCTTAAAAAGTGCCGAAACGTCGGAAAATTGTAAAAATTTAAAATAAAGCAGTAAAATCCGTGTAAAAACAGTTTTTATTGTGTCTAGTGCTTGTGTTAACCTTAGAAAATACTATTATAGAACCAGGTCAAGAGATTTAATTCTATGGAAGCTATATACTCTATTGTAGAAAATATCCGAGTGAGACATTAACATAATTTCCGTTTGTTGCAGGAAATGCAGAAGTGTACATAGTACTAGCGCTGCTGATCGGGTTCGTGACCGTGGTTGTAGGGTGCTGGCTGTCCGACAACTGTTGGTCGCCCGAGCCGGAGGACGTGCTGGCGGGCGGCTGACCCTTAGTGGCGGGCGCGTGCACCCACGTGTAGCGCCCGCCGTCGGGCGGCGCGGGAGCGGGCGCGGGCGCGGGCGCCGACAGCGCGCCCGGCTCGGGCTCGCTGTCGCCCGTGCTGCCGCCCCCGCCCCGAGCACCCGCGCTGCTGCACGCCGCGCGACTCTGCCGCGGCGCCTGCCTGCGACTGCCCTGCGACACCCGACCCTCGCCCTTCTGACCCGAGCCTGCGCGCCACTCCTGCCTGCTACATGAGAAAACCAACGGCAACCACGTCCTGCCGACCGTAGCCAACGGCGGAGTGTGCGACGCTTGACTAACGGTGTTGTGTTGTACGCTACGGAGTTTTAAGAATTGATTCACTAATGTGAAAGAGTGCAGTGTGTTTGGAATACTTGGTGCAGATAAGTGATGAAGTGTGACCTTCTAGAGCTTCGTGGATTATAATTGTAAGAGTAGTGCAAGCACAGAAGTGTAAACGTGCCCGATGTTATTCTAAATATAAAGTTAAGTATCGTAAATCGACTAAAAAGTTGATGATTGCAACTTCTTAATTTTTAGCGTGATTGTGCATTTCACTCTCTATAAAATGTAGGCTGCGCTAACCCTTCACTAATTAAACCTTAAACCTATCGTAACCCGTAATGGAGGTCGTGGTGCCAATGGTCCCCACAGTGCCAAATTGTACTGTCGTTTCTAAAATATGTGCCTTGAAACGCTTTCCTTGACTTGATCTTTGAAAGTAGTGTAGATACCCGCAGTCCTCGCGGTCGCTCGCCGGCCGGCCGCGGCCCGGCGGGCGGGGAGCGCTCCCGTAGTAAGTGCATACACATCATGACCGTGCCTTCACAGTTCTATAGACTTTGGATGGGACGTAATTAACAATAGGGTTTTAAAAACGCCTTCCTAAAAGTGAAGCAACAACAATTCATTTTGCATTTTGTAGGCAACTGCAGTCTTATTGGCTTTTAAACTGGGTATATTATGCAGTAACAAAATTTGTGGTCATTAAAACAAGTGAGTTAAGTCTCTCACGTTAATAAATACGTCAATTGAATCTTATACCTTGGCAGTAGGTTAAACTTAAAATATGAGAGACAACGACATGAAACAACTAAATTATAGTGTGTTTTGATGGTTTTACTAGCGTAAATAAAATAACATACAACTAAGAATGACTAACGAAATGTAGTAGGTACTATGTTATACAGATTGCTTAAAGATTAAAATCCTCAATCATGTCGCCTAAAGTCTAAGGGAAGCACGTGAATAAAGGATTTCTTATCCATCCAGATAGAAACATCTACTGCGTAAAGAGAATGCCAAATTGTTTAGTTATATAGGTATATGTTACATTCGGAACTCTTTACCGGTCAAAATAGTAATAAAAAAGTAAAAATTATTTAAAAAGAAAGGTTTGAGTTCAGTCTTATGGTCGGTTTTAATCAAATAAAACTTGTTATCACCAACAATCAATTGTTTAAGCATATCTGACTATAAATTATTAAGAATTTAACATATTAGAAAACATTTTTAACGTTACGGTACTCCCTATCACTTCGAAATTAGAATCACAGTTTGAAGCCAAAGGTCTTGACAAATCTGATGTAACATCAGTGATGATTCATTAATAATACGTATTTTCTCAATGAAAACAAGATTCCTTTAAAATATTGTTAACGATTTTAAAATCGTCCTGTAGTTTATTTATCCTGCAATATCAAACTTTTTTCAAACGCTTTTGACCGAAGACTACGATTAAAAGTAGTTATTTTTGACTGCTTTGGTATTTAGAAACTAATTACTTATGACCTGGTAAAATTCCGTTTATAACATTATTCAATGAATAAAAACTATTGTAATTAAGTTTTAATTGATCCCAAAAGATTGCTTAATCCAACCATTTTCATGTAGTAATTTATAAATTTTGACGCCACGTTTATTAATATACGCTTAATATAATGCATTTGTTTTATAAATACAACAATATAATATCGGATCTAAGGTTAAATGCCATTATTTTGATCGCTAACATTATTGCTCATACGTTTTAAGCAAACGTACTCATCGGTCGATAGGTCACATTGACCTTTGGAGAGAGTTTTATACTTTCTATGATAGGATAGCATTAGCAAATTCTTAAGAGTTGTCGTTTAGACTAATTTATTAAATATACTGCGAACGAAAATTTTAGTATAGGCAACATCATTTGTAGATAGATAAGTAATCCTAAATGTCTTATAATGTCCTAATGTCTTATGTGTATCCTTTTTTTTATGAACGATACTAACAATAAGTACCTAATATCTATTTTCGTCTATTTATCTAATGTACATTCCTCTCTAACAACGCAATCTAAAGTCATTATAAAGTGACGCGTCTAAACGTAACAGTAAAAATACTGATCTTTGTAAACTAGGGTTACACTAATTATTATCACGTTCATTCTAAGCTAATGTAGATATACTAAATTAGAACTTAACTTTTTAGAAACACGTTCTATACTAGATAGGTGCCATTGGCAGTTCAAAGAAGATTTTAAGGGTAGTTCAGGATAGTATTTTCTAAGGTTAACACGAGCCCTAGATATAATTAAAACTGTTTTTATACGGATTTTACTCGTTTAAAACATTTTTACAATTACTAATAATCAATATTAATGACTTTATATAAAATAATTGGTTTGCCTATTTTGAAACGTAACTTCATAATAAACTTTTGTATTTTTTGCCGAGGGTAGTAAACTAACAGTTAATGCTTTTAAAAAGACGCCTGTCACCTTAGTCATCCAAGACCACCGCACCTGAAAAAGGACCGAACCGTCGGAAAATTGTAAAAATGTAATAAACGAGTAAAATCAGTATAAAAACAGTTTTAATTAGTTCAGGATTGTCTCTCCTTACTATTACCACAGAGGTTCTTACTCACGTCTATAAATCCCAACCCGAAAGTGCAATGGACGCGTAATTATCAGCTTTTATATAGCACTTCTATTAGCGCATATATCATCCACCTTAGCTTGTTTAAGATCTCGAGATGTTGAATAAATAGCACGTTGAAATGTCAAATTCGTTTTCTAAAATAAACCTTAAATATTTTCATAACGTTATTCGGTAATTCTAGCGTCCCGATAGCTCGATATCATTATACTAAACCCATCGGAATGCAACGGATTAGACTGATATGGGATGGAGGTTTGCATTGCAGAGAAGAGGCCTATGCCCAACAGCGGGCTCGATTATGGGGTAGATAGATAAATTTGGAAAGAAATTCGGACAAGATACTAAATTCATTTCTCTTCGACTTTGAACCTCAGTGTCTCTTCAGCCTAAAATGTAACGAACATTTTAAGCTTAAGAATCACAGTACAAAGAATTTGTTAGCCGGTTTCAAGAGGGGAGTTAATAAATCAATACTCGGCACAGTGGTTGCAACAGTCGTCAAAGATACAATGAAACTAGGCTTGTCGTAGTAAACATTTACAGCTACTGTTATACAAAAATATTGTAATAAATTTATTAAATGCATTGATTCAATCCCATTTATGGAAGCTAATTAGGTTAGGTTTCTATTTGGAGGTAGTTGACTTAATTCTATTATGGACACATAAATAACGGTTGTCAGGTTTTGCATTACCTCCATTTTTCGTGACCTACTGGAATTAGTAGCTACGTTGTTGGTGTAGCATTCGGTAAAAAGTATATTGTTCCATAAATCCACATCACATCAGCATCACAGTGTGATTAACATAAAAAAAAACATATGTAATCAGTGGAAATCTAGAATTTTGTTTCACGAGCAGTAACTTTAAACTTCGTTTTAAGCTTGCAGTAAGCTGAGACACCTGATATCTTAATTGCGATACTAATATTAGTATAATTTAAACGCTACCCAATTTTTTTTTTCAAGTAGGTACAGAACTAAACGCCAAGTAAAACAAATGTCCCGAAATAATCAAATTTATACCAACTTCCACCACCTTTCCGTAAATAGGTGAAAACTCAATGAGATTAATATGTCTCATCCTTAAAAAAAATCACGAAAATAAGTTAAAACAAATAAAACCTAAACCAATAAGTAATTCCTCCATAAATACTCACCATAAAAACATGTTTTATTATTCAGATTGATTAAATTTGGTGCAGTTTTTTTAGTGCAATAGGTATTATTTTAATAGGTGTAAAAATTCTTGCCTATTACTAAGAATTTACTTTTTTTCATACAGTACCTGTTTCCTAAATACAGGACTTATAAAATCTTCTTCATTTCACATGTAGATAGGCAATAGATTCATACCTATAAGTGTAAGATGAATAATTAAGAAACCGACTGAATAGTCATGAATATTGTATAAGCGAACTAAATGTTAGACACTATAAATGTATAGTGATGTAGGCATTGTAGTTAGTACATTTTTAACCCCGGTTTAGATTTAGATGTGTCGACCCCACTATTGTGCCTATCCTTTATATTAATATAGTATTTCAACTATGTGGTAACCTAGTGAATCTTTTCTACGCTTTATTTTATGTGCCCTGAATTTATGACAAAAACCAAATCACTATCGTAGCGTGTGGGTCCCATTCGTTACCCGCCTGCTAGCCTCAAATCACTAAGTTATTTCATTGTTAATTATGGTCTCTATATAATCTCATTAATTGTGCAAGTAGAATTTTCTTGTTGTGTATTATTTAAATAAATTCGCACTCATTCTTTATTTTGATGTCATTGTTATTGTAAATTGGGCTATTAGAAAGTTTTTAGAAGCTAAAGTATTAGTTCGAAAATGAACTAGCTGTTTTAGAAGATCAAAATGATGTCGTAAGCTCAAATAATATTTACCATTTGCATACAAAATGTATGGTTAACAATCGTCGAATAATAAATGTACAAGAAAAAATACTTGCCTTTCAATTTTACTTGCTGACAAAGACGACTATTTTATAAGCAGATCGCTAAGTGACCAGTCCAAGATAGTTATTTAAAAAAATACTTAAGTTCTTATTAGGTACCTATATAGGGCGAGATTGAGCCGAGCGCATCCCGCGACTCGGGGGTGACACAGAAAAGCTTTTTTAGCGTCCATGTAGTTAGCCTCGAAGATAAGACATGCAAGAACGTTTTAACCAATGCAGGGTACTTCACACAAGTTGTTGCTAAAAATTTACATATAAAACGAATATCAAATATATTTCGATCAAATGGAGAATATTTTTTTACGAGAACTACACTTAGAAAGTGAGAAATTTACGAAAAATTAAGACCATCAGTAATTTAGTTGTTCCGTAATGTGATAGGTAAGTAAAACTTATTATGAATGCAGGAAAGTGGAAACTCGGAAGCTATGACGGCAGCTTTACTGTATGTTACACAAGTTATCAGGTGAAGCGGGGCTTTGTTTGCGCTAAGTGCCTTTTCTTAACTGTCACCTAAACACGGTTTCATTAGTTCTTACTTTTCTCGGTGCAGCTTATGACGGCACCAGAATAAGCCGTAGTTCCTATAACAAGCGGAACATGAGCAACAAATTATGGAGGGAGTGATTCAGTCAAGCGAAAAAAGGTTAAGTTGGCTGAACGACCGAAACTGATGGAAAATTCCCCTATGATTGAAAGGTACCGATTGAGCCAACTTTGCCGTAAAGATATGATGCCACCATGCCACCGCTAGGCGCATACACGACAAATAAATGTGTGTAGTATTTATACACTGTGATAGGAGATTATTTATATTGCTAGCAAATGACCCCGCAGACGTTGTGTTGTCATGTTAATAAGTCTACGGCCTTTTTTGTCAAGGGGGAAATCTTTAAAAGATACCCGACTTCCTGGGTAGAAAGCCGGGTTATGTGGGATTTTTACCACCACCACAGGCGGGGTTTAGTTGGGTAAAATCCCACTCAATCCCAAAATCCCAATTACGTCCGCAGACAGGATCTGCCTGATATAAATTAATCTCTAATTATATAAATTGTTAGAACCGTTGCCTCGCATGCGACAGGTTATTGATTCAAATCCGAACATGACGACTTGGATTTTTGAAGTTACTTTCATTTGTTAACGCCCGCCAGATAACTTAACTAAAAAACCGCCCAATCGGTATGAGCTTGCGATGGCCCCATACGAGTTTTGTTTTGCTATTTAGTATAATTTGAATAGTCTTAAATTTTGTTCTATTAGATTACCCCTCGCTGACCGCCGTTTTTCATCGGAAAAACATCGTGTATTTACCTTCGGCCTCGGTGGCTGCGCGTTAATTTTAGTATAATGTTCTTTCGATAGCACATGAACTTTTATACAGTGGCACTTTCATCACAAAAAATGTAAAGGTTGACCTGCTGTTGACTGTACATATTTAAAGTATGAATGTCAGTAATAGGTAACAATTACGATTAAGGAAATGAAAGTTGTAAATTGTGTTAATTGAACAAAACTCTAACGTCATGCAAAAGACCTGTATTATTCAAGAAAATGAGAAAATTATGGAGGAAAACCACGTGAAAATTATGCGGAAACGGAAATATACACGTGCCATTTCCATTTCCAACTACAAATCTAGGCAGGAGGATTTGAAATCACTTGATTCATAAATGAGGCTTTAGGAAACAATGCAAAGGTCAAAATAAGAGGCATCTCTATGCCTCTAAATCTAATTTATTGTGAATGACTTACTGTAATATTATTCTTATATAAGAGGAGGATACTATTAAATAAGAGTAATTTTACAAGTAAAGCAAAGAGAGCGGCTCTAAGCGCCATTTCCTATTATACTGGGTATAATCAGACCGAAAGAATTAAGGCGGATGAACTACGAACGTCCTAGCATTGCAGGTTTTTGATTGCATCCATGAGCTCTTTGTTAGGTGGGCACTAATCACAACTAATGTATTACACACATAGTAGGTTAGAGATTTGAGAAAAGATGGTCAGAGTAGAGATTTTTTCGCTGCCTTTTTCTCCGCTATAAACTAAGTCAGCGGCTAACATTATACATTGGCATTAAAAAATACAGTCTAAATTCTTCTTCTTATGTAGCCGAGAAATATCCCACTACATGGCAGGGTTCCACTACAGACCTTCTCTCAGAGAGAGCATGTTCTTAATTACCATGCGTGCCCACCGCATATAGGCAATTTCAAGCGCTGAGTTATTTGAACAACGCAGACACTCAGGTTCCTTCACCGTTAGCGAGTGGTATTGTCACTATAACTTCACAAACGTACATAACTTAGATAACTCAGTAATTGGTACATACCCGCACTAGGAATCAAACGCTCATTCGCTTCGGTCTGCACCCACCATAACCACATCTGACAAGATTTACAGAATTTACGCCGGTATTGTAATCAAAGAGGTTTATTCTCGGCGGCCTCGGTGGCGCAGCGGTTTGGCACGCTGACTGTTAAACCGGAGGTCTCGGGTTCGATCCCCGGCCGGATCAATCTCGGAAAAGAACTTTTCTAGTTTGTCTCGGGTCTTGGATGTTTTCTTTGTATTTATTGTATTAAATCTATCGTTGAGTTAGCACCTATAACAAGTCATTTAGTTGTACTTAGTATAGTGCTAACGAGATCTGTGTTATATGTCCATGAATATATTTAATATATTTATTATTATTATTATTCTACTTTATAATGTACAGTAGAATACACATGACACCACAAAGAATGACTCGGTCATAGATTTATTAAAAAAGAAAAATTAATCACAGATTATAACAAAATTAATCGATCGTCTATTTTTTATAGCATAAATTCCAACAAAGATAACTCACGAACAGTGGATATTTAAACTTCCATAGATATTATTGATAGAAGTTCAAATTTTAAGTTTGCCTAAAGTGCAATACAGTCATTTAGTATGCAGTGTACTTATTATTCTAAGCCAAACGATAAAATGGTTTGAACCCATTACAATGCGTATTTATGATTGTTTATTGGAGACGGCTATGTCTACCTCCAATGTATGTAGTCAACCCGAATGAAAGGTTAAAGTCAGGTTATATCTAGGCCATATCAAGCTATAATCGCGATGGTATCGATGCTCTATCTATCTATACCCGCTTCGCCCGTCAAAGTCACGAGAAAGACCAGTCGACAGTACGTATTATCTAGGCCATTATAACACGACCTATATACGGCCGTCTCTTAGTTAGAGAGACGGTTTGGTCTCAATCACCACGCATACCCAGCACGGACACAGATTAGATAATAGTTACTACGTAACAGATACATCACTCCCATACTAAAGTGAAAATACCTACGCTATAATAGCCTACAAAATCTTAATAATAATAACTACTGTTCACAGCAAGGAGAAATATATCATAAGTACCCGCTCAAAGAGTCGAGATTGTGTTGCCCACCGTGCGACTCACGTGCAAGCTCGTCATCGCACAAACGCGCTAGGGTTGTACCTATGATGATTATTACTGTAATAAAACAAATATTGTGAAATAACCATATTTATTTATTTGTCAAAAATATGTAATATAAAATGACAAGCTGACTTTGTTTGAGTTGTTATTAGATCAGGCCTCCCTATTATCTCAAGCCACTTGCGGCGTCTGAAAAGCATACATTAAGGTATGTTAATTTTTCGTCATTGTGGGCGATTTTGACCGCCACGTTTAATCCTGAAATTGGAATGGGTTCTATTTGTCCCTCTCTATTCCTAGACAAATATCTAAAAAGAAGGTTACAGACAAAACTGATTTTAGTTTTTGGATTGGGCGTGGCGGTCAGAGTCGACCACATTATATTGGTTTGATTTCGAGAAATACCTAAATATTTGACATCCATGTTTGTTGTACATGTTTTGTTTCTAATGTTTACTACGAAACACTAAAAAGCCAATTTAGTTGATCCTAAATTAAATTAACATTAAAAACAAATATACGCACGACAAAGATGATTAACTGCCATCGATAAAATATTACTAAAGTAGTAATATTTTAAAATATTACTAAAGTAGTAATATTTTATCGATGGTAACTACCCATCTTTGTCGTGCATGTATTTGTTTTCACGACTCCACGACTTTTAGCAACAGTCGTGGAGCGAACTATTATAAAATTGTTATTTTTGGCATTTTTCATCAATGACGACTATGATTGTTGTGCATTTTTTTAATTTTTCGGTATAGCCACAGTACAGCCGTGAAAACGTGACAGACAGAGACACTTACGCATAATAATGTTAGAACGGATGTGGTTATTTAGAATCAAAATTAACAAGTCCACGAAAAAAAGCAGTTACCTTTATGTATTTATTTTACTTTTATAGTACCTACCTACCTAAATGTTTAAAGAAATAAATATAAGATTTAAAATACTACTTACCTTTCTTCGTCTCTCGGCAGTGAAAAAAAATGATAATTCTTCATTTGTTTTTTTTTTACTTTTACACCCATCCACTGCACAATAATCACGTAGTTTCGTATTACTTTTTTTTACTACTGGCATTTCGAGTAGGAAACGTGCGGTGCGAGCGCTCAGGCGGGCGTAGCGGCCCTTTGTCGGTTGTATCGTGGACGATACGCCGAGCGGCAGGTATATAACGCGTGACCTTGAGCGAGTGACGGACGCCTGGCACGGATTAGCAGTTTCAAGCGCTAAGGTATATCAACATACGTCAGCGCTTGAAATTACCTGCGGTACCAAGGTACCGCAGGTAATTTCAAGCGCATAGCACCTACGGTACCAAGGTTTTCTCACAATGTTTTCCATCAATGTCAGCGAGTTGTATTGCTATTACAAATGTATGTAACTTAAGAATTATAATTTTGGTGAAAAATAACTTGAACAAATTGATTATCAATCAAAATGAACAAATCGAATTGAAATCAAAATTTTTTTTTTTATTATTTAAGATTAAGATTAATTCACATTCAATTGTTATTGTAACATAATTATTTAGTTGTCTTATTATTATATAGTGAATAGTCCATACATTTTAAATATAGTGAAGTTACGGTTGGATAGACTCTGAAGCCTGTGGTAGATAAAATCTGTGATACAGGCGTCAGTGCCCTGTTGAAATGCTCACACAACTGTTCCATATTACAATCGAAAAATTTACTTGATGAATATAACTTGTTATTATTTTATGCTACCAGTGACATTTACTGCATAAATGTACTGGAGAATTGAAATTCGATATAAATAATTAATTACTACAATAAACCCAAAGTAAAATGACTTTGACTTTCATGAACCTATTTTGGGTTATATTGGCGGGAGACTATTGTTCACTTTTTAAGGGCATCACGAAAATTGTATGGCGAGCGATATGTATCTTAGGTTAAAATATTATCATATATTCACTGAAGTTCAGTCAACTTAAATATTATCATATATTCACTGAAGTTCAGTCAAGTTTCTTTAACATGTACAAACCACCCTAAGCTCATTTGACTACGGGGATAATGGTTCAAGTGAGCGGTGGAAGCCCGTAGGTAGAACAATGGACTCGAAAGCCAGAGACTCAGGTTCGATTCCCAGTGCGGGCATATACCTATGTCTACGACTTTGTTTATATTTAAAGCTACGTAGAACTTCGAATATGTAGAAGTAATTAATTTTAAGTAAGTATAGAAACCCATTCCCATATAAGAGAATTGGATCCCAAAAACTGAATATACTGAATATACTGAGCCGCCACTGTATATACGCGCAGACCCGCAAAATACGTTAAGAGCGCTTTGTCTAAAACCGCTACTTAAAATTCAATGGTAGTAGCAATACCACATGCGGAATCCCGCGATTTGGTTGGCTCCGTACGTATTGACTTGTCTTTTCTCTGGGTTAGGCCAAGGGTTAGGCCCACTAAACTGTCAGGATGGTATTGGTGCTGAGCAAGCCAACTCTACCATACTGCAGTGGTCCGTTCACAAATCTAGTATGAGTGTGATGCAACTGGGCGCTGTATACCTAAATCATCTTATTACATAGATCTAGCAACGACTAATGTTTTTGTTTATCTGTGGGACATTATAAACAAGAAGCAAGCGTTTAACCGCTTGCGTTATCCAGTATCGATGTCTCTTAAAACAAATATCTATCGGCGTAACAAATTGAACACTTACTTGAGTTAAATAATCATGATTACTACCTACTTAATATTTCCAACTAAGGTATAAATTTAAATTCCATACTACGACACGGACGATTTGTACTTTTAGCTCTACATTAGTGCTCAAAACTTTAACTGACCGCAGAGTGTGCGAGTGTTTTCAAGAACACTTGGCACAGCATAATGCGATCCAAATTATACAGACTCTCGGCGCGGTGCAGCTGAGAGCTTTGCGTATCCGGCGCCTGGCTCAGATCGCAAATACGCTTCGTTCACACTTCATCATGTTAATCATTACAGATGGATGACACCAGCGCGACTGAGATTACACAAAGGACTTTCGCCGTAATTAGACTGAAGAGCGGATTTCAGAGTAACATGTTGAATGTAGGCGTGTGCTGCTGTATTTACTTGGAATTGTAGCTCTTTGACATTATAATTAAGTCTCAAGTGTCTAAGCCCACGTAGGCATATTACTTTCGATATTCTACCTCAGAACCGATATTCTACCTACCTTTTCACATACCTAACCGTTTATTGAACCTAAATCTCGCATTTTATTGGTTCTTCAATATTTTCAAATTTTTCATCTACTTCAGTTAACACGCAACCAATTCACTTGAAGGTTGGGTAGACTAGAATGTGTAAAAGAAGCTAGAATTCCGACGAAAGAACATTAGGTGTGAACGGGCACGTCTATAACATGGCATTGAACAGTCGCATCTCCCATTCGGATCAGAGTGGAAACGAGTCCGTAGGGCGCGCCGGATTGCTACATACACTCATACGAACCTACCCTATCATTCTACCCAACATTTTTAGGATTCTGCGAGACGAAATACTGGCGAAAGAAATACATAGCTCTAGTTTCAGAAGATCTCGAGCATGGCAAGATCGATCGTTTCCCTCTTTTATAAATCTTGAAAAGTGTTACAAGGGACGGAACGTTTTGTGACTTTAGTATTTTCAGAGTTGAAAGAGTTTTAACCCATTGCATAGTGGTTGGTTTTATCGTGATAAACGGTAACGCACGTTTTTGATTCTACAAAAAGTATATTATTCAATGACATTCTTTCTACATAGAAGTACCTAACATAGATACGTAATCAATCTGTTTCAGAATTATGAGTAATGCAATATGATTTTGAGTAAAATAAACCCAAGAAAGTGTACTCACCACGGCGTAGTGATATTTCGACGGAACCCAGTCGACATCGAACTTTGTGACATATTTTCATTGTGAGAATATCTGATGACCTGAAAATCATGCAGTCTCTGTGTGACTGAGCCAAAGGCCTCTCCTCAGTATAAATACACCAGGGAGGGAGGTTTAGCGGGTGCTTTTCCGTAAATAAATATCGTTGTGTCGATATTTATAACATATTTTCTAAGCTTGGAATTTATTTTATTCATACTGGGTGTTTCAAAGAAGGACACTTAAAGGGATTGTACTAAAACAACTCGATATATGAGGCCGGTTAAAATTTCGGAAGAGATAATTTGTAGTGGTTGCGAAAGTTTTAGCTCAATATACAACATTTTGATATTTGTTTATATGGAAAAGGTTTATAATAAAAAAAATCGATACTTGCGGTGTTGACCTCTGAGCAGATATTATTAGAGAACCCAAATTACTGATATAGCTCGAAGAATTGTTCTGGTGAAGTGGCATTGGCGGGGCACATAGCTCGAAGAACTGATGGGCGTTGAGGCGAATAAGTTCTACCTGGCGACCGCGGACCGGACGACGCAACGTGGGCAGGCCCTCAATCAGATGGTCTGACAACCTGGTTACGATGGCGGGGAGTCGCTAGATACGGACGGCATAAACCCGTGAAGGAAAACCACGAGGGAGGCCTATTTCTTGCAGTGGGCGTCAGATGGCTGATGATAATGAGCAGATATAACAACTCTCTTAATATTGTACGGAATCAGGCGTTACTGTGCAGAAATCCATAATAGCAATAAAAGTGAAAATTACTTTGCTAAATTCAACCAAAAATCCCACAAACACCATGGGGTTAGTTAATGCACCGCCCTCCCTCCCACTTTTTCAAGCAGAAGCAAGACACGAACACACCACCACCAACACCACTACTTGTGTGAGAAAATACACGTGAAAATACAGTGCAAGTGACCGTCAACGCAAAAAATATTACCGGTGATATGCTTACACTCTTTTTAATGCACTAACCCGTGCAAAAACCTATTTAGAGGCTAAAAATTCCACCCATGCCGGATTCGAACCCGCGACCTATGCACTGGCACGGATGGCCAGACGTAGCGGGTTCGAATTACGGCATGGGTGGAATTTTTAGCCTCTAAATAGATTTTTAAGATGATATGCTGATAATGATATCATCATTATATGCTGGACAGGTACATTTAGACAACTAGACTCATTTGTCAATACCTTGATCACAAAACTCCCTAAAATCAATTTCTAACTGGAGAGGGAACAGAACGATTCACTGAATTTCCTAGATCTAAAAATAACTAGGGTGGGTAACAAGCATGTGTTTGAGATTAACCGAAAGCCAACACAGACTGACACAGCGTCTTGTCATCCGTGGCAACACAAAATGGTGGCACCATGGCAACTGCAAAGCTCCCTAAACGTCGGGAAATAAGGTAATTAATCGTGATTAGACTCGTTTAATATATAACTATCACAAATGTACATAACTTAAAAAACAAAGTCATAGGTACATGCCCGCACTGGAAATGGAACCCGGGTCTTCCGCTTCCTAAGTAAATAAATATAAATAATAAGTTATCCTAAATTAATATACATTTTTAGGTTAACTAAGTAATTGGTGCTGCTAGTGTCGCGTTATTCAAGTATTCCGCTAGTTACTAGCTCATGAATTGTAAATATTGTCATTCGAGCGCTCACCCGATACTTTCATTTGTTCAGTGGCTTCAGGTTAGCGGCCGCCCCCGCCGCGAGGGGCGGGCGGCCGGCTGAAGACGAAGCTGCCCAGTTAAATTCATTATTCAGCTGAATTGCGAGCGTTACTCATCTGCCGCGCCGCGCCGCGCCTCACGGCCCCATTACTGATCTGATTCATGAGCCCTGCTCCTCAATGCCCACAACTATACCCTGTTACATTAAATTTTAGATTCATAGCTGTTTCGAAAACTTCACTATTTGTTGTTGATAGATAAGTAAACAGAACTTTTCGATAGCTCTCACATTTGCGCTATCCCTTAATCAAAGTTTTATTAAAACTTAAACAGAGAGTAAATTTCCTTTGATAACAACAATAAATGGCATTACTGGTTGACTTTTGTGTCTCCGCCCAAGGGGAAGTTTTAAATAGTCTGCTTTGTCGGCGCCCGACGACCCCGCCTAATGGAAAAGGTTTTGCATATCTAATTACTTGTGAAACTTGCTTCCTCGGGGGCATTATTATGACATTAACTTATCCAGAAAACTTCAAGTTCACGTGAGACCTTCATCGCGAAACAAGGTAAAGGAGACTAAAGTCGTTTTAGGCCCATAGATACCTATTTCGTTGGAACGTTGTTGTCGATTAGAGCAGTCAGTCACAACAAACATTCTTAAATTACAAAAAAATTCAAGAACTAAAGTCACGTAGGCATCTCAAAGATTTATTTAAAATGCATGGTTTAATCTCCTAGATAGAACGTAGAGTCAAAGCACAGACAGCAAACATTTACTCTGCAGGGATGCCGTGACCAAGTTCTATTCAAACTTCTATTAAAATGCTAGAAGCCGGGCATGATGCTGGAAATGGGTTTTTTAGTCAAACGACTGAAAAACGTCGCAGAACAACTCGCGGGGTTCTTTTGACATATTCCGGCGTTAAGTAGACGTCTTTCATCACATCACTCATTTAATAACATGTACCATGAGCTCGCGACGACCCACATACCTTGTTATTTGTTTAGGCCTAGGCCTACTGAAATAAGAAAATGTTTAATCAACCTAGTTCTGAGAAGTAATAAAATTCAAGTCACGCGGCCGTAGGTTAGCTATTCCCTAATAGAAAACCGCCGTTACGGGAATGTGTGTAGCGTCGCCAATAACTTGCTCCGATCCGATTGGCTACGCCAAAGTGTAATAAAATAAAACTAACTACTTACTTTCATTTTCATTTGCTGGAGAAAAATGTTGTTTGCTTCTCGTACAACTTTTAGGCTAAGCCAAAGAGGAAAATCCAAGCCTACTATAAAGCTGGCAAGGTACAATGGGACTTCATTACATTTTTATTATTGACCTAAATATAAATAGGTAAAGTCTCCTGAGAATCACTTAGGTGGTCTACCGTGGATTCTTCAGGAGCATTAAGTATTCATGTAACGGTGACCCTGGGTAAGAGCGTGCCCCGCAGTCCACGTCAGCGATGCATCATGTTTACGACGTGACAAAGCAACGGTGTGGACATTATCGCCTGCGACCAGCTCGCCTCATAACAACGTATAAATGTAGCGGGACACCCGCGTCACCTGCGTTCCGCTGCAATAAAATGTACAACGTGACCAGCCCACGTGCCTGTAGGCACTGTACCTACGTTTAGGGTTGTTATTAAATCCGTGTATAATACCAATTATTTATTTGCCTAAATAAATATTACAAGTTTCATACATAATTTAAAGCGTATTTTAGGGTGAAGGATGTACTACGGATATTTCATGTATAAATAATATTTAATAATAATATTAGTAACTTCCACACAACACAACCACTTGTCTTGGCCCAATCTAGCATATCCTGGCTGTGGTAACCAGGCAAGGGCGACACAAACTTGTTCACACTTGTTCGGCGACCTCCAGTGGGAATCGAACCCACGACCTCTGTCTTGGTAGCTAAGCGCCTTAACGGCTAGACCAACGAGGCAGTAATTTACATTAATGAAGAATATTAAAAAGAAGAAGCAAACATACTTTATTTGAGTTAAATAGATCTCTCGGTCGAACGTGTATCTTTGAAGAGTGGCAACGTGGCTACATTACGAGCCAACATCCATCCGTATTTATTGTCTCGTCTGTTAATTTGTTTAATACGTAGGTATTTTTACTATACTATTATTCGTACTTTACTATATTTCGTATTCTTTATACGAAACTGTCTTACAATCCTCCACCAACCCGGACTTGGCACCGTGGTGGAGTATGGCCTAACCTTCCTGCGATGCAGGAAGAGACCTGTGCCCCAGCAGTGGAGACATACAAGGGTTGATAACGTATTCTTTATAGTGCATTCTGGAAAATATTATAAGTTACTGAAATAATATAGGCAACCCTACCTACGCTGTGTGGTTCTTACTTCGCGAGGGTAGCTATATAGGCACAAGGACTTCACAGCGAGCCTACCCGAGCTCTCGTCTTGTCCAATTTCCTTTTGTACTGGCAAACGACCCGAGTGGCCTTTCATTTCGCCCGATCATTTTGTTTCACCGCTCTCCCGTTTAATTACTCTAATTTGCGAGTCAAATTCTCTCAGATCACATCGATGATTAATGACACGCGTAGGTATATTATAAAGTGTTTTCTTCCAATCCATCAATGATTTCCTATACAGAGAGCAGCGATTTGTTTAGCTAATTGACCTAAATCTACAGAGTGTAATGTTTGTCGAAACTAAATAATTAGTAGATAGTGATTAATTTTGCTACAGGCCTCTGCAAGAATAGATAGTAGAATTATTATAAATATATCGTTACCTCGCCCGCGCTCCGGGACAACACACCGCCAATTTGCTGCAACAAATCCCTCTGATCCAGCAAGTAGCTTACACTACGCTTCCTATACAAACCCGCGAATCATCTCTACACGATATTGACTACGAACGAAAAAATAGGTCACCCCGTAAAGGTGGGTAAATATTCTCTTTTTTTACTTTGTTTTCAGAAGATATATACGCATTCCGGCCTCCAACTGTTTACGTATTGAAGGTCCAATCCGACCGGACGAAGAGAGACTACAAAGCCATTTCTGCTTAAAAATTAAGAAGAAATAGATAAAAAACGTTATACGGGACTTTCGGGAGTAAAGTGCCCATTTGTTTACCGGACTGTTAGCGACCACTAGTGCGCGGGCACCTAGCGCCTCCGTAGCCGGGCGGGAGCTGCGGGACGCGGGGCGGCAGGCTCAGCCTGCATTTTGCATGAGTAGCAATTGTGTGCCCACAGTACGACTGAAGGCTACAGGAAGGACGTGCACTCGAAAAGATTTGCTACGCGATCGGCACGTACCTATTTAATTATTCAGCACCCTCTTTGCCGCAGGTACTACGGCGATACTTTCCGAGAGTATAAAAGCATTTTACTTTTCACTAACGTTATATTTTCATAGGCCCGATAATTTCTCATTTGCCAGCCTTAGTTGTTGATATTAACAAGAGGTAATTAATTCATAAGAGAGGCACGGTGTTTCCATAAATGAAAAATAAATTGAACCATTATTTTGGGATAAAGTAAGTATTTTTGTTTGCTTTCAATTAATTATTTCCCAAGAAAATTATGGTTGTTGTCTCGCAGCCACATTCCATTTGTAAGGCGTATTGGCAATAAGCAACAATTACTGAACGTAAGTCACTTGGGATTTTCTACCCACGCGGCTCTGAATCTTTGACGAATCTGTTCTAGCTCGATTAGCTGCTTATTAGCCACGGAATACATTCGGGAATTCTAATAGGCGAGGTGTCCTGGTTCAGTGCCAATCAAAGTCCAGCAAACTTAAAATTATGGATTCCTCGAGTCGTTGACTTGTTGGTTTGCAGTCGGCACGCGGTTTACTGCGGTTAGTTAATAAAGAGTGCACATCCCGACGGCCGCTGGAGAGTTGCCAGTCGCTAGCGAGACAATTTAGCAGCTCTTTGTGCTGCCCTGCCGTTGTATGCACTCCTAATTGTTTGTCTCAACGAATATATGTGTCTAACTGCGCCCATCGGGGCCAAGTGCACCACATACAATAATAAGCCATAAAGGCTTCCGTACGAAATGTCATAAACAAGATTAATACTAACGTAAAATATTTGAGTTAGCTTATAAGCTTGAACAGTATCTTTTTCATAATCAAAATAAGGAGTACTCTTTAATAAATATATTAGTGACAAGGTAGCCGTCATACTCTTAGGTTAAGTAGTATCTGTGTACTTAATTTCCATTTTACGTACAATAAATTGTTCTCTATCTATCTAACTTTATTTTACAAACTAAAATAAAAGTTGGAGAGACTACAAGAATACATGTATCTTTCCATCTTCAGAATTAGTTGCCCACGACAAGACATCCCGAATACCCTCGAGAACAGTAAGGGCGTTGGCTGGTTGGGAGCCGAAACATCTTCACGCTGCTCCCATCGAGGGAAATAACTGAGTGTCAATGGTAAATATCTGGTAGAGTCCTCCAGGACATGGAAAATTTATGGAAAATTTCCATTAGCAATACCTTCCCTTAAAAGAAAAAAAGATAGAAGACGCCCGAGAATTCTTTGTTTTGTTTGGAACTTATAATTGTTTGGAGACTCGTTCAGAATTTTATTTGTGTGATTTTTCGCTGCCAAAGAAATTAAAAACAATGGGTAACATTAGATAGGAGTAGCATTGTATTTAAACTAAGTATAAAGGGAATATGCACAAAAAAATTAAACTAGAAAAATATGTTTTTCGGATTTTTACAGCTCTCAATAAATAGGCAAGGTACTGAAATACGAGTAAGTAATAATATTCTTATTAGTCATTTAGTTGCACCTTTACTCACACTAGATGGGTGAAGGGACTAGGTACATGGGCGATGCAGTGCCTAAGACATTGTTTTTAGATGGAGTAGGCTTGCCCCAAAAAAGAAAGTACAAATAAGTGTACTTACCTAAATAATAGTAGGTAGACGAGGTCGGCAGGTAGGTACAAGAAAAGGTCCTTATAGCAACAGTGTGTTGCATAATTCTCGTAAGTACATCAAAGGTGGGTAAATATCCACAGTCTAATGACCTTTCACATCTGAGAGCTAATGCTATATGCAGACCAACCGAACGAAGGTGAATAAAGCACGGATGTAATTCTTTTAGGGATGTAAAAGAATTACATCCGTGGAACGAAGTCGCTTAGCGATGGCACAGTGTACAGTGCTGCACAAGAAATAAGTCTCGCGGATATACCTGCGCAGATGACCAAATTTTGAATGATGTGCGGCAAGTTGATCGACCAATCAGATAGTTTCATTTTATGGCAGGCCGCGCGCCTTTGCTGCTATTGGTTGATTCAACGTCATCGATGCAGGTGACTATTAGTTTGGCAATATTAGCGTGAGCGAAATAGGTAGCGCTACTGCGGCAATAAATTTTGCACCTTAACCGTATCGGTTAAAGATCATGTTGAATGTACATATAGCTTCGGGTACTTTCGTTACACTTCTTCCTAGTCTGCGCGAACGTAGATTCCTGAAGGGACTTTTATGATGTGTAGTACTGTAACACTGTGACTCGTGATTTTTATTGTTTAATAATTTTATGGTTTAATTTACAAAAAAGTCTTGATTTTTTGTTATTATATTCTGTGAATTAAAAGCAATATTACTTTAATCTAAGTTTGACGCAAAATTGCCATTAAGAAGGCATCACATAATTCCCGATTCGTGTTTTCGATTCTATGATTCGCGATTTCCATACTTGATTAGTTTGGTTTTGATATACAGACGACATGCCGGATCCCGATAAAACATTGTCAATGTTTCATTGCAATCCGGCATGGCGTTATAAAATGAAAATTAAACTACACTTGTATAGGCATCATCTCGTGAGGCGCCCTGTAAGTTTTCTTCGTTACTCGGTAATGTCTACCACATTAGTTGACTATCGATCGGTAGCATTCGCTCGGTCAGTCCGTACCCGGCATAAGACAAACAAGCTAATTTGACACAAGAAAGCCGCTGTGCTCCCTGAAACTTTCAAACTTGTGCGAACATCGCCGCAGAGGTTCATTCACAACCTTCATAATATAATATTCTTGACGGATAATATTTGCGACACAATCTGCCCCGGCAAATTAATCGTCTTTGGACTAAAGATACACCAACTCTCGCAGGAGTCTAACCAAATAATAAAAAGATTAAATAAATTAGTTGAAACACTGGCAATGAACATATAACTCAATTAAGATTTTTTTGGACAATCTAATCAAATTACTAAGCTGGCGACCGAAGGCTTTGATTAATAACTTCAAAGATCGACCGACTTCGGGTAACAGGGGCGGAAAATTAATTGAATATAACGATTATGCTGCCTGTACTAACTTCTATGATTAGATTTAATCTTAACAATATTACTCTTAGCATGATATTAGTGTGCTTTATTTTAATTAGTTGCTACGTTTTTATTTATTGTAAAAATATAGTTGTTTATTTCACCTGTAATATACCTACCACCTTCCATGAAACAATCCATTAATTTCTGAACTTAAGTTGTAGATAGTTTTTTTAACCAGATAAAAGCCAAAAAAAAAGAAAAAAGAGTCTAATCTAGTTCTGTTAATTATCAGCACATTTTTTTCTTTCAGGGAAGTTTAATAAGATTTCCAACAAAAACTTTTTTGCAAACGAATGGCTCTATAAAAATCTCTTTTAATCGATTCAATGAAAGGGCGAAAAATTAAACTGGAAACTAAAGTGTATAAATAATTGAGTTGAATGAGAATGAAAAAGCACGCAAATAGTTGAGACTTAATTTAGCAACCAACGAGTAACGAAAGAATGATAGAAATTTACGAGCGCTGAGGTAGAATGCTGGGATAAAAGTGTGATGTTACGGTAAAAATGTTAGGTAGGTATATTCATTCTATCGTATCTTCTACAAACATTAAAAATCTGGAAGGTAAACCATATGGCAGACATACCCAAAGGTACACACTCCTCATTTAGTAATTTAAAGAGATATAACACATTTCGGTAATATGCTCTTCATGGAAACAGAATATAAAGTTTCACGTTTATATTTTCGAGCTTCCTATTCTAGTTTTAACCATGCCCCGTCTAACAAAAAAGTTACTGGAACGGAACTCTAAACTGGAACCCAAATCATGTAACAGACGGCTCGAGCTAGAGAACAGTTATTTTTGAAGTCGTGAATTATTCCAGCTAGTGTTATAGGACTCGGACTGGGTCAGAAGTCATCCGGGAAGACGGAACGAGCTGCCTGAAGTGTTCGGACAAACGGAATAATTAATCCGTTACGAGGTGTCGAGCTCCGATCCGGGAGAGCCGAGCCGTTTTAGAACGCAGGCGTACTGTCTCCACCGACTAGACCTCTGCCGGTGGATGAAACAAGCTGCGCTTAATCCTATGTAACTAGAGCTGAGGCGGCTATTAACGTGATAGCTCTCCAAAAGCCTTCACTCTAGGGGAAACCCGGATTGATAACCGTGGAATCAAGCGTTTCCGCATTACAAAGACATTAAAAGTTGTCTTTAGCACGGGTTAGTGCATTAAAAATAAAAATAGTATAATAATGTGGGTACAGCGATATCATTCCGATGTAAAAACCTAACTGCAAAGTAGGTAGTCGGGGCTGTAAGTGATGCAATCTACTTCAGCCAGATGTCGCTGACTGTACGTAATACAGAGAATAGTGTAAAGAGGTTCGAAATTTCACTAATGCCGGTGAGTCGCCCATTGGCTCAGTTGGATAGAGCGCTGGCCCGGATAGCCAGAGGTCGCGGGTTCGAGTCCCGGCATGGGTGGAATTTTTAGCCTCTAAATAGGTTTTTAAAAAAGTCCTTAGCACGGGTTAGTGCATTAAAAATAAAAATAGTATAAACAATAAAAGTGATTAAGTTTTGTAGATAATTATTTAGAAATAAATACTGTGGTTTGAAGAATATCTATTGAGAGATGATGACAATATCATACCAAAGGCCCAAGTATTCAAAAGTGCAATTAATGACGTTAAAAGTGTTAACGTGCACGTGCACAATTTTTTGCAGAGTACCAAAGCCAAATACATACAAAATGATAATTAATAAATAACCTTCCTGTCGCCATTATCGATTACAATTCTCCCTCGAGAATAGGACCTCAACAAATAAGCAATAATCCGAATGTTTCATGTGCTTATTTTATCGATAGATCACGAATGGGCAAATGAAAGGAACATGTGGAATAAAATTAATCTGTCATGTCGCGGGCGGCGGCGGTGCCTGTACACAAATTGAATTCGGAACAGCTGTCAGCGGCCGGCGTTGCTTCCGCACGAGCAATTGACGTTGTAATTGCAATAAACACGCGAATATAAATGTAATGTTTAAGAGTCCAATGGGAATAATACACGATTTAATTCCAGTAACTTACAAATAAAATAATAGTCTTCGACTAAGGCCCGACGTAGCAGATGCTACGAACAGCTCGCTACCCAAACCACTGCCTACGCCGTGCTACGACAGCTACGAAAAATATACTCTTCTTGAAACTCTATTGTAATAAGCTCTGAGCAAGAACATTCATAAAAGTGGTCAAGGAGTTCGTAACGCCATAAATATATGTAACAAAAATGTGTTTCTTTCATTTAGTTTCCCTTTCTCTTAGCGGAAGTCTGACTCATATTTGACCGGTTTCTTTAGTCTGACCGCATGTCGGTCTGTCCGCGACTTAACCCATAGACTATTAGCACTAAGTTGGCATATTTATACATAATCGATCACGTTGACAAAACAGTAGAATAAATAAACAAAATATATTTAGGGTACTCTCCTTCACCCAAATTAGTAAGTAAGAAATGTTTATTCATAAACCATAACACTAAATAGACCACGATTAGGCACGATCCTTGTTTGCCGCATAATGTAGGGTATCGATGGATTGGTTTAAAAGTATTGTGGGTATAGGAAAACAATTTTTCATCGCTTCTATTCGAAAAGACTAGCTTTGTTTGGCACACTGACTGTAAAAACGAAGGTCTCGGGTTCGATCCTCGGCCGGTCAAACTAGGAAACGATTTTTTCCAGTTTTCTCGGGTTTTGGATGTTATCTATGTATTTATTGTATTAAATCTATCGTAGAGTTAGCTCCTGCACACAAGTCCTCTAGTTGTACTTAGTATAGAGCTAACGAGATCTGTGTAATATGTGCATAAATATTTATTTATTTGTTCCTCTGTGGGCAAAATAGCTCTTTTCGGATAGGAATTTTTAGCGGCAGGAAATAAGTTTTGAATTTGGAATTTTTATTTATTTTATTTTATTTTTAATTATTTCTTCACAAATTATATGTTTAAGAGTACAGTAAGTGCCTGAACACTTCACTAGGCAAGCCCGTGCTGAAGTGATCAGATTCCAGTATCGATTGCTGTGTAGGTAAGAACAGGCAGTGTTACAGAATCATATAAAACACATCAACAAACGGCACACCATATAGGTTAGACAAACTGACATATAAATACGTAAACACAATAGACTATAATATCAAATACATAATATTACATAAATATATATAGAATAATATCATATAATAAAATATTATATAATAAAATAATAATAGATAAAACACATTAAATATAAATTTAAATATACACTGACATATTAGACAGATCTCGTTAGCCCTATACTAAGTACAACTAAATGATTTGTGTTATAGGTGCTAACCCGAGACAAACTAGAAAAGTTCGTTTCCTAGTTTGACCCGGCCGGGGATCGAACGCGAGATCTTCGGTTTTACAGCCAGAGTGCCAAACCGCTGCGCCACTGAGGCCGTCATTATACTTATCATGTTACTATAACCATTACCAGCTTTTTCGCATCTTTAATACCCATGTTACAAATCCAAGATTTAAGTCTCTCATTACTCCTCCGCAGACACACCTTTATATCCTCTGGTATTTTATTGTATATTCTGGGTCCTAGCCAGAAGTAAAATCTCTGACCAAAGCCTGTTTGCACCCTGTCAAGCATTAAACAAGCATTTAATCATTCAATGCTTGTTTAATGCTTCATAGAAATCGTATGCAAATTGTATGAATTACTTTCTGGTATGTGTTGGCTGCACGTAGAGCGGACCTGCGCTAAATAAAAAAAAACAAAATCGTACCAATTACGTCCCTGTTCTTGGAATCAGTACAAATTTTATTTCTTTTTGCCAAAATAATGAGGTCTACGTCGAGTTATGACAGTGAAAATGTATTAACTCTTTCAACAATAACTATATAGTAGCTAACAACTGCGTACAAAATGTATTACCCAGGAAATCCCGGAAGAAATATTTTATAATTGAAAGGGGATGAATAGTCGTACATATTACTCGAGAGCAAATTATTTTTCCCTCGGGCAATGTACTTTGAATCCCTCGCTGCGTTCAGGATTCTACGCTAGAATCCTTTGCTTTGCTCGAGGTTCAAAGTAGCACACTTGCCGTAAAATACTATATTCCCTTGTCATACAATCTACTTTATTAATATAGGAATCTGATTGCGAAATATTGAGTTAAAAAAAAGGAAATTTTTGTTCGAGTTGAGTGTCCCTCTTCCAGTGAAACGGCTGTTTGTAGAAATGTGAAATTTTAAGTACCACATAATATAATTAATTTAATATATCACATAATTATTTAATATATAAAGGCTAATAAATAAAAGGCATATCACACCTAAGAAAGCTATACAAGGTAACAAGTAATATTCGACCATCTTATAAAAGGCAAATATCGTACAAATTCCATTGAAAATTATAATGAAGTAGTTGTTAAAGCTATCTCAAGTAAAATTAAGTAAAATAAAATCGTATTATCAATCAACTAATCTTTCTCTCAATTTCAATCACTTGAGTTAAGCAACAACAAGCGCGGTCAGGTGCAGGATGGGTGACGGTCCCGTGACTACCGCTAGTGGCATTTTTTCCGATCACGTTCACGTTATCACGTTAAGCTGTTGGTGCCGGCTGTCATGTAATGGCAGTCGTTAAGCTATGTCAGACGCCTTACGAGTGGCTTGATAACTTCTAATAATAAGGCTCGCAGAGTCTTACAATCCTCCACCAACCCGGACTTGGTCCCCTGGCCCCGTGGTGGAGTATGGCCTAAACTTCTTGCAATTCAGGAAGAGACCCGTGCCCCAGCAGTGGGGATATGCAAGGGTTGATATAGAACCCTTCTTTTACGGAACCTTACACTGTACGTGACCCGACACGCACTTTACGGGTTTTGTCTATACTTATAGTATAGGGACGTAGAAAATAATTTTAAATTTGGTAATTCTTTTTCCACTGAACATTACGAAACTACAAAAATATTTCTATATAATTACCAACACAAGCATATTTTTAGTTTCTATGCTTTTATTTTATGATTTTTAGTCGTAATTAATGTGATTCTGCCCTAACGCTATCTAAATGAACTACACGCTGTTCACGGTATTTATTTTGCTGTTTCTTAATATCAGACATTGACAAACTACATATGGCATAGCAGAGAGAGCTTATGGGCGGCTTGATACCTTCTGACAGTTAGGACCGCCATTGCCTTACAATCCTCCATTTACCCGGACTTGGCCCCCGTGGTAGAGTATGGCCTAACCATTGAATTTGATAACCTTCCTGCGATGGTGTCTCATCAGTGGGGACATACACGGGTTAATATCGATCGAGTGGAGAGAGTGGGAATGTTTCATGATGATACCAGTTTTACATTTTGCCATCCGAATTACAAATTGAAACCACATTTAAAAAACGTTAAAACTGAATTCCTACATTTATTAGACGTTGACGAAAGACTGTCAGTTAAATACAAGTGATGCTGATAAAAGAAGAATGTCTAGAATTATTACCCATTCATGCTACGAAACCTCGATGGCAAAGATTCGTTACCGTTTCGAGTAAGTTTTCGTGGCGCAATCAGGAAATTAACTGAACTTTACGGCGACACGACCGCTACAGACGCTAGCAAATTACACCTAGTTTCTTCGTAGTTCTATTTAGTACATTTACCACAGATTTGTGATACGTTTACGACTGTTTTTGAACGAACTCAAAAATCATTTCAACATTTCATGTATAGCTATCTATCTATATAGAGAACACTTAAATATCAATACGTCTAAAGACTACAGCTTCGGGTTTCGCCGAAAGCACACGAGTGTAATACTAATTCCTGCTCTGTATAAAACTTTTCTTCACGAATTGACTCTTAATTTACGAAATTAAGTGTCATATTAGTTCCGATATTTCTATTACACGAATATATCCTATTGTATCCGATAGTAGCCGAGGTATATTCTAAAAGCTAACAGACTATAACAGACTATACTGTTTTATTTAGAAGCCTTGAACCATAATAAAGAATTACACAAGGAAATGTAGTTACATTTCTTTGCGGAATTCTTCATTAACCTGCTACAACTTAGATCTTTTTTATTTTCTTTATTATTGTTCAGGAAACCTAGAGAATTGATGCGGTATTTAATTTTTTGAAGGCTCGCAACAGAAGGCAAGTGCTCTCGAGAGAAGCAGCCATTGGCAGCATAGCGGCTTGCTCGTCTAAAGACTGCTACAAGCCTGAGAGTGTTAAATTTGTAAGAGTTCCCGCTCTCATACACTAAGTGCGAGCCAGAGAGCTGCGCCCGTAATAACGGCTACACTCCAGTCTCTAGTATTTATGACATTTTGCTTCAGAACAATTCTCTCACGCTCCAAAAATGCTTTAGATCAGAGATGGCGAACTCTTGCCAGATCACGTGCCAATTAAAAAAAAACATTGTAGCCTTGATGTGCCTATGTATACTATCATCGACTGTATACATCTACCATTTCCTTTCCTTATTTCGATATTTTTTTGATTTATTATTGAAATCGTAAAGAAGTCATGAAAATGTTTACATTTACTCCGTTAACTGTTACCAATAATTTTAAGTCGCGTGTCACCAATGGAGCGCGTGCTATTGGTTCGCCATAACTGCTTTAGATGTTTCCTGGTCACAAATATTTTATAACCCGTGACTCTTGAGATACATTTTTACTCGAGACTTGCTAGGATTCCTTACTGGGTATTACTAAGACTCCACGGTCCGTTCGTCTGTCCATCCGCCGGTCTGATGTTTGCTCGATATTGATAATGGTGACAAGTAGACGTTTAAAATATACACAGAATATTTAATATTTAGTTGCATAATTATTCACTTTAAAACATAAATAATTAAATTAATATTACCCATACAATCCACAGGTAGACACTTGAAATATTTAAATGTAAAAAAAATGGTACGGAATCCTTCGCGCACGAGTCCGACTCGCACTTGGCCCGTTTTTTTTTTAAGAATACGACCGCAGTTAAAGTCGGCTAGACGTCCACACATTTGAGTGGGTCTAAGGAAAAAATACAAAGGATCTCTCAGTAGGTTGTCACTTAGATTCCGTGAGCAATATTCTCGATGGGATTTGCGAAATCCGTTTCAGGGTATTATTGTGGAAATTCTAGACCAAAGTCATTAATAATGCGACCCAAAGCTCAATCCCATATAAAATCAGTTTATCAGGATTTTACTCTTAGCTGTTAAGATACGTATCGTGAGGAAACTTGAGTCTCTGACAGGCCCACATACCTCAACACCTGAACATGCCCATCCACGGTGGGCCCGCTTGTCTGAGCGAAGGCCTGTGTCTTGGAGCTACGTAAAAATATGGGGATTTTGTTACGCCCTGCAAATACCTACATTATACTCGTATTATGTAGGTAATGCATGTTTTTCTTGAGGAAAGAAATCAATTCACGTCGCAAAGGTTGCTTTTATTTTACGTTCTTACATTCCATTTCGGTCAGCTTTAGTCTACATATAAACAATTCATTTAAATGGTTAAAATGCAATTTGTTTGCTTATCCTAGGTCATTAATTCATCTTATTAATGCAAGGAATATCAACCCCTAATATATTTTTTTGAACTTTCATACTACCTATCTCAAAATAAGTTTCCTTTACCCCAGACCAAAGCGGAATGCATCGAAAAATATAAAAAAGTCTGAGAGGTCACGAGAATCGGCACTTTTTATTGCGCACAGGGCAACGGCTGTAACTTGTCAAAGTAATTTATGAATTCTCCTATCGTTTCCAGGTCGTTATGGAATAGTAGATTGTTAAACGAGGGTAGAAAGAATAAATTCCCGAGGTATTTAGACGCCCGAGCGCGGATACAGGTAGTATTTTTGCTTTAGCATTTTTATAAGTACCTATAGTCTCTTCTGTTCCAAAGCTATTTATTTAAAAATAGGTGTCGCGACGTGTCGCGAAATGTAAAAAATGTATATAGCAACACCACGAGAGACTTAGCGGCGATTTCGAATGCAGTCTTGACAGGTAAGCGTCTGTGTCAGATTGCTGTGAAACATATCTGTGGTTAATGTAGTGTAATAAAGTATGCTCAAAAAAGGCAGACCAGTGAAGACTAAGTCTACGAAATGCAGTAATGTTCAAAGCTAAGTATAATCCTTAGTGAGTACATGTCTTGGATTTCGGCGCCCCTCGTAGAGATTGAGGTTATAATGTTGTAAGTACCAAGTACCAAGTTGGAGCAATACAAGGGGAGACTAATGGTATGTAGATGTAACCTTAGATGGTCAATCATAATGTTCAACTCCACCGGCACAACTATGAGGTTAGAGCTGTAAGGTTGTATGGCATATTAATGAAGGGCTGGTTCCAAGGGAAGCCCATTAGGCTTTAATAGTATTGTATAAGTGTGTGCAAGCCGGTTCGCTATCGAGGCTTATGGCAATCAATCTCACCGGTTCATGATGAGGTGAGAAAAGTAATATTATTGTAAAAGGTCGGTTCCAGAGAGAGACCTTATTAGTTTTAAGAGAGTGCATGCACAGTGTTCCGTAATCGAGGCGCACAAAGATCTAACCCACCGGTCCTAAATGAGGTGAGGTACTATACAAAGTGAAGACAAGGTAGAAGAGTATGATTTAGTCCTAAGGATTTATAATGTTTCTCGCTAAATACAGTCTAACCAAACTATGTAACCCTAATGGAAATACAACCGAGATGAAAGTGTAATTATGATGTTCAATTGAGTCTTTATTTATGATGAATTCCTGTACAACAATAAGTGGATTAATTGTTGGGGATCTTAATTCCAAGACATTGTAAATCATTGTACACAAATTTTACAGGAGGTGGACAATTAAGACTACACAGACAAATATTGATATTGTAATGATGGTGGTTGTAACCAGAGTGGCCGAATAATAAGGTTGCTGCAGGAGACAAGGTATGAAACTGCAAATTACTAAGTGCTTGAATATCCAGGTTGAAATGCATGGTCATACAAATATCGTCATTTCCCCTTTGTATGATATACCCTTAGAGAGAATATACTATATTATAGTCTATGGAGAGAATGACGACAATAGGAGAGCTAAAAGTTGGTGATAAAAAAAAATTCAACTTTCAATCAAGTTGTAACATAACATAACATTTACATACAGGCACATACATTGCTTCTGGCCCCACACTAGAATACCCTGTGTCGTGGGAACCAGAAACAACGACATCACAAACATGTAAACATCCAAGACCTGGGGTTTTTTTTTTGTTCCCAGCCGGGATTCGAACCCGGGACCTCTTACATGGTAGGTAGATGCGCTACCGCTACGCCACAGAGGTCGAGGTTTTGTAAAAACAAAATCGTTAATTTTTAAAAAAAGTTAAATTTAAACGCATAATCGCGTGGTTTTCTTTCTCTGAGTGTTATTTCGGAAATTGTTGCACTTGATTCTATACTTTTAATATTCCGTTCGTGTTGTCCTAACAATAAAAAGGATTAGTAGATTGTTAAACGATGGTAGAAAGAATGAATTCCCTAGGTATTTAGACTGTAGTCCGAGTAGGAATTGATTCTTTTACCCGTGTTAAATACTCTACTTTTCATTTCGTATATGAGGAAAATAAAAACTCATTTTTAATATTCAAATCTTAGCATAAAAGATTATTACACCACTAATACCTATTTTTTTGAATTCCGTCACAGATACTATATAACAGATAAGTCGACTTTTTAAATTTTAAATATGGAACTTACCTCGTAATTGTTGCGGCTTATTCCGCTCAAAGAAGTTTGCGCTAAATTCACACTGGCTGTTTAGAAACTCACATGGCCGCAGCATTTTTTTTATTAGTTTTTTTTAAAAGCCTATTTATTACAAAAACTCTTCACAACTGACAGTAGTTCTATTTTTAAAGTTCATTCCCGCCCTTAGGTGGGAAGTAATTTGTATGAGTTTTTCCCTCCCTATGGAGGGAAGCAGCATTTTCCACCCAATAATCAGATGAAATCAACACTACTTTCCGAGTATGAGTATACGAGTAAATACCTCGGGAATTGATTCCTTTCTACCCTCGTTAAGCAATCTACTATTTTACGTGTATATTCATGTTCGACACAATCGAGGCTTCATGAAAAAAATATATACTTATTCATGTTTTGGTTGAATCGATTTTGGTATCGTCAGATTACAAGTTTCAGTTTACCTACCATTGAAAATAATTATGAAACAGAGTTTCTGAATGTTTCAACGTTACTGTTGGAAATGTTCCGTTGCAATATGTAAGTAATTAATTACAGAATATCACAATTTTAATCTGCAACCTTTTATCGAAGTGCAGCCTGCGGGTTTTTGTTCAGCACTCATTGAATTATTTATTTCGTGTGAAAAGAAAACCGTATCGGCACACAGTGAATTTTTGTTTGTACTCATAAAGTTTCTATTGAAATCGTTTATTTTGTCTAACTCAAGGTTTCTATTGAAATCGTTTATTTTGCCGGCCTCGTCTGCGAAGATAATGTGGCCATCCTGCCGTGGCATATGCAATATTTTATTAGCCTCTCTTGTGTCCCACTGTTGGCAACTCTGGCATGAGTTGGTCGAGATTGTCTTGCCATAGTCTGCTTGGGACGTTTTTACGCGACCTTTCGATGTCTCACTGCAGGTCGCAGGCCTTCTCTCAGGGATAGTGTGGTCTTAATTACCACTCGTGTCTGGCAATGTTCAGCGCTAAGGTATTTGCACACTCAGACACTCAGGTTTTCTCACGATATTTTCCTTCACATGAAGCTAGTGGTATTGCTAGTACAACTTCAATTTAGACTATATATATAAGCTAAATCGTTATGCTAAATTAGAGGCCTCAGGGCGACTTGAAAACTTGTGACAGTAAGACCAGCCACTAGTCTTGCAAGCCTCCAGCAATCCGGATCTGGCCCCCGTGGCCTATACCTTCCTCAGGGAAGAGACGCGTGCCCCTCGGTGGGGGCATAATGGGTTGATGATGATGTTGATGGTATATGACAAAAAATATATATATGGCATGAACTGTAATATCACGTTATACAGTTTTGGACAGTACTAACACTAGAGTAACCTGCTGTTTCTCGTACACTAGCCGACTAACAATCTTCTGTTAACAGTTGTCACTTGTGTTTTTTATGATGTTTTGCCAATTGACAGTTATTACCAGAAATTTCATGAATTGTCAGTATACGAGAAACATTAGTAAAATAAAAAAGTACATAGCTGTATATACGTCACGTTAGTTCCTGTCATGAATAGATACCAATAAGTTACTCTATGATAGATACTAAAGGTACCTACTTACATATATACTTATCTAAATATCGAAGGAGACTTTGCTTGGTTTGTCGTAAAGGCAATCGATGGCGTCTGACTTACGTGTTTTACGAGCACAGAGATTTTACTACACGCTCCAAAAAAGGCGAGATATTGGGTGATTCTTAACATAACAACATGATTATGTCGAGGTAATTTAGAGCCGAAATATTCTATAAGGAACACTCAGCATTATAATGGAACATTATAATGGAAGAAAACATTTCATAACCCTAAGTGACCTTTTAGACCTATAATATTCTAAAAGGAACATTCAGCGTTGTAACTGAGCTTAGAAATAGTCCATAACCTTAAGTGACCTTTTAGAGCCGAAATATTCTAAAAGGAACTAACTATTCAGCATTATAACGGAGCCTAGAAAACTGTCGATAACCCTAAGTAAGCTTTTCGTAACAAAAGGTTACCAGCGAAATCCCATTACTAAGATTTCGTCAAGTAAATACTCCTGTTCGCTTTCGATATCTATTCGTCTGTCTAGCCAATGAGAAGAATCAGTAGCCATTTGATATTTTCACAAAAAAATTAAGTTCCCGGTAGAGACGCGACTTTCTAACTTTTCAGAGTACTTGTTTTTCTTTTCTTTGCAGGCGCACGCCCGCGTATAAAAACCTCTAGCAGACATGCATGCGTATTTGCTAAGTGCTGCGTGTGTAGCATGACGACGCGAGCGAGTCGCGCGCTCAAATATCAAAAGTTGCCATCTTCTAGTAGGTACATTAATTAAACAAATGTGGCATTATATATAACACAAATAAAAATATAAAAATCGCGACTTGCGTCGTCTTCTATCTATGCAGGTCGATAGCGTTTTAATTAGCAGTTGTGGATGTGACATAATTGTCTTTATGTTGTTTCCACATTAACGCTATGTTGGCAGTCGTTGTTGTGTTGATCAAAACTCAATTCGAACGTGGAAGCATGTGGAAGTAAAGTCACGTGAGGTAAGCGTACTCAGTGGGTAAGTGTACGCATGGTACGCATAATGAAGAACTTGTAGGATCCCACGTTTCATATACTCGTACCTCAAGCACGATCGTGCGAAGCGCAAGAGTGTCGCTGACCTCCGACTAGCCCTTTTTTTTCGCAAGTGCGATGTGTTTTTTGCAAGTCTTCGTACAAAAATCAAAAAATTATTTCGTCGCAACCACAGATATCTCACGAAACAACAGTTACCGAGGATGACGAAAGGTTGTGATTTTATAACACTTTAAAACCTTAAGTACGCACTGTTGCACGGTTGCACCACATGAGTCTATATCTAAACACAATGTTATTTCGATGTACAGAGGTACCTACAAAAGCCTGCGGATCTCGTTAAACCGCTGAAAGTTTCAAAGCTCGGTTCTTGTTACTCGAATAAAGGAAGTACCTACCCAACAAAGTTCGCCAGTGTGCCCAATGTACCTATCTGATTTAGGCACCAGATTTAAAGTAAGGCTGATTTGCACCACTTTCCTAACTGTGGCTTAAAGAGCGTTTAACTAAAAATCTTCCAACAAAGTACAATAAAAAGAAAATTACAATCATATCAAATTAAAATTGAATATTGTAAGGCAAATTTCAAGTACATAACTAGATAAAAATTGTTTAGATTTCACTACAGAGAATAAATTGAAAAGTACAAACGGAATGGTGTTCGGAAAAGGAATGCGAAACGGTGAGCTCAAGGTATGTAATGTGCAGATCACGGAAATATTCCTATTTGATAAGGATTCTTGTTTAATAAAACTTGCTTTCCAAGATTGGTTCGATCATTGCACTAGAAGCTATATAAGGGCTCCTTTAACGGGCAATATTGTATGTTACAACAATGAATAAAATAATAATCAACATTATGTTTTATTAGAACAGTTAGGAGTGTTGAGAAATTACAAACATGTAAGGTTTTATTTATAAAAACACGATAAAAATTGTCTGTAGTGGAGATTTTATAAGAGACGTAACCACAGATTAAATAAATTGTCTCTGGAAAGAGCTTTAGAAGAATCGTGCTTTTCTAACTAAGGCCGATAGAGATTCGTTATTGAACACAAAAACGAAAACCCAAAATTAATTCCACGCGCACGATACCGCAGCTGGCACATTTATTTTTATAATAAAAAAATTATCATTGGTCACTACACAAAATACATGTTATCAAAATATTCGACATTATTCGCTGCATAGTGATTAGCTTCTAGTCTGTCGTTACAATTTAATTGCTTACGACAGCTGATTAACTAATAGAGTAACAAGTGTATTAGTTAATAAAACGTATTATAAATAAAACAAGTAATGATTTTTATTCCATTGGTGGCGCTAGTTAGCACTGCCCAGCGCCTTAATCAGCTGTCATAGCCAGCATGTTGGTGTCACAACAAAATCCTGGATAGTATATATTATAAAATTGTTAAATAACGTATCGTTACTATTAATGGAATTGCGTTTTACTCGTAGTTAACTCATTTAAAAGTGTTCTCTCTTTGAAAAAAGGTCTGTACCCTGCAGTGGGATGTGAGTAGATAGCTAGGCTACATAAAAAATAAGCTAGGTAATATAAATGCGGTTTGATACTGGGAGAGCAAAGTGCTCAAAAATCTTTATATGGAGCGCGCTTCACCCCTCGGGCAGACCCCAAATCAAAGTTTATGTTTGGCACCAACTTTTATTGTTTAGTTTATGGTATATAATATTTCTTGAAATATCAGGGTTTATATAATTTTATTAAACTCGTAGCGCTCATTCCGCGCTCTACCGATGTCGCCACGTTCAATAAATCCTTATCCTACATAGAAAATCGGCCAACTGTGTGTTGGGTCATACGCATTAAAGAGTACCGTAGTTAGTTAATGGTCTATACGACCTCAGATTTTGGTTGATTTTAGGATTTTATTTCACTTATTTCCTATCTGATTTATACAATGAATAACTTAAAGCAATTCTGTATGGCATTTGTGCGAAGTTTTCCTTTTGTAAGGTAAATCGATCGCACATGTTACTTGTTAACTTTTAAAGCCGTGTTAGTTTTCTTTAAACTTCGTTATTCAGGGTCAATTTTTGACACGGGGCAGTAAGGGCGGGTACCTTAACCGTTATAGTTACAGGAAACTGTTTTTAGGGAACTTTCAATGATTTTTTAAGATATTCTGAGTTCAGAATATCTGAAATCAGTAAATGCAGTTGAATTGCACTGATTTCGGAAAAAAAATTACGGTCTGCTAGAGAATAGTAATTTTGCACAAATCTTTTCTTGATGCTCTATCAGCTAGGAGGTCAGCTTAACTGTAATTATCTTATGCCCGCTATATTTCCGTACACATGTATAGAAAAAGTTTCGTAACATTTAAAAAGTAACGTACTAGAAAAAATAACATTTCAAGTACTCAAACTTCAGTCGGTCCAGTAGACTTTAATCCTTATAAGAAATAGGATCGATTACAGGACGTGCAAGTTATGACGTCATAGTTTGAGCCCGATTTGTATGTCGTGTTTTTGTACCACGTGACTATATTGACCTTTCGACGGGTTATAATACCTACCTATTATGAAAAATTTTAGACGTAGAGAAATAAATACCATTTATTTATCTTAACATGGGCGCCTTAACAAAACAGCTAGGTACATTAATATTTCCGGGTTTCAGTCTGTGAAAGCTTCAACACAAAAGAGAATAATAACAATCTAAGCTTTCTGAAAAGAATAATTTACGAAACAGTTGAAGATCTTTTAACAGCCTTCTGATACAAAACAATAAGTAGGTATCCTCCCTCACCCCTAACCTTTCTGGTCTAACTTTGCAAAACGGTAAATACATTTTAATATCCTACAAAGCCTAATTAGTTAGGTAACTTAATTGACTGTTTGTTTACAATTTTGGACGTGAATTTGACATGCGTACTAATTTTATATTGGGCCTAAAATATATTTATTTTAATTTAGGCTCAATAGATTAAAAACACTGACATAATATCAACCCTTTCTATTTCCCCACTGCTAGGGCACGGGTCTCTTACTGCATCGCAGCCGCTCGCTTAACGTGCCTTGCTAAACACGGAAGAGCTCGGAAAAATGCCACTAGTGGTAGTCACGGGATGGTCACCCATCCTGCACCTGACCGCGCCTGTTGTTGCTTGGCTCAAGTGATTGAGTCCAATCACTCGGTTCGACTAGGCCACGAGCGCTTCCGAGCGAAACCATTGATCAACATACTACAGTACATAACATAACATAAGCACAGTAGACCAACATACACATTTTCACGTACGTAATGTACATAAGGTACGTGTTATCGACTCTACTTCTGCGAGTTCAAAAAAACAATCACTGGTCTACCTACAGGGAGTAATTGACTGGATACCAAAAAAGACTACTTTGTAAGTAACTACATGTTTGTTTGAAAATAAATAAAATAATTTCTTACTAAATATTACAGGTTTTGCTGAAAGTTGTTTACATAGGGCTCGATTTGCTATTATTACAATTTTATATGATAATACTGGCTTTTGTCTCATTTGACACTTAATATATAACATGACATGACATAACATATTCACTCCATCTAAAGGTTGTCTGAAAGAAATCGCTTTAAGCGTAAAACCGCCCAATGTATACACCACTACTTAGTTATTCTTTCTTTTGATTGTGCAATAGTTTTCTCTATCTACCTTTAACATAACATAATATATATTACTAGCTGACACCACAAACGTTGTTTTGTCATATTAATTATGCCTATGACCTATTTTAAGACCTACCGAATATATACGGAGTAAGCGTGTTCTTGAGTGGAGACCGCGACTCGGCAAACGTAGTGTAGGACGCCCTCCGACCAGGTGGGATGATGATCTGCGAAAAACTGCAGGCAGATGCTAGATGCGGCAAGCTGAAGACAGGGCGCTATGGCGCTCATTAGGGGAGGGCTATGTCCAGCAGTGGACTAGATAATATAGCCTGAAGAAGAAGAAGAATATATACAAAAAAAAAGTTTTTTTATTATGAAATTGTTATGTAACAATCGGAGAAATCCTTTCGTCGGAGTCCGAGAACAAATACTGTAGCACGAACTCAGAACAATTGTTCCGAGAGCACGAATTTTTTACGCAGCCTATAAACGTCCCACTGCAGGGCATAAGTTTTCTCTTTCTCTCAAGAGAGAGAACACGGACTTAATTACAACGCGTGCCCACCGCGGATTGGAAATTTCAAGCGGTGAGGGTTTTAAACACTAGACACAAACGTTTCCTCACGATATTTTCCTTTACAATTAACGAGTGGTATTGCTACCAGTGGTCTGGAACTCACCGATTTTTCGGTATTTCTACCGATGTGGGCTCTGTCCAACCGAAATACAGTTTGATACTTCTTATTTTGCAACGCTTTTCCTCAAGGTTTTACGCGTTTTACATTAGGGGTAAATCTCTCAAAAGTAAGTGAACATAGAAAATGAGAATTAGTTATTGCAGATTGCTCCATAGCTACACATTTTGGGGAATAGGTTCGATTCCCAGTGCGGGTATGTACCAATGACTTTGAATTAATTTCGATATATATATATATATATATATATATATATATATATATATATATAAATAAATTGTTATGACTTCGAAATTAATTCAAAGTCATTGGTACATGCCCGCACTGGGAATCGAACCTAGGTCTTTTGCTTCCGAGTCCATTATTCCATTTATTAGTCCATTATTCTACCCACTGGGCTAGTGGGTAGAATAATAGACTTCGTTCTACCCACGCCGCTTAGTACTAATATTACTATATTTAACCCGCGACTCCACCCTCCTTAGTAACTATCCGACGGGAACGCATTACCGAGATATTAAGTAGGTATCCTGTTTCAGTTCAGATCTTTGTCCATGTGTCTAAATTCTGTCAGCTATTGTTGCGTGATATAGTAACAGACATCCAAACATGGTCACAAACTTTTACATTTACAATATTAAAGAAGGGTGTGAAATTTTATATCTATGGATATCTGTTACTTAATTACGTCAGCAGAAATTCGGCACAGCGATAGATTATAGTATGAAGTAGCATATAGGCTACTTTTTATCACGGAAAATACATATCACAATTTCTTCGCGAACGAAGTCGTGGGCAGCAACTATTATTAAATATATTTATTAACTTCCACCAACACAATCACTTATCAGGTTCCCAAAGTAGGATTCCCTGTGCTATGGTAACCTGATAACCAAGCAAGGAGATCACAAATATGAAAATAAACCCACACTGAGGTCATTTGTCCAAATCAAAGTAGTTACGATGGCCTCCAGTAGGAAAGCTTTCTCCAGTTTCTCTTTCATTCGTATTCGCACTGAAAAGGACGGTTGAGGCTAGTGTGTCAGCCCCTTTAAATTCTGTATGTGTGCGAGCCTGTGCCTCGCTCGGGCCCGGGCGGCCGCAGGCTACAGCCAAACAATTCAGTTCAAATTCAGCGGAGCGCAGTGCAAAGTTGAATGTTACGGACCTGGGAAAGTGGCTAAAAGTTTTTTAGCTTTGTTTCTTTTTAAAGCCGCAAATTTATGACTAATGCGTGGAAAACTGCTCGGCACGACACAAATGCAATAATTGCGCGAGAAAGTATTTGTTATGAAGATTACTTAAACAAGGTGTGGCGTAACGAATGGATAACCAGAAAACCGTTTCAGCATCAATAAAATTGACCATTACCAATAGACAGACCCGTCTGTCGTCTAGACGTTTTAACATTTTCAATCCGAGAGTATCTTTACGAATTTGTTTATATGATCACATAGGTATTAACAACTTAACCCAGCTTGCATCTCTGTAATAAACTTTGTGAATTAGAATATTAATCATAACTCACTTGATTCTCCTACAAGTTATATTGATAGATTTACTTTAAGGGGATCCACGAGTAAAAAAATAACTTCTCGCACAGATGATTTTTGCAAAAATTGTCTGATCAATCTTTATCAATCTTGATCAGGTTAATAGTGATTTTTAAGACTTAGGTATGTAGGTATGACCGTTCTCGGCCACTTATACAAACTTATACAAATTATCATCGGGAATTAAGATAATTTAGTTTACCTAAATGAAAAACACTCTTCTTTTCAAGATTAGGACTTAGATGATAAATAATCACGACTAGACCCTTAACTATACATTATATTTTTTCTTTATACAGTGAGCTTTACGGGTCATTACCTCAATCAACATAAAGTTCTTTCATAAGAAAATATTTCGCGAGAGTGATTGACCTCTTCCGCACTGGGAGAAGGTGCGGCATCGTGTTATTATAAGTAAACCCCACCCGTCTCATAAGAATTTATTGACGTTCACTGAGTGAATGGCCCTCGCCAAACCCCGGGAATATTATATATTAACCCTAGCCCGTAACAGTATGATAACCTCATGAGTGCTTTAGAGACGTTTACCGCGATCCATTATCGAAGAAGGCTACAGCGAAACTGGCCAACGCTAATGGCACGCTTGCACCAGAAACTATCTGAATGTCCTTGCAGACAAATTGTCTATAGGCGCTTCTCTCTTCATTTCATGCTATCGGAGTTTAAATCGATATGGGTATCGAGATTGTATCTCAATGGATAAGGCTATCCTCGTAGAGTAGGTAAGTACGTATGTTACGTATGTACATATGTTACGTAGGCGCCTAGCACGCACGAACCCGGTTGCAATATGAAAAAGCGATAATAGCAGGTACCCACGTTGGCAAGCTTTTAAGCGAATTGGAAGTTGGGAATCTTCCACCTGATAAATGTAGGTAATGTTGGTAGGACTGTCATCTTGTTTGATAAATACCTAGGTGGTCTCAGCAGAAGCGGCAGATTACTTTAAGCGTTTTAAAAATGGGTGAAGTAGATGCCTATATACCAACTCCGGTAAAAATACCCCCCGAGTAATATGAACAAGGAAATTACCTCCTCGCACCCCACCTAGCTTTTCATTCGCCCCCGACAAAGCCGCCATTAGATTGCCTACCTACACAGGTAAGTAGCCATAATACCTTCTTTTTTCTAGAATTTCTTTCTACTTATTTGTTTAGTCATGTTATAAAGTGAAGAAACCACTACGTAAGCGTGAGGCGTAAAATAAATATGTCATGTAAGCTGCCCTATACAGTGTCACATAATCCCCATAGACATGCAAATATATGGGTTTAAACATGTCAATACGAACAAATTTTCCATACTGAATTTTTCAAATGCGGCATTATAATGTGTCATACTTTTTAATGGCTATTAAATATTTTTAGGGATTTAAATTATTTTCCAATTGCGGAAAATGTTCGCATTGAGGATTTGAACCACCTGATTAACCTGGTTTTCTGGTATAAAGGGGAATTTTGTGACACGCTGTATTTTACGAATATTATAGATTCATTGCAAAGGTTACCTACGCACTACGCAGTTAAATCGTAAGGTGGAATTGGGCGGAGGGAGGCGCACTGTACCAAGGTAATATAAATAACAAGTAGGTACATACACCTGAGACATCACCGATTTTTTTGGTTATGCATACTACCTGACTGAGTTACCTAATCGTACTTTACGCATCTTCAACACAAGTGCTTTGAAGATTTGCACAGATTTGCTCAGAGTAGAGTCGTGATATTCATAACCACAATTACCGCTAGCTATCGACATGAGACATAAATCCCAGAAGGCTCAATAAAACGTATCAGCCCGATAATATTAGGTATGGTATAGATTGAATAGGTAGATACAAGGGCTTCAGAGGCGGAACATTTTACGACTTGTAACAAATAGGGTCGTACGTAGCGCATTGAAATGTAAAGGGTGGGTTTGTTATAAAGGAAAGACTCCATAGCTGTCCTCAACTACAGACAACTTTGTAAAATACGGACAATTAAAGAAAAGTACCAGGCAACTATTCGCCTCACGCTCATACAATATTACTGTCTTTATTGTGTGAGCAAGAGGCAAATATTTGCCCAGTCTCCTTTATAAACTAATCGCACTATAGCACTAAAATGTGAAAATTACTTTACGAAATTCCGCCAAAAATCCCACAAGCACCATGTGGTTAGTTAATGCACCGCCCTCCCTCCCACTTTTTCAAGCAGAAGCAAGATAGGAACACACCACCACCGACACCAATACTTGTATGAGAAAATGCGACGTGTTTCGCCTCTAACACGAGGCATCCTCAGGCTCACACGTGACCGTCACCGCAAAAACACTCCGACGCCCCCCCGGTAACGTAATCTAACCGTCAAACCCGTGACCGTTAAACCGTCAACCGCCTAACGGTTGTCTTGTCTTGCTTCTGCTTGAAAAATTGTGAGGGAGGGTGGTGCATTAACTAACCGCATGGTTATACTATTTATTTTTATTTTTAATGCACTAACCCGTGCTAAGGACAATTTTAAAAACCTATTTAGAGGCTAAAAATTCCACCCATGCCGGGATTCAAACCCGCGACCTCTCGCTATCCGTGCCAGCGCTCTTTCCAACTGAGCTAATGGGCGACTCACCGGCACCAGTGAAATTTCGAACCTCTTTACACTATTCTCTGTATTACGTACAGGCAGCGACATCTGGCTGAAGTAGATTGCATCACTTACAGCCCCGACTACCTACTTTGCAGTTAGGTTTTTACATCGGAATGATATCGCTGTACCCACATGATTATACTATTTTTATTTTTAATGCACTAACCCGTGCTAAGGACAATTTTAAAAACCTATTTAGAGGCTAAAAATTCCACCCATGCCGGGATTCGAACCCGCGACCTCTGGCTATCCGTGCCAGAGGTCGCGGGTATAATGTGTAGTATCATAGTGACTTAATTGTATTCAAAACTAACAAACTATTATATAGTATAGGTAAGTGAAGAAAGTAATTATAGAATTACTTTGGGTGCTGTGGTAGAAAATCCTCGCTAATAGTAGCGAAGATTTTTATACCACAGAACCCAAACAATATCTATTAATGGATACAATAAGTTTTCAAAGTTGAAATGTTTCTAGAAATTGTTAGTTTGTAAAACGCAAAGATAAATTTCATCTCGGTCAAAAACTATGGGTCAGGTAATAATAAAAAACGGCTAAGTGCGAATCGTAATAACTTGTTTTATAATACCTACGTATTTTTTTCAAAAAGTAAACATGATCATTTTTATTCCATTCGTGGCGCTAGAGAGTCTACCCATCAAGTGCAACGTTGCCAAAACGTCGGGAAAAATAATCGCGTTTAGACACGTAAAAAAGGTAGGTAGTTATGTGTTCACCTCAATCCTCTACTAGTAGAGTTGTACTGAACGTCCGTGCTGACTCAGCGATGTGAAGTATGCGAAGTCAGCTGTAAGATGTTAGCCTAAGAAAATCTTGTTTATGATTCAATCAATACAGTAGCGCTCTCCGAATCGAGTGGACGTATTCGTTAGTTTTTAAAAACACTCCAAAGCTCCCCCAAAACTTATCTGGCGCAGCCGGTAGGATCCGGTTAATTAGCTGTGCAGACCTCGCGAGTATTCCGTCATCGAACTCTGGCAGTTTCCGCGAGCTAGTCTGCGCGATCCGCTAAGCCTGGATCCTCGAACGAAAAAAAAATCTGACAAGGACGGACGGAGGCGATCACAGGAGCATCAAACTCTGCACGGTGACGCAGGAGACGAGCATGGGATTGCTTGGTTGGTGAGTGAAATTTTTGCCTTCCTTCCTCTCCCATTCCTCATTGCGTTATTCTTGCGATAAGACTTTTCTCAGTTTAACTTTAGTTAAGTAATTTTAAGAAAATCAAAAGTGAAAAGTGAATAAATATAATAAAAGTAGAGAAAATAAAGTAAAAATTAAAACAAGGTTAGTTAAGTATTAGTAGTAGTTTTTTTTTAAAGCCGCCTTACTGTGTAAAGTCTCTAAAGGCATTTACTCTGTAAAATCTATCGAGAGCTCTATATCTCTACTCTACCATGGAGCAACTAACTGCAGTGCCCAATGAAATAGTAAAGTTAATTCCCGTTTTTAGCGGTGACAAAAGGCATTTAAATTTGTTTTTAAGAAAAGCCAAATATATATTTGGCTTTTCTTAAAAACAAATTTAAATACCATGGCAAACAGGCCATGGTTAATACCATGGCAAACAGGCCATGGTAAATACCATGGCAAATAGGCCCAAAATACCTACTTATATCATATCATCACAAGTCGATTGGCAGGCGATGCCGCCGCATTACTCTCCGAAAGAGAGGATATTGTGACATGGGATGAGTTAAAAGCGGCTCATGACCCAACACTTTGGCGATCCGCGCAGCGAAGAGTGTATCGCTCTAGAGCTGGAAGCACTCAGAATTAGACCCACAGAAAGTTAAAGTGATTTTTGTAACCGCGTACAGTCAGTTAGGTCAGTCTTATTCTCGAAAGTCAACCAGATAGACAACCCTAACATCAGGCAAAGCAAAATAGCCATTTGTAATAACGTGGCCCAAAATGTGTTCTTGCACAATCTTCCAGAAAACATGGTCAGGATAGTAAGGCTCAAAGCCCCTAACTCACTTGAAGAAGCTCTGAGCGTAGTATAAGAAGAAGTAAACTTTTTGGAGCAGTACAACGCTCGCAATAAACTGCACGGTAACAGACCGGGCTTAACTAACCCGACAGTCTTCCAACCTAAACCACAGACTCAGTTTGGCTTCAAGCTTCCTGGCCCTAACAATTTGACCCCTATGGGATACAGACCCCAATTTGGCATTAACCATCAGCCACAAATCGGCTTCCGCCCAAATCAGTCAGGAACTCAGCCTCAACCAACAGGGTTCCGTTTCAATCAGTTTGTCTCTGCCACAAAATTCCTTTGGGTATAAACCCAACTTCCGCCCTCAACAGTTTGGTCAACAGCCACAGCAGTTTGTTTATAAACCACCTCAGTTTGGGTACAAACCGCCTTTCGCAAACACGCAACCCCAGTTGGGCTATAGGCCTCCCCAACAGGTTGGATATCGTCCAAAATTCCAAAATTCTAACCAGCAGTTAGGCGTTAAACCTCCATCACAACGTGTTGAAACCGACGTCTCAATGCGTACCGTTCAACCCCGAGTTCAATTAAATGAACTCTAGTTAGCATAGCAAGAATGTAGCGCTTATCAGTACCCGTGCGGTGAGACATATCCAGCGACCGAGTATTGTTTTGACGAGTGCAATTTTGATGACGCGTACGTCGCGTCTCAGGTAGAGGAAGGTATAGAGGAGGTACAGCAGGGTGAAACCACCGAAGTTGAAAATTTTCTTATAAACGCCTCAATAGACCATCAGAGGTGATTTCGTTGAATTACAGCGGTAAACTTAAGTTGCCGTACGTTTACCTCCCAGAGATAAACTCAAAATTTATGATTGACACAGGGAGCACTAGATCATTTATAAGTCCCAGTAAGGCAAATGAGTACTTTGCGCATTATAAAAGGTACGAGCCTTTTAAAGTCGTGAGCACACATGCCTCCAGTAGAAATGATGAGGTTATATACCATCTTTACCATCCTTTCAGGGCAATGACTGTCACCAAGCGCCCTTCGGTGAGCAAGGGCGCGAGACGCCGGGTGACGCGGCGTTGGCAGAAATACATAGAAAACACCACAAGCTAGCTTCACGAAACTTTATTGTCTAACTTTCATACAAACAAACACTGATTACAACTGACTGAAACATTTAAACAAACTGAATTTCTTATCTTAACTGAAAATCTACGCTTCACTCCAACAATGGCGGACTGACCTTCCGCCATCCCCTCACTTCGCAAACCCCGCGCGCGGTGTGACCCGCCCCCGCGCGCGCCCTGCAAATCAAGCGATGCCGCGACCCCTAGCGCCATCTTAGTTTAACCTCAGTACTAAATATCGACCTGCGTAGAAGGTCGCAGCTCGCCTGTTTACCTAAATTGCCACTAGGTGGCGCTACCAGTAGCAGCCGGTTGGCGACATACCCCCCCCTTGGCACGATATTGTAGAATTACAAGTGCCACAAAAAAAATAAAGGAAGCCAACCGGTTACTCTCACAAATATTACTTAATAGGTATATTATTAAAACAGGTACTTGCTGTACTGCAATGTCTTGTAATGAACAATATAACATTATTGAGAAAAGAAAAAAAATGCGCTGTTACTTCACATAAAATAAAGGATATTCTTTCAATACACATAATTTTTATTAATAAGTTCTGATAAATCACTACCTACTCAACTTTACAATAAATTGACAATTTATCTTTACATTTAGTTAGCTTATTGTTTTATGTTTAACCTTTTCCATAGACAAATTACTTTTTTACTTTTACAGTTCCTTAATTAACTAAGTTGCTAGTTAAGTTACTGTTATATTTTACCATTACTCAATGTAGATGAAAGTTTTTTTTTATATATTTAGTAGCTAAATTTTATTCTTAACTTGGAAAACATCTTACCTAACCATTGATGATTGTGGCAAAAAGAGACAATTCAAGCGCAGTCAGCATCCGTTGGCAACCGGACTATCATGTTACTAGGTCTACGGAAAGATCCTCCTGTGGTCTTTACATGAACAACTCTTACCCTATTATCATTCCCAGGGAAAATTTTTGATACTTTGCCCTTAGGCCATACATTTCTGGGAAGTGAGCTGTCTACTAATAATACTACATAGCCTACCTTTAGATCCCGATCACAGTCTTGGGTGTTAGCCCTTGGAAAAAGAATAGGTAAATATTCTTTTACCCATCTTTGCCAAAACATGTCTGCAAGTTTCTAGGCGACCCTCCACTTCTTACGGAGAAGCAAATCCTTATCGTCGAATTTCCCAGGTAGGGGAACACTTGACGACGACCCTATCAGAAAGTGATTAGGTGTCAAGCTCTCTAAATCGTCTGGATTTACTGAAACATGTGTCAAGGGTCTACTATTAACTGTGTGCTCGGCTTCGGCCATAAGTGTCGCCAGAAACTCTTCTCTTGGTGCTCTTTCTTTGGGCACAGTATACAGCGCCTTTTTTACACTTTGCACAAGCCTTTCCCAAGCACCTCCCATACTGGCTGCTTTGCTGGGAATGAAGTGCCACTTAATGCGTCTGTTGCTCATTTCATCCTCAATATGGTCATTATTTAAGTCTTTTAAAGCTTTTTTTAATTCAATGTCTGCACATTTGAAATTTGACCCATTATCAGAATATATCGGTGGGGCAACCTCTACGGCTCACCATGCGTCTGATGGCCATAATAACTGAGTCTGTGTCAAGGCTTGCAGCTATCTCCACATGTACAGCACGAGTGACCATGCACGTAAAGAGCGCTCCGTATCTTTTCTCACGGCGACACCCAATACTAACTTCCATGGGACCAAAGTAGTCAAGACCACAGTGACTAAATGGGCGCTTGTGATGGTCAAGTCTGCATAAAGGTAGGTTCCCCATGATTGGAGCTTTAGGAAGTGCACGCATCACCTTGCAAAATTGGCAATTATGGGCTACGGTCTTGATGGTTGAGCGAAGTTTGTTGATGTAATATTTTTGTCTCATCTCATTAACCACAGTTTCTGTATTTGCATGGTTTTGTTGCTTATGGTAGTGTAGAATAAGTAGTTTCGTGTAATTGTGAGAATGATCTAATACTATTGGGCGTTTGCAAGCTTGCGGTATGTGAGGTGTTGCATCAATTCTGCCATGTGCTCGCAAAATTCCATCACTATCGACATATGCACATATTTGTGCTAGTCTGTTGTCTGATACTTCTTTATGACTTTGCAAACGTGTGATATTTTCACTAAAACTGTCATATTGGCATTTCTTTATTAGCAGTGATTCAGCTGCATCTAGTAATTCGACAGTAAGTACTGAATTATTTATCTTTTTACATTTATCTATAAACAGCAGCATATACGCTGTTGTTCTAAGTAACTTCTGCCAAGAAGAAAATCTTCCCATATCCGGTAGGCAAAATTCCTTCTGTTTCATAATCACATTACATTTCGCTTCGGCAATAGCCTCTCTAGATTTAACTTTTATGCTGGCCACATTTCTTCTGAGTAAAACAGGAACTTAGGTCCATTGAACCATCTGTCAGTGGGTGTGAGCTCAGAGCTGATATCTCTTGTTGCTATATCTGCTGGGTTGTCTGCTGTTGGTACCCATCTCCATTGAGAAACACTAGAAAGATCATCTATGGCTGAAAGACGGTGTCCAACAAAAGCTTTATAATTTCTAAAATCTGACCGTATCCAAGCAAGGGTTGTGGCAGAATCACTCCAATAGTATTTTTCTGCTATCATTAGCTCCTGCTCATCCTCAACTGTTTTTGATAGCCGAGCTCCTAGCAATGCAGCCTGTAGCTCTAGTCTTGGTATTGAAGTGGGCTTCAGTGGCGTTACCTTAGCTTTTGCTGCTGCCAGTACTGTCTTCACTTCGCTATTTATATACTCATATCGTAGATAGCATGCTGCAGCATATACTTTCTGACTAGCAATATCGCAAAAGGTATGCATCTGAACTTTGCATATATCCAACCTCAATGAGTAACAGCGTGGAATTTTGCATTCTTTGATGGAAGTCAACTCATTTAGCCATTTCCTCCATTTTTCGTACTCTTTTTCTTCTATTTTATCATCCCAGTCTACCTTAGTTCTCCATACTTCTTGAAATAATATTTTGCCTTTTATGCAGACTGGCAGGATCAGTCCAAGTGGGTCAAAGACGCTCATGATTACAGAGAGCATCTGACGCTTTGTAGGGCACGCTTGACCCATTGTTATTTCTTCTGGAACTCTTGCCATTGACATGTTAAAGCTCAAGGTATCTGAGGCAGTTTCCCAGAACATGCCTAGTGTTTTTTCTTTCAATGCTGATTCAGGAGTGAGATCGATTTTCTCTTGTGCTCTTTTCTCCTCTGGAATGGAGTTCAACACTGCTGCAGAGTTGCTAGCCCAACTTCTGATCTCAAAGCCACCTTCACCATGAATAAAGATGATATCTGCAGCAAGTTTGATGGCCTCAGTTTCCGTTTCACAGGAGTCAAGGTAGTCATCAACATAATGCTTCATTATTATTGCTTCCACAGCTGCTGGAAAATTTTCTTATATTCTTTATCATTTCTGTCTTTAACATGTATTGCAGAACATGGTGAGCAGGCTGCTCCAAATAGCATGGATGTCATCTTGAATACTTTAGGTGGACCTTGGTCACAGGTGGGGTTGCGCCATAGGAATTTCTGAACTTCTTGGTCTTGCTCTTTGATTTTGATTCTTAGGAACATATCTCGAATACCCGCAGACATGGCTATGGGTTTCATTCTGAATCTTAATTAATACTCCTAATAAGGATTGTAATAGGTCAGGGCCTGTTAGAAGTTTGTCGTTTAGAGATATGCCGCCCACTTTAGCTGCTGCATCAAAGACTGCTCTAACTTTACCAGGTTTGTTTGGGTTTATCACAGCAAAATGTGGCAAATACCAACACCTGTCTATTCCGTGACCTAATGTCATTTCTACCGGGACTGCATAGTTATTATGTAACAATTTATTAATTTGTGTTGAGTATTCTGCAGCTAATTTAGGATCACGTTTTAACTTTCTTTCTAAATTAAGAAAGCGTTTCAATGCCATTTCATAACTCTTATCTGGGAGTGTTACATCGTCACTTTGCCATAGCAAGCCTGGTTCCCAAGCTTTGTCACCGATACGAACTGTGGAAGATTCTAATATTTGTATAGCTCTATCTTGTATCGGATTTGCTCTTGGTTTTGGTAGAAGTCCTAAGCTATCTAATTCATAGCCTTGTTTGACAAGAGCATGCAATTCGGCCGAAGAGTTTTTATGCGACACCTTGTATATACGTTTTGTATTTGGTTCGTGTGACACCCTGTATACTCTGTTTTCCATATTGTTATTGCAGCCATGCAGGACCCAACCTAGAGCTGTTCTGGAGGCTACTAGATCACAGGTGTTACCTTTTGACAGTTCTTGTGCGACAATTAGTGACCAATTATCTTGGCCTATGATTAACTTAGGTGCGCCACTAGTATACCAATTGATGTTATGTTCGAGTTTCTTAATATGTGCATACTGTAGAAAATCTGCCTTCCTTGTTGACTGTGGGCTTAACAGTAAGTTGTCCATGGTTCTGGCATTGATGTTGTGTTGAGGCTGACTGTTAATGGCGCCAATGGAAACTCGAACTGCCCTACTAATCTGGGTGTGTTTAAAACCAACACCTTCTATTCGGAGTTGGTCAGAAGGACCGTCTGCACCAATTTTTTCTGCTAGCTCTGAGTCTATTAAAGTTATGAAGGCAACATCGTCTAACAGTGCATAAGTATTAACACTTCTAGTGCCAGTTACTGTGACAGGAACTACTTTTAAGTAGGTGAAACCCGTTCCTGCCACAGTATTGACGTGGCGGTCATTTTCAGTGTTAGTTTGTGGATATCTCAGTAATGTATGTACTTTGGTGTACTTTGTGACCTGGCAATCTTTACCAATGTGGTTATACATTAAGCAACGGAAACATTTGTGATTGTCTTTTGCCCACTGCCAACGATCATCAATTTGATAAAACTGATCACATTTATATTATGTTTATCACTATTACAGAATGAGCAATTATAAGATTGCATACCTGGGTCCATGCTTGTTACATTCGCAGGGTACCTTATGCGCACTGGCGGCCTAGCATAGCTAGCGGGTGAGTAGGGCGCGGGCACCGCCGGCAGACGGGAAACGTTCGCGCCTGCGGGAGCGAACACGGCGGTAGGAGTCGGCGCTCCGGCGCTGTTAACCAGGCGGTAAGCTGAGGGGCGGTGTCGCCACGCCGCGAAACGTTCGCACGTGCCCGCGGCTGGCGAGCCGGCGGCGATGCAGGTCGCAACTGGCGGTGCCGCAAGATTAATGTCTGACGCGAATCGACAGGCTTGCTTCACGACTTAGAAAGTTTGACAACACTACCATGGTTGGCTCATCACTCATTTGAACATCGGCGTAATCACGCCACCTATACATCACTATTTCGTTAAACTTTTGCACTACGGCACTGTATAACTCTGAGTTATATAAATGTTTTGTTCCGATAATTTTTAGTGTGGCTGTGCATGTGTTCACTTTCGATGCGAACTCTGTGATTTGTTCTGGGCTTCGCCCAAGCATAGGCAGGGAGTGTAACGTCCGAAGTTGTTCTGAAATGAGTGCTGACTGGTTTCCATATCTGAGTCGAAGGTGTTCTATGATTATGTTAGTGTCAGCGTTGCTAATCAATAGAGCATTAACGGTATCCCTGGCTTCGCCTTGTAAGCAGGCTCGCAGTCTAGCCAGTCCTTCAGTCTGTGACATTCCTTTTACTATTTCCTCATCATAAGCTGCTTTGAATGTGAGCCACTTGTTGGCTTTTCCACTGAACATAGGCAGTTCGTACCGTCCGCTTGTTTGCGTGACGGTTCTTAGGGACGTTTGCAGGGCTTCAGCCAGCAAACCTATCGCTTGAGGCGTCGTTATCTGTAGAGCCGATGGCGGAGGTGAGGGCGGCGGCGGCGCGTGATGAATTGGCTGTTGGGGTGTAGGCGACTCTGGTGGATGAATAACAGTCTGATCGACCCAGCTGCTGACCGCTGCTGCGTTATCCACCATTACCGTATTTTCCATTTCTTCATCGCTTTCGTCGTTTATAAGTTGAATTTCGGTTTCAAGCTTTCTTTCTATAGTTTCTTCTACTATTTTTAATTTCGCTTTTTGCAGTTCCTCTAGAGCTCGCATTTTGGCTTCGGCCAGGCGCTTCCTTTTCTGGCAGGACGTCGACGATGCTGAGCGGACGACACTGGTTTTGTGGTGTAAGTGTAAATCGCCTATTGAACTAGGCGGGGGCGTTAAATTATCATTTGGCCGATGCGGCGGTAATGGCGGCTGTAATAACTGTGGCATGGCGGCACGCGCGGGATCCAGCCCGACGCGTGCTTGGTTTCTGGTCTCTGGCATTATTTAGTTATATATTGTCCCTTGTGTGGTGGTTTCTAGTGGCTGCCGTCGCTGGTTCTTGTGTTGCGAGGCTCGAACAGGACCATATGTCACCAAGCGCCCTTCGGTGAGCAAGGGCACGAGACGCCGGGTGACGCGGCGTTGGCAGAAATACATAGAAAACACCACAAGCTAGCTTCACGAAACTTTATTGTCTAACTTTCACACAAACAAACACTGATTACAACTGACTGAAACATTTAAACAAACTGAATTTCTTATCTTAACTGAAAATCTACGCTTCACTCCAACAATGGCGGACTGACCTTCCGCCATCCCCTCACTTCGAAAACCCCGCGCGCGGTGTGACCCGACCCCGCGCGCGCCCTGCAAATCAAGCGATGCCGCGACCCCTAGCGCCATCTTAGTTTAACCTCAGTACTAAATATCGACCTGCGTAGAAGGTCGCAGCTCGCCTGTTTACCTAAATTGCCACTAGGTGGCGATACCAGTAGCAGCCGGTTGGCGACAATGACCTGCATACCTTTTACGAGTATGATGTGGATGTGCGATATGACGGATTGATTGGACTGGACCTGCTGAATACATTAGGTGCAACAATAAACATCAAAGACCGAGTACTCTCGACTTACAATGTCACTTTGCCTATCAATTGTGACACTTCGGACTATAAATTAATTTTGGCCCTTCGTAGCGAACAGAGAGTCCAATTGCCAACTGACTTGTACTCTGGAAACGCTATACTAAATTACAAACATTTTTGTGAAGGAGTGAGAATGCCAAGTGCGTTAGTAAAATGTAGGGATGGTTACGCTTGTACTGTTATACAGAATGCCACTGACCAAGAAATGACACTTACTGTCACTGCACCGTTCAAGGTTACCCAGTTTGTCGATACCGAAATAAAGGTAAATAGTATTAGCGATGTTGAAATGAAAGACCTAGAGATTGACGACATGCTGACCGAAAACTTGCAGAAGTTGCATCTAGAACATATGAATGCAGAAGAACGAGCGAGTGTGATGAAACTGTGTGAGGAATATAAGGACATATTTCATTGTGATAAGATCCCCTTATCTTTTACCAATGAAGTTAAACATAACATCAGAACAAAGAACGAAGATCCAATTTACTTAAAGCCATATAGGCAAGCACCAGTTCAGGCAGCTGAAATACAACGCCAGGTAGAAAAACTATTAAAAGACAACGTTATTCAAGAATCTCATTCGCCGTGGTGCGCCACGGTCCATTTGGTACCTAAAAAGATGCATGCGTCCGGTGAAGTAAAATATCGAATGGTCATAGACTACAGGCGTCTAAACGAAATTACTGTAGACGATCGATATCCACTGCCAAATATCACAGACTTGTTCGACAAATTATGCAACAGCTGTTACTACTCTACTTTAGATCTTGCGAGTGGGTATCACCAGATTGAAGTTGCTGAATATGATAGGGCTAAAACAGCTTTTAGTACTCAGAACGGACATTTTGAATTCTGCCGAATGCCATTTGGCCTAAAAACCGCCCCTGCCACGTTTCAGCGCACCATGGACAATGTCCTACGTGGCCTCCAAGGAATACACTGCATGCATGGTGTACTTGGATGATATAATCATATACTCCTCAAGTCTGCCAGAACATCTGCAGAAGTTACGTAGTGTATTCGACCGTTTAAGAGCTACAAACCTAAAAGTTCAACTGGACAAATCGGAATTTTTCAGAAAAGAGGTATTTGGGACACAAAATCACTAAAGATGGCCTTCAGCCAAATGATGATAAAATTCGGGCAGTACTTAACTTCCCTTTGCCGAAAACCACCACCGAAAAGAGTTTCCTTGGCCTTGTAGGTTATTACAGGCGATTTATCAAGGACTTTGCTCAAATAACTCGCCCTTTGACCACGTGCTTAAAAAAACGCAATAAGATCATCATTGACCAGGCATACGTTGATGGCTTCAATAGATGCAAGGAGCTTTTAACAAGCGCACCATTGCTCCAGTACCCTGACCCTAATCAAACACTCATTTTAACTACTGATGCGTCAGCAGTGGCCTTAGGCGCTGTACTATCCCAAGGCACAGTAGGGAAAGACGCCCCTATTGCCTACGCAAGTAGAACTCTTAGCGACACAGAATCCCGGTACAGTACTATCGGGCGAGAACTTCTAGCCATAGTATGGGCAACAAAGCATTTTCGACCTTACCTGTATGGGCGTAAATTCATAATTTACACAGACCATCGCCCTTTGGCTTGGCTGAATTCACTTAAAGACCCCAACAGTAAACTTATACGATGGAGGTTACGTCTACAGGACTTTAACTTCGACATCGTTTACAAAAAAGGCAAACAGAACACCAACGCTGATGCTTTATCCAGAATCAAAGTCAATGCCACAGAGTCAGATGATGAAGCACTTTCCATAAAAGTTAATATCGATAAAAAGGAAAAAGCCCTTCAGGTTTATATAGGACAGGTCACAGAACAAATAAAGAAACTGACAACTGGAAAAAGACACTCTTCCTCTACAATATCAATTTCGGACGATGATCGTACCGCGTCAGCTAGCCCAAACAATATTTTAGACACACTATCAGCAAAGGACGACGAAAGTGTGACTTACCCAGTCCCATCTTTGTCGAGCAGTGCTTCTGCAACTGTACACTCTGTACGAAATTTAGAGTCAGTAGGCATACCTATACTGAACGACGCTATCGATACTAAACCCAACCAAATAATTGTATACTCTTGGTGCAAACGTGAACTGCAAGTACAAGACCTTTCAAAGGAAAAACAAAAGGTTTACAAATTTTCATACCATCCGACAATAATGATGACGTGATCAAAGAATTTTTGAAAAAGTATATACAAAATAAAGTCAAATATTTCATCTGGTTTGAATCTGAGGAATTAAGGAAAAAGTTTGCCACCATCGTTATTAAATTATTCAAAAAGGATGCAGTTAATTTTTAAGAATGTACGGAAAGAGTGGTGTTTGTTGAGGATGAAAAAGAACAAAAGGCAATCATATTGAAACATCATAATATGGGGAAAACATGTCACAGAGGAGTAAGAGAAACCATGGTGAGGTTACGCCGAAATTACTTTTGGCATAAAATTCAAGACACCGTTTCTGCAGTCTTGAATAGATGTGAAGCATGTGAGATCATGAAGTAAGATAGACACCCCTTAAGCCTATGTTACAATTGACCCAGACTCAGGACGCCCCATTTCAGGAGATATTTATAGACCTGTTCTCCATAGAAGGAAAATACTATCTTACCCTAGTGGATGCCTTCAGTAAGCTAGGACAAGCAATAGAACTAGCCAACCGATCAACCCCAGAGGTCACTCGCGCCTTAATTAAATATTTTTCGTTTTATGGCATCCCCAAAAAGATCAGCAGTGACCCTGGCTCGGAGTTTAACAACGAGCTAACGCGAGAGCTGATGGATCTGTACAAAATTCAATTTCATATTGGCACACCCAACAACACCAATTCCATGGGCATAGTAGAACGTTTTCACTCTACTATCATCGAAATTTACCGTATTGCAAAATACGAAAAAAGATGCACAGATGCAGCGTCTGTCATGACCTATTCTGTTATGGCTTACAATAATACTATACACAGTGCCACCGAGCTAACGCCGTTTGAAATAGTATTCGGACATACCGACTCCGGTAGAGTCTTTGACGTAAACTATGAAAAAACTTATTATCAACATCTACTGAAAGACCACGTAAAAAGAACACGATATTTGTACGACTATATAGCAAGAAAACTGTTAGAACAGAAGGAAAAAGTTAGAAAACGAAAAGGAGGTGAAACTGTGAGAGATTTTACTGAATGAAAAACAGTTTTTGCCAAATAAGTAAATACCAGAAAAAGTAAAGTTAAACCGCTATATCAAAAGGCTGTAGTTACAGGACAGGCAGCGCGTAATGTGGTCCCAGCACAAATAAGATGACGGCAAACCCGAGTGCCAAATAAAAATATAAAACGGTCTCCGCAGGTGCTGTGTGCTCGCGCTGACCCTGCCGAGCCTAGGGCAGGCCCTTCTACTGCAGAAGATTTACAAGAACCCAGGAATCTTGCCTGTAAGAAAAGGCGAAGCCTTCTTTCAGCAAGATAGGTGGATACTTATCCAGACCTTAGATTTAAATGGCTTACAGTTTGATTTAGCATTTAATGTTTTGAAGTATAGTGAGTTTGTTAATTTAGTTAGATTAGATAAGTCGCATCCGCGCGAACTTTTAGGATTACAGGAACAGCTAGAGTATTTAAGTAACGTAACTATAGAGAAACTCGACCAAGTGATGCCTACGCGTCGGTTCAACCGTTTCAGGCGAGGACTGTTAGACCCTCTCGGATCAATAGTAAAGCTTCTGACAGGAAACTTAGACCATAACGATGCTATCCGGTATGACGACCTTATATCGAAAATAAAATCACAACAGGCAACCGTCACAGGGAAACTGACGCTGGTCACCAAGGTGTTGGATAACTTTATAAATAGTACGACTGCCTTTAACCGCAACTCGAAATCGTTGAACGAACGACTGCAAAAGGTAGAGGAAATTGTAACTAAACTTTCGGCTCAGAAAAATGACTCTGTATACCTACTATACAAATGTTTTAGGCTTGTATAACCTATTCATGAGCAATTTTCGAACTATTTACGTAAAATTAAGTGAAATAGAAACCGCCATTGCTTTTAGCAAAGTGTCTGTACTACACCAATCAATTGTTAACTCTACAGAGCTGTTACAACACTTGGAACAAATTTCTAAAAGTGAAAATTTGATGTATGAGGTAAAATTAAGTAATCTAATTAAGTTTGAAGAGTCTATTATTGTTAAGTCTTACTTGAAACGGAATGAAATTGTGTTTTTAATGGAAATTCCTTTAGTCGAGAATATTACATATAACTATTTTAAGCTCTATCCTCTGCCCGTGTTTAGTGAATCTCAAAATAAAACCCTAATAATTGTCCCTAATAATAACTAACCCTAATAATACCCTTACCTTTTGGCAAAATCTCACTTTACTTACCACTAAAGCAAGCATGCAAAGCAGCAGCTGACAACCGCTTTCTCTGCACCGACGACGACCGAGTGCTGTTCCCAAGAAAGACCTGCATAGAGCAACTCATGAGGTATGACGACAACCTTACCAGCTGTACCCAGGTTTCAGTTCAAGTGGAAGCGATAAAAGTGCAGCGCATCAGCTCCGACTGCTGGATCCTATACACGAGAAGCAAGACCATGCTGAAGAAGAAGTGCGGCACCGACATGACTCTGCAACATGTCCTCGGCACTTACACGATATGTATAGATGAGCCTTGCGACGTCTTTATCGGCGACATCCACCTACATCGCGAACACTCCTACGTAAATAATATAAGCTACAGGAACGTCCAGATCATCAACTTACCTGAGATGAAGCCCAACGAGTTGCCCAGCACACTTACGGTGAACATACAGGACATCAATCTGGATCAGTTACACCTATTATCATACGCAATGAAACAAACGGATCTTATAACCAATAGTGAAACTCGCAGTGAACAAATAGTGCACGACTTTGGACTGACTACTCTTATTTTGTATGTGTTTTTAGGTTTAACGATTCTATGTGTTATTTTAATTAATTATGTTTAAGGGTCAGTTAGCGAAGCTTTGGCGTGATCACCTATGTACCAGAGGTCCATCGGATGATTCCGCTCTTGAGGAGGGAGGAGTTATGTGTTCACCTCAATCCTCTACTAGTAGAGTTGTACTGAACGTCCGTGCTGACTCAGCGATGTGAAGTATGCGAAGTCAGCTGTAAGATGTTAGCCTAAGAAAATCTTGTTTATGATTCCATCAATACAGTAGCGCTCTCCGAATCGAGTGGACGTATTGTATTCGTTAGTTTTATTTTACTTTTTAAAAACACTCCAAAGCTCCCCCAAAACTTATCTAGGCACCTACATAGAACAAACGTTTATTTTGTATTTGTTGTTTTCCAGTGTAAGAATATTCTTATCTTATATTAAAAATCTTAGTAATACCTATTATAAATCAGTTTGTGAACATGTTTGGTTGTTTGTTAGGATCTCAATCATGCAATAACGGTTGAACGGAATTCTGTGGTCTGAATGAAGACATAGGATACTGATACCCAGTAATAAGTTCCCGTGAGATAATCACAAAGATAATATTTTATTGTTTCTGTAACGTAGAGGGAACTCTATCTACGTTCTGTAACCTTTTTTGAAGCCAAGCTCTATGATATGTATTTATTGCGTCGCCATCGTAACACGAATCGTATTAACACGTAGTGGTTATATACTCTTTGGTATTAACGGTTTCTGTGACACTACAAAGTTCGCCGAGGCAGGCAGAAGAGACATTATTTTATAATGTAAACACTGCCTCTTTTTTGCATGTAAGAAAACATCATGATTTGCGGCCTAATTTATAAAAACAAGATTCCATTAAAACCACAGACTAAATAAAGGTGTGTTAGAGATTTATTTAATCTGTCGTCACGTATTTCCCTTGCACAGATTATAATGTTCCCTTGTGGAATCGCTACCACTACCACCGTAGACAGAGAATAGAATATACTGGGCCTGCGTGTATACCTTTGAGATGGAGATAGAGTTGCTAGCATAACCCATAATTCCCAAAAGTATGTTTTGCGTATTTACAAGTTGTAAACAGAAAATCGGGAAATAAATCAATACCTCAATAGAAGCAAAAAAATTTATTAAAATTATACGTGGGACACTCAGAAAGTTTTGAGAAACTAAAAAGCTAACTTCTATGAAAAAAATATTTTTATTAAATCTTTTCAAAGAACTCTCCATCAGCCTCTATACCAAGTTTCATGCGTCTGAAACAATTTTCAAAACATTTTTCCCAGTCCTCCGCAGACACCTCTTCCACGGCCTTCCCAAACGCTGCTAGCGCGTCTTCCGGCGATGACAACTGTATCCCTTTGAGCTGATTTTTAATTTTAGGGAATTAAAAAGAAGTCACACGGAGCCAAATCAGGATTTTTCAGGCTGTCCATCGTAGGAATATTAGTAGCTCTTGTACTAGTACTTGCAGCCGCAAGTGATGGAGAATACGATGATGTAGCCTCAGGAAGAGCCTGGAAAGAACACAAACGGCGTTTTAAAAAAAATACCTTTCAAAGTATACTATAGTTTGGAACCTTAGTTAACTATACATTAAGTAGAGATTGAAAAAATAATAGACCCAGGACAAAGACGTAATTTTACATTGAACGGTATATTCACGAATATATTTGTGAGGTAAACCATAACATAATAATGTACGAATATATTGAATCACTAAAATATACGCATAACTAATATTATTTACACCCTTACAAATAATGCATTGAATGGTCTATTCGCAAATATATTTGTGAGGTAAACTATAACATAATGTACGAATATATTGCATCACTAAAATGTACCTATAACTAATATTATTTTAGGGAGTCCTTACCGGCAAAAACTGTTTCGGAACGGAACCTTCTGTCAGAAAAGTAGAACTCTTTGTTTTTCGAAAACTATGGGTCTCGACTCTCGAAATGACGGGAACAAACACGGGTATACTTTGTCGGTTGCCAGTCAGTCCAAACGACCCGTGGCTTTAACCCATATGGTCCGTAGAGCCTGTTCAGCTGGGTACCTGTAAAATAATTTTGAACAATATAAACATTATGTGCCCGGATAACGGGGAAAGACTTGCCAATGGTACGTTTGGGACCTCGTCAAAACAAGGGTCTAACTCGTGGTTGGTTCCTCTGCCTACACCCTCGGGGATATCGGGCGTGAGTTTTTTTCTTCACATTTGGCCTTCTTTGTTTTTGCCAACACTAAGGGATTTTTTGTATATTAAGTCTGGTAACACTAACATTATTATAAACCGTCTAAATTAAGATTGTCGCAGTTAGATTACCAATCTATCGTATGAGCACCTACATAATTTAGACGGGTAACACCAAAATATTCAAATTTTCGATTTAGTTTTCACGGCACATATTTATCTAATTTAGAGGTAATTGAGTGCAGTAGATGCATTTTAAACCTTGCCGTAGTCTTGAACATCATAAAAACAGAGATTAGAGGATAATTAATAGCACTTACGAAATGAAAGGTTATGTTGGCGTTTTTACGCTCACTGCGGCTTCCACAGCCTAAAATGCTGCAATTTACCATTATATCACTTTCGTCCAATTGCACCGAACACGAAAAGTACAATTTTATGGAGAAAAACACCGATATCTGCCTAAATTTAAAGTAAAACTTGATCAAGCTCAGATTTGACGTAGGTTTGTCTGCCGCAGATTTGAACTGTGGCAAACAAAAAAATCGCATACGCGCGTAAGGGACAGAAGATCATTACTGTTTCTCGCTTACACTTTAAAAGACTCGTATTAAGTCATCTCTTTCTTCTTTTTTTTTCTATGGTTATGTCTCGTCTACCTATTCTCTGTCTACGGCTACCACTCACGGATGTAGGTACCATAAGTCAGCGTTTTTGAAGAGCTAGTGGTTGTGGTTATATACTCTTTGGTGGTTATATACTCTTTGGGTATGCCTGTGCTGCGCCCACAGGTGTAGACTCAGAAGCTTGAAGTATTCATATTTGCTAAACAATTTGATAGATCCGTTGCTGAAAAACAGAGGTCATCATGATTCATGACAGACGAATGGACGGAAAATAAAATGATCCTAGAAGGGTTTCGTTTATATTCTTTTGCGGTGCGGAACCCTACAAGCCAATAAGCAGGTAGAGGATACAGCAGTAAAGTGTTGGACTCACAATCTGATTTCGGAGGTCCAACTCGGGTTGGGTGCGATATTGCCTTGCCTTGGGTGGCTGGCAGCGATCCAAAAAGAACACCTGTCGGTAAATAAACGGAGCTTTAGGCACACTGTCGTGTGTTACATACAGGGTGTGGTGTAAAGAATAGATATCCTATGGTTTAGTAAGTTAAAACAATTAAAAATCTATTGATAGGTATTTACTTTTTTTAAGCTACTCCAGCTGTCAAAATTTATTTCAACCACGGTTGTAAAACGTAGACAGAGAATAGACTGGGCCTGCGCGTATACCTTTGAGATGGAGATAGAAGTAGGTACTTCATAAGAGTTGCTAGCATAACCCATAATTCCCAAAAGTATGTTTTGCGTATTTAGAAGTGTAAGCAGAAAATCGGGAAATCAATACCTCAATAGAAGCAAAAAAAATTATTAAAATTATACGTGGGACACTCAGAAAGTTTTGAGAAACTAAAAAACTGACTTCTATGAAAAAAACATTTTTATTATATCTTTTCAAAGAACTCTCCATCAGCCTCTATACCAAGTTTCATGCGTCTGAAACAATTTTCAAAACATTTTTTCCAGTCCTCCGCAGACACCTCTTCCACGGCCTTCTCAAACGCTGCTAGCGCGTCTTCCGGCGATGACTGAGCCGATTTTTAATTTTAGGGAATTAAAAAGAAGTCACACGGAGCCAAATCAGGATTTTTCAGGAATATCAGTAGCACTTGTACTAGTACTTGCAACCGCAAGTGATGGAGAATACGATGATGTAGCCTCAGGAAGAGCCTGGAAAGAACACAAACGGCGTTTTAAAAAAAATACCTTTAAAGTATACTATAGTTTAGAACCTTAGTTAACTATACATTAAGTAGAGATTGAAAAAATAATAGACCCAGAACAAAGACGTAATTTTTACATTGAACGGTATATTCACGAACATATTTAATATCACTAAAATATAGGTACCCATAACTAATATTATTTACACCTTTACTAATAATGCATTGAATGGTCTATTCGCAAATATATTTGTGAGGTAAACCATAACATAATAATGTACGAATACAGGGTGTCTCATTCAAATCGGTCAGTATGGGAAAGTCTTAAAACTATAAGACATACGAAGATCTGTTCTGAGGAACCATGTCATCGATTTTAATAACAAGAAAAACTGCATTCATACATTTAAAAAAACATCTGTACTCTTTTCGGGAATCAACAAAATCAACAAAGGGTGACAAGGGACGAAAAATCGCGGTTATTGTAACGCCGGCTGGTTATTTGTATTTACAATTCTAATTTGTGATTTCCATAATTCGATCAAGCAATAGGTGCTCTAGTGGTGCAGAAACGGCGCGGTAAGTAAATCACCTCGGCTGACAATTTGTGGCGTAACTGCCTTTCTCCTATTGTAAGATTAGGTGTTATAAAATTGGTACCTATATTCCAGAAAAAAATTATTTTGATCCCAATCCTTCGCAGATTCGCAAGATCCTCATATTATGTATTTCTAGGTTATCATGGCATTGCGGATAAAGGTGAGCAGGCACCAGTGGGATATGCTGCTTGACTGAGTTCATTACGCACACCCGTGACACGGTCCGTCGTCGGGAGGTCCATCTCGGGATCCATCTCCCCCAAGATTTGTTAGAACGCCGCCTGGGACATGCGAACCAGCCCAATGAACTTATCGTCCGGTACCTAGCTGCAAAGAGTCACTCCCGTCCCGAAGGTACCGCCTGTTGAGACGCAACTCTCTCCATCTTCGTTGCTGCTCAGCAGCGCCCAACAAAATAGCACCTGCCATAACCTTCCAAATATTGATTTTTTTTATGATAATCCGAGATAATAAAATTTATATCGTAGGTACTTATCATGTAGAAAATACTAACAACTTTAATACCTACTTGTGTGAACTAAGTACAATTCAATTCGTGTAATAATAAAACGTGAATTCAAAGAGCCGCAAAATACTATTTTACTACCACAAGACTCCCCTTGTGCAGTTGTTTTGTTTATTTGTTTTTTGTAAGAGCTCAAAATATTTAATTTTGACAGAAAACACAAGCTACCTAATTAAGTAATTATTCTTATTTAGGAAAATATTGGAGCCAGACACATCTTTATGTAGTCTGTGTCCAGGCATAGACATTATTTTCAAGACATCGATATGTCGTTATCCAATTGTTCTGTGTCGTTACCTCAAAACAAGCTACTGTCACGTGACCCAGTGGTGTCCTCGAAGCGATAGCTTGTGAGTGGCCCTCCCTCTACGGAGTGGCCACTTGTAATCGCAAAACGAATTTTTGACAGCTCGGAGTCGTCTAAATCACACGAGCCGATAGAGTGGATCAAGTTCGTAATAAGGCAGCTGTAGGCCACAATCACTTGGTGTTTACATAATGGTGCATTGCTCATTGCATGGCGCCTTTTGCGCCATTGTTTTTTAATAACTTTGTTGTTGTACATACTTCTGTAATACTTGTAAATAAATAAAATAACTAAATAGTAAATAAATAAATAGCTACAGCCGCAATTACTTCCGCAAGTGGTTTGCCAGACAGCAATGAGCCATGCGCCATTGTGTAAACACCGAGTGATCGTGGCCCACTGAATGGCAAAGCATGGCCCATCACAGGCCATTGTGTACTGGGGCCTTTAGTGAAGCCGTCGATATGTTACATAGGGATGGACTATTTACTGTCGATACTTCAGTTTTGTACCTTCTTTCTTCCTATTTTGTTAAAAATAAAATAACGGAGATATTTTAATATTCATTTATTTTGGCACAATATTTAACCTTATTATTAGTAAGTGCAGTACAAACTAGTATACTATAGTATTGTAGTAAACGAAATAAAGGAATCTTTTCAAATGCAAATTTGGGAAATTGTAAGTTTCCGATTTAACAGGATTATCTATAGACGTAAAAAAATACATAAGCAGCCTGTTCGCATTTACCATCAATTTCCGGTAATGTTTACACTGTACGGAAACTCCAGTGTGGTGTGAACACGCCTTTTGCATTTTTTTCGTGTTTCACACCATGCTGCTTCCACCATTACTACATACATTTTCGGACCCCCAATTCAAACAAATAACTGAAAGAAAGTTCGTTGAACTAGTTGTTGGCATAACACTGTCGTCGCGGTACACATATACTTTTCGGCCACCACGTAGAAGTCGCCATTACGTCGATACTTCACGTTATCGTTTTCGCGCTCCTCTATTCAAGTACCTAGTCCCAGCATAGCAAACAAATCCTAAGGAGGCTGAAAGGCGATCCAGGTTCCAGTCGTCGTCAGGTCAGATCTAGCTATTGACGGTGGGCGGTCGTGAAAGGTGATTCGTCGGAGATCTGGAAGCGGCCCCTACTAGAGGTACGCTAGCCTCTGGCCCTCCTCGCCCCATGGGTCTGGTAAGTCTTTCTGCCTAATCCTACGTCCCACTTTTGAACGTTCAGGACGATCGCAACACATATTTCGTCACAATACAGTCCACTCCACAGCCACGGAATCCCAATAACCAAAACATTTGGTCATTCGCGCCGGATTTATTGAACAGTAACGTTTATTGTCGTCGTTTCGTAAGCTTTTGTTTACATATCTATAGATTTCCGTTATTGCTATCGTTAAATTAATTAGTTAAAAAGTTAAGGTAGGTTGCGATTTTCGTAGTGCGTTCAAAGGTGGAACGGATTTGTTGTTATGTTGGTACTACTGACGTGAATAGAGCACAGACTAATTGGTAATTTTTAGTGGGTGACAGCAATACCTGTCATCTCATCTGTGATTTTCATTCGTTCAGTGACGGCTGTCAGAAACGTCAGTGTCATTACTATCTTGTCGTAGTATTGTTACTGTTTTGCTATCTAAATTGCAAAATAATGGAGAATGAGGATGGTTCCGCTCCCGATGCGAACAGGATTGCGAGGGATTACGCAACACTGCGTTTAGAAATTATGGAAGGTAGTGATCCCGAAGGCTATACCGAGCAGGACTTAAATAATATTTCTGACGAATTTCACACAGCGCAGCAAAGGGTGCTTGCTTCTGTAGGCAAATTACATTGGAAAGCGGAATGCGGAGCCACTTTTACTTTCGAAAAGCGCATGAATAGTGTCAAGGCAAAATTGTCAGCTTTTTCGCGGGCTAGGTTGAGCAAGCCTCAGGCTAACCAGGGCGAGGGTAGCAGCGGGTCCGTGGCAAAATTGCCAAAGATAACAATTAAAACATTTGACGGGGGCGTGGATAACTGGGTCGCATTTAAACAATTGTTTGACTCACTTATCCACACTCGTGAAAACTTGTCGGACGTGGAGAAATTGCATTATTTATTGTCGAGTGTGCAAGGTTCTGCGTATAATCTAATTAAAAATTTCCCATTATCAAACGAGAGCTATGCCGTGGCGTGAGATGATGCCCTAGTAAAATATTACAACAGAAAATGGCAAATTGCCACTACTTACTATGAAAAGTTAGTCGATTGTTTTCCAATTAGAAGCAAAACAGGTACCGAGCTGGAACGTGTTTCTCGTACCTTCTCAGAGAATTTAGCTGTACTAGAGAGGTTTGGGCTACCGGATAAAAACTTTGTTCTGGTGCATTTATTGTGGTCCAAACTGGACAGGGCTACAAAGGAATCGTTCCAAATGGAACACAATTCTGATGAAGTTCCTGAGCTTGTGGACTTACAGAATTTTATGGAAAAAAGTTATCGGGCAATGAATGCAACCCAGGGTAGTTCTTATCCGACCCCTGTTCGAGCGGCACCAATGATGGGAAAAGTGCAGAATTCACAGCCTAAGGCATCATTTGTTGTGTCTTCGTCCTGCTGTGCATACTGTACTGGTCCACACAACCTGTCAGGATGCGGGGAATTCCTAAAATTAAATGCACATTCCAGGTTTAATTTTGTAAAGGAAAAGGGACTGTGTATCTTATGTTTCTCACCTTCTCACACCGTAAGAAATTGTCGTAGTGATCGGTGTGGCAAGTGCAATTATTCGCACAACCCGCTTTTGCACTTCGAGGGGAAAGCAGAGGAATGCAATATAGTACCTCACCCGACTAAAGAAACGGTGCTCACATCGGTTGGCCAGCTTGGCGACAGCGGTGTCTTGTTTTCGACCGCAGTACTGCAGGCCAAGGATCAGTGTGGCAACCTCCGGTCCGTCCGGGTTCTGTTAGACTGTGCTAGCGCATGTAACTTCATTACTAAGTCCTGCGCTGAAAGTCTAGGATTGACCTTCCACTTTACTTCTTCGGCAGTAAGTGGTATCGGACACACAGTCGCAGAGCCTCGTGCCGTAGTGTCCATAGAAATGTCGCCGCGAGGAGCCACGGGAAACAAAATTTTCGCAGAGGCGTACGTGCTGCCCTCTATTTGTTCCCCGCAGCCAGTCCGCTATGTGGACTCCTCAAAGTGGACACACGTGAAGGACTTGACTCTTGCAGATCCGAAGTTCTCGCGTCCAGGGCATATCGACCTGTTGCTGAATGCTGACATTTTCGCGTCATCTTTGCTGCCTGGCCTTGTTAAGGGCAATCTGGGCCAACCCACAGCTTTAAATACAGTGTTTGGCTGGATTTTAATGGGCGGGTTCGAGTCCGAACCGACTCAAAATCGTCATTCTAGTCTTTCGCGTGGCAATCAGAACTGTCTCTTTGTTACAAACCCCTCTTTGGACGACTCAATCCGTCGCTTTTGGGAGCTGGAAAGTGTCGCTGCCAAAGGAAATGAGTTGCTTTCCAAGGAGGATCAGAAGTGTGAAGAATACTTTGTCGAAAATCATCGTCGCACTGAGGAAGGTAGATTTGTCGTACCTCTCCCCTTTATTGAACCCTCCAATAAACCAATATTTTCGAATTCTCGGACAATTGCTTTGAAAAGATTCCTCCATCTTGAAAAAAAGTTTCTCGCGAACATTGAGCTTAAAAAGGCATACGTGGCCTTCATGGACGACTACGCCGCTTGTTGTCATATGGAGAAGGCAGAAGCTCCCGCAGAGACGACAGGGAAGTTTTACTACATCCCACACCATGGGATCTTGCGGCCCGACTCCATCACCACGCCACTCCGGGTGGTTTTTGATGCCAGCGCCAGTGATTCTCGGGGAGTGTCACTCAACGATACATTGTTGGCTGGACAAAAGTTGCAGGCGAACATCTTCGATGTGCTTCTTCGTTTTCGCTGGCACACTGTGGTGTTCACCGGAGATGTAAAGAAAATGTATCGCCAGATCCTGGTTCCCGAGGAACATGCTGAATTTCAGCGTATCCTGTGGCGCCCATCTCCTGTCGATCCTGTCCAGGATTACAAGCTGCGCACCGTAACGTATGGTGTATCGTCGGCTCCGTACCAAGCTCTTCCGACCATCGCTCAACTGGCCCAAGAAGCGGCATCGTACTCTCCAAGCGGCTCGGCCATTCTATCACGCGATATTTACGTGGACGACATCGTATCCGGTGCTGACTCGGTGAAAGAAGCTGTGGAATTAAAGGCGGAGCTCTCCAGGATCCTTGGTTCGGGTGGTTTCCACCTGCGAAAATGGGCCTCGAACCATGAAGATTTCCTCGTCGACTTTGCCGTGGAGGATCTCTGCTCTGAGAAGTTCAGGGAGTTCACCAAAATTTGTGATGTCTCCCTTAAGGTTCTCGGTCTGCGCTGGTTGCCTCAGGCAGATTGCTTTTCGTTTGATGTGCAGACTGAAGAAAGGAGAATCACAAAGCGAACTATTCTATCCGAAATTTCTCGTATTTATGACCCCATCGGCTTTCTCGCTCCCATAACGTTCCTTGCCAAATACCTTATCCAGATATTGTGGACAGCAGGAGTGGGTTGGGATGATGAAATCCCTGACAATATTCATTTGGAATGGACTAAGCTTAAGTCCCAGTTGTCGTCTCTTTCGTCGATCTCCATTCCGCGCCGTATGATCCAGACTACCATAACTTTCGAACTTCATGGATTCTGTGATGCATCGGAGCACGGATATTGCGCAGTTATCTACTGCAGGACTGTCGATGCCAGTGGGTCTTGCTCGGTCACAATTTGCTGTGCAAAATCAAAGGTTGCCCCGCTACGCAAGCTGTCGATTCCACGATTGGAGCTGCAAGCCGCTGTGCTGCTGGCGGACTTAATCGCAGCAGTTAAAAGAGCACTCCTACCCTTTCAAGCCGATTGTACTGTCGTCGCATGGTCGGATTCCACAGTGGCTCTAGCGTGGATAAAGTCGTGTCCATCCCGTTGGCAGACTTTCGTGGCTAATCGGGTCAGCCACATACAAGATCTCATTGCGCCGGACTGCTGGAGGCATGTACCGACAGCCGAAAACCCAGCTGACCTCGGTTCCAGGGGTTTGTTGCCCAGGGACATTGTCGGCAAGGAGCTATGGTGGAGCGGTCCTTCGTGGCTGTCAGAGTCGCCTGACAGCTGGCCGCAGCCATTTGTCGATCTAGGCACTGCCACGCCATTGCCAGAAGCAAAACTAGTAAGCCTAGTCGTATCGTACGAACCTGGTATGCTCGACTCCTTGCTCCATAAGTTCTCGTCGTTGTGGAAGCTAAAGCGAGTTCTAGCTTACGTTATGAGGTTTACGCACAACTCCCGTAAAAGTAAAGATAAGATGAGGGGTGCTCTCGACTCCGAGCAAATTCAGAACGCCTTGCTGGTTCTTATCAAACATGTTCAGGCGCATGCATTCTCTACGGAGATAGAAAACTTTCGTGTGGGCAAGCCTAACCTGCTCCAAAAGGGGCTGCGTAAGTTGTCGCCATTCTTGGATGACGCGGGCCTTTTGAGGGTGGGCGGCCGCCTCGCTAATGCGAATCTTGCCTTTGGTGCAAAGCATCCATTGCTCTTGCCGCGGCAACATCGGCTGACTGCCCTGCTGATCGAAGCGTACCATCAGCGGTACATGCATCCGGGCGTGCAAACTTTGCAAAACATTCTGGCCCAAACATACTGGATCTTGTCACCAAAGCGTGCAATCCGCGCGGTAGTGTCGAGCTGCGTAAAATGTTTTCGTGTCAATCCGCGTCCGGCGCCGGCCCCCTTAATGGGCAACCTGCCCACTTGCCGTATAGGTTCACTAAAACCTTTCGGCTGTGCCGCTATCGACTTCGGCGGCCCATTCGACATCGCTCTCGGTCGAGGCCACGGTGTGCGCACATACAAGGCCTACATATGCGTTTTTGTTTGTGCGAGCACCAAGGAAATCCACATAGAATTAGCTTTAGAGCTGTCTACGGAGGCATTCCTGGCAGCCTTAAAACGATTTATCGCTCGTCGTGGGCGTTGCAGTCGATTGATATCGGACCAAGGCCGTAATTTCGTTGGGGCCAGTAATTATCTCGCTTCGCTCATGAAGAATGCGTCCGAACAAGAGGAGATACACTTCTCGTTTAGCCCTCCAGGCAGTCCTCACTTCAACGGTTTAGCAGAAGCCGGCATTAAATCGGTTAAGACGCACCTCTCGCGAGTTATAGGGTCACAGCGTATGAAGGAACATATGAAGAGTTCCAGACAGTCCTTGTGCAGATCGAGGCGATGCTGAACTCTCGGCCTCTTACGCCTCTAAGATCGGATGCAGGAGATCTTGCAGCATTGACACCTGGTCATTTCCTTACGCTGGAGCCCCTTTCGGCTTTGCCGGAGGAAAATTTCTCGGACCAAATCGTTAGTCCGTTGCACCACTGGAAATTACTTCAGAAATTGCATCAGGACTTCTGGAAACGCTGGCAAGCTGAATATATTCACACTCTACAGCAGAGGACCAAATGGAATAAGGAGCATCCAAACCTGTGTGAAGGCACTTTGGTCCTCATTGTGGATGAACAAACTGGTCCACTGAAATGGAGAATCGCATTGAGACTCTGCATCCAGGTGCGGATGGTATCTGTCGCGTGGTGACAGTCAGGACAGCTACTGGACGTTATCAGCGGCCAGTGGTCAAGCTGTGTCCCTTGCCTCTACAGCTATAGTTAAGTTGATTTTCGTTTTATTAAATAGTTTTTGTATTTGTATTTCCCTATGTATATTTCTCGTAAATACTGTCGCATTTAGGTGGGCAGAATGTTCGCATTTACCATCAATTTCCGGTAATGTTTACACTGTACGGAAACTCCAGTGTGGTGTGAACACGCCTTTTGCATTTTTTTCGTGTGTTCACACCATGCTGCTTCCCCCACTACTACATACATTTTCGGACCCCCAATGCAAACAAATAACTGAAAGAAATTTCGTTGAACTAGTTCTTGGCATAACACTGTCGTCGCGGTACACATATACTTTTCGGCCACCACGTAGAAGTCGCCATTACGTCGATACTTCACGTTATCGTTTTCGCGCTCCTCTATTCAAGTACCTAGTCCCAGCATAGCAAACAAATACTAAGGAGGCTGAAAGGCGATCCAGGTTCCAGTCGTCGTCAGGTCAGATCTAGCTATTGACGGTGGGCGGTCATGAAAGGTGATTCGTCGGAGATCTGGAAGCGGCCCCTACTAGAGGTACGCTAGCCTCTGGCCCTCCTCGCCCCATGGGTCTGGTAAGTCTTTCTGCCTAATCCTACGTCCCACTTTTGAACGTTCAGGACGATCGCAACACATATTTCGTCACAATACAGTCCACTCCACAGCCAAGGAATCCCAATAGCAAAACACAGCCTATATCCAGCTCCCGACAAAACACAACCTTCTCTCGGAGAGATTGGGGATCAAAAAATTAATTAAGTTAGCTAAAATTCGGACAATTCAACACAATCGTATTGAAGCAAAACTCAATGTAGTGACGAGCTTTTTGAGAGAAGCCTCTGTAGTGGGACGCACCTTTAAGGGGTGCTTTTTATTATTATTATTGCTATCGTTTTTTTTAAACATCCATATTTAGTTATATGTTACTGAGATTTGCCCCTGTTTCACAATGTTCAAATAAAGTTCCAGATAAGCTATCCACAACCAGGGCTGCCGTTTGTTCTAAATTTAAATAAATTTTCCTATAATGCGTGTGTTCGTTTATGGCTTCAAATTTAGAACAAACGGCACAGCCCTGGTTGCGGATAGCTTAACCGGAACTTTATCTGCAGATTGTGAAACAGACCCAGCGAAACCATGCCAGACTACTACAATATTAATATGAAACTCAAAGTTAACACGCGTTTGTGGCCCTCTTTCTGTTAACATCTATGATAGTACCTAATTAAACGTTTTACAAGCATCAAGTTCAACCGTTACGTGGAGGAAGCTATACTTGTAGGTCTATCAACCAATCATTTAAGTGACTTTATATTAGTTCAACAATACAATAAATCAGACTCGTATTTTAAGGTCTCCGAGTTTCTTTACCGGGTATGATATGCGCAAAGAGACTGATGTGAAAAACACAGCACAGTTTGAAATGTGAAACATTCTAATCGAAATTCATTCCTCTGTATTGATTTAACCAATTATGAGCTAAGCAATATATACTCCTTTTAAACAAAACAACGCTTGTTAGAAAACTTTTAAGATTGTCAAATTCTGACACAGACTACATAAAGTATTCTGACATACCACTGAAGCAACATCCAAAACATAGTCTGTAAAACAAAGTCTGGCTGATTTTAGATTGTGATTTTAACTAAAAAATATGAGTTCCCACAGCATTTTGGGGACAAAAAGGACAAGAGGTTATTATGCGTCAATGAATAAATTGTTAATTTGGGTCAGGAAACTATAAAAACACGCTATTTTGTAAGTCTTACGTCTATTAGCTGATAAAATTGGTCACAAAGAGTATATAACCACTACGTATTGGTCACGTCTCTTGGGCCATAATTGTTCTGAGGGCCATAATCCGGCAATAGACAATGCCTCTTTATTTCAATAAGGTCCGATCGAAAAGGTAGGCTGATTATTGTATGCTTTAGCATAGATAAGTATATTTTATGTTCTAAGGCCTGGGGCATTATTATATTGCATGTAAGTATCCACTGAGTTTAGTGACGTTGATTTTTACTTATTTTAAGCTACTCCGGCTGTCAAAATAAATGCATACATTTTTTGACACTTAGGAGTTGTCATGCTTCAATCGATAGAGTGGAATGCTACGTAATAGAAGGGCTGAATGGGGTATAGTATAGGCATAGAGTATAATAAGTCTAGGTGTTCACGGATGTTCCGTGTATATAGGTGTTCTGTGCAGTAAACAGCCTGCCACACAGTTTTTTTTTTTGGCGGGCTTTTGAAGAGGATAGGCGCGTTTTTTGAAAATTCTTCAAAAATATTTCTGAAAATTGTTAAAACTCGATAAACTTACGCTAAAAGTATTTAAAACATCGTCGTTAGGTTCGGCGAGATGAAAGATCGCCCGGGGGCAAAGCCCCCTGGGCTTTCCGAGGATGAACCTCCTCCCAAATTAAAGAGGGGGCGAACTGAGGACCATGGACGCGAACATCACGGCGAGCAGCAGCAGGATGATGGATTCAAGCCATATCTGAAACCAGGTTACAGGCGGCTGTACGCGGAAAATTTGGTGAGCGATGAATTCATTGTCTTTGTTGAATCCGAAAATGGCAGAATTGGTAATAAAAACCCTGACCAGCTAAACACGATCTTCAAAAATGACGTCAAGGGCGTGGTGGGCATCAAGCGCATCAATGCTAATAAAATTGGTGTGTGCTTTGGACAAGCTTCCAATGCGAACAACTTCCTGACGAATGACGAACTGCTGAAGAAACAGGGCTTTAGAGCCTATATTCCCGCGAGGTCTGTAGAGACTATTGGGGTCCTTCGCTTCGTTCCAACAAGTATCACGAATGAAGAACTGTTTAAGAAACTTGCAGCAGAATTTGAAATTGTAGGCGTAAGGCGCTTTACCCGCAAGGTCAACGGAGAAATTGTTCCGTACAGTTCAGTGTCTGTGACTTTCTTGTCACAGACACTACCGGAGTATGTATACCTAGATCTGTATAGATTTAAGGTCAATGAGTACAGAGCACCACTTCTGCAGTGCTTTAAGTGCTTCAGATTTAACCATGGAGCGAAGTTCTGTAAAGGACTGCAGAAGTGCTCTATCTGCTCTGGTGAGCACCACTTCACAAAATGCGACAAAGAGGATGAATTGAAATGTATCAACTGCCAAGGGCCTCACTTGGCAATTTCCAGAGACTGTCCAGTTAAAAAAAACAAGTTAGAAGAACATGTTAATAGGACTAACTATGCAAAAATTGCTGCTTCAGCCAAAAAACAAGACAATATTGTCAAAAACTACAACTCGAACTTCCCTCCACTGAAAGCCAAGCCTTCGCCAATGATTGCTAAGGCTCCCACAAAACCCATAGTAACAGAACCTCCACAACTTGTGATCTCAAATTCAAATTTAGTCAAAGAAATAGTCAAGAGCGACTTCATCTTAAATGGTTTGGTAGGAGCTTTGGTAACATTGGCGAATGGTAATTTGCCCAAAATCAATGCTTCCATTGTGCAGGAAGTGTTGATTAAATCACTACAGAATAATGGATAAATCATTTATTACAATAGTACAGTTTAATGTAGAAGGAGTTATTAACAAGAAGCCATTATTAATTTCATTTTTATTAAATAATGATGTAGACGTTTGTCTTTTAAATGAGACTTGGCTTAGGAACAATAGCACTTTTAATATTCCTAATTACAATATAATTCGACAAGACGGGAAAGATGGACGAGGAGGTGTAGCAATTTTAGTTAAATCCAATTTGAAATTCTCTACTGTCTCTGTTCCTTTTTACAATTTTATGCATTCTGCTGCAATAATCTTACAAACCAATGCTGGTAATTTATCAATTCTCTGTAGTTATATACCGCCTCCTAATGATAACCGTAGATTTCAGTGCAGAAGACTCAAACAGATTTTGAATATGTTACCGAAACCAATGCTTTTTTCGGGCGATCTCAACGCCCATCACGTCGCTTTTGGGTGTTTGAGGTCTAACTCTCGCGGTAATGAGATCTATAACACACTCGATGAGTATGATCTATGTATATTAAACACTGGTTTTCCTACCACTGTAGGTAGTCCTTCTAAAATGCCTTCTGCAATTGATATTTCTTCTGTCAGTCCTTCTGTTGCTCCTCTTTGCGAGTGGACAGTTCATGATGATGCGATGGGCAGCTATCATTTTCCAACAGTTATAACAATTCACACCACAATTCATAAATACGATATTGGTAATTCCGCTGATCGATATCTTTATAATAAAGCAGATTGGCAGGCTTATGCATCTGAAACAGAGAGAATATTAGGGCAATTTAATATAGACAGTAGTAACCCAGTCAAAACTTACAATGATTTTTGCGAAGAACTTAATCAGATTAAAGATGTCACTATTCCAAAGCTAAGGAAAACTAATAGCATTGTCATTAAAAAGCCTGTTCCTTGGTGGGACAATGAATGCTCAGATGCTGTTAATAAAAGTAAAGAAGCTCTAAATATGTATAGAAGTAATGGTAATATGTCGAGTTACATTGAATATAAAAAATTAAATGCTTTTAAAAAAAGATTATTAAAAGAAAAGAAGAAATACGGATGGACTAAATTAGTTGAATCTTTTAACAGGTATACACCTATAAGCACTATTTGGAATTACATCAAAAGATTCAAACGTGTAACATTACCCAAAATGCCCAAAAACGACGAATGGATTCCAGCCTTCATTGATAAATATGCTCCACAGTCTCCTCCTGAAAAAAACATAGACATAAACTCATTAAATGAAATCTTTAATAACACAGGGAATAGTAATTGTGCTCATCTTTCAGAACCATTTTCCTTTGCAGAATTCACATTTGCTATCAAATATAGAAAAGATACAACCCCAGGATTAGATGACATTCCTTACAAGCTTATTAGGAACATGCATGTTGATGCCCAAAAATCGTTATTGGAAATGTACAATGTATTGTGGATGACTCAGTCCATTCCTGAAGCTTGGAAAACACAATGCGTTATTCCTATATTGAAACCAGACAAGTCTAGTGATGACTTTAATTCATATAGACCAATTTCTTTATCCTCATGTGTAGGTAAATTGTTTGAGTTTATGCTTAAAACCAGATTAGACCATTACGTAGAGCAGAATAAAATCTTACCAGAGCAGCAATTCGGCTTCAGGAAGGGTCGTAGTGCTACAGAGAGCTTTACTTCACTCATCTCTGACATCAGGAATTCCTTTCACAGCCAATCAGCCACCGTATGTGCATTTCTTGATGTACAGGGAGCTTTTGATAATGTTGATCCATCTGTATTGGCAGGAATTTTATCAGAGATTGGTATGCCAGGACATGTCTGTAAATGGATATTTCATTTTCTTTATGATAGGACTATGTATGTTAAATTTAACAACATACTACACGGACCAGGACAAGTTTTTAAAGGTACTATGCAAGGAGCAACCATATCCCCTTTATTGTACAATATTTATACATCTCAGATAAATAAATATCTGACCCAGACTGGAGTTCAATTCCTGCAGTATGCAGATGATTTGTTAATATACTCTGTACATAAGGATGTAAATATAGCTGTAAATAATTTAAATTTAGCCCTCTCTCAAGTGCATAATTATTATTTTAATAAGCTCAAATTGGTTATAAATCCATTAAAGAGTGGAGCTATGCTTTTCTCCAAAAGGCTTTCTCCTTGTAATAGTTTGGTAGAATACAATAATCTCCCTATACCTTGGTTGAAAGAAAAGAAGTTTCTTGGTATATTGCTGGATCATAGGCTAACATTTGAATCTCACATAAATTATATCATCAAAAACGCCTCCAAAGCCCTTAATATACTTCGGTCTCTGGCAGGAGTACATTGGGGGTCTGACCCAAAAATATTATCTATGTTATATAAGAGCATTATGCGCAGCCATTTCGATTATAGCTCAATTGCTTATATGGGGGCAAGCCTTGCTTTGCTGAAGAAATTAGAAGTTATTCAGAATAAAGCTTTGAGAATTATTACAGGGGCTATGTGCTCTACTCCAATTAATGCAATGCAATGTGAGGCTTGCATTCCCCCTTTACATCTTAGACGTCTACAGCTAGCTGAAAGGTTCTGTTTGAAAATGTTAACTAAAAATAATAGAGTTGTCTTAGATCACATTTTACCAATACATGCCACTGAATTGGGCAATTCAGTGGCTCCTTATGCAAATTTTAATCAGATATTAAATGGTAACATACCAACCTTATTAAGAATAGTTTTACATTTGAATGATTTAACAAAAAATTTGCATCAGGATAATTTGTGGCCCCTCTATAGGATGGATCTCGATATTCTATTGAAAAATAATTTTGTACATAAACCATGCATTACGAACCAACAAGATTTACTTGCTTTCCTGGAAAATAATCATCTGTATTCCATCTATACTGATGGCTTTAAAACAGTTGATAGGGTAAACTCAGCATTTTTTGACCCTCAGTTAAAGAAAACTAAATGTTTTAAAATTGACACTAGATGTAGCATTTTTACCGCCGAAGCTTATGCTATCCATCAAGCTTTAATTTACGTTCAAAATATTGATACTTGTAATATAATTATATTTACTGACTCACTAAGTGTATTATTAGCTTTAGAAGGTAACTGCCTTCGTTATAATGTAAATTATCTCATCTATAATATAAAGAATTTGTTAAATAGTTTGTTAGTTAGTGGTAAGGTAGTTAAGTTAATGTGGGTACCTGCTTACCGGGGTATCACTGGAAATGAAGTCGTCGATCGAGCTGCAAATCTGGACCCTGACGAGGATCACTCTACAGACCTCAAATTGCCATTTACTGATCTCCATGTTCATCTGAATGAGAATCTGAAAGCAATATGGTGCAACTACTGGAATGAGATCAGTAAAGAGAAAGGAAGCTGGTATAGAGACATCCAAGGAAGCCCGCCCGCCCAACCTTGGTACCATCGGAAAAAAGACATAAACTGCCGGAAATACATAACCACCCTAAACAGAATGAGATTCGGCCACTGCCAAACCCAAGCTCACCTTTATAGACTCAGCCTAGCCCAAGATTCGAACTGCATTTACTGTGGAACTGAAAACGCCGACCTAAACCATCTCGTGCTCAACTGTCAAGAATTTAAATTGCACAGATTAATACTTATCACGGAACTTGACACAATCAGCTGCGAAACGGGTGTCCCTACACCAACTCTTCTTCCAAATCTACTTAGCAATCCTACCTTTTTCGCCCCCTTATATAAATTCATTATGAACAGTGGAATAAAAATTTAAAGTGACTGGAAAAACTGAACATTATAGTGAAGTGATACGGAAGTGATAAGTGCTCTTATCTGAAAACTAATACTATAAAAAACTAATACAATACTCAAGGCTCAAAAGGACACGGATCCAGGGCCGTAAAACCCTTTATTAAAAAAAAAAAACCTGCCACACACAAATTGGAAAAAAAAACATTCGATAAACAAACACGTGTTTTATAACCTCCATCTTTTATTCATCTCCGATTCTCAAAAGCATAGAAAGTCGCGTAGGTATTATTTTACCATTTAAATCACAGAAACATGGTGTCGGCAACAAAAGGAACCTCAAAAACGAAACGGCACGTAAAAAATCGAACCGCTAAGGTTGGAAAGCCAGAAAAAGAAAAACCTTTACAAAAAATTGCTGTGGTACAGAAGTCGCCTGAAGTTGAACCATGGAAAGTTAGAGAGGCAAAGCAAAGGGCTGAAAATGACCTCCTAAGTAAGAATTACGTTCTGCCCTCGACAAGCATAACCGGAAAGATAGTTAGTGGAGGTTTGAACGCCATTGGAAAGCTTTCACAGCATTACAGGAAAGGTAACAAATTATTCGAGGACGAAACAGCGATATTTCTTGAAATTCACTGCATTAAGATACAGAGCAATAAAGGAAATATCACTTGGTAAGATTATAGCTAATAATACAACACAACAATAACCATGCGGTTTGTGTGTTAAATTCATGAAGATAGATACATTAAGTAGGTACTTTCTTTTTCAGTGTACTCCCCCATAGCACAGTCTCATCAACTGGACAGGTTTGCCTTATCACACCAGATATAAAAAAAGGCAGAAAGTCAGACCATGAACCTACCATTGACCTTTGGGAAGAAAAGCTGAGGAAGGCTGGTGTTACAGAGGCATCTAATTTCTTTAGTTTATATCATCACTTGACTTATTCTAAGAATTTGGAAACTCTTTCCTGAAACCATTACATGATATGGTTGCTTTTTGCAAATGTCATCCCTAGTAACATTTTTAATTATATTATTAATTTACAAATTTCCTTTAACCTAACAGTATTGTCTTAATTGTTACAGAATTAAGACAACCTCTCTAAAAGCCCAGAGCAGATATCACAATCTACAGTTGCTGTATTATTTATCATAATCTATCACCTAATTTCCAACCATAACTATTTCAGATACTAAACAGTCACACTTTCTTTACAGGTAAAAACTGTTCTGCCCATGAGGCAATTAAGAGTAGAATATGATCAATTTGAACTCAAGCGTCGATTGCTGACACAGCATGATTTCATAATGGTGGACACAAGAGTTCTGAACCATGTTTCACATCTTTTGGGCAAGATGTTCTTCAAGAAGCACAATATGCTTATACCTGTCAGAGTAAAGGAGGGGGACAAGCTAAAAGAATCCATTGACCACGGCCTGAGAACTGCCATGTTGAGAATGAGCCTCGGGGAAACCTCAACAGTCCTTGTAGGCCACACTGGCATGCCACATAAGAAGATAAAAGAGAATATCCTATCACTAGTTGAACAATTGAAGAAGAGGTATCCAGGTGGCGAGAGTAATATTCGATCCATATTTGTTAAGCTGCCGCTGTCAGTATCAGTGCCTCTCTATATAACATTGAGTACGTTATTTTACTAATAAGAGTGTTAGATTTACAATCACCCCTGCATGAGTAGTACGATCCCACAAATCACGTATTGTGTGGTGCTAAAATCTCCGAATTTGACAATGTACAAGAAAGTTGCGCATTTTGACATTTGTGTTGTCCATGAGTTACAAGTACTTATTTTCGTGTTTCTAGGGTCTGCAAACACTGTGTTTCCTCCAAAGATGGTTGCCAAGAGGCCCAAGCACTTTAATATAGTGGAGGATGAGTTGTCGACCATACCAGGCAGCAAGGTTTCTGTGGCTCCTGATGGTACTGTGCACTTGAAGATGGGTGCCAGTATAGAGGATAGGTAAGACTCATTTACTTGATGACAGGATAAGATAAGAATATTTTTTAGGATTGTAGATATACCAGTACCAATATTTTTTGGATTTAGGCAAGGTGGCACTGATTTGTGACACAGTATTGATCAACCAAATGCCTTTAAATATTTTCAATTTAATGCTTCAATGAATCGCTCATAGCCCCGGCTGCGAACTTGGCCCCTGTGGTGGAGTATGGCCTATCTATACCTTTCTTAGTGAAGAGACCCATGCCCCTTGCTGGGGACATAAATGGGTTCATGATGATGATGCTTAAATTGAAGTGATACTTAAATACCTAATTAAAGTTTTATAAGAAACTGAATATTTTCAAGTAAAGACAGACCAACTATCCAAGATGAAAAATAGACTTATCAAGGGCTAAGCTCCTTAAAATTAAATCATTTCACTTTTTAGGGTTCTGTTACTCTGAAAGAAAAAAATCAGGTATTTTGTTATGTATTAAATGTGTCTAATCACTATTATGCTTATGATGACGTACAACATCGGGAATTAAGGTAGTTTACATTTTATGTAAACCCCTATGATAGCACAACCTGGCGCTCTTTAGGGGAGGGCTATGTCCAGCAGTGGACTAGTATAGCCTGACGATGACATTTTATGTTAGGAATAATCGTGATTAGAAATGTTTAATTATATAAGATCAAGAAATACTATGGAAGGATTTGTTGGAAATACTTTTCCATCAATTTGTATGTTTCCCTTAAAAATGTGTAAAGCAATCAAAAGAATCCATTAGACCATACTTTGAAACGCAAACTATTAAAAAAACCATTAAGTATTGAAATTAATATAGCTATATGTATAAGTATATCATTTCAGACTACAACAGATAACAGTCTGTTGACCTCTCAAGAGATTTCGTAGATTAGATGTAGATATTAACTTAATGCAAAAAAATTTTCAGTGACATGGATGAGGACCCTGAAAATGACGAAGCAGGAGAGATTGAAGACAAGGAAGCGGAACAATCAGACTAGCCATTATAAGTTTTAATAAATCATATAATTTGTAATAACTAATAAGCATTATTACAATGATACTTAAAAAAATACAAATTGTTCTTTTATTTAAAACGAACATTTGCAGAAATTACAGATCAAGTTTAAGTTTTAATTCTTTGCCTGTCATCAGACATGAATGTAATCACTTCGTCCTCAGGGTCACTAGAGGTGTCTTTAGAAGATATATCGCCTTTTCCTGATATCCATACAATCATAGAATCTTCATCAATCAAGGCCTCTGGACGACTAGCTGGTGCTATTTTGACAAATGTCTTAAAGTTAGGAATGTCTCTGTCCTCTATTTTGATAATAGATGGCTTTATTTTACGATCCACAATCAGATCATCGAATTCCACAACTGTTTTACACAAGTTTATTTTCCTCATTTCGTTCTCCAGTTCTTCAGTAATGTCTTCTTCTTTTTTTACTGTCTTTGATGTCCAAACACCTAGATTATTGGTTGTTTGCTCCTTCAATTCAACTCCCATTGATGTGTAGAAGTCTTTGATATTTGCAGATGCCTCATGTTTTGTGCGCTTCGTCTGTGGTTCAGATATTTCCTTTTTAATATTAACTCCATTGTCAAACATGCCGGAATGGGAGCCTTCTTCAGACTTTTGTTCTTTTGACTCAATAAAATTGAACAAATCATCATCTTCCAGGGAAAATTCCTGACCCTGCTTTCTTTTCATTGGTCTTGACAAGTTAAGTCTATTTTTATTGTTTGCAGCAAGATTATTTCCATCCGATGCCTCTTCTTGAACAAAATTGAAGAACTGCTCACTATTCTCATAAGGCATTTCACTGGCATTATGTCCAGTTGCTAGCTTTTTAGCTGTATTTTCCACTGTGTCTGTATTTATTTCACTTATCTTTCTTTTGGAGCTGGTGAAGCTTTCCCCTTTGTTTGGAAAATCAAAATCTCCTGATGTTAGACTTTCATCTATTGTGACTTTCTCTGCAGCTTTTGATTTAGTTATATCCTGAGTTTCCTGAGCTAGAATGTTTGATGATTTTGTAGCCAGCGGAGAATCAGTATTTCCTTTTATCACTTCTGATGAGAAGTTAAAATCTGGGTTGCAATATTTGTCAACAGAACAGTACAGTATTGCAAGACCAATTTCGGCATCTGCAATAACTCGTTTGCCCTTGCTCTTCAGGTAACTCACAATGCTGCTTATCTGGTTTTGAATAGCTTGCGACTCTTGTGTGGTGTTATTGATGATGTACTGGATAACAATAATATCGGGAGCAGACAGCATTGATTTAGTCATCTTCGACTCACTCAGGAGGGCTGGTGTTCCAGATGCCAACTCAATTACGCTCTTATACATCTCCAGTTGGCGTTTTGATAAAAAAATCACTTTCTTCCCAGCAAATACTTGACGTCTTTGAAGTTTGGGCAGAAATGAGACAAATTCCTTGTTAAGTGTAGATTCTACAACTTGTGGTAGGAAATCCTTGGGATCTGGAAGCTTATTGAATGACTTAACAACTTCGCAGCACCTTTTCCAATAGTCAACTGTCACAATGTGTGCTCCTTGGACTAAGGCCATTACAACCTTGATAGTCAATGTAATAGCAGGCATAGTGAGATAGGAGCAGGTTTCATTCCAATCATTGCGGAACAACCCTCCCAACTCGGTGACGTAATTTTTCAAAGTCTGCAAGTTATCGCCTTTCAGAGTGGAAGCGCAAGTTATAAAACTTGCTTGATTTAGAGTCCAAATATTGTGTGATGCTCCAAACCTTACTACGGCACCTGCCTGTAGAATGTACTCCGTATTTACCTGGATTTTGCTTTCAAAGGGCTGGTTGATAAAAGTACCATATTTAGAGCCCAAGTCTTTCACGGCTACGTTATCTCCTGAAGCATAAAGGATTGCATGCTTGCGGCTTAGTGAAGTATCATCGGCTATGGAAAAATCACTCACTCCGGAATCAGTGCTGCGTCCCAACGTTATTTGTGGCCTTGAAGGCGTTACATAAATGACCCTCTGATCTTTTTCACACGTAAAGTACCACATTGTAGCCGATTTCAATAATATTCAACGAAAATACGCATTTCCCAGCAACGGCGGCATTCGGCTTATGTCACAGACTAAATAGAGATATGTTTTTTTAATAAACTTCCTTCCACAGACTATTAGATACTACATTGCATTGGATGTATTTTCCTTTTTATTTCCTGTACCGCGTTTTGAAGCACTCGTCTCGCGTCGAGCGCTCGATTTCTACTGACTTTCGTTCGACATACAAAATTCCGTATTTTTGAATAACTCGACTGCAACGATTGGTCCCTACCAGCGTTGCCACACCGTCCTTAAAGGGACGGTTTTCCGTCCTTTTTATTTTACGACCGTCCCTTCACCGTCCCATTGCTACCACCGTCCCTTTTTCTAAGCCGCCACTCCGTATACGCATCCCAATCAACATTTTATTAGTGAACACATCCAACTGTTGATTATGTTTTCTTTGAACGCATCCTTACGACAGCGCTAAGCAAAAACTGAGATAACATTCATTTCATTCATTTGTTAAGGGGAACAAAGATAGCAATATTTTTGACATGCCGCTTACGAACTCATGGCATGGTCCGTTCCGAATTAGGAAAAAACTAGCTATAGCTCACAATCACATAACACTCAGTACAGTAGAGTGGATGAGATGGATAACATGAAATAATTGAATGAACTGCAACCTAAATAATTTGCGTAGAGCGGAACATCATCAATGAAAAGAAAACAAACATTTTGCCGTGATTTTATGATTTGTTTTTTACGATTTGAACATACTAATTTTATGTAATAAACTATAACATAAAATAAAGATAATGCAACGGCATGATAAAATAAATTGACTAATTATTGTGTTTGGTGGTTGGCGGTGGAGCGTCATTCATGAACCTACCACTAACAACTTGAGCAATAAGGTATAATAACTATAAATACCTACCTAGTAATTTTTTTTTTTACTTTATTAGACATACAGTACAATGAAAACCGTATCTTAATCTTGAAAACGGTCCTTTTTCAGATTGGGTAACGTCCGAAATACATTTTTGGTTGCGGCAACACTGGTCCCTACCACTCGTCTCGTAGTCGTAATCGTCGTAATTATGTCGATCGATAGATTTTGTCAAAATTTGTGTTAATTTCAAATCGAGGAGGTTGTGCTTTTGTGCCGAATTGATTTTTTGTTTTGACATTTTCAAACAAAAACAAACCAAAGTGTTAAGTGTTGTGTTTGTTTTGCAACTAAAGGTAAAGATTTTTCATCTAAACAGCCAATAAAACGAAATATTTCACGTTCCGTTTCCGTTACGGTAGTTTCCGGTTTTTGTAATTTCTGCGTGGAACGGATAAAATACAATACTTCAAACCTTCAAACGTATGAAGAGACTTCATCATCTCAGAATAGGGATTACATTAGTTCCGGATATTTCTTTTATTCTAAATGGTCCTAAATACAGTTCATCTAATTTACTGCTATTTTCATTCTTAATTAATATTAAATCTCCCACTTTAAATTTTACAACATTGGCTGTTTTATCATAACAAATTTTTCTCTTAGTTTTATTTATTATTAAATTATTTCTAGCATCTACATGTGCTTTTTGCAGTCGAAATTTTAATTCAAATGGGTAATTATCGTATACATACAGTGGTTCAACTTTATCTACAAGATTACTAGGGATATTACATGGTTTACCAAACACTAGTTCAAATGGTGAATACTTTGTGCTGGTATTTACGGATGTATTATATTATAAGCAAAACACCAATATTGAATCTATGTACTCCAGTTTGCTGAATCGTTTTTTGTTTGAATTCGTAAATAACTACCAAGATGTTTATGCCAATTTTCTAATGACCCTATGCTTTCATGGTGGTAAGGTGTTGAGTTTAGTTTCTCAACATTCAACAGTTTACAAACTTCATTCAAGGTGGAATTAATGAATTCTGTACCACAATCCGTAGCTATAGTTTTTGGTATCCCATATCTTAAAACAAAATTTTCCACAAATGCTTTGGCTACAGTCTGAGAATCTTTTCTATCTAAAGCTTAAGCCTCTACAAATTTTGTTAATTCACACTGTAATGTTAAAATATATTTATTTCCTGCCAAGTCTACATCTAAAGGCCCTACAATATCTAAGTACACTTTCTCAAAAGATGTTGAAGCTGTGGTTGTTATGACCATATTGTCTCGAACTTGCCTTGTATTGAACTTTTGTTTCTGACAGTCCTTACAACGTCTGACGAAATCTTCTACGTCTTTACGCATATTTTGCCAATAGAACTTCTTTTGAATACCACTCAACATCCTAGTGATACCTGCATTCCCGCTAGTGGGTAACAAGTGATAATCATTTAGAATTATTCTAATCATGTCACGATCAGTTACTTTCGTTTTTCCTTGTATTATACATAATCGCGGTAAATTACTTTCTTTACTCTGTTGGTAATTACGTATTAACGTTTCTACATTTGATTTATTAAGCTCATTTTTAACTATTACAAACTCTACTATCCCTAAACTCCTACATAGATCTACCAAGTCTCGTAACGATACGTCTTAGAAGAGACATCTTAGAATAAGGACTTTAGTCCTTATTCTAAGGAATAGATAGACGAGACATAACCATAGAAAAAAAAAGAAGAAAGAGATGACTTATTGTAATACGAGTCTTAGTGTAAGCGAGAAACAGTAATGATCTTCTGTCCCTCCCTTACGCGCGTACCTATGCGATTTTTTTGTTTGCCATTGCCACCAGGGATGTTATACGTGCCATAATTATGGTACATGTACCATAATTCAGGTGTTCGTACCATGTACCATGATAAGTCCATTATGGTACGCGAAAGTACCATAATTTTCCATTTTATCATCACAATCACTTTTGCATCACATAATTTTCATCTTTCGCTTTAGCTGTTGACGAGTTTTTTTTATATACCGATATCTAAAAAATAATTCATTAATTTTGTTCAGTATGTTGATAAGAACGTTCATATCTGTGATAGTTTTTGTAGCACGAGTAGAACTTTGTAGCTTTATCGGTAAATTTTCTTCAAAACGTTGAACATATAGTCTGTAAAATATAGCTTGAGCTCCGCGACAGCTGTCATCGAAATTGAGTCCATAAAGTTTTGAATTTTTTCATAGAATATTTGTACTGCGAAAACTCCGTACTTACTGCACAGTGATATCTAACCATTATAGTAACTGTAAGTTACAAACTTTCGATGATTTGGTGATGGGTGATCTAAACTGCAGGTTTACTATTGGAATTGAACTTTATTTGTTTGAAAACCATGACTGGCGACGACGAAATGTTTGTTGGTATTCGATGAATTTTTCAAATTATTTTCTATTAAAGTATTTCATGCTTTAAAGACTGGAGTTGCTATTGTGAAGTTGATTAGTTGAGTTAAAGTTGTTCCGTTTAGTTTGCATGATGCCAAAAATATCAAAGAAAACTGTTTTGAACAGTGAATGGCGTGAGTTAGTAATTCGTTTGTTTTAAAACCTAAACCGTGGTCGGCTTCTGCCATTAGAGCGAGTGTGTGACAGAGTTGCGGATGCTCTTGGTATTGGACGATCTACGGTGGTTCGTATTAGCAAAGATAAGTACGGAGAGTCATCAAGCGAGATGCCTGAAGATGAAGTGATTAAAAAACTTTCATCGCCAAATAAAGAGAATAAAAACTTCCGTCACAGAGGTTGATAGTTTTGACGCCGCCGCTATCCACAACCACATATACGAATATTACTCAAGAGGACAATTGCCCACATTAAGAAAATTGGGAGCGTCACTTAAAGAGGCAAATTTGTTTATGCAAATTAGTAGCTTACCATCATTGGCTAAAATTCTAAGAAAAATGGGGTTTTCATATAAAAAGAGCGTTAAAAGGAAAATTGTAATCAGAAACTGATTTAGGGATATTACGATACATCTCTACTTGAATAAAACTTTGTAAAATAATATTTCTCGTGTTTGATTTCATGTTTCCAACTTCTCGAAATTCTTCTTTCCATACATGTTATCATATCACACACGACATTTGGTGTCGACATTGTCCCATTCCTAGCCCTGTCAGTGTGACAGCTGTCGTGGAGCTCAAGCTATATTTTACAGACTATAGTCAGAAGTAGCGAATAGCACAGATTAAAAAGAAAAAAGCAAGTAGAATTCGTTTGAAGAATTTATGAAAATTCGAAGAATTTTTAATACTTTAAATAATAGTAACCTACCTAATAATTTATTAAATCCGTAAGAGTTTTCCCACCCGTACCTTATTTTTTTCAAAAATACCATAATTTTGAGCGTCTGGTGCCATAATTCAAGAGTTGGCATCTAACATCCCTGATTGCCACACACAGTGCCACAGTTCAAATCTGTGGCAGACAAACCTACGTCAAATCTGAGCTTGATCGAGTTTTACTTTAAATTTAGGCAGATATCGGTGTTTTTCTCCATAAAATTGTACTTTTCGTGTTCGGTGCAGTTGGACGAAAGTGATACAATGGTAAATAGCAGCAGTTTAGGCTGTGGAAGCCGCAGTGAGCGTAAAAACGCCAACATAACCTTTCATTACGTAAGTGCTATTAATTCTCCTCTAATCTCTGAATTTATGATTTTCAAGACTACGGCAAGGTTTAAATTCATCTTGCACTCAATTACCCCTAAATTAGATAAATATGTGCCGTGAAAACTAAATCGAAAATTTGAATATTTTGGTGTTACCCGTCTAAATTATGTAGGCGCTCATACGATAGATTGGCAATCTACCTGCGACAGTCTTAATTTAGACGGTTTATAATAATGTTAGTGTTACCAGACTTAATATACAAAAAATCCCTTAGTGTTGGCAAAAACAAGGCCAAATGTGAAGAAAAAAACTCACGCCCGATATCCCCGAGGGTGTAGGCAGAGGAACCAACCACGAGTTAGACCCTTGTTTTGACGAGGTCCCAAACGTACCATTGGCAAGTCTTTCCCCGTTATCCGGGCACATAATGTTTATATTGTTCAAAATTATTTTACAGGTACCTAGCTGATCAGGCTCTACGGACCATATGGGTTAAAGCCACGGGTCGTTTGGACTGACTGGCAACCGACAAAGTATACCCGTGTTTGTTCCCGTCATTTCGAGAGTCGAGACCCATAGTTTTCGAAAAACAAAGAGTTCTACTTTTCTGACAGAAGGTTCCGTTCCGAAACTGTTTTTGCCGGTAAGGACTCCCTAATATAATAATAGTTATAGGTACATTTTAGTGATGCAATATATTCGTACATTATTATGTTATGCTTTACCTCACGAATATATTTGCGAATAGACCATTCAATGCATTATTAGTAAGGGTGTAAATAATATTAGTTATGGGTACATTTTAGTGATGCAATATATTCGTACAGTATTATGTTATGGTTAACCTCACAAATATATTTGCGAATAGACCATTCAATGCATTATTAGTAAGGGTGTAAATAATATTAGTTATGGGTATATTTTAGTGATTCAATATATTCGTACATTATTATGTTATGGTTTACCTCACAAATATATTCTTGAATACACCGTTCAATGTAAAATTACGCCTTTGTCCTGGGTCTATTATGTTTTCAATCTCTACTTAATGTATAGTTAACTAAAGTTCTAAACTATAGTATACTTTGAAAGGTATTTTTTTAAAACGCCGTTTGTGTTCTTTCCAGGCTCTTCCTGAGGCTACATCATCGTATTCTCCATCACTTGCGGTTGCAAGTACTAGTACAAGAGCTACTGATATTCCTACGATGGACAGCCTGAAAAATCCTGATTTGGCTCCGTGTGACTTCTTTTTAATTCCCTAAAATTAAAAATCAGCTCAAAGGGATACAGTTGACATCGCTGGAAGACGCGCTAGCAGCGTTTGAGAAGGCCGTGGAAGAGGTGTCTGCGGAGGACTGGAAAAAATGTTTTGAAAATTGTTTCAGACGCATGAAACTTGGTATAGAGGCTGATGGAGAGTTCTTTGAAAAGATTTAATAAATATATTTTTTTCATAGAAGTTAGTTTTTTAGTGTCTCAAAACTTTCTAAGTGTCCCACGTATAATTTTAATAAATTTTTTTGCTTCTATTGAGGTATTGATTTATTTCCCGATTTTCTGTTTACAACTTGTAAATACGCAAAACATACTTTTGGGAATTATGGGTTATGCTAGCAACTCTTTGAAAGTACCTACTTCTATCTCCATCTCAAAGGTATACGCGCAGGCCCAGTCTATTCTATTCTCTGTCTACGACTTCAAATTGTACTGGCAACACTTAGGCGAAAAATTCAAAAATACGGAAAAACGAGATCATGCGACTTAGAAGACGAGTGTGACTTATGTCGCATTCGACGATACAATTTCATACGAGTGATTCAAAAATAGATCTCTGATCCAACAACAAGCCACAATAGTATATTTCATTAATAGTGCGGAAAGGCTGTCATTGCAAAGAGTTCCGACAAATGTTTACCCGAGCCGAGGCGCAGCCGAAGCTGTCTAATTTGTGGCCGAAGGCGAGGGTTGACAGTCGGAACAAGTTGCAATGACGGTTCCGCACGTGTACTGAACGACTATTTATAATACAGTTGCGAAAAAAATAAGTAATTTAATAAAGAAAAATTATTTGGAAAATGGCGCCAACAGTAAAAGATTATCCTCCTAAGCCCTGGCGTCCTAAAAATAGGACATCACGAATAACTTTCTTAATTTACACTTTATATACTCTAAGAATTTACACCCAAAGATCACTTACCTACTGTTCCAGGTCCAATATTTTCCTTATATTTATTTGGAAAACAAGAAGAAAAAGTTCTTCAAAATCTACGAAGACTTAGAATAGAAGACTTGAATTGAACTTGAAGTAACAAACAGTTACCTCCAGGTAGTGTTGCCAGATACGAAACCTGAAAATGCGGTACCTGTACTTTAAAAAAGCGGATTTTCAGCAAAAAAAGCGGTTTTTATGTCTTATATTTTTATTCATACAGGATATGATCATTTATAAATAAGACGGAATATGCACAGATAACCAGGTCATTCCTTTTTTTATCATTCCTTTGCTGTTGTGAATGGACTAGTATTATAATCTGTGGCCTGCTGCATAGACTATACGCACGCACGCATGCACGCACAGTGCACTGTAGCTGGAGTTGTGATTCTACCCGGGTATTTACCCGAAATGGGTAGATTCGCGGGAATATTCCCATTGAATCTACCCGACGGGTATTTATGAGGGTAAATACGTTTATTGGTATTTACCTACCGTTAAATCCATTTTTACTCACGAGCCTCAGGACTATATTCAATATCTTTCATTCTTTTTTGACAAAAGAACGAAATAAGTATATCTCAAGAAAATAACTTTTTTGTGATGGACTTATTTCATGAATTATTGAGAGATTGTTAAAGATTCCTACTTAGTAATTATCCGCCCGAGAGTAAATAACCATAAATACCAGTTTCTACTGAGTATTTAACGAAAACTGACAGTAAATATGTTTAACTGTTTTTTTACAGTAAAATCTTTTAGTTAGGGTATTATTTGATCGGTATTAATGAGCTCTTTGTTTAAACTTGGGGAGCAAGGTCTGATGATAGCGCTGGAAGAGTGTATGGGATCTCCTCAACGGATAGCAGTAGACCATTTGAGTTTGTACTTATTCGATTAGTATTTATGAGATCTTTGTTGAAACTTGGAGACAAGTTCTTAGATGGCACAGCAAAGTACCCAAATTCTAGTGCCATCATCAGGCCCTTCAGACACTAGATCTTCACAACGGATAGTAGGAAACTATTCGAGTTTCGCCTTATTTAATCTGTATTATTGAGATCTTTAGCAGAACTTTCTGATAAGATCTGATTACGGCAACGTAAGGTGATAAGTTAGTTAGATCTAGGAAAAAGAACGTGGTTACAGGATTCCCTCAACGGAGAACCTAGAATGATTCATATTCATTTATTTTATGATATTCATTTATTTCATTTCAATAAAATCAAATTAACAAAAAACACAACATACCGTAACATATTCACACACCCGTATCGCGTACGCAGATATCAGCGTTTGCCACTTGCCATGATCCTGACAGATCTTTTTCGCTTTATCAACATTTGTTACTCAAAATCAAATTATTGAAATATTTTTGCAGTATTTCAAAAGTCAGTCTCAAATAATGGAGTCCTAGTAAAGAATAAATATTGAATTATATTTCAATTGGGTCAGAAAAAAATGTTACATTATTGTATTATCATTTGATTTCACTATAAACATGGCAACATTGACCAAGGATAAATAACAAAATTTCTGTTTGCTCAAATAAGTCATTAACTTATGAACCTATTTAGAGGCTAAAAATTCCACCCATAACGGGATTCGAACCCGCGACTTCTGGCTATCCGTGCCAGCGCTCTTTCCAACTGAGCTAATGACTCACCGGCATCAGTGAAATTTCGAACCTCTTTACACTATTCTCTGTATTATAGGCGTGATCGTTGCAAAGACGAACCGTTTTATAAGACCGTTTTGAGTTCCGCGACGATAGGACCGTTTTACGTTTCATTCTAAAGTAGTGCCAGCGACTCTAAAGCAGTGCCAGCGTTTGTTCGCCGCGAGACCAGTCCTTAGATTGTTTGACGCGAATATGTCCTTTAGTGCTATATTGTTCCGTTCGTTTTGTTCTGTGATACAATAAAGTAATCTTTATGTCTATGAGTATACAGTCGAACATCGTGTAAAACAACTTATTTTTTCCGATGTTTCGTGATTTCGTATCGTTCGCACTCGTTTGACCGTCCTCTGCGCCTTGCTCGTTCGCATACAATGAAACCAGTTGCGAACGAGGACCGTTTCGAGGACCTGTTTTCGTTCCAGAAAAAACGGTTGCGTTTCGTCGTCGAAAAATCGAACAACGACCCACTCTTAATTCTTTCGTTAAAAAAGAATGAAAGATATTGAATATAGTAGAGGCTCGTGAGTAAAAATTTATTAAACGGTAATGCAATCTATTTTAGCGAACGAAAACACCAATAAACGTATTTACCCACATAAATACCCATTACGGGTATTTACCCGGGTATTTACCCAATTTGGGTATTTACCCGGGAATATACCTTGGTATATTCCCGCGACCCAACTCTCTGTATGCATTAAACGGAAACCGACTTGTTGAAAGTTGAATGAACATGACATTGAAACAATTTCGAAAAAAGCGGAACCGCGTTAGTAAAAAGCGGAAAGCGGATCCACTATCAGAAAAAAGGAAAAAATGCGGAAATACGGTACATACATCATCATGAGGCTCCAGGGCGTAGACAGAGAATAGATAGACGAGACCTCAGAATAAGAACTAAAGCCACAGAACAATTAAATCAATAGAAGAAACGATGGTCACGTGACAGCGTACACGCCTAATTGTCAAAACGATACCCTGATGCCCTGAGTAAGAGTCCAAACTAAGATGGTATTGTAACTCACAATAGTGGCAACACTCTGAATGTTTTCAAATTTAGTCGGGTTATCGCAAGTGTAAAATCTGTGAAGACGTCGTCGGATTATTTTAGAAAATTGAAATAACTAAAACATTTTGGTGCAAACAACTTATCCTGGGATATTTTACGATAAATGCACAATGAGGTGAAAAGTGCGTGGTGGCTGCAGGTCATATAAGAAACAAAGAAAACGCAGATTATAATATGAACATCCAAAGGTGAGTACCTAAAACCTATGTTTTCTCGCGTAAAAGGACCGAGGGAAGAAATATCACTTTGAAAATAAACTTCCTAACGACTCGGTAACCAAAATTACCGTAATTGTAGCTTCTAGAACCCTTCTACGCCCTAAAATTAGGAAAATAAACCAATCCATTTGTAGGTTGTACTAGTGATGGCGAAAGCATGGTCGATGAAAATTCGCCTTAGTAGTAGTATAGTCGATACTTGTTCATTACACCTTCTTTGTACTTAATCCATAGTTTATTCTTGTTCAAGTTTTCCCAAATTGATATATGGACGCAATAGCATGCTAAAACACAGAAATAAGAAGCAGGACAGAAACGACTGTAAACTGCGCACAAGGCACTTTAGACCCGAGTGATTTGGACGAAGAAACTTATTGTGAACACGCCTGAAGGAAGATGTGGTGCCCACCTTAGACCAGTAAAAATTTAAGTAATGGTAAGAAAGTTAAACATTTGCTACAGAATATTTATCGCTACCTTTTCATATACACTTATGACATGTCTTTACAAAATAGGATGTTCCCCGGAGTTTATTTTGTATTCGAGCATAACGAGAATAACTACGAAAGTTTACAAAATTTTTTTTTTATCATATTTCCTTAGTAGTCTTCTACATCCAGACAGTGTACCAGGCACCACAGCGTCCGAGTGGTGTCTTCATCCATTTAATAATTTATCTTTATTTCAGTATTTCTAAATCATAATAAATAAACAGTGTGATGTGAGAATTGATAATATCAAAAAACAGGCCCAAAATTCCCACATCACGATGTTGCTTATATTCAGACTTTTACGAGTAAACAATTGGTTTTCCAAACCCCATCAGCTGTTTTATGTTTGTCCTGAATTTAAATCGTACTCAACAACAATACAAACCACCATAGACTTTCCCACAAAAAAGCCATCTCTCCAAAAGTGTAAATCATAGATAGATGGATTAAGAAAGGTTGAAAGGTAAAAATAAAATGTTAAATGAATGAACATCAAAGCTGTTAGTTTCACAATTAATAAATTGTGTGGTATAGGTATAGTATAGACCTATAAATAGATCTTTCGTTTTAGATCTCTTTATAGGTAAATAAAGAGATCTAAAACGAAAGTGTTTAAAAGTGGAATATTTTATTATTTAAGTAGCTCTTTTTTGTAGGTACGCCTTTATTAAAACTTTCTTTTTGTTTTCAGGTCAGTACTAAACATGGGAATTTAGTAAAAATGTCTGTTATCTGCCAATGCCACGGTCATATTCTTCTTTCTTGATCAAATTTACTGAAGTTTGACGTAGTATAGTCATCCGTTCGAAAATTCCTTCGTTGATGACCAGCCCTATCTGTTGTCTAAAAAAAATCTGTCAACGCAACTTATTTAAATATCAGGATTCCTCACATGACACATTAAATTACTGCGTGCATCGAATTACTGAATTATTACTTGCAATATAATATTGTGATTATTAAATAAGGTTTGCTGGCAACTTTTAGCGACAGATTGCGGCCGAAGAAGTATTTTCCTTTTCGAATTTTATTACAAGATAACATGAGTATTAAGTTTCGATAACTTATTTTTACTAAATGTGAAGAAGAAACGTAACGTCAATATAATACGTCGTCACGGATTTTTTTCTGAAGCATAGGCCTTCAGCAAGAAATTCGAGACAGAGCATTGTGTTGAAGTTGACGAATATAATTATAAATAAGCTATTTTGTGTGAAAAAGTGTCGCTTTTTAAATTATTGTTACTTATTTTGATAAAACATCATTGAAAATAATTTTATACAATACAATTTATTTTAATTTATTACATTATTTAAGATAAGATATGAACATTATTTATTGTACACCAGGAAAAAACAAACAAAACATAATTACAAAGATACAGTGCAATTAATTCGTTTTCATTTTTCAACGTTTCTATCGATATCGATGGAGAGTTAGGCCCATCCCTAGTCGGTAGCGTTTGACAGTAGGGCATGTACGCACCTTGAAATCGGTGCATTGATAAACGTAGTGCCATCTCTTTTTTTCTTATGAAAGGTTGGTTAGCGAAAGCAGGACAGCATTATTGTCGAAGGTTTCTGCTAAGTTACTGCTACCCCTTGACTAAAGCATAGAAGAAGGAGCGTTATAAAATGAACACCTGACACATGTTTGTCTCGTTAAATTGAAACGTCGCCAAACACGTATTAGACAGAGAAAAATATAGTAGTGTGATGTTTTATTATTCAAAACGTACCACCCTCAATTGTCAGTTTGGTTACCTTTGGTTACCATTATGCTACCGAATTAGAGATGTTTAAAAAATCACAGCTTGTAGTAGGCTGCCAAGTACGTGCTTCAATTTGGCCGTGTGTTAGACAACAGATGTTGGAGTGCGTCGTCTCCAAAAACCTTGTGTTTTTTGGGTTGTTTTAATACAATCTGAAGTGGATTTCAGTGGATATTCGCAGTATGGAGTATACGTTATACATCGGAATGGCGTGTGTGATATTGGGATGTAAAACCCATTCGGGAGAAGCGAAAACAAAACCACCTTCATCAGCTTCCATCGGTAAGACTCAAGTTTGTGTACTTTATAGTGGTTTTTTCCACAGAACAAGGTTTTTTCCCTTGAATTTTAACTATGACCTACTGGAATTGCCACATAGCTCTAAATATAATTTGAGAATAGTGTTTCAAAGTTAATAAATCATGAGTATAATCAATTTAATCACAGTAACAAGTTTGTTGTTTATTTTAGGGCGATAGGGATGGGCGTTTCCACTACCTCAGTGAAAAAGTTATCGATACTTAGTAAAGAAGTTTTTTTTATTTCTTGTGTTTATTCCATTATATATGTTAATTACTTTTGAAAGCTCGATTCAGTAACGTTCTATGAAGTTACCAATTCGATTGTTGATGATTATTGATTAATATTTTTCCTGTTTGAATCTATTCATTGCATTGATATATTTATAGATTCAGCATGATAAATTAAAAAACTACCAAAAGGGGTTTTGATATTATTTTTATTTACAATAATTCCACCTACTTTCATAAAATTTAGAATTTGTAATAAGATAGGTTCATATATCTTATAGAAAATGAACTTGAAGAGTTTTCACTGCACAATCTACGTGCATTAATATAATAATAATGTAGCGAACAAATCGCATCACTATTGTGAAAAAAGGTGTCTACAGTGCGTTAACATTAACTTGACGCGTGAGAGAATTGGTAACAAGGACATAACATGTGAATTAGCTTTTGGACCTAATCGGAAGATGGTTAAACAAGCCCTCAATCCTTTTATTTTCCCCAAGTAATGGGAATGATTTCTTATTTAACATGGTAACAGTAAACATCTCAGTGTTACCAATTCGCTCACGCGTCAAGTTAATGTGAACGCACAATAGTACTGGATTTTATATCTACGGTTTGCTGTCAAATTAATAAAGAACTTCAAGGGTGTCGATCTGTCATAAATAAAATTAATCAGTCTTAGGGCGGTTTTTAATTAATAATTATTTATTTCAGGTTACCCGAAGCTAGCACAATGCAACAAATGTCGATAGACGGCATGGCTTCACGGTCAAATTAGTATTGAACAAAATCACGTACGTTTTCAGCAGACATTTTGAATAAGATGACTTCATTTACAAGACTAGGTTAGGACTTTATTTTTTAACAAAGACTGTCATTTAACGAGCAATAATTTCATACAAACAAATTAATTTGTATAAGTTCTCTACAGATTTATAAGTATGTTTATAAATAGCCAGAATTGTAATGTTTATATTTCCATACCCCTTCCTAGTAGTACTAACTTAGACTATCGCTGGATTAGAAGGACAAACATTAAATGTTTTTAAATTTTTCCTATTATTTTATTTTACGTGTTCTTCTTGCTTTTTGTAATTCCCTGTGTAATTTAAAGGCACTGCCCTGGTTCCTAATACACAGGTTACCCTTCTTCAGGAACCAGGAATTTTAAACAATGTGAGTGTGACGCTGGTTGTACAATAAATTATTTAATTAATTTCCGTAATAACGTCTTCTAACTTTTGTCAAATAAAAAACAATCTATCACAAGTTATTGTTATACTTCTTTTTCTATGAGCTGCGCTCTAAAATTTTGAATGCACAAAGCTCGCTATCTAGGTATGGTTAGATCAAGGAAAATTTCTTTATTGGATGCAAATTGAACTTGTACAAATAGATAGTTTTCTGTAGATTTTTCCAGCTAACCTGGGCTCAATGTCATGTTGTACATACATATTAACTTACATAACATATCAGATTTAGCACTTACAAGTTACAACCTTAGTAAATCAAATATATAACAATCTCACTGTGCATGTTATCGAACTCTTTCTTAATGGGTTCACCGATTTTGATGAGTTTGTGTATTTGCAACATATAGGTGGTTAGAACAAGAATTCAGAGAGCTGAGAATTTATCGTATGGTTAATAGATATGACACACCAACGTTTGCGGCGCCAGCTAATATCATATAATATTAATATGGACTGCTATATTTACAGAATGTTTAGTTAAGGAATAAATAATATCGACGTTTTCGTGTTGAATGTCTCATCCTTATGGATTTCTACTTTTGTCTATGACCCCCTATATAACTATGACTTTCTATATGCAACCTAGTACAGTTTGTCAAAAAAATCAAGAAACCGGAAGTAAAACTTTATTATTAGTATTAACGAAAATCACGACCATTTACTACCTTTGATTAAGTACAATACATATTTTTAATGCAATGACTGTAGTTTTTATTTTTATAATGCTTGCAAGTGCAAGAAATTAACTAACACAGACAAAAAGTTTGAGCAAAACTTTACTCTTTAATTTCTACACTTTTTGGACAAAGTATACGATTGTAAAATTTCGAGTGTACGAGTTGTCCCTTTCTGGCACAAAGAATCCTCGTAAGAGTAACAAGGAAAGCTATTCAATAATTACTTTTTATTTTAGGGCTCCTTCTATGCTAGTCCTTATTCCGAGCATAACCATAGAAAAAAAAAGAAGAAAGAGATGACTTAATGCAAATCTTAGTGTAAGCGAGAAACAGTAATGATCTTCTGTCCCTTACGCGCGTATGCGATTTTTTTGTTTGCCACAGTTCAAAACTTCAAATCTGTGGCAGACAAACCTACGTCAAATCTGAGCTTTATCGAGTTTTACTTTGAATTTAGGCGGATATCAGTGTTTTTCTCCATAAAATTGTACTTTTCGTGTTCGGTGCAGTTGGACGAAAGTGACACAATGTTAAATTGCAGCATTTTAGGCTGTGGAAGCCGCAGTGAGGGTAAAAACGCCAACATAACCTTTCATTCGTAAGTGCTATTAATTCTCATCTAATCCCGTGTTTTTATGATGTTCAAGACTACGGCAAGGTATAAAATGCATCTACTGCACTCAATTACCCCTAAATTAGATAAATATGTGCCGTGAAAACTAAATCGAAAATTTGAACATTTTGGTGTTACCCGTCGAAATTATGTAGGCGCTCATACTATAGATTGGCAATCTAACAGCGACGATCTTAATTTAGACGGTTTATAAAAATGTTAGTGTTACCAGACTTAATATACAAAAAATCCCTTAGTGTTGGCAAAAACAAGGCCAAATGTGAAGAAAAAAACTCACGCCCGATATCCCCGAGGGTGTAGGCAGAGGAACCAACCACGAGTTAGACCCTTGTTTTGACGAGGTCCAAAACGTACCATTGGCAAGTCTTTCCTCGCTATCCGGGCACATAATGTTTATATTGTTCAAAATTATTTTACAGGTACCCAGCTGATCAGGCTCTACGGACCATATGGGTTAAAGCCACGGGTCGTTTGGACTAACTGGCAACCGATAAAGTATACCCGTGTTTGTTCCCATCATTTCGAGAGTCGAGACCCATAGTTTTCGAAAAACAAAGAGTTCTACTTTTCGACAGAAGGTTCCGTTCCGAAACTGTTTTTGCCGGTAAGGACTCCCTAATATAATATTAGTTATAGGTACATTTTAGTGATGCAATATATTCGTACATTATTATGTTATGCTTTACCTCACGAATATATTTGCGAATAGACCATTCAATGCATTATTAGTAAGGGTGTAAATAATATTAGTTATGGGTATATTTTAGTGATGCAATATATTCGTACATTATTATGTTATGGTTTACAAATATATTCTTGAATATACCGTTCAATGCAAAATTACGTTTTTGTCCTGGGTCTATTATTTTTTTAATCTCTACTTAATGTATAGTTAACTAAGGTTCTAAACTATAGTATACTTTGAAAGGTATTGTTTTTTAAAACGCCGTTTTGTTCTTCCTGACTCTTCCTGAGGCTACATCATCGTATTCTCCACCACTTGCGTTTGCAAGTACTAGTACAAGTGCTACTGATATTCCTACGATGGACAGCCTGAAAAATCCTGATTTGGCTCCGTGTGACTTCTTTTTAATTCCCTAAAATTAAAAATCAGCTCAAAGGCATACAGTTGTCATCGCCGGAAGACGCGCTAGCAGCGTTTGAGAAGGCCGTGGAAGAGGTGTCTGCGGAGGACTGGAAAAATGTTTTGGAAATTGTTTCAGACGCATGACACTTGGTATAGAGGCTGATGGAGTTCTTTGAAAAGATTTATTAAAAATATTTTTTTCACAGAAGTTAGTTTTTTAGTTTCTCAAAACTTTCTGAGTGTCCCACGTACAATTTTATTTTTTTTTTGCTTCTATTGAGGTATTGATTTATTTCCCGATTTTCTGTTTACAACTTGTAAATACGCAAAACATACTTTGGGGAATTATGGGTTATGCTAGCAACTCTTATGAAGTACCTACTTCTATCCATCTCAACTGGGGCCTGCGCGTATACGCGCAGCCAACTTAGCTACTTTATAGCTAGATCTAGCTATTTTTTGGTGTCAGACAGCTACAATTTAATAAAACTTGTAGCTAAATTTATTAGCTACTTTATCTAGCAACTTTTCATTTCATCATGAGACGTGCGTCACGTCACGCACTCACGCACGCCACATCGAGAATTGCAGAGTAGAGTACCGACCGAGATTCTTAAAGGAAAAAAATAAAACTACACGCGACTCTATGGTCATTCAGTCATAGATGCTATGTTATAGATCGGCGTTGGCCGGGATATACCCGAAGATATACTTCATAAAATGGGTACAGCCGAAAAATATTCAAAATCAATGAAAGATTCTGATCCAAAGCCATCAACATCTTCTTTATAATAATTTTTAATTATTTTTGATTTTGAATATTTTTCAACGTTCTTGTTAAAATAAACGTTATTATCAGAATTTCTAATTTTATTCTGACCTACCAACCTACTGGAACATTTAGCTACTTCTAGCAACTTTTTGGGGTAAACAAAACTGGCAATCTAGCAACATTTTTTAGGATGTCTAGCTACTAGGTAAAGCAAGCAGTTGGAAACACTGGCAGGCCCAGTCTATTCTATTCTCTGTCTACGCTCCAGGGCTTAGGATATTAAATAAGCAGAGATTTTTTTTCTTCACCCATTCTGGTAGGCAAAGGGAACCATGCCCATACAGCCAGTCTTCAGTAAGATTTTATTTGATATGAAAATAATGAAAATGAAATTGAATGAAATGAAACCTAACCTAACTCATTCAAAAACCTATTTAGAGGCTAAAAATTTCACCCATGCCGGGATTCGAAACCGCAACCTCTGGCTATCCGTGCCAGCGCTCTATCCAACTGAGCCAATGGGGGACTCACCGGCATCAGTGAAATTTCGAACCTCTACACTATTCTCTGTATTACGTATAGAAATTTTTAGCCTCTAAATAGGTTTTTAAAATTGTCCTTAGCACGGGTTAGTGCATTAAAAATAGAAATAGTATACTAACTCATTCAATCAAATCATTAAATCTGATATTGAAACAAATTAGTAGCTTCTTTTTAGAAATATACGTATTTGCATGAATCAAAAAACTTCTATGTTTTTTTTAATAAATCTTCATGGTTGGTTTTTCTTTTTAATAGACATTATTTTGACAGTTGGGAAAGAAAACGCACGAGAGCGGGAAACGTACAGTGCGTTCACATTAACTTGACGCGTGAGAGAATTGGTAACAAGGACATAACATGTGAATTAGCTCAGTGTAAGCGATTTTACGTCGGTGAATATTATTTGTTTGAGTGCGTGAATGTTGCCACAATAAAAGTGAATTGCCATAATGTGGGGTAAAGTATTTCAGTCGTTCATAGTCCATGAATAAAAATGCAGATTTAGTTTTGAATTTTATTAATCATAGAACATGTCTGACAATTGTTTGTAAAACGTAGCAAACGTTTTATAAACAATTGTCATTTTGTATGATTAAAAAGACGTTTTATTTTACACGTTTAAATTTTACAATTTAAGGCGCTTAAGGACGCTATCTAGAACCACCAATGGAATACAATCATAAACTGTTTTATTAATACGTTTTTTTCATATAAAAATTCACCATATAAAAATTCTTTCGAAGACTACCTCAGACCACCAAAATGTACTTTTTGTCGAAATGTAGAGAGCATATTTGAGCATTTGATGTAGGTGACCAGTTCTCTCTTCTAAATGCTAGCACCCATTTTTCCAGAACAGGACTATTTTGAAGAAATCTGAAATAGAAACATTGCTAATATTTATAAATATTATAATACATTAAAATATAATAAGTAATAACTTTAGTATTCCTTATTATTCGCGATACTCATACATAGTTGTATCTCAAAGGGGTCGATTATTTATTAGGTAAATAAGGTAATTACGTTTTACCTAATAAACAATCGCGGCTAGACGGTATTGTACGAGATTCATTGATACAAATTCAAATTTGAATTCTATACTGAATTCAAGGGCACATTGCTTGCGGCAGAATGCACAAAAAGACTTGACCGAAAGGTTTCTTGCGATAAATTCGAGCTGACACATTTTCTGCTGAGTGGAATGAATGCTGAAAAATGATATGGGCATCAAGCCACATAGGAAGGCGATGCAGCTATCTAACAAAGCATCAGGATATTATATTTTATAATTCAATGCTGTAGCCGTAACGTTTCTGTGTCTATTGTTTTGATTATAGATTTCGATATCAACCCTTGTATGTCCTTATCCCTGGGGCACGGGTCCCTTCCTGCATCGCAGGAAGGTTAGTCCATACTCCACCACAGGGGCCAAGCCCGGGTTATAGTTTTAGGTACATTGATTTTTAATAACGATACATTAAGTACCTATTAAAGATTCATAATATATTTTGATTACGTTTAAAACTTAATATCTGTACAAGGACAAGCAGTCGAAGTCTGGGACTTCGAGTTAAGTAATGATCACGCAGCGTTGCCAGATATACAATTTAAATCGTATTCATACGATGTTTTACATTTATTTTGCATGTACGATCCAGGGGCAGAAATCGTACGTAAACATACGACTTTTTTTAGATTTCATTCAACCAAAGTACTAATACCAACATAGCACGTCACTATTTATTCTTTTACTTACTAAGTACCAACCCTTAGGGTAAATGTAACTAAAGTTAGACGTTACCGGTTACTCGTATTTGTGACACAGATTATGAACGCTGCTTCAGTCTTATTAAAACAAAGATCCCAAATAGGCTGAGCAATGAAACTGTAAACGGCATACTTTTGGCAAAACAACATATTAAGCGCTATGGGTGTTGCATGGATTTTTCTCAAACAAGAGAAATGTTAAATAATATTAACATTACAGTAAAACCCTTTACGGGGATAAATAAAAACCTAAAAATTGTGTGTTTATGTTTAATCGATTGTTTACTTTAAAGTAATAAAACAAAGGATTTGAAAACGTACTGTTTTTTTAGCAGCCTTCTTAAGGAATACTACTTTTTATTTACCCATCGTACGATCGCTTATTCAAAACGTCTGCCAACACGGTCATCACGTAATGATCGGGATTTTCGACATAAACGGATGGCAACATTTTTTTACTCTTCGGTTTTTTAGGTTAGGAAAGTGAATTCTATTAAATTGCTTTTCTTACGGGCTAGTTGCAAAGCTACTAGTTAAAACTTAAATAAAATACTCAACATAAGGCAACTTTGGGCTTAACACTAATTGAAACACAATCATTACTTACCACCTATGAAAGGAAACTTCCCCTAAAGCTCTTTCTTGACGATTTCTGCATACGAGTACACTACAATTCACCATACTTTCTCTATTTAGGTCACTTTTAATATATCATTTCACAAATACACGGTTGCTCTTCGAAACGGCTAGCGTAGCGTTAAATATGATTACATTTTCAAAATCTTGTCGTTTGTTTGCCCCCAGAAACGTCAACTTGACACTGGGGTGTTGCCATGTCCAAAATCGGGGCGACGGTGATACTGCTCAAAAAATACGGTAGATTCTTAGAAATTACGGTGACTGGGCCTGCTGAAAAACGGTAAAAATAACGGTAAACTACTTTTTTTATTTATTTACAATACTGCAGTTGCAACTACCGTTCCGCACAATGAGGGATTTTCCTAGAGCAAATTAAAAACAAAAAATAGTTCTCTAAACTCCGACAGATGGCTCTGATAAAACTTGACTTGATTTTTTTTTTTTACAATATATCTGTAATCTGTGAACTTCTGTCATTCCGTCTCATATAGTAATATACTCTGTGTTCCGTCTAGACCACAGAACAATTTAACCAACTCTAGTAATTTCTTTTACAAAAAAACCGGTTGTTTTTAAGGTAATTTGTTTTTTTTTTCTTTTGTATCAAAGAAGTCAATCAACAAATCATCAATTTAAGAGAAGTCATGAAAATGCACTGTTAAAAACTTAAAATTAAGTAGTTCTAATGACGTCTGTTTTGTAATAAAATCTTCGACAGTGATAACAAAACTTCAACTTTGACGACGACAGTGATATACAAACACAGATTATTAAAGGTCTCTCAGCGGTATTAAAAAAAACTACGTACGTAGACAGCATCGCCATCTAGTAGCGAGATTGGAACTATTTTTTAAGAGCTGTCAGAAAATCGCTCATTGGGGCACTTGTAGGAGCATTTTTTTACTGGCACTGACTGAAAATCAGCGCTGAGGGCTCACCCCTTTAGCATAATGCCGAGTCAGCTGCCTTTAGCAGCAGCAGTGACACAGCGCGACATAACTATGAAATGTACCTATATCTATTTATCGTCTTTTTTGTTATGTTCCTTTGTTTTGTTTCTATATGGTTTTGTTTTGTGTGTGTAACTGTTGATGTACCTAATAAATTAATGTTTTTCTTTCTTTCTAATAAAACAACCATTTTAGTTCACAATTAGATTTTTATTCCCTTAAAAATAAAACAAAGATAATTCGACATTTGAGACCAACAATCATACGAGAGCAATTATTTAGAAACATTAGTCTGAATTATCTGAATCTGATACTATTAACTCTTCATTTTTATAAATATCCTGGTTTAATCTTTTGAGCATTTCATCATCAGGTTTGAAATTAATGCAGTTCTGACCATGCCTTTTGATGGATTGTTGTGTCAAGAGATTCCCTTTTATTGAGCGAGTTATTAGTTTGTTGCGTTTTTTTGTTTTTATATCGTTAACCCTGCTGAATATACGTTCGCATTCAGCATTGGAGTGCGGCAACGACAGCAATGCAAGCATAAATTTCGGTAGATGTTTAAAAACTTTTCGGTTTTCTTCGCCAATTTGCGCAACCTGATTCCAAAATTTATCAGGGGGATGCTGACTTGCGTCTAAACCTCTTGGTAAATGAATAAGTAGACTGCGCCATTCGTCATCGAGTTCCTGCTGTTCATTTAACGTCTTTGGAGTTATTCTGGGTAATAAGGTGAAAATTGGTGCAAGGCTCTCTGGCCTTTCTTCAGAAACACACATTTCTGGATCTAAGTTTGATATGGCTGTCATAATTGCGTCATTTATAGGATATCTTTTACGGATAGCAGTGCAGGCTGTCATTATAAATTGTTTACATTTCTGTCTGAATAGTTCCTTTTGGTCTTCTTCAACCTGTTCTAACTGCTTTTGAACTCTAAGTCCCAGATAAATGTCCTTCAAATCTTTGTGATTTCTTTCTTGAGTTGGATCAATCATTTCTATTGCAATTGAATTAATATGGCTACTGGGAAAAATTAGCGATATTAGTTCTCTATACAAAGCTGTCATTTTTGGATTCAGTTTAGTAATAACAACAGATTCACTTTGAAAGTAACTGTTTACTGTGGTGAATTTTGGCAACATCCATCCCAAGAAATAATAATATGCTTTCATCACGGGGTCGTTAAGATGTGCATGAAGTTCCTGACATTCTGCGTCTGAGAGCCATTTGGTATCAAAGTAGAGGCGCAATGCATCCCACTGCTCCAATATTCTGTTAACTACAGCAGTTAGAGATAGCCAACGTGTTTGTGCAGGCCGTAAAATTCGATGTACATCTGCTTCAGCAAATCTTTGAAACTCCACAAATTCACTTTGCCTTTTGTTGCTGTTTTTAAAGTAGTTATATACATTCCGGGCTAGCTTTTCACAAGTGTAAGGAAGTTATTTGGTAGCATCATTGTTTGCGAGTTTTTTAACTACTCAATCGCTTTAACGTAAACTCATATTTCTATGGCAACGAGGAAGCGCCACCTAGCGACAAGTATGGAAATTAAAATAGCTGAGTGCGAGTTTTAATGGTTTACGTTGAGAAGTGAACATGTTTACCAGCCAAAACACGAATAAACGCGAGTGCGAGTTGTACTGTGACAGCGTTTTGCCAATTCGAACGGTTAACTTACTCATACTCACTAGGTACTCAATGCTCGATTAACGCGGTAGTAAAGTTATTCGATTGGATCTGTCAAACTCGCACTTAGCACTCTGGTGTGTAATAGCCCACATCCCGCACGCTATACCTACGTCCCTGCAATACGCCACTTTTTGAGCAACTGTAATAATAGTACATTATGTATGGTAAGTGCGGTAAGTTGATAATTACAGCCGAGGCGATATTATTAGCCCGAGCCATCGGCGAGGGCTATAAGGAAGCAGAGGCTGTAATTTTCAAAGCGCACGTATGTCATAGGCACGACGTTTTATAACATATTTACGAGAAAATTAATAAAACTCTGACTTTATTATCATCACTGCTTGACGACATTTTCAAATAAAAACAATACATCGAAAAGAAAAAGCGCGCGGATTTATTTTTACTTGTCCACAAATAAGCGATGCGCGCGCATAAACTTTTTTTTTAGGCAAAGGTACAAAAACAGCCAGTATTACTAATAAAGTAAATTAATATTTTAGTGTTTTTGTTACAGATAAATGGTTGTAATTAATTGTCGAAATTAATTAAGTTAAGGAATTAAATGTTTATTTGTTATATTTTATTTCCAAAAGTTAATTTTATTCATAAAATATTGACCACTTTCTTGACATAAAACCTCTTAATTTTATTCATAAAATATTGACCACTTTCTTGACATAAAACCTCTTTGCTAAGATTTTTAAAAGTATCGTTCATTGTTAGACGGAGTATCTTAAAACTTTATTTAAAAAAAACACGTGCCTTTTACATTACATTTATCGCACAAGTACGTAATAATGAGATACATTACGATATTGAAATTGGTGTAATTACAACCACTTTACGAGCAAATATGTTATAATAGTACATTACACAACTAGGGTGGTAATACAAAGAAAGACCGAGATCGCAGAAGTTTGCGGCCAGAGCTGCAAGCGAGGGACGTAAATATGCGATCGAGAGCTTTCTTTATTACCTCCCGTGTACATCTTTTTATGTCTACACTTGGCCAGAAAGCGGCTTTTTCCGTACGCGCAGCCACTTATTGCCAGGTGTGGCATAAAACATAATATTAATACATACGTTGTCTACGTACATTGAAATACCTACGTTGGCAATGTTGAGTATGAGCTATGAGGTATACGCGCGGCGCGTGTGTCGGAAAGCACCGGAAAGTGGGGTTTACACGAATCACGATTTTTGCCGCATGGCTGAAATCGGTCGTCTAAAATAGCAATTCGGCTAGGCCGCAAGTGACTAAAATCGCAGGCCCCAAAGTAGGGAGCTTGCCGACTTTTGCCGTGCGGCAAAAAGTCATCTTCGGCGGGTGACTAAAATCGACCGTGTAATCGATCAGTTGCAGGCAATCGCCTGCCGCATCGCATGAGGGTGTTTTTCGCATACTTTGTTTCACTACCGCGATTCTACGTACAAGCATGAATAAAAATAATACGGTTATGGAACCCAATAGAATTTCCTTTTGTTTCTTTTTCTCTTTTTGTTATCCAAGCAATTCTTGAATAATAAAAGATAAAAAAAACTGAATGACTAAGTATTTCGATTTGCAAGCGTTGCGACTGGATGAGACGAGTTGTGTGAAGCGACTAGCCGCACGGCTCTGCTAAAATCGACCCGTGTAAATACCCCTGAAGCCACCTTCATGCTCACTTCGCCGCGCGTTTCAAAATAAATCCAAGCGTTATACCAGCCTAGCGCAAGTAGGAACTTTGAAATTTTTGTTCGCATTTAGCCCCGTTTTAATGGCAGACATATTTTGGTCTCACTCTTTAATACTGCTTACTCTTTCTTTGCTGTCAATGTCAAACTGAAACATAACAAATATGGCGGAACGCGGCACATATTAGAAAGTTTTCTAGTTATTTTATGTGTTTTAAGTTTTTTCAATATCTAGCTGTGTGTATCTTGTTGTACAGTGTTTAGTGATTTTCTTTTAATAATGGCACTGATGGGATGGTGTCGAACTTGTGCCATTTGTAAAATAAGATGCAGCCGGTCAAAGGGTACCAAAAGAAAGTTTATGAGTAAATTTCCTAGGGATGAAGACCGGTAAGTATTTCTGGCTACAGTTTTTGTCATCTTGCACAAGAGCAAGATCCTAAATTATGTTAAATAACGTAATTAATACCTATATTATGAGAAAAATATTGAGTTGTTTCAAAGTCATAGTGATGTGCCATAGACATGTTCAATATCGATAAAAAATATCTGATGAGTACCTTGGTCAGAATTACTACTCAGTGTACGACGGGTGAATTGCTGTAAGCCATAACAATGTTTCAACGATGCACTATTAGTGGCTGCATTGAATGTGTTTTTTTTTTTAGATGCAGACAATGGGTGAAAATTGTGGAAGATCTTGCGTATATCCCCATTGAAAAACTCCACCAACATAAATATGTATGTAGAGATCATTTCCGGCCGAAAGATTTTAACAAAAAAGGAAGCCGATTAAAGAAATGGTGAGTTGTGTTATAATGTAACACAACACTTCATGAATAATTTATTATTTAATAAAAAACAAAATACGCCATGCTTTACGTCGAACATTTGAAAGTATTTTGCTCCGTCATTTAGAACGCAATATTATTATTACGTCTTAATACATAAATTACATTACTTAGATAAACATTTTTTTACAGGGCTGTACCTTCTCTACTTATAAATGCGCCTCCTGGTCCTGATTACTTACTAGCTGAGTTTCCTTACCACGTAGCCACGTCGCATCACTTGAAACTGGTTAGTGATTGAAATTACTAAAATGTTTTTTTGTACTAATTTTAACTTAAAATCTTTTTTTATAAAAATGTATTTATACAATTTTTATTTTTAAGGCACTAACCCGTGCTAAGGACAATTTTAAAAACCTATTTAGAGGCTAAAAATTCCACCTATGCCGGGATTCGAACCCGCGACCTCTGGCTATCCGTGCCTGCGCTCTATCCAACTGAGCCAATGGGCGACTCACCGGCATCTATTCTCTGTATTACGTACAGGCAGCGACATCTGGCTGAAGTAGATTGCATCACTTACAGCCCCGACTACCTACTTTGCAGTTAGGTTTTACATCGGAATGATATCGCTGTACCCACATGATAATACTATTTTTATTTTTAATGCACTAACCCGTGCTAAGGATAGTATAATCATTTATTAATCATAGTATTTGATAGTTACCTATTGACTATGTAACTGTATTATGCAGTTATGTGGTAAACAGGAACAAACTATTTAATTTTCTTCGGACTATTCTTGCAATTGTTTATTTTCAGATTCAGCTATACAAAAACCTATTAGTTGTCGAGCTTCACAAAAGAACTCTGGTACGTAGACTTTTCATGTATCGCTGAAGTTTTTTGTAACTAGTGTTTGTTTACTTTGATAAATTACAAAGTGTTATCATTTTCAGCACCTTGTACAGCAGCCAAAATATCAGCTGTTGCTATTGGTCCAGCAGGATTTGACCACAATTATTGTGGCCTGGAATCTCAGCATATCAGAACTATCCCGGTAAGTAGCATAGTTTACAAACATATTAATAATCAATAACGAATCAACTTTTTTTTACGATTTCAGCACCTGAATCCAAACCACCGATTGATGAAGTTCGCTCAGATTGGACACCTCTAAAGAAAACCCAAATAGCTGCTGAAATAAATTCAATAGACCTTGACCACAATTATTGTGATTTGATAATAAATAATAAAATACTAATTTCATTTGTCGTTTTATTGAAAACATTGATTTGTATTAATTGTATTAGGCTGAATGCGAAGCCCCTGGATGATAATTTATCGATGTCGATAAATGTAGTAATGTATTGCACAGACAAGTTATTATGTTGGTAGCACTTATTTTTGTCATTGCATTTTTGCTCTATTGGTTGGTATTGCTAACGGGGCTAAACTCATTACAAAAGCATATAGGGAGGTCCCGTCTCTTAAAACGTAGTGTTTATATACTCTTTGCGTTATACCTACCCAGCCAACAAATTTAGGTCCAGTAAACGTTTTTAGGGTAGACGGCTAGACGTCCAGTGAACGTTTGCTGGACATAGTTTAGGCCCCTCTTAAAGAACTATTTAGGCACTTAAAGATCGTACAACGGACGGAACAAAACGTTCGATAAAAGTCGTGCCATGACTTTTATCTGACGAGCTCGGCGTAAGTACTGAATGAATGAATTATGAATTTTGTGCCTGGCAATAAGCAACGCGTAGCTTTCGTTCATTCATTTTGTTGTCAACTTATTATCCACCATCATCGTTTAATATTTATTTGTATTTTATTTATATTTTATTTATAAACTCAAGTTCTAGTGTGTAATAACAATTGTGTAGTGTTCTGCTAGACGGTAAGCTAGATTTATCGTTAACTACATATGGTTTTGCTATCAAAATTTTGAAGGGCTATCCTAATTCGTTGTATTTCTTTTCATATAATTCAAAACTGTTAAGTATTTTTGTAGTAGTTGCCCGCCATGTTTGTTTTGGTTATAGTGCGACGTCTTGAACGACTTATTTAATTTATACGCGGCCGCCATAGTATATTTTTAGGGTTCTTTACTCAATATTTTTTTATTTGCTGTATAAAAATTTTGAATAATAAATAAGTGTGCAGCATGAATATTAATAATATTACTACAAGGTGTTTCATGGTGTTGAAATAATATCTGACACATGATCAATTATTGTATTGTTATAGGTACTAATATAAATTCATTGCATTTATGCTAGAAATTATAATAAATAAATAAATTTGTGAAACAATAGGAGAATCACATATGAAGACTTTTATTTCGACTACACAATTTACTGCAAGTCCTTTTTTGGTATTATATGTTAGACCGTTCTGGATGAGATCTTTGATTTCTGCCACAAAGCATTGTAAATATGCATCTAAATCAGAAGGTTTGCCTTGTCCTGCATAAATACCTACAACAAATGGTGGTAGTTTCTGTTTTTCAAAAATATGTGCAAGTATTGGCCACACTTGGTGTCGGGAGCTTTTATATGAAGGAAGCCCATCACTATTAAATGTTAAAGAATTTTTTTGACTCTCATGGACCTCATCAAATATTGCAGGCAGTTTTCTTTTTAAATGTGCAGTAATGCCATAATGCCAGTATTCACCAGTGTCCACCTTTAATATATTAATTGTTTCCTTGTTTGTATTGAGTAATGTTCTGGGATCCTTTGGAATTGCATTTGGAAGCCTTTGATTAAATATTCCAGTCAATGATTTTAAAGCTGCATGAGAAATATTGTAATCAACAGCCCATTTATCAAGGTTATCACATAATTTCACATTTTCGTCTGTATCAGAATGATCAGATGTATCCGAATCTGGCTCCTCTATAGGTTCCAATCCTTCAAGATAATTATAGTCATGGGCATCTGTCAACAGAGGAAATGGAACATATAATTAGCATTTTCAACTTGATGTATGTTTTTTCTAACCTTGGACGGACGGGATCGTCCTTTGAACTTCTACCTCTATCCTCAAAAGAAAAACAATTTACTTGATAAAAACAACTTTATGTCTAACCTAAAGACAAAAATAGAGTGACACGTAGTTGAATATAACATGCACCGCACTAACCAAGAAGTCAAAGAACTCAAAAAACTTGGAAAAGACTCAAAGGACTCGTTAAAACTCAAAAGACCCGGAATCGTGAGACTAACGAGTTTTAGTCTTGAAATGTTCTAAAGACTAAAAGACTCGAGTTTTTTACAACACTAGTACGCTTTCACAAAGTAGAGATTTATAACCTAAAAAGTACATTTTTAAAAGGCTTTAAATTAAAAATTACTTATTCAAAATAACTTCTTGAAATTTTTATAATCAAGTTATAAGACTTAGGAATGTCTGTCTACATACAGGCTCATAATAGCTATGCAGATCAGTCATACACTACATACACTAATATAAAAAATAAAATAAAAACCTGCGGAATCCGTTCTTAAAAGTGTCACTTGCACAATCGTTTTCTAGAAATGTCGTTTACAATTACTAAGTCAAATTTGCGACTATTTCATCCAATAAAAGGCGATTTTAAGTCATAATAAAACGTCCAATAATAAGTCGGAATATAACGTTTGCTTAACGTTTTAAAAGGTTGGAATGAAGCCAATTTAAAACGTCGCTATAACGTTGCATAACCATGGTTTAGCGACGTTCATGCGACATTATTTCGCTAGTAGTCGTCTTAAACCTTCTATCCGTCGTTTGTTGAACGTAAACGTTCAGTAAAAGACGGATGCCGACTTCACTTTGCTGGCTGGGTATACCCAAAGAGTATATAAACAAGAGACGGGACCTCCCTATATGCCTTTGTAATGAGTTTAGCCCCGTTAGCAATACCAACCAATAGAGCAAAAATGCAATGACAAAAATAAGGGCTACCAACATAATAACTTGTCTGTGCAATAGGGACGTCCACTTACATTACTACATTTATCGATATCGATAAATTATCATCCAGGGGCTTCGCAGTCAGCCTAATAAAATTAATACAAATCAATGTTTTCAATAAAACGACAAATGAAATTAGTATTTTATTATTTATTATCAAATCACAATAATTGTGGTCAAGGTCTATTGAATTTATTTCAGCAGCTATTTGGGTTTTCTTTAGAGGTGTCCAATCTGAACGAACTTCATCAATCGGTGGTTTGGATTCAGGTGCTGAAATCGTAAAAAAAAGTTGATTCGTCATTGATTATTAATATGTTTGTAAACTATGCTACTTACCGGGATAGTTCTGATATTCTGAGATTCCAGGCCACAATAATTGTCGTCAAATCCTGCTGGACCAATAGCAACTGCTGATATTTTGGCTGCTGTACAAGGTGCTGAAAATGATAACACTTTGTAATTTATCAAAGTAAACAAACACTAGTTACAAAAAACTTCAGCGATACATGAAAAGTCTACGTACCAGAGTTCTTTTGTGAAGCTCGACAACTAATATGTTTTTGTATAGCTGAATCTGAAAATAAACAATTGCAAGAATAGTCCGAAGAAAATTAAATAGTTTGTTCCTGTTTACCACTTAACTTCATAATACAGTTACATAGTCAATAGGTAACTATCAAATACTATGATTAATAAATGATTATACTATTCTTAGCACGGGTTAGTGCATTAAAAATAAAAATAGTATAATCATGTGGGTACAGCGATATCATTCCGATGTAAAACCTAACTGAGTGCTTAGTGCGAGTTTGACAGATCCAATCGAATTACTTTACTACCGCGTTAATCGAGCATTGAGTAGTGAGTATGAGTAAGTTAACCGTTCGAACTGGTAAAACGCTGTCACAGTACAACTCGCACTCGCGTTTATTCGTGTTTTGGCTGGTAAACGTGTTCACTTCTCAACGTAAACCATTACAACTCGCACTCCGCAATTTTAATTTCCATACTCGTCACTAGGTCGCGCTTCCTCGATGCCCTAGAAATACGAGTTAACGTTAACGCGATCGAGTAGTTAAAAAACTCGCACTAAGCACTCTGCAAAGTAGGTAGTCGGGGCTGTAAGTGATGCAATCTACTTCAGCCAGATGTCGCTGCCTGTACGTAATACAGAGAATAGATGCCGGTGAGTCGCCCATTGGCTCAGTTGGATAGAGCGCTGGCACGGATAGCCAGAGGTCGCGGGTTCGAATCCCGGCATAGGTGGAATTTTTAGCCTCTAAATAGGTTTTTAAAATTGTCCTTAGCACGGGTTAGTGCATTAAAAATAAAAATTGTATAAATACATTTTTATAAAAAAAGATTTTGAGTTAAAATTAGTACAAAAAAACATTTTAGAAATTCCAATCACTAACCAGTTTCAAGTGATGCGACGTGGCTACGTGGTAAGGAAACTCAGCTAGTAAGTAATCAGGAACAGGAGGCGCATTTATAAGTAGAGAAGGTACAGCCCTGTAAAAAAATGTTTATCTAAGTAATGTCATTTATGTATTAAGACGTAATAATAATATTGCGTTCTAAATGACGGAGCAAAATACATTCAAACGTTCGACGTAAAGCAAGGCGTATTTTGTTTTTTATTAAATAATAAATTGTTGATGAAATGTAGTGTTACATTATAAATTTATAACACAACTCACCATTTCTTTAATCGGCTTCCTTTTTTGTTAAAATCTTTCGGCCTGAAATGATCTCCACATACATATTTATGTTGGTGGAGTTTTTCAATGGGGATATACGCAAGATCTTCCACAATTTTCACCCATTGTCTGCATCTAAAAAAAAAACACATTCAATGCAGCCACTAATTGTGCATCGTTGAAACATTGTTATGGCTTATAGCAATTCACCCGTCGTACACTGAGTAGTAATTCTGACCAAGGTACTCATCAGCTATTTTTTATCGATATTGAACATGTGTATGGCACATCACTATGACATTGAAACAACTCAATATTTTTCTCATAATATAGGTATTAATTACGATAAATAACATAATTTATGATCTTGCTCTTGTGCAAGATGACAAAAACTGTAGCCAGAAATACTTACCGGTCTTCATCCCTAGGAAATTTACTCATAAACTTTCTTTTGGTACCCTTTGACCGGCTGCATCTTATTTTACAAATGGCACAAGTTCGACACCATCCGATCAGTGCCATTATTAAAAGAAAATCACCAAACACTGTACAACAAGATACACACAGCTAGATATTGAAAAAACTTAAAACACATAAAATAACTAGAAAACTTTTTAATATGTGCCGCGTTCCGCCATATTTGTTATGTTTTCAGTTTGACATTGACAGCAAAGAAAGAGTAAGTAGTATTAAAGAGTGAGACAAAAATATGTCCGCCATTAAAACGGGGCTAAATGCGAACAAAAATTTCAAAGTTCCTACTTGCGCTAGGCTGCCTATACCTACATTATTCTGTGCACGCTATTTTTTTCTTGTTTCCATGACAACATAGAAGCAAACCAAAACAATACCATTTTAAACTCTACAATGTGATGTCTATCATGAATGAACTTCTTGTGTTTATTATATAAAGCAGAATTTACATCTGTGACCTTACATCGGCTCAATCAAAGATTTACATTACATCTGTGACTTCATATGCTTAATGCAATATGACGTTGTACATCGACACCAAGCTCAATTTTGTAGACGTAAATGTTGTTTCTACCATCGCTTCATGGCATTCCTCCTTACCTCTTCTTGCCGTAGGCTCATATAATCAAGAAAAAGGAGGGTTCATCACTATATTTCAAGAATCGGTATGTATATAGGTATAACGTGACTCTCAAAATGGGACAGTAGGTACTTTATTTCGGTCAACTAGGTAGTCAATCAAAAACAAAACACTTAAAGTTATTAAGAAAAAGTTGGATAGCTTAGTTAAAAATTAAAAACTATACCTACCCAACATTTTAATTATATTTATACTTATCAGAGGAACACATTTGCTTTAATATTGCTGGTGATGATTTTAAGTAAGGCAGTAAGGTCTTGGCGCTTTTTTTATATTCACTATAATTATCAATATCGCCTTTAGAACTGGAATTTGTCACTGGGTTTTTGTAGATGAGAAAATACTCTTTCTACTAGTGCATTTTGTAGCAGGCGAACATAAAATATATTTTCGTAAACGGGACAATTTTGCGTCCCGGAGTTAATTTCGGGGACACCGGGACTCGTAATTATAAAAAGGGACAGTCCCATTCAAAACAGGACGCCTGGTCACGTTATGTATATGCAGGGTTATAACCTCAATTGCATTAAATTTATAAATCTATTTCTTACAGGGCTCCGCGTTAGAAGGGTGTGAGTGGCCATTGCTTGCTTCAAATCAAGTGACTGCACTGGCATGGCACCCAACCAGAAAGCTACTTGTAGTAGGGTGGGATGGAGGCGAACTTTACATCTGGCTAGAGTACTCGTGGGCACGCCTAGAGGCACCCCACAACGCAGCCCTCACCGTAATCCAGTTCAGCCACGGAGGAGGCAGGCTGATCGCAGCCGACGCTGCTGGCTCGCTCTCAGGTTGGCAGTCGAGCTCTGGAGCTCCACTGACATCATTCCACCATCAACTTTCAGATGTCACCACTTTCATAGTTTTCTGTTCCCCAAATCCTAATGGCGAAGCTATGGTTCGAGGCCTGGCCCGCGCAGCCGTCTCGGGGGATGAGACTGCGCTAGATGCGCTCGCTGCATGGCGACCGCGCACCACTGCGCGCTTACGAGAAGGCTCCCAACCGGACAATCATGCTTGCTATGCTGCTCAGGACAATGGAACCATAATCTATATTAACCATGCAGGAGCAAGCACAGAAGTACTCAACGCTCCAGGCAATATCATGTTCATGGATATAATCAGCAACACTTACCTACTTGTAGCTTGGGAGTCAGGTGGTGCACTGAGTCTCACAAGGTTCTTGATGGCCAATGATGGAGCTCTGACAACAGATACCCATGTGAGAATGACAGCACGAAATGGACAACCTATCATATTAGTTGGCAACTTCAGTGTTGCCCTAATAGCTGGAGACAATCTAATAAGAATTTGGGATAGTGAAACAGGGGATAATGATGTGTTACCAAATGAAAAGGAAGGTATTGTAGAAGGCGATCTATTTACAAGCATAAGTTATTGTGCCCTCAGTGACACATTATGTTGTGGAACATCACTTGGTAATTTGTATCTTTGGCGCCGTGACCACAGGAATAATTGGAAACTTATTAGTAGTTCTTCAGTAAAAGGCACTGTAAAAGAAGTCAGTTGGGGTAGTGAAGGTTTGATGAATCCATTGCTCCATGTAAACTGCATAACCAGTGCCTTCCTTCTGCGAGAGCAGCCCATTTGTTGGGGGTATTCGCCTAGTATTCTAATGGTACAAAAGTCTGCAAATGAAATAGCACTGAGCAACTCAATTAATCTCACTTCCAGTATTGTTACTACAATCACAGTTAGAGCTATGGCCTTCAAAGAACAATATGTTGCTTTAGCTGATGGAAAAGAAGTCCAGGTACTTACTATAATTTAACTTACATGTTTCTTCCATAATTGTGATCAAATTGTATTTATTAACATTTTTTTTTTATTTCAGGTTTGGCTGTGTAACAAAGACAACAGCATCAAATTTTCTCTGGTTCATACATTTGCTTGGAAAAGTGATGTCCTTATAATTCATAATGATATCCTAGTTGGTGTTGTCACACCTCATATAGAATGTCGGACAATATCTGGTAACAACTTAGGTATCCTGCCCAGCACTGAAGGTGAGGGGGAACCTATCGGAGTAACTAACACTAACAAATTCATTGTCATAGCTACCATGGATGGTACCTTGAAACTGGTTGAAATTACCAAGAAAGGTTTGAAAATGCCATTCCCACCCAAAAATTGCTACCAGATGATTGAGGACTTTGGCGAAGTCATGAGGGCGTCAGTGAACAGTATTGGCAGATACATTTGCTTGAGTATCGCGACTTCTGGCTTATCCCCTGATCCCAAGTTGTACTTGTGGGATGTGGCAAACGATGTTATCACCAGCACCCAGCTCTCGGAGACCATAGGGCCGCCTTATCAAAGTGTCCCAATAGCAATATTGTGGGACACTAATGACCCTAGACTGGTAGCCGTCCATATGCGCTCAGCAGACTTCGACAAGGTCCACCTCTTCTTTTGCCATGAAGGTCAACTTTACGAATATCAAAATTGGAGCCCCAATACTGAAGAATATTTCTTCACAGATTTCAGTCTATGTTCTATGAATGCCCCCTATGTCGTCATTATTTCTCAGCAGAATCTGAAAAAGATTCAATTGCATGAGTTTCAAGACTTTAACGATCCGGACCCTGCAACTACTAATCAAATACTGGACTTTTTGTATTACATGACCATTGGGTTGTTAGAAAAGGCAGTAGTTGTAGGAACAAACATAGCAGGAGGCAAGAGTTCTATTATCTGGGACAGCTTAGCCAAAGTCTGCGTCACGTGTAAAAGGCCAGACGTGGGCGCAGTATGCCTGGGTAAAATGGGCAACTTAAAAGGGGCCCTAATGATACGCAAAGTTATGAACGACAATGACATTGACGAGCACTGTCAAGTGGCATTCCTCGCTGTAAACCTTGGAATGGTTGACGAAGCGGAGAAGTTGTTCCGGGAGGCGCAGAGACCGGATCTCGTGACACGTCTAATCGCTGCAAAAGAGGGCGGTCTAAATGAGATAGTAAATGGATCTAGCGAGGGCGAAAATATGCTTTTAATAAAGAGCGCACAACACAAGTTGGCGAAAGTCTTATGGGCTAACGGGGAAACCAACACGGCTATAAAGATGTTCGAAAGCGCGGGCACATTGGTGCCGCACGTTCCGAGAATGCTGGTAGCAGCTGGCCAAGCGCCGGTGCTGGCCCAATATGTGGCTAATTCCAATGATACCAACCTGATCGTTTGGTGGGGGCACTACCTCGAAAGTATTGGCGATCTCGACGGAGCATTAGAAGCCTACGCTCGTGCCAATGATCTTGGAGAACAAACAAGGCTACTATGCCATATGAGCAGGATCGAGGAAGCGGACAAGCTATGTAATAACAACCCAGCGGCGATGTACCAGATGGCGCGCTACTTAGAAATGCAGCCGGATAAAACGGAGGAAGCTGTAAAGGTAACAAATTATAATGTCTGGCATAAGTCTCGATCTTTATTTTTTTATTAGACTATAAACATCCTACTGCAGTGCACAGGCCTGCTCTCAGAGAGAGACGTCATTTTATTTTTACTTTTTTTAACTATTACTTTACTTTGATTTTGCAAAAAGTAACTGAATAATTTCCTTATATCGAGACCCCTAAACTACACCATCACTTTTTTATACTAGATTAATGAGATGTTTTTACAACATAGAACTTTTCACTACCTACACACAAAATATTAAAGAAACAAACTATTCTTAAATCCGGAATAACATACTTGGTTTTATGTTGGAAGAGTTCGGTTTCGCTCTGAATCGCAATCATGGTGAGTAGAGACCTCAGAACAATAACTAAAGCATAACTGGCTCAAAACTATCGGTTGAGAAAGAGGACTTAACTATTATCTAATCTGTGACTTAACGGCTATAGAATTCTTGCTCGCTTTTACAATAAAGCTATGTTGTGTGAGAGAGAGGCAATCAGTTATTCAATAATAACAATAATTTAATAGAGTAATAAATTATCGCGATGAGACTCGTTAAATGTCTAACTAAATGTTTATCTGGCCCTTTCTTATATGTACATTATTTTATCTATTTATACACTTATCTATATTTATTTACAATTTTATTATTTGTGGGCAATCTTGCTTTTGCTTAATTACGAAGCTGCAATTAATCATTTTAATTCCAATTTTTTTCTACTTTATGGCCTTAGTTTAACTAAATCTTAGCTTAGTTATTTGCAATACCGTATCTGCCTCAGTGGCACTTCATACATACAGATATTCTATACTGCCAATAAGCTTTTTATTCTGATATGTAATAGGCTACAAGGAATAATTATGTACTATACAACTTCCACACAACACAATCACTTGTCCTGGGCCCAAACTAAGATACCCTGTGCCCTAGGTTTTTATTAATATAACATTTTTACTTTACTTCACCATTCTCTTCCTCACATAGCTGTACATAAAGTGCGGTGTAGTAACGTCTGCGATCCGGCTAGCAGTCGAGGCCAGCGCGTGGAGTCTTGTGTGGCGTGCAGGCTCCGCCTCACCCCAGCACGCGCTCCACGCGGCCGCCATACTCGAGAACAACGGACAGACGGAGCAGGCCATCGCACTCTACCAGAAGGCTGGTAAGTACAATATGATGATTTCTTGCGTGAGCTCTGATGTAGTGGAGAAGCCTCGTTTAATCTTCAAGATTCGGTCACGGGGTTTTAGTACTGTTCGCGCGAGAATCGATCGCGCGACGTAATCATGAATCTGTGGTCATTCGTTCATTATTCTATTCGTTCCGGTGCCGTCGCTCGTGCCGCTCGCTCGCTACTAATTATCCAGCCATCTGCACACACATTCGCACTGTGACATACGCGCGTGATAAGTGCTCGAATTCTCGTGAAGTGATAGACATTTTGGTGACCAAGAAACTTTATCAGCTCAAAGAACAATATATTGACAATATTAGACTATAAGTAAACAGTGCAGGAGTGTTCTCCGTGCGCTGGACGCATCAACTCATCCATCACCGCTCATCATCTGCCCAACAGCTAAAGCGAGCCATCATCCACCATCACCAAGTAAGTCCATTCACTTCACCTCCCATTCCGCTCTCTCAACCAGCCCATCGTGAGGTAGACCTAGCCGACCCTGGCTAACTACCATTTTTGGTCTTCGAGCCGTTAATTGAACCGGCAACCCATCATACAGTCCACTAGTTACCATTTTTTGGTCTTCGAGCCGTAAATTGATCCGGCAACCCATCATACAGTCCACTTGTCATATTTTCTGCCCGTTCCCTTTAAAATATATACCAATTTTTACGCATAAGTACGTAAATTCCATTGTCCAAGTTCCAAGTTCCATTGTACAAGTTAAAAAGTTCCCTATAATTACGTAAACAAGGTCCCAGACCTAGTTATTTTCATCTCAGCCCAAGTAAGCTATAAAGTGAATCTCTGCCCATAATCAATAGTTCCATAATATAAGTCTTAAAACTATTATATAAAGTACTTAAAACTATTATTTCTGCTCAAATCCATAGAAATAAAAATAAGTAGGTAGTTTGTGAAAAAGTTCATGGTACTAGAACATCCCAGAAACGTCGAGAGCTCGGCGTAGGTACCTACCTATAGCTTCGATTCGTGTATTTCGTGTTGCTACGTACTACGGTTACCTACCTATAAATGTGTTAGTACTTAGGTACTTACTTACATCCATAAGTGCTAATTGTTTGTGTTTGTTACATTTTGTGTGAATGCATTCATTATTCCATGTTAATTTTCAGCTCAAATAATATCTCCGAATAGAATAACTTCTTTTCGGTTACGGACGTACTTACTATTGTTTAGTCCTCCATAAGTCATTCATTCATTTCAAAGTAAAGGGTTTGGCAGTCTCGAAGTCTGTTGATAAAAAATACTAGTGCCTACTTCTAACATTCCATGACGTGATACATTTTAAAAGTTTGTTTAGTTAACAACAAGGGCCGAGGTCCTCATACTCGTCGCAATAATATTCGTTAGGGTTACGCACCTATTTACATAGGTTCCGCACAATAAAATCAGTGGTTTTACGAGACGTTCGGAAATTTAGTACCTTTATCAATAAGTACTAAATTAGACTTTTGGTGTCATTGAAAAATTTAAACATAAATTTATATCATTTTGTTGAATATTCTATGCTGGCGTATTATTCTCATTACATGTCATTCCTATTGCACTTGTAAACATAATTAATTATTACACAAGGTGTTTAAAAAAAAAAAAAATTTTGGTTTATTACTCAGTTGTCTGTCTCCGCACATAAACTCAATCATACACGGTGACAAATATTTTATCCACATTTTTTTTTTGTGTGTTTATTTATCCCTCTCTCTCCTCGGCACATCACACAGTTCCTACAATTCAGCTACATACAGGGTGGAAAATATTTCATTCACTTTTTTTAGTTTAATTTATTTTTTTTTATTCTCTCTCTCTTTCAGCCCATAACTCGGCTTCTACAACTCAGCTCAATACATACAGGGTGAAAAATATTTCATTCACTTTATTTTTCTTTGTTTAATTTTTTTTTTTTACTCTTCGTCCCATCACACGGTTCCTTTAATACAGGGTGTTACAAAATACACTTGTCCCATTAGTTTTTAATTACTAAAAAAAAAAAGAGTCTCATTGCCTTGTAACATTGAATGTGTACAGACTGCTCGATTAGTTGCCATTATATAGGGTGTCCCATTTTTTTTTTCTTTCAAATTTTTTTTTTCTTCTCTTATATTTCTGCTGCCTTTATACATACAGGCTATTCATTTCAGCAAAGTTATATTATACAGGGTGTAAAAAAAAAAAATTGTTTTGTTTCTCTTTCTTTCTCTTTGCCATTTGCTGCCTTCACAAATACAGGGTGCTCATTTAAGGTTGTTTAAAAAATAAAAAAATTTTTTTCTCCTCTTACTATATATTTCAGCTCCATTACCAAAACTTAACCACATTGTTTAAATTTAAATACATATATATTTCAGTCCAAATATCCATATTGTCTAGTAGGTACCTTCACGTATCAGCCCAAGCGTATTGACCCGGTTTGTTGGTTTCATAGAGTACAACCTTTAACATTTCTTCTCTGTTTATTGCACTTCAAACCGAGCTGATAGAATTATTAGCTTTGAGAGGTTTTCAGCTCAGTAAATGGACCTCTAATTCCCCAGTACTACTTGAACGATTCCCAGAAGACCAATGTGACATGCCCAAGAATTTTGATGTCAGCCCAGACCTTAACGCTATTAAAGTGCTCGGTGTGCAGTGGATTCCACAATCTGATGAATTCACGTATCGTACCTCTCTCTCACCTATAACTCACATTACAAAGAGAACGATACTCAGCGCAGTAGCGTCTCTTTATGACCCCAACGGTTGGGTGACACCGGTCATTATTCGAGCAAAGATTCTCCTTCAGAAGCTGTGGCTTCTTAAACTAGGATGGGACGATCCCACACCTGATGATATACAGAATCAATGGCTGGAGATCGCCGAAGATCTCCCTCAGCTCTCACACCTCCGTATTCCCAGACACATCCGTAGCCCAGATAAACTCAGCTCTGCTTACTCGCTTCACGGGTTCGCAGACGCCTGAGAAACCGGCTTTGCAGCCGTCATATATCTTCACGAGGTGAAGGCCGATGGACGCGCTAACGTACATCTTATCGTGGCCAAGTCAAAGGTAGCACCCATTAAAAATCGGCTCACAATCCCCAAGCTAGAACTCTCAGCTGCTAACCTACTCACACAACTCATAATTCGTGTTTCTGCCCAGCTTTCGGCACATATACCTATAACTCAATATATTTGCTGGTCCGACAGCACAATAGTACTCGCATGGCTTAATACGCCTCCACATCGACTTCAGGTCTTCGAATCTAATCGAGTAGTTAAAATAAACTCAACCCCATTTAAAATAACATGGAGACACGTTCCAACACATCTCAACCCTGCAGACTGTGCAAGCAGAGGTATTTCCGCACAATCACTGTTGACTCATCATCTTTGGTGGTCACCAGTATGGCTCAAGGAGTCTCCTGAAACATGGCCACAGATGCCACCAGCTCTGGGTCATCATGCTATTCCTGGCCTTAAGCCCAAGAAAGTACAAGCCCATATAGCAGTCCCTGATGAGGACACTGATCTGCTCACTCGTTTCAGCTCACTCGACAAGCTCGTTGGAGTAACAGCTTGTCTTAAACGCTTTCAATTTAATTGTCAGCACCCTAAAACTGCACGACGTTCAGGTCCCCTGACTGCTAACGAGCGCAGAGACGCTCTGCTCTCTTGGATCCGCTCTGTTCAGCACAATGAATTTGCAGAGGATATTCATCGCTTGCAAACTAATAAAATATGCACAGTTCGACTCCAACGTCTCTCACCCTTCATAAAAGATGAACTCTTAAGAGTTGGAGGTCGACTCTCCAATGCTGCTATTAGGTATGACGCTCAACATCCGCTCATTCTGCCTAGTTCGAGTCCTCTCGTACACCTCATTATAGATCACTACCACAAAATACACTGCCATCCTGGCACAGCCACTTTACACGCAATACTACGCCAGCAGTTCTGGATATTATCAGCACGTCGCGTTATCAGACATCGCGTTTTCAAATGTATTACTTGTTTCCGATGTCGCCCACAGTCTAAGCCACCGGTAATGGCCGATCTGCCTATAGACCGAGTTACACCTCAACCAGTATTTAGTCAGGTATCAATAGACTTCGCAGGACCGTTTCTCGTCATATCCAGCACATTACGAAATGCCAAACTCTTGAAAGCGTACTTTTGTATATTTGTGTGTCTCTCAACAAAGGCGGTTCACTTGGAATCAGTCTCGTCGCTCAGCACTGATGCCTTTCTCGCGACATTACAGATATTTATTTCGCGTCGCGGTATTCCCGTTCTCATACGCTCAGACTGCGGTACTAATTTTGTAGGCGCTAGGAATCAGCTCGTTGCAATTCAGAATTTCCTAGCTTCCAACGATGGTGCAATCACACATAAGCTTAGCAATCAGCACATAACTTGGTTATTAAATCCACCTACCGGACCGTGGTTCGGTGGTCTACATGAAACAGCAGTTAGATCTACAAAACAACTGCTTTATCGCGTAGTTGGTGAGCAACACCTCACGTTTGAGGAGTTTGCTACATTATTGACATGAATCGAGGCTGTGCTGAACTCTCGGCCTCTCTGCCCACTCTCTTCAGATCCCGCAGATTTCGAAACTTTGACGGCAGGCCACTTCATAATTGGCCGTCCTCTTTCAGCTCTTCCCGATACTTCATTTGATGATAGGTCTCTCTCAGCCCTTAAACGTTTTCAACTCATTCAAGCACTTTCTCAGCGCTTTTGGGCTCTATGGACCAAATCCTACCTCCACACTTTCCAAACCCGCTCCAAATGGATCTCTTCTTCTTCCCCTCCTCAAATCGGCGAGCTCGTCCTCATCATGGAAGATAACATACCGCCTCTGCACTGGAAGAGAGGAAGAATCACTCGCCTCCTACCTGGAAAGGATGGCGTTGTAAGAGTAGTGGACCTGGATACCAGCACAGGGACCCTTAGACGACCGGTCCTCAAGATTGCCAGGCTCCCACTAGCCATTGAAGATGGAGGATTTGGGCCGGCCCCCCAGGATGTTCGCGCGAGAATCGATCGCGCGACGTAATCATGAATGTGTGGTCATTCGTTCATTATTCTATTCGTTCCGGTGCCGTCGCTCGTGCCGCTCGCTCGCTACTAATTATCCAGCCATCTGCACACACATTCGCACTGTGACATACGCGCGTGATAAGTGCTCGAATTCTCGTGAAGTGATAGACATTTTGGTGACCAAGAAACTTTATCAGCTCAAGGAACAATATATTGACAATATTAGACTATAAGTGAACAGTGCAGGAGTGTTCTCCGTGCGCTGGACGCATCAACTCATCCATCACCGCTCATCATCTGCCCAACAGCTAAAGCGAGCCATCATCCACCATCACCAAGTAAGTCCATTCACTTCACCTCCCATTCCGCTCTCTCAACCAGCCCATCGTGAGGTAGACCTAGCCGACCCTGGCTAACTACCAAGTACAATAAGTATATAGTTTATATTTGAAACCAAGTGTGCCAGGAGCTAGGAGGCACGGTAATAGCCTTTCACATATGTGTGTCCCAGTTGGTTTGGGTCATACATTTATATATTTATCTAGGATTAGATTCCAGAGAGGCGGTGGGGACCGACTCTACAAAGTGATATACGTATATATTATGTTGATTAATACAGGTGTCTTGAGCTAGTAGCGTCACAAGTGTATATCAATATATTTCAGCCCATAATCGAGGTCCACTTTTGAGCCTCTTCTCTTTTGGACGCCAACCCATCAAGACCTTTGCCACTATTGTCCGCTGTTTCTCTGCCGCCATTACAATGCTATCGAACTGATGTTCTGCTCGTACGTGGACTTGTTCATTGACACCATTCACAGATTAGGTTCATCGTTGTTCTAGGCAAACCCCACTTAGCTCTGAAGCTAGCCCTAAGCTGTGGCGACACCAACGCCATGATCGCGGCTGTGGAGACGCTGGGCGACCGCGTGGACCCCGAACTGGCGCAGACGCTAGCGTCGCATCTCCGCAAGGCCGACCATCATTCGCACGCCGCTGCTTTGCTCGCCACCGCCGGACAGGTAACGTTCATAATGAGGCGCCCAGAAATCATGTGATGCAATTTTAGCTGAATTTTTAAACCGCATACCGCATTACCACAGCTGTCACTGTGGTAACACTGAACTTGGAGATTTGAGCTTAAATAAGGCCCTCCGCGCTCCCTAGTCAATTTTTTCTTAGCTAGGATTAAGAGCATGAGAAAAGAGAATTCGTTGGCAACGTAGGCCCGATGGCTTTGCTCGTTACATTACACGTTACAAACATCTGGACCCGGCTTAAGAAGACCCCCCCCCCAATAAAGGATTTCCATACAAACGTGGTTTGTATTTTATTTACCAACGATATGCTGGATCGCAATGAAACTTTCTCAATACGTTTAGAAGACACAAAATGAGGTTTGATCGTAACTTATCAATAACAAATTATGGCCTTGTGGTTAGTTTCTATCAAAAGTCTTGTGAGGTTCTATATTTTTTTTCTATGCCCTTATTCTCAGTTGTAAGCACGAGCGAGCCTCGATCAGTGTCCTCTAATCATATCGGTGAAGTTTTATAAAAAAGTAGCTGTTACCCGCGGTTTATTGATTTTCCCAGGGGAATAAGATATTTTCCCGCAGTAAAACGTAGCCTATGTTTATATTCTTTTTAATGCACTAATCCGTGCTAAGGAAAATTTTAAAAACGTACGTACGTAATACAGAGAATATTGTAAAGAAGTTCGAAATTTCACAGATGCCGGTGAGTCGCCCATTAGCTCAGTTGGAAAGAGCGCTGGCACGGATAGCCAGAGGTAGCGGGTTCGAATCCCGGCATGGGTGGAATTTTTAGCCTCTAAATAGCTTTTTAAAACGTAGCCTATGTGTTAATCCAGGGTGTCAGCTATCCAAATTTATTAAAATCTCTCCAGCCGTTTAGACCGGAAAGTATTATACATACAAACCTTCCTCTTGTATCACTCTATATATAAAACAAACCGCTTCAAAATCCGTTACGTAGTTTTGAAAATTGAAGCCCACATAGGGACGGACAGCGACAGCGACTTTGATCTGCGAGATTACCAATGTTGTCAATAAAATAAAAGATTATAATAGTTCAGCCATTTTGACTGAAACACCCATCACAAAGCGTGACGTCACGGTTAGTAAACTTCACCCGTGCTTTGTTGTGACTACTCACTAGTAGTCACAACAAAGCACGGGTGTCGTTTACTAACGATGTTTGTTTACCTGGGCGTGACGTCAGATTCGAAGCCATAACACTGCGACCTGTTTTCCCACAGATTTAAAATAATGTAAAAAAAATACTTTTACTTTCGTTTATTTCTAAAATATAGGTTTTTTTGGTAAATGAATAATTGTGTCCCCACATTATGGAGGAGGATCTAACAATCTTTCGTCAAGCCTATTAGGACCACACCTCGTTTGTATGTGAATGGCTCCTCAGTTTCTCCGTGTTCCAGTTCGAGGAAGCCCTCGAGATAGTGGAGAGCGCCTCGACGCCGCTGTCGGAGGAGCTGAGCGAGCGGCTGGCGGCGCCGGCGGGGACGGCGGGCCGCGACGCGCTGCTGCGACGACTGGCTGACGTGCTCGGCGCCCGCGGCCTGTACCACCAGGCGGCCAAGCGGCTGGCGCAGGCTGGCGACAAGGTTATTTGAATTGTTCAGATTATAAGATAAGGGTAACATAACATTACATTACATTTACATACAAGCACATACATTGCTTCTGGCCCCATACTAGGATACCCTGTGTCGTGGGAACCAGAAACAACGACGTCACAAACATGTAAAAATCCAAGACCTAATAAAGATAAGCTTTATTATACACCAAAACACTCGTGGTCTAGTGAAACCGAGTGATTGTTATCCATCACTTGGGTTAACAACTACAGATGCGACACAGACTTGGCCCCCGTGGTGGAGTATGGCCTAACCTTCCTGCGACCCAGAAAGAGACCCATGCCCCAGCAGTGGGGATATACAAGGGTTGATATCGAACTAGGGTGGTGGGTCTCTAAAATGCATAGTTGTTCAATAGAGTTATATTAGTCCAGTATTGGGCGTTTCATTCACACTATCGGTAGTCTGGTAACCCATCGCTTTTAATGGTACAATCCTTCCTACTTAACACGCCTCGCGCGATTCGATCTTGTCCGCGTAAGATGCCTATTTAATTTGTGCGGCTTATACCACTGGAATGACATTGTACTGCTATTGCTTTGTAGATTACCGCGTCGACGTCGCGTCGTGTCGTCAGGCTATACTAGTCCATTGCTGGACTTAGCCCTCCCCTAAAGAGCGCCATAGCGCCCTGTTCGAGCTTGCCGCATCCAGCATCTGCCTGCAGTTTTTTGCAGTTCGTAAACGTGTTCTTGAGTGGAGACCGCGACTCGGCAAACGTAGTGTAGGGCGCCCTCCGACTGTAGATCTGTAGACTGCCAAATGGTAAATAACAACCATTGCTTATATTATAGTATTGACAAACTATGAGAGTATTAAACTCTAGGGCCAGGTCTCGTACAGTTAGTATTCATCATCATCAGCCATTTGATGCCCACTGCAGGACATAGGTCCCATGGCTTTCCAAGCTTCATGGTCTTGTGCTGTTAGTATTAGACATCATTCATTACACATTTTACGGGTTTAATCGCGATCATTTGTTGAGTAAAAGTGTTGTTAATACGTGAAAAAAAATTAAACCCGTTTACTGTTATAAATACTTTTCAAATAAAAGTATTTCATTAAAATACTCTTATTTTATGAAATGAAATATTTAAATGTCTTTGATGCATTGTCATGTCTAGTTCTTACAGAAAAAAAATCTACCAAGTATTATATATGTTTTATATTAGTTACACTGCCTCTTTTTGCATACAATTAAAAAGCAAACTGTAATGCTGTTTAAATAAAGAGTTTTTTTTTATATAAACAGTGTTTATATGAAAACTCTTCAAATATTTATTGTAACTGTAACTGTTTTCTGTAATACTTTGGTGGTCTAGTATCAATCAAGTCTGATTACCATGCCAGAGGTCGTAGGTTCGTTTCTATTGGGGCCGCCGTACATTTGTACAAATGGCCTCAGTCCGGGTTTTCAAACTGTTTGTATTGTCCTTGCAACACAACACAATCAGGTTGGTTGATTTAGTGAGAAATAATTTGGTAGTTGAATGAGTTCTAGTTATACGTGGCTTATTTTATTGCTACGCCTGCAATGTAATAATAAAAAAAAACCCGCCCAAGTGCAAGGTGGACTCGCGCTTGAAGGATTCCATACCATTATTAATTTAATTATTTATTTCTGAAGTGAATATACAACTAAATATTCTGCGAGTAAAAACTATATTGATTGTTCAAAATGCGATGTACCTTTATTTTCTTTTGTGTCTTTATTTTCAAAGTGCCTCTAAAGAGTTGTAAATAGTTACCTATGTATGTGTGCCAGAGAGCGAATATGAAGTTGCATAGCGACTTCATGATTTACGCGTAATCTTCCGCCTTGATGATTATATGGCTGCATTTAAATAATCGTGCGTTAATTCTAGACAAATTCATAAAATTTTCTCGCTCCATTGCCGTATTCCGTAGAAATACTGTAAGAGCACCTAGGAGTGCCGCTATGGTATGATCTGGTACGGCTCTTACGGTGGGTAGTTTAAAAGATTAGCTAATTGTCTTGTAACCGAGTAGATAATTGGGGTGTTATCTGCTACATAACTAGGTATATTAAACTGCTACTTAATAACGAATTATGTAAATATCTCCTAATGAGTAAATGCAGCGCGGATGACAGGCAATTGCGAACTAAAGTTGGTTTTCGCGATAGTTTTGTTGATTGAAGTGATGTGAACGCCCTCACTGTTCCCAGGCTGGTGCGATGCGGTGGCTCATGCGCTCCGGAGACGCAGACCGGATCGCGACTTTCGCGGCGGCGGCGCGCGACCGCGGCGCGCAGCTTATGGCGGCCGACTACTTGCGGCGGCGCGCCGACTGGCGCCGGCGGCCCGACCTCACGCGCCACATCTTGCACTTCTACACGCGGGCGCGCGCTCACCAGAAGCTAGCCGCCTTCTACGCAGAGTGCGCCAAGATGGAGCTCGACGAGTATGACGTGAGTGGGGGTATATTTTTGTGAAATTCAGTCCGCCGTTAGTCTGTAAATCGATGGTGATCTTTCAGGGTCGTGGCAAGTTGCAGTCCCTGGTCTCTACTCTGGGATACAGGCGTGAGGTTATGTTATGTTGACGACCTCTGTGCGCAGCGATAGTGCATCTGCCTAACATGCAAGAGGTCCCGGGTTCGGACCCCGGCGGGGGCCAAAAAAAACCCCAGGTCTTGGATGTTTACATGTTTGTGATGTCGCTGTTTCTAGTTCCCACGACACAGGGTATCCTAGTGTGGGGCCAGAAGCAATGTACCTATGTGCCTGTGTGTAAATGTTATGTGTTTATCTGTACAAGTCGGAAATAGACTCCTAGTTTGACTTGAAACGTTCATTAAACCGCAGTTTCTGCGCTACTTTGAATAAAGCCTCTTAATTTAATTTCATTATTTCATGTCGGCGAAATCTTGTTCAAGTACTGGCACAATAGTTGAGATATTCAACTAATATGTTTTGTTTTTTTAGTAAGTTTTGAATCCAAGCCTACTACGAGTAGAATATATTTATTTTAGATTTATTTCAGATATTTATTTATTCAGATCGGAGAAACAGAGTTATTCATTCTCCGATCGGAATAAATAGTAAGATGCTGACATGGAGGTAACAATGAAGAGCTGCTATTGTAATCACAAAGCCACGGTGCTGGTCTTTGTTCGCAGAACTTCGAAAAAGCACTGGACGCGTTGAAAGAAGCTACACGCTGTTTAGGCAAAGCATCTGATCCTGAAACAGGTAAATAATAGTTATTTGTTATACACGAGTGCAAAGTTGCTTTTTAACCGCGTGTTCAATTTTGATGACCGAGCAAGCGAAGGATTCTAAAATTCTAAAATCACTCGCTGCGCTCGTGATTCAAAATTAGAATCATTTCACCTCAGCAAGGAAATGACTAAATGCAAAAAAAAAAAAACGTTTACAATCACAATATAGGTACACTTTTTTAATGCACAAACTTAGTGCACACGATGTTCTAAATTCAATTTACTTTATCCTCTAGAGAATAAAAACGGCTTTTCCACTCAGATATTGAAGATTAAAAATACTCTTTCCGAGATGGTGGGATGAAAAATAAATTACTAATATAACCCTAGAGTGTACTTTATAAAATCTTTCTGTACCACTGCACTATATTCAAAAGCACGGCAGCATTTATCACTACATTAAGGTGTCTGGCGGTGCTAACTAGCGCCACCAACGGAAATAATCATATCTTTTATAACGCGTCTTTGGAAAAGTAAACATTAAACATCTTCATAAATTTAGGAATCTTTCCTACCTACCGACAAGAACCTATGTCAAAGAATCTAGAACTTTAAAGTAGTTTTGCCAAAATACGGCGTTTTTTAGCGCTTCAAGTCCTATGTTGTTTATCCTAGATTCTAGACTGCAGGTTCTAAAAATAGTTGTCACAGTTGTTAAGATTTTTGATGTGAACGTTTTGAAAAAAAAACTGATTATACCTATAACAAATTATGGTAAGATAAGAATATTATTATCTTATCTCTTATCTTATGATTTTTATGCCACTGGTGGCGCTGGTTAGCACCGTCTAGCGCCTTAAGACCGGCATTGACTGCAAGACTGAAGAAGCCTGTAACTTTAGGACTTATTGCCTGTTAACTTGTATTTTAAACCAACTTTTAATTAATAAATTACAGGAGCCCAAACCATTGCTCTTCAAGAGCAAAGCATGCTGGTGAAAAGATTAATAGACGTGAAGAAGATGCTGGAAGCTGGTGAAATCAACACAGGTATGTAAAAATGCGCAGTAGGTAATAGTGTAACCTACTACATAGTCGCTGAAATCTGGGTGGTTGAGAGCTGCGGTTATGTATGACCGTGTGTATATAGTAGGTTACAATTAGATGTTGAGTAATGTTGTTTCAAAAATGAAATAATGTTCCGTTTATGAGAACAATGACCCGCGGAACTCCGGCGCTCACACACCGTTCTGGCTGGCTACTGATGGTTCTCACAGATTCGAGTTTGTATCGTGATATTTATGGAAAATGCAACTACCTTGAGATTGTAATTGTACCGCCAATTGTACTATATCTTTGTAAATATTTCATGCTTGTTTTTTTTCCTAGTGTACAATAATGAATATTCTTATCTTACCTTACCTTCTTAGGGTTTCGTACCTCAGAAGGAAAAATCGGAGCCCTTAAATACAACAGATCACTTTCGAAAATTACGTTCGTTCCCAGTAGTTCAACTGGTCAGTTCTACTATCGGACTAGAGGGATTTTTTTTTTCTTAGTAGTTCTACTTTTTCACGAAACTAAAATAGTAGAACTAGTGAGACATCTGTAGAAAATCAGGGTTCCCAGTAGTTCAACTACAGTTCTACTGTCGGACTAGTGGGAATCCTTTTTTCTCATTAGTTCTACTTTCACCCGAAACTAAAATAGTAAAACTACTAAGATAGTAGAACTACTAGATATATCTAAAAAATCAAGGTCCCAGTAGTTCAACTGACTTTTCTGCCAAGTATAGGGTTTTTTTTTCTCCGAAGTCCTTTTGTTAGGAAATTTAATAGTTGAGGGTTCCGTGTCACTCTAATTTAATTTTAACCGGTTTGTTGGTTAGGGACCATCCATAAATTACGTCATAGGTTAAGGGGTAGGGAGGGGGTCGGCGAAGTGTGACATTGTGTGACAGGGGGGTAGGAGGGATCCTAAATTTCGTGACGTCACATTTTTAAATCTAAGTGTTAAAACACAAACTATGCACTATTTACAAAATATGTACACAAAACATTTGCAACTCTTGATATAAAACTAATTTTAGAAATGCTGTTTGAATTCAATCATTTCTAAGAGAAAAATTTCAAAATATGTGATGTCACACTAGGGAGGGGGGAGTCTCACAAATGTGATCAGCTGTGACAAGGACGGGGGAGGGGTCAAAAAATCTCTATGTAAGTTATTTTTCATACGAAAAAGATCACCATCTTAGCAAATAGCTAGCGGAATTGGAGTTTTGATATTATTGCACTAACGTCCCATCAAAGCATAACTCAGCGATGCGCGACGTACGGTGACACGGAACCCTCAACTATTAAATTTCCTAACAAAACTTCGAAAGTCAGTTGAACTACTGGAACCTTGATTTTTTAGATATGTCTCAGTAGTTCTACTATTTTAGTTTCGGATGAAAGTAGAACTAATGAGAAAAAAGGATTCCCACTAGTCCGACAGTAGAACTGTAGTTGAACTACTGGGAACCCTGATTTTCTACAGATGTCTCACTGGTTCTACTATTTTAGTTTCGTGAAAAAGTAGAACTACTGAGAAAAAAAATCCCACTAGTCCTATAGTAGAACTGACCAGTTGAACTACTGGGAACGAACGGAAAATTATAGGGTACTTTACGTTGATCTAGAACTACGAAATGTGTCAAGAATTAGCATCTTATGGTACAAGTACCCAACCACAAATCTGAAAACTACAAATTTCTAATTAAATAAAAAAAAACTGTCTTCGAAGTTCGGGAATTTTCCCGAACTTACGACCCGATTTCAGTTACCCTTATAATATTCAAATACCTACAAATTTGTATGGAACCCTCGGTGGGCGAGTCAGACTTCGCACTTATCCGGTTTTTATTCCATCATACTCATGTCCATGTCTAGTAGTTACTTTTTTATTTTTTTACTAGTTGGTTACTTTATTTGTACACCACCCAATGACCTTCTCACCGGATCTATCTACGCTGCAACAATTTTGCTTTAATCTTAGGAGTAATAAGCGGACAGCAACTACTGCGGGCAATCAGCGGCCGTGCCGGGCTCGTGACCGAAGATAGGCTACTCAAGTTGCTGCTGCAATATGCCTCCAGCCACCCTGAGGCAGCTGGTAATTAAACCTTAGTACCTCCCGCTTAGGGAATGCAATCTCGCAAGATATTTTCAATCAGGTATTTGCGGGCCTGAACCGTCTTAGTCCCGCCGGATACAAGTATATGCGGCACCAAGCAGAGTGGGATTAGTCCTCTGAAATCAAATAAGCTTTTTCTTACATTAGAAATGGTTTTTTAACTTTTTTTTTATTATTCTTTATTTAAAGCTATTATACACCAAAATGGTTCAGTCGGCTTTTGTAACTTTTAAACATAAATATTAATTAGAAGACCGAGACCTTCAACCAGTGTATTCTGCCCATCCTCTCGTATGGGATCGAAACATGGACGCTCACGAAGCAGAATATGTACTGGGTCAGAGTGCCACAAAAAGCTATAAAGCGACCCATGCTAGGCCTCAGACTAGTGGATACAGTAGCAAATGCCGTAATGCCGTCATGTGACGTCAGACGAAGGTCGACGATATCGTGACCGTGAGGATACTCTGTGGATACTGAAATGGCGATGGACAGGACACATGGCGAGGCGGGAAGATGGCAGGTGGACCAGGGCAGTAACAGAATGCCGGCTATGAGCCGGGCGGCGGTCGGTAGGTAGACCGACTCCCCGATGGTCAGACGATGTAGTCAGGTCGGTAGGGATCCTGTGGATGCGAATGGCGAGACATCGCGAAGGATGGCGCAATGGGGATACCCAGCAGTGAGCAGAGGTGGGTTGACGATGAAAGCTGCAAAAGGAAATTGGACAAGGGTTGTTAACTTAAAAACGATAAAAAAATTCTTTCATTACATAGGTACTTATTTTTATTTTTAACTTCATGAAAGGTAAAAGTCAGTATAGTATTTTCGGATCTTTAAATATATTCGATCTATGATTCAGAGAAAATCAATATTGTTAATAGTAATGGAGGTAAAGATCATTGTCACTTCTGTTTTTTAATCTCTAAAATTCCTGTCATGCCGTTGTGACAGGGCAAAACAAAGTAAAATTGTTTTCTAACTAATTATGTAACTATGGGTTTGTCAAGAGAATTGCATAACTTTTTGATGAAAAGACATTTTTATTGTAAATAATTAATACACAAGCATCTTTAAGCTGATTCGTGTTTTGTGCACTTTTAAAATGTATGATTTTGTGTCGACTGTCGACACACTGCCGAACTTACAACGCGTAGGAACAGCTTATACGAAATCCCTTCTATAATACATGTAAATTGTTTGCATTGATGAGGAGAGTTCCACTGTACCTTTCTAAAACATGATTTCAGAGGAGATATTTAGTAATGTGTAAAGTATGAACCCCCCTGTAGCAAGTAGTCAGCCAATCGAATTTGTTGTTGCACAATTACCCCTAAAAAGATCGGAGAAGTAAAAGGTCCGTTTACTGTAGACTGTACTTTGGCGAAGGAAGGTTTTGAGGTTGTACCTACTTATTTTATGTTTCAGGTTTCGAAGAACGATTAAAAATGCTCCAAGAGCAACCTCATGATGACAATCTGTCAACTGATTCTTTGGAGCAAAGTATAGAAGAAGTTATATAATTTTAACTAGATTATTAAGGTATATACTTAGATCTTAAGAAACGCTGTCCGTCCAAGAAAGTACAACTCTTATCAAGTAAGACAAAGTTATTTTTATTTAGAAATTAATCAACTCCTCGGCAACATAATTTCATTTACAATGTAGGTACGCCCTAGTGGTTGGGTACGCCTAGCTTTCGACTATGCCGTATGGAGGCCGTATGCCGTCGTCACACTCCCTATTCTACTTTTGGTAAGGTGTATTTAGACGTACAGTCTATTTATTCTTACTTGTCCAATTTAGTAAACAAGATTCTAACCTTAAAATTGAGATTAGATGCCTAAACTAGATATTTTCTCGCAAATTCATGAACTGTCATCATGAACTATGTTTATAAAATTGGCAGCGTGTTATCTAAAAGAGTGTTCCAGGTTACTACATTTATGGAAATATGACAGTTTTGGACTAAAGAGTCCCAGTTTAAGGGTAGAATCTTGTTTACTAAATTGGACAAGTAAGAATAAATAGACTGTAAAGGTTTATTCGACGCGCCTCAGCGCGTTCGCTCCTCAATTGCGTTTCAAAATCAATCAGATGGTAATATATAAAGCATGGAGGTAGTCTATTTCTTTATGTAGTCTGTGGATTATAAAAAATATTTTTCTGTGGATGATAGAGGTTATGTTATGAAATAGAAAATGTTTTTTATTCGTAGATAGTTTAGTTTTACTCCCTCTACGTTTTTATTAGTCTGATTTACGCTTGATTTACTCACGATGGTGTGGTTATTAAAAAGTACGCAAAATATACATTTATTACTATACTCAAAGAGCAGCTGCGGATATTTACAGAGGTAAGTAAAACATCTTTCCACTTATGGAAGTTTTTTCATCTAAAGAAATCTATTTCTTTCCGCATATTCACAAATGTAATACGTCTACAGCGTGCCCTTTAAGAGGCTCAAGAGTGGTCAAGCCGCTGTCAAGATTTTAGATGTGAAAAAGATACGAAACTTCAGTATCATCGCACACGTTGACCATGGCAAGAGCACCCTCGCCGATAGGCTGCTAGAGCTCACGGGTGCTATCAAGCCTGGCGCTGAACGCGCCCAAGTCCTGGATCAACTACAAGTAAGGCCTAAAAATGTAAAAAACACTGAAGAGCAAAACAATCCTGAGAAACTCCACTAACTTGATGGCTGGATCTGCACCTGCATTCTAATATGAACCAAATTATGTCCTTGCTCAGTTATTTACTCAATTTGTATGTCAAGCAGTATTATTAAGATTCTTCAAGTTTACCTCCTTTATTCCCAGGTAGAAAGAGAAAGGGGTATCACAGTCAAAGCTGTAACAGCCTCTTTGAACTATACATACAAGAATGAAAAGTATCTACTCAACCTCATTGACACCCCAGGGCATGTGGACTTTTCAAATGAAGTAAGTAAAAATTTCCCAAGAAATAGTTTAATTTAGATTGTAAGTTTTTTTTTTTTTAATTATAATCGACGGGCTTCTTCAAATCAGGCAAGTCTATTAGAATTGTTCTGATTATGAGATAAGAATATACTTTACTATACACCAAAGCGCTCATGGTCTAGTGAAACCGAGTGATTGGAATCCATCACTTGTGTTAACAACAACAGATGCAATACAGACTTGGCCCCCGTGGTGGAGTATGGCCTAACTTTTCTGCGATGCAGGAAGAGACCTGTGACCCAGCAGTGGGAACAAACCAAGGGCTAATATCAACAATTTCCCTTCAAAATAAATCAGTACAGTTGATTCACTAATAGAATTAATTAATTTACAAATAAAAGTTCATTTAATGTGTGATACAGCACTACTTAACTTTTTATCCAGATATATTTATGTTCTATTCAAGGAATAAGTCCAATAAGTTCTTGCGATATGACATCTGCATAATTATGCAGATAATTAAAATCCTCTCAATCATCTACAATGATGATGTGACACATTCCTTAGATTTCAGTTTCTGGCATTCAATGAATGAATGATTGAGTTGACAGAGATCTGTCAGGATTGTAGCAAGTGGTAAACCCTGATCCTGCCTACCCATCCGTGATACAGGCATGAGATTATTGTTTTGTTAAGAAAAAAAGTTGTGTAATGAATGTAAGATTTATTTCCCTGGGTAAACGAAGTTGCAAGTCACTCTAAGGTGGCAGTCCTTATTGTACCTTCATTTTACAATTGTGCAACAAAATCACTACTCATGTAAAATCAAAACTTATTTCCTATATTTTTAAAGGTGGTCCGCAGTGTAACTGCATGCCAAGGAGTAATCTTGTTAGTAGATGCCAATGAAGGTGTTCAAGCACAGACCGTCGCAGTCCACTCACTAGCCAAACGAAACAATCTCCTCATCATACCTGCCTTAAACAAAGTTGACTTACCCCGAGCAGACCCTGAAAAAGTCAAAGGCCAAATGAGTTCACTGTTTAAAATAGATCCAAGTACCGTTCTTAGCATATCAGCAAAGAAAGGGTGGGGTGTCACAGAACTGCTCGAATCTATTATTACAAGAATACCACCGCCGACAGTTGATTCAAATGGTCACTTCAGAGCCCATGTGATAGATACTTGGCATGACAAGTACAGGGGGGTGTTGTGTTTAGTGTACATACATTCTGGCAAAGTGGAGGTTGGACAGGCAGTCAAGTGGCAGTCAGAGGGGAAACAGCAAATTGTGAAATATTTAGCACTGTTGAGACCCAGTGAAGAGAAACTAGACTGCGCTGTCGCTGGACAAGTTGTTATGGTAGGTGAGTGCACAAAAGTTAGTGTAAATCATACCATCACAACGACTCAACCCTGTGATTGTTGAACCATGAAGAGTGTAGTAGTCTTCGCTTTTGATTTACAAAGAGCAATAACATAATTTATGCAAAACAACACTATGATCCTTCTATGAGCCACTAATGGAAAATATCATAACTTGTTATACTTATAGTAAAATTTTATCTAAAAGTGAAAATGACAAATCTTAACAACTGTGACAACTATTTTTAGAACCTACAGTTTACAACCTAGAATCAATGTACTAGAACGTTTAAACGTTCGTTTATGTCGGAAAGTGATTTAGGCCTTGGTTGTTGATTCTAGATTCTAGACTCATAACAGCAAAAAATATCATAACTTGTTTTATAATACAAACAAGTTATGATTTTTTTTCCATTGGTGGCGCTAGTTAGCAACCCGAAGCTCCGTAACATCTAGCTAAAGCTTACGTACTCTCAATTAGTATTTTCAACATGAGTCCTATAAACCTTTATCAGGTTTATAGGACTCACATAGAAATAATACAAACTAGACCTATGGAATGTGAAGTTTCGAGATCCCTTTTTGCTAAGTAATAAGGCCCTACCACAAAGTGCACTTTTCATATCATAATTTGCGAAAGAGAAATAAATGTACCTGTTTACGTCACAGGTTGCGGCCCAAAGGGCGGCGGCGCTGTCGGCGACCAACTCCTCTCAATGGACATCAAAGATAACTTAGAGTCTACCAGTACGCCCGCCGTCAAACACATGGTCTACGCGGGAATTTTCCCCGCCGACCAATCGCAACATCCTCTGCTGAGTGATTCCATCAAAAAGTTGGTGTTGAATGATTCAGCGGTCAGCTTACAGGCTGATTCAAGGTACGATGTTTTGTTGCGTACAGTTTAGTTTGGGGAATTCGTGGTGCACAATAAGTTACGTGGCCTGAATAGTGAATGTCGGTAGTTTGTTTATTTAGTGTATTAAGTTTCAGAAATACAGGATATTTTTTATCTTAAGAATGCTTGGTCTGGTGTCTCTAGTTCAGACACTTTTAATTATGATGAAGAATAGATTTAAACACTTTCGAATAATTATGGAAAATAAAGTTTAACTTAACCTTTTAGTTGGACTCTTCGCAGAATGTCCGGTCGGCTGCAAGTCGGCGGTTTTATATAAAATATCTTATTTTTGATAGAATAATCATATTCGTGCTTGCTAATTTTCTAAAGCTGAAATATAATATAAACGGCCGTATATTATTTCTAATTCAGCGCCGCACAATACTTATTTAGAAAAAGTATACTCATTTAAGTACTATAATGGTCAGACGGAAGGACGATTGAAGGTAGAACTTAAAAAAAACCTCCACGGTCGCTGAAGGTAACGTTCTATTTATCGAAGCCAGCGGCCGTTATGTTAGTCTACGAATAAGTGATACCCGTAATATTCTGTATAATTTCAATTATAATTTTATTTCATTCCAGCCCAGCCTTAGGTCAAGGATGGCGAGTCGGGTTCTTAGGTCTCTTGCATTTGGACGTGTTCACTCAGCGGCTGTTGCAAGAGTACAAGGCTGAAGCTATCCTTACGGCTCCATCTGTACCATATAAAATAATGTAGGTGGTGGATTTGAATACCAAGGAAGTAATTGCTTTTTGAATAAATATCACCTATAAATAATCTGCCATCCACTAACACGCAGCTGAGCCTCATACGGCTGTTTTTTACTATCGTGTAATATTAGTAAATTTTACATTTTCTAGAATTATATGTTTCTAGCATTATTAGTTTCGGAGATACAACATAGGACTTTATGGATTGAGAATTTCGCTGAGTAAATAGTTAACTGTAGTGCTGTCTCATCGAATTACCCAGAAATGAGTGTGACAGTACGTTAAAGTATTTATTTAGTTAAATTCTCAATTCAGGAACCGGCCCAGTGTGTTAGCAGTTAAGCCACGTTTTATGTGACTTAATTCTTTAGAATGCGGTTATGCCACAATACTTAGCTTGATGGAAGTTAAAGTTCCATAACAACCAGTTGACTAGATATTTTTCGATACGAGATGTATTTCGGTTGACGATCCACTGCCCACCTTTTCGCAGTTTTCTCAACAATCAGGTTTGGGCTGAGCTGCTTTTAGTTAGTGGACGGCAGACTAGCACTAAGAGCAAAAACTGATGTGGAAAAAGTTACTTACCTACTGTAACCTAAACAATTATGCTACATCATCATCACCCTCTACAGTTAATTTATTTTCAGAGTGCGTGGCTCCAAAATGATAAAGAAATACGGAGGAGAAGAAGTTCTCATTACCAATCCACTCCAACTGCCTGACCCGAACAATATAGCGGCATATTACGAACCTTTTGTTATAGGTAAGACTCGCTAAGAACGCCTAAACGGTTGGCGCGGTGCCTCACACAGCTGTGAACAGCTTTAGTGTTAATGGTCAATTAATTCCTATATTAAAATTAGCGCGTTTTCAGTGATTTCGAATAAACTAAAACCAACTGTTTTGACAAAAAATCTAATAAGTAATTCCGGTATTTTTCATCTATCATAATGATGGATCATTCTTCTTAGAGTATCCATGACAAATCATCACCGTGATGAAAGGATTGGCGAATAAGCGTTGTGGACTCGCATAACGATGGGCCATTAAATAATTAATGTGTTGAATAATGTGTTGAGTGCTAAATTAAAACTTATTTTTAAGTCTTTTAATTTGATGAATATTTTCTTAGAGCCCACCAGGATTACCGAAACCACCGCCACCTGCCTTGACAACGTATACTGTGACTGTGAATTTTCCCATTATTCTACAGTGAATTGTCTTAAATCAGACCACAGTGGTCAAATTGTACATTTTAAAGCAGATTTAAAAAAAATAGAGCAAGATGTACTCTGCAGGGTGATAACAAATAAAAAACTAGAATTGTTTAAACTTGACTTAAAAAAAAGATTACCTATTCAAAAAAATAAAACTCAAGATGCTAATGTTCTCTATCGAGATTTCTTCAAGGCTGTTTCAGATAGTTTTGAAAAAGTTTTTAAATTAAAACAGATATCCTGCAAACAAAATAAATTACAATTTAGTGAATGGGCCACTGCCGGCATCCGAAAAAGTAGGGACACACTTTATTCACTGTATGAGAAAAAAACATATACATACAACCCCAGTTTTATACAGTATGTAAAACTATATTCAAAATTATTTAAGGCCGTCTGCCACAAAGCAAAATGCGAGTATATAAAATCAAAAATCCTTCAATCTTCTAATAAATCTAAAACAATTTGGGCTATTATAAATAAGGAAACTGGTAAATCCAAATTGGGAGATCGCGAATTTGCACTTAAAATAAATAATAAATTAATAACCTCAAATGAAGACATTGCTGCGGCTTTTGAACAGTTCTTTACAAATGTTCCAATTATAACGACAGCTCCTTTAGACTCTTCTCCAGCTCTTGCAGAAACTATTTTGAAAGACAATGTCCCCCTATGCGATCACGATTTTTCGTTTGATTATATTGAAGCTCATACCGTGATTAAATCGTTTAAAAAGCTAAAGCTTAAAAAAACTGAAGATTTGTGGGGTATGTCAGTAACAGTAGTTAGCTCAGTAATCGACACCCTAGCACCCTATTTAGCCAGAATCTTTAACAAATGTCTAGATGAGGGTATATTCCCAGATCTAATGAAATATAGTAGGCTCGTTCCTTTATTTAAAAGTGGTGATAAGCAAGATCCTTCAAATTTCAGACCAGTCTCGGTTCTACCCGTTTTGAGTAAAATATTCGAGAAGATAGTTCTAGGTCAACTGCTTACACACTTCAATGACTATCAACTTCTCCATGGTCAGCAATTCGGCTTTACGCAAGGGCGCTCTACAACGGACGCCGGCGTCATGTTAGTTAAACATATATTTAGTGCATGGGAAGATCGCAAGGATGCTATAGGCGTATTCTGTGACTTGTCAAAAGCATTTGATTGCGTTGACCATAAAACACTTCTTTTAAAATTAAAGCACTATGGTATAAACGGGAATAGCCTAAAACTTATGACATCATATTTAGAAGGAAGAATTCAAAGAGCTGATATAAATAGAACTAAATCTTCAGGGTCAGAGGTCAGGATAGGAGTACCACAGGGATCGATTTTGGGGCCGTTCCTCTTCCTCGTATATGTAAATGATTTGCCGTTCATGGTTCAAAATATGTCAGAGATAGTACTATTTGCAGATGACACGTCACTTATTTTCAAAATTAAGAGACAAGAAGATGACCTTGACAATACTAATGCTGCTCTCTCTCAGGTACTAAACTGGTTTACGTCTAATAACTTATTGTTAAATTCAAAAAAGACAAAATGTATAAAGTTCACTCTACCAAATGTCAAAGTAGTTGACAGCAAAGTTATATTGGGAAGGGACAAACTAGACCTTGTCGAAGAAACTGTATTTTTAGGTATCACAATTGATGCAAAGCTTCAATGGGGTCCTCATATAGAAAAATTGGCAAATAGGCTTAGCTCTGCAGCATATGCTGTTAAAAGAATTAGGGAACTAACTGACGTCGCAACTGCCAGGCTCGTTTATTTTAGTTACTTCCATAGTATCATGTCCTACGGCATACTACTGTGGGGACGGGCAGCGGACATTGAGACCATCTTCGTCTTGCAGAAAAGAGCGATCAGATTCATCTATAAGCTAGGCAGTAGAGACTCGTTAAGAGAATTCTTTAAAGAAACAAACATCCTGACAGTTGCCAGTCAGTATATCTATGAAAATATTATGTATGTCAGGAAAAATATTAGCAACTTTAAAACTGCAGGTAGCCAACATAATGTAAATACTAGAAATAAACATAAACTTTTGATTCCAAGATTTAGGCTGGCAAAAGTTAATACATCCTTCATGGGGCATTGTATACGCTTCTACAATAAAATCCCTGAAGATATATTAAGTTTGACTGAAGCGCGGTTCAAAAAATGTGTAAAGTACACTTTGTGCCAAAAGAGCTACTATAATATTAAGGATTATTTAGATGACAATGATGTCTGGAATTCAAGCATGTAAAATTCACGAGTTTTGTAGTATCTGTGTAAATTCTGTTAATTAAGGAATTTGAAAAGACTAAGTTTGGAGTTTTTTTGTCCATTTTTTCTCCAAAATGATCCAGATTTTGAAATGGACACCTAGTTTAACTTGTAACGTTCATTAAGCCGCAGTATCTGCGCTACTTTGAATAAAACCTTTTCATTTCATTTCATTTCATTTCATTTCATTTCATTTCATTTCATAATCTTTATTGTACGAGTATATCCGCTTGGGTAGTACGGTGACTCGAGGCGCTTTTCAAAAGGCGCGACTCGACTGACGTTTTAGCGCTACAATAAACGTGACTCACGCTGTCGTACTACCCGCGCTGGAATTACATTTGACACTTGAGCAATATGATTATATTCTTTTTCTTGCACTAACCCGTGCTAAGGACAATTTTAAAAACCTATTTAGATGCTAAAAATTCCACTCATTCCGAGACCCGAACCCGCGACCTCTGGCTAACCGTGCCAGCGCTCTCCCAAATGAGCTAATGGGCAAATACCGCCATTAGTAAAATTCGAACCTCTTTACAATACTCTGTCGCTGCCTGTAAGTAGGTAATACAGAGAGTATTGTAAAGAGGTTCAAAATTTCACTGATAGTAGGTAAGTAATTTCTTCCAGACAACCATATTAGTCCCGGCATAGGTGGATTTTTTAGCCTCTAAATAGGTTTTTAAAATTGTCCTTAGCACGCGTTAGTGCATTAAAAATAAAAATAGTATAACCTTATTAAGTTTAGCAACTTAACTTAGCAACTTTAGGCAATCAAGCTATTGCAGGAATTCAGCTGTTAAGGTACGGCGCGGTGCTAACTAGCGCCACCAATAGAAAAAAAATATACCTTCTCCAATAATGCGCCTTTGGAAAAAGTTAACATCATAAATGTTAATTAATATAGTAACTATTTTTAGAACCTATTGACAATAACTCGTAGGTCCAAGAATTTAGGACTTTAAAGCATTTGGCCAAAACAGCCGTTTTTAGCGGGAAGGAAATCGATTAAAATGCTACATTCCAGACTGGAGGTTCAAAAAATAGTTGTCACAGTTGTTATTTTATTTTTTGACATTTATGATGTTCACTTTTTGAAGAAAACCTTTTATAAAACAACTTATGATTTTTATTCCATTGGTTTCCATTCGTGCTATCCGACATCCCCATTTCAGGTACCATAATAACTCCCGTAGAGTACATCGGCACAGTAACGTCGCTGTGCATGGACCGCCGCGGCGTACCACACTCGTCCAGCGCCGTTGACGACAAAACAACGATGTTGCAGTTCATACTGCCGCTGTCTGAAGTCCTCGTCGACTTTCATGACACACTGAAGAGTACTACTTCGGGTTTCGCCAGCTTCGACTATCAAGACCACGGGTTTCATGCAAGTCCCCTGGTCAGGGTAAGTGCCTTTGCAATCCAGGGCCGTAGCTTGTTCCAGCCTGGGTAGTACGACGAGGCGAGTCGCGCCTTTTACCTTCAAACCTCGCGACTTTCCAGTACATTAATTGTAATATTCTGACACTTCATCGCAACAAATCGCGTGACTCGTGTCATCGCACTACCTATGCAAGGCGATAAATTTCAACGCGCTCACGTAAAAGTTACTTGCCTACCAAAAATTGAGATTGAAAATCGAGAAATAGTTTAATTTAGATTGTACGCTTGTCTTTGAAATTATATTAGTAGGGCTTCTTCAAATCAGGCAGGGCTATTTACTTTATTATACACCAAGCGCTCTTGGCCTAGTGGAACCGAGTGATTGGAATCAATCACTAGGGTTAAGCAACAACAGGCGCGCTCAGGTGCTTGATGGGTGACCTTCCCTATTTGCTTGGAAGAAATTGCTTTTAGTAATAAGGCCGCCTCTGACAGTAAGGCCCGCCACCGTCTTATAATCCTCCACCAACCTAGACCTGCCCCAGCAGTGGTGACATACAAATGGTTGCATTTATACACCAGTGGCGTGTCTTGGAAGAGGCCTATGTCCAGTGGTGGACTGACACCGGCTGATTATGATGATGATACACCAGAGCACATGACGTATGATTATGGAGGCGGGGCGCAAATTCATATCTTGTCCTGGACGCTGAATATCCAAGCTGCGATACTGGTCCTGTCTTCCTAGTTGACACTGTTTTTGTTGACACGGTGATATTAATCTGAGTTTGAACTTTGCCAGATGGATATCTTTCTAAATGGAGTGTTAGTAGATGAACTGGCCAGCATAGTTCACGCTAGCCGCGCTGAGTATACTGCCAGGAGATTGACGGAGAAGTTAAAAGAGATGATTCCTAGACAAATGGTGCAGGTAAGGGAGCTGCAGTTTATTTCAAATCTTTCTAATTTTCTAGTCTAGCCTTAGAAATTGCCAATACGCGGTGGGCACGCGTGGTTATTAAGCACATACTCTCACACTTACTCTCCCTCTGAGGGAAGGTCTGTGTCCTCCAGTAGGTCGTATAAAGGCTACATAAAAAATATCTCTAGTGATGCGTGCATATAAGTAAATGCACAAGGATGTGCTTAATTCAAGAAGCATTCTCTTTTTTTCCGGGGATTTTGCAACTAAAATTAACATTTCATTCAGATGGGAAAACTTAACAACAAACTTATTTCAATTATACGCCCAACATACAGGATACATTTTATGCTGGCCTAATGTATTTCAAACGAACTGTAAAATTGTTGAGTGCTATTATTGAAAATATCAAAATAGGTATATAATTTATAAATTTAGTATTGAAATTGCTGAAAATACGTACAGTGTAAATCTATCAATATCTCGTGAATTATTATGTTAATTTTACAGATTGCGATTCAAGCAATAGTAGGAGGAAAAGTGCTCGCCAGAGAAACTCTAAAGGCTTACAGAAAGGATGTCACTGCGAAATTGGTAAGTTAACCATAAAACAGCCATAAAACAGGATGTTTTCAACTAGTGGACCACGCGTTTATTATTAATAACTTTATTAATTTTGAAAGCAAAAACGATAGGTACATCCCACTCGTTCGAAAGAAAGCTGGGAATGAAGGGAGGGTGGGGAGTGGCGCATCGCCATCGTGTCGTTCTCGCGTGAATCAGTCGTCGTCGGCAGCCCGCGCGGCCCACTAGGGACCTACGCGTTGTCAACGCGAGGCGAGTGGGTGGTCACCGAGTGTTCCACCCGCCGCCCGTCCGCGCGTGGAAGGCTTACGACCTCACCTCAGAACAATAACTTCTTGTTCTGAGCTTACGACCGAGGCTATCCGCAGGCTTATTACGTATTTCAAAGCAACCGCAGCGCGACAGCCACCGGAAAGCAAAGCAACAGCAGAGCGACAGCGACCGGTCCAGCGGTTGCAAAAAAAACTGTATTATGTAAGTTTATCGTCTGCTAGCTGCTTGCTGGCCGCTAATGCACTTTTACTAGCGCCACTAGCAGTCAGGTAGCAATCAATGGAACTACAAAACGTCAAACACACTTGTATCGTCTGTCATTTCGCGGCTTTTTCGTTGCAACTATTGTAAACATCTGCTAAACGTTGAAGACTAGATTTATGTTCAAAAACTTTTTGCTAATTCGTGTGAAATGTACGTACGAAGTTCGTATTTTTTACTCAATTTCGAGGTATTGTGCACAAATTAGACGTATTTTGACTAGGTACCGAAATTGGATAAATGTGCGTCAACTGCGATCAACTTGTGGAAGGACTTGTGGATACTAGTAAGTTGCAAAACTATGATTTTTATATAATTGGTCATACTTAATTTCATAACTTGAAATCCTTCCCATTTAACTTACCAATGCAAATCATTTTTCCTGTTTAGTTTTGTACCATAGAAAAAAACACCGCGTATCCAATAACCAGCCAGCGGAGCTTTTAGACTTCCAAGAAGCTAATCCAGCTGTGGCCAAAGGTGTTGGCCTGGGTTCCCTATCAAAAGAGAACATTGATCGAGAATGAGATAACCTAGCACTGTACTAAATGCCCATGGTTGAGGCTCCTCCAAGTTAGAAAAGCGTTGGAAACGGGTATGTACCTATCACAAATACTAAAATAAAATAAATAAAACTAAATTTTATTAGTTTTATGTAGGTAATTAGGTTTCATCTTAACTGGAAACTTATTCTTTTGTTTTGTTTTAGTACTGGGCTGACCTTAAACATAAGGTGAAGAGTCGCGCTTCTGAAAGGAGACGTCAAGCAATGGGAACTGGTGGTGGGCCTAGTACCTTAGATGACTTGTCTGAAACAGATAAGATGGTACTGGCTATCATTGGAGAGGCTGCTGTTTTTGGTGACATCGAACACAGAGTGCCAGTCTTTGTAAGTTCCATTATCTAAAAGGTAAATGAAAACTACCCTATGATATTAATCTTTTGTTATTAATGTCATTGTGTTTTTTTAGCCAACTATTACCAATAACATGGAAACTCCTACTGACCCAAAGACAGTGCCAACAGTGGTCAATGAGCAAGATAGCTTTTAGCAAACAGGTAATCTACATTTATGTATAAATTATGTTATTAACATTCCAATATAAATTTAAAAACCTATTTAGAGGCTAAAAATTTCACCCATGCCGGGATTCGAACCCGCAACCTCTGGCTATCCGTGATGAAATTTTTAGCCTCTAAATAGGTTTTTAAATTTGTTCCTTAGCACGGGTTAGTGCATTAAAATAAAAATAGTATTCCAATATAAAGCATTTAAAAATAATAAATTTTTGACAAATTATATTTCCATTAGAATAAAGGTGTTAAGTTAGCTATATTAAAAGGTCAAATATTTTTTATTTATTATGTCTACCCCTCTAGAAAATTGGCGTGACAGTTTTCTATTTAAATGTAAAATTTAAAAATTCTTTACTTTCATGTACTCATAGGTGACCGCGAAAGTCCAGTAAGCCGCCCTCGTATGATCCCAAGACGTCCAAGATCTGTTCTGCCACAAGTATGTTTTATGTTTAATTTACTACAAACTCGATTAAATCCATGTCATAATAAAGGGTGATGATAATGTGACTAAAACTATGTCACTAAATCCCTAGCGTTAAATGAATAAACGTGTCGAATTTGCCTTTTATTCATTACATAATAATTATAATATTCACAAACTTTATTTCACACTGCTATTTTATTTGTAGGTGTTTCATCAGATTGGGTCATTGACTTCGAGAGGAGGGTGGCTGCAGAAGAAAAACAAGCGGAGGCTACCTTAGTTATTGCAGATGCATTAAAAACATTTGTGGAAATATCTCGGATGCATATGGAAGCTATGCATAAAATATTAAATTTACTAAAATCTAAAAATAATAATGAATAGGTTCTTGGGTATTATTCTTGGCTTTTAGTAAATCTAATATTTTGTGCATAGAGCACTCTGTGCAAACAAAGTATATTATAATAACCTATTTAGAGGCTTAATTATACTTAGTAATATATTTTACAGTTTGTTAATTAAACTTAAGACTGTTTTGAAAAGAATAAATGTGGAATTTTAGTTTCTTCTCCACAAACTCTATTAATTGTGAATTTGATATTCATAAAGTAATATTTTGTTTGAACTTTGAATAAAACTTATGAATTTGAATCTGAAACTAGTTTCCATAGCATGTTTCATACCTACTTTTATGAAAATTTATGTTTGTGTCAGTTTATTGTCATAAATACCTATGCAAATGTACTAAAATTAAACAAATAAGATCAGAATGTGTACTTTTAATTTCAATGTAATTATGATTGGCAACAAATATCTGAAATGAAAGTAATTAATATTAATTTGAACTTAACACTTCTGCGGACGTTTTTAAAATCTATTGTTCTTTTAATTGTTATGCATACGCGCATCCGCGAAAGGGTTAATTTTTAGAAGGACATAAAATTCATGCATGTACATGCATTCTATAGGTACCCTAATCATTTGACAAGATTTGATAGCAGAATGCCTACTATCACACTTGGTTAATTTTTCACTATTTTCATACAATCTGTAGCACTATCAACTGCCTGACTAGATCCTTTGAAAGTCTGTAATGAGACTGAAATTCCCAATCGGACAAGTTGTACGCGTTGGCTTCCTCACATAGGTAATCGACGTCTCAGTGAGGCTGTCCTCCTGGGTTCCTGTCTCATCTCCTCAGCCTCTAATGCAGCCATCAAGAGAAGTGCACGAGCCATAGTTTTAAAAATATATCTATTAGTTTATTTTTAAACAGTTTATCTTCTTAAAGTGCCTCTCCATTACTTGAGGTTGGCAGTCAGCTCTTTACAGCGATCTCTGTTGAGTGCAATTCTGAACAGCTCCTCCGCAGTTTTAACACTGGTCCACTCCTTGATGTTGCACAACCATGACATCCTGCCCGGCCTTCTCTTTCCTTCCACCTTGCCCATCAAAATAGTCCGCAGTAATTGGTATTTACTGCATCGCAGCACATGGCCTAAGTAAGCTACTTTCCGCTGCTTGATCGTGCGGACAAGATTCTCCTTCGTGTCCATCCGTCTAAGGACCTCAACGTTGGTGACTTTTTCGGTCCAGCTGATCCGGAACATTCGTCGGTAGCACCACATCTCGAAAGGCGCGAGTCTTTTTTTGAGTTCTTTCTTTACGGTCCATGACTCGCATCCGTAAAGAACGACAGGCCATATATAACAATGCAGGATCTTATTGCGGAGTTTGATCGAGAGTTGCCGAAAGCACAGTACTTTACTCAACGTCATAAATGAACAGAGAACACAATTTAAATGAAGCTCGGGCAATTTCGATACGCACTCTTATTTCAGTATCGCTTTCCCATGACGATGTCAGCCATGAATGGCCATGATCTTATGAAGTAAACAGTTAATAAAGTAAGCAAACGAATAGCAACCACATAGCAACTGCCTTGCAGACACCACTTTAGTTGTTGTTCAAAAATCGCCGTTTGACATTTCAATCTGCTGTCGCTCGCTGTCAAATAGTGCTACGTAATACCAAACCGTCACAGCCAAACGACAAAAAATGCATTTTTAGTTCCCCGGTCGCTGTCGCTTTGCAGATGGCGTTGCGATCGATTTTTTTGAGCTTGTTGCTGTCGCGTTGCCAGTCGGTAATACAAAATTTGACTTTGACAGCAGATATTGCGCAATTTTTGCCTGTTGCTTGTCATTTCAAGATACGTAATAAGCCGGCCGGTGACGCTACGAAGTTGATGTAGTGAGCGCATATCCATACAAGTACAAATAAAGAATACTGACCGCACGAGGTGAGGCGGTGCTGAGTGGGTGCCGGGTGGCTCTAATGAGCTATGATCTTTGTTTCTACTTTTATATTCTACCTGTCTATTTTTCTTTCCAGTACGGTGGTGATGTGACAAGAAGAAAGAAACTTTTGAAACAGCAAGCTGAGGGCAAAAAAAAGATGAGAAGTGTTGCCAATATTAAAATACCTAGAAATACATTCATTGATGTTCTCAAGAGATGAATATGTTTGATATTATTATATTTTTAGAATATAATATTGCTTTAAAGAGTTAGACACGCTGGTTTCAATATTTAACCACATACAATAAGCAAACATGTTGATATTTTTTATTATATCTTCAATTTGCTATTTGTTACCCGACTGCGGCGGAGCCCAAAGAAGTTGTACATCCGATTCTATGTTCCCTCAGAAGTTCTTGACCAGTAGTCAGTTTACGTGCATCCGGATTGAGGGCCCATTTTTTGAAATTATTGCAATTCCGTTCAAATTAGGTAAAACTTGCCTTCATAAAGTGGCCTGAATCTAAGAAAATACTGTCCCTGGAATAATATTTTTTGAGGTTTTAAGATTTTCTTAAATAAATTAAGAAAGTCCGAATCTGCAGCACCTTCATTTATGTATCATAATACGACTTTAATATGTTTGAGTTCAATGTCTCGGTAAATTAGTTAAAAAGAAATACCGACACAAAAGTTCATTAACAATAACAGGCAGCATAGCGTCCATTCTCCTAAATGCTATACTTTAAGAGAAAATAGATTATAATTTTTCGCTGAACAAATTCCGTAGGGTAGATATGACTTCGTTACTTTTTTGAGACTAATCAGCAAATACGCTCAGATAAGCTATCCGTTAAGCGAGTAGTTGTTGCTTGAACTGTCTAAAGCAATTACGTTGTGGTGCAATAAATAGTGCAGCTAATAATATTATCGTATCGAATTGCCAGGGTAACGATAAAGGAAAATATCGTGAAGAAAATCGCGGTTTGGTGGGCTCCGAACGTATTTACTTGTCTTTCCTATGGGCCAGACCAACTGGAAGCTGGAAGCTGTCAGGATGGGTGCAGGGCAAACCTACTTCATCTAAATATAATGTCCCAGGCCATGCAGCGTCCGAGTGGTCTCTTCACCCATGGAATGTTAAGTGGAGGTGCCACTGGATATATCATGTCATTTGTATCATTATTGAAAATCACTAATTTATAATTAGAAAAAATAAAGCTTTATTCACAAAAATATGGGTAGATTAAAAAGGAGTAAAGAATCGCATAGGGTACATAACATCACAGAACACTATAAAATAACACTAAGATTTTCTCGCAGTATGTAAAATTTGGAAACTGCTTTTACAGTGAAATAATTCAAATACACAGAAACTGTCTTCATTGGATATGCATATTTATATTCTAACTAAAAACTATTATAATAACATAGGTGTGGAATAGCTAAAAATATCGGACTTATGCAAATATCTTTCCCATGCATCGTTCATTTCAAAGTGATAAAATGTCGCTGTCAATTTTATCCACCTATAGTTTAGGCACTCGTCACTTATCTCTTGGTCGTGAATTTTTATTTTTCCTCCATTATTTTGAGACATGCTTGACACAATACGTAATAAAAACAGGTAAAACATAATAACATAAAGTAAACATAAAAAAGTGGTTTTTGCATGGACAGTAGCATTTTTTTCTGGTGGCCAATGGTTTGGGTTACTAAATTTATTCTGTTGGCCTGTACGGTTAGGTATGTCACGTCCTACTTTGCAACGAAAATTTTAGGTTGATCAACCGTCGACTGTACAACAATTGATTCCGTACGTGCGGACGCCTCGATTTCAATTTGATTTTATCCCCAACAGGTTGTCTATTTACCCTGTGAAGCTCGGCAAAAACTGATCCAGGGTCCCCATATTTTATAAAATCTTTGTTTTCTACATAATGACAATTCGGCGAACATTGCCTAGGCGATTTTGCTACAAACAGAAAAGTAGGAAGACTCGGCTACGAAATGTACATAAAATGGTCACAATGAACTCTAACCTTAGGTTTATTACAAGGCTATAGTTAAAGGGTTACCATCGTTGCGCCCGCAATTCCCCGGCTCGTTGAGACTAGTGCTGAGATATCAGGTATCAAACTAGTAAAATTTCATCTTCTAGTTTGGCGGTTTCACCAATTTTTACAAATCCAATGTCAAACAAAAATTATTGGCGTCCGTATTGGCCCCATACAAGAAAAGATGTAATCTTTACCTTAACTTCTATGACCACCTTTGGTAGACACAGCATTTTAAAATTTCTTTGTTTCTAAAGTATAACCAAAGCTAAGGTACAATCGTATAATTCATAGGGTCACAGCACACAGATGCAGACTTGAATCGAAGAAAAGCATCGTATTCTTTAGAATGTGCGGCCTCCGCGCGTCAGTTTCATGTGGCATCCGTGCGACACAATGATATGTCAGCACCTGAGTATCTGACTGATTTTCGTGATAGATAGGCTTCATTCGGTCGAATGCGCGCGTCTTTTTCTTCTTAATAAAAATATCTGCATTTTGATGTAGATTCGATTGTCATTGGTGCGTTTTAACTGCGTGTCGATATGACTTTTCAAAAAATTCAGTTTTTAATCTTAGTTATATTGTGACGATATTAATTAGAATGTCTTAAAACTACTAGCTGACTTAATCACTTTTCGACTCTCCTGATGTATTTCCAGTCTTTATCCATTCAGTCTTAAACTCATGCATCTTTATTACCTGCCCGCATTCTTCGATTCATTGCAAGTGCCAAAAAGGGAAAACGCGCGCAGTGAGGAAAATTTACTTAATCGATCCGAGAGATCTACTCATGTCAATTGGAACCATTCATACGCGGAGAAACATTAAACTTTACATAAAAAACTAAGTTCCCTAAACTATCTCAAGCTTCCATGGCCCTTGTATTATTTCGTAGTAACAACGTAACTGTGAGTCAAATTACTTAACGTGTAAATAACGCCATAATAAATTTACATTTTAATAAATTTAAATATTCAGTTTAACTGATAATGAGCATCTCAACTTCTTGAAATTACTTAGATTTTTTTAAACTACTGTACTCATTTAGTTGAAAAGTTTTCTAGTTAAGGTTTTACAAAATTTCTTTGATCACATTCGTCGTTATAAATATACAAAATGATGATTCAGGCCACACACCACCAATAAGGGTCAGTGAAGGTTTTTACCTCTGTTAACAAATTCTTCCGTCAATACTTTTGCTGTAACCGCGCTTATCTATCCTCGGATGTCTCCAGAAACTGCGCGTAGACATCTCTTGTGCATTCGCCTTTCTCGTTGAACTTGTACTTGTAGTATGAGCCGTCGGCACAGATTACTGAAAAAAAAAACGGATTTTGTATTGAAGAAACTACTTTTAGTAACAAGGCCGCCAATTGTACTGTACTATGGTATTGTCTAAGTCTGTTGTAAAATTCCTGGTGTACATACAGTAAAGAATTATCTATCTATAGGTAAGTAATCAAATTAATCCTCTGTTAGAACATATTTTAAACTTTCGCGACTTGTACACATAGTTAGAATATTTTCGGGGCTTAATCGCGTAGTAATTTATTGCTATTTTACCTCGACGTTTCGACGACGTTACAGTCATCGTAGTCACGAGAAGACTGGTGACTACGATGATGGCTGGAACCCGTTCGCATCTTTCCAACGATCGCCATTATTATAGCCGAATTATGCGTGAAGCGGTTGAAATTAAGAAACACAAAAATTTTAATCGGGAATGTGGTTTCAAACTGTGGCAAACGTGGGATCCGGTCATCAAGATGTGTTAGAGTGGAAAAATGTCGCATGGCTTATCTTCCGACATTGTCAGTGTAGTGTGTCGCAACCCTAATAGTGCTTTGTGATAGCTGATTGAGGGTAGTCTGAAACCTCATCAGCCGAAGATGCGAACGGGTGCCAGCCATCAGTCTTCTCGTGACCACGATGACTGTAACGTCGTCGAAACGTCAAAGTAAAAAAAATATTTAAAAAAATAAAAGAACCCGACTGCAGTGATAAATCAACTGAAAGGGAAAAAATAAGATAATTTTATTTTCAAATGCTAATGTCGAATCAGAAGAGTTCATGCTGCTTTACTTGAGGGACCAAATAATATAACTTTATAAGCATTATTTGCTCAAACTGTTGCATTTATTATTTTATATAAAATGTTGCAGTCGGGACCCATTACTGTTTGTTTAAAGTCCTCTTATGGGTCCCGACTGCATCATTTTATATAAAATAATAAATGCAACAGTTTGAGCAAATAATGCTTATAAAGTTATATTATTTGGTCCCTCAAGTAAAGCAGCATGAACTCTTCTGATTCGACATTAGCATTTGAAAATAAAATTATCTTATTTTTTCCCTTTCAGTTGATTTATCACTGCAGTCGGGTTCTTTTATTTTTTTAAATATTTTTTTTATTTTTGACCTTTTAGTGACTCAGTAAAACGATAAAATTTAAAGGTTCATCTGTTCTGTTTACATGCTTTAAATCGTTATATTATTTTATTTCCTAAATGAATTTTAGTTTATTGCTTTATTTTCTTTTGTTCGACAATGGACATGTCTCGGCAAATCATAAATATTTTTACTGATATACTTGTTTGATATAGTCATAGGTACCACCTGCCTGCATTAAATAATTATGTCTTACGATATTTTTTAGCTAGTATAATGAATATGGTCTAATGGTGTTAAACTATCTAGAATATTTGCAAAGGAAACGACAGATGTTTTTCTTTATTATCCTTACATAAATTGTCTGTTTTTTATGTAGCCTAAAAACACTCCACTGCACCTAGTTATTTAATGTTAACGATTGTAGGTGGGGACTGGAATAGTCACGAATTATCTCTTCGACCTGAACGGCGCTCAGCTTTCGACATCTCCAGAGTAGAATTCTTCGTGCTTGCATTGCTGGGCCCAGTCTCCGGTCTCGCTAATTACTTAGAATAAGGACTTGTAAATGGGAACATAAATGGTCTGAGCCTTCAGCCGCGGCCTGTACAAAGGCGCGACAGGTTTCCTCCTAACAGCAACTTTAAGTAACTGTCGCGGCCTTCGGCCGCGCTAATAGTCTCTCCATTTGGCATCAGCGTAAATAGAGCTCAGCATTTGGAATCGCCGTGGGAGTATTCCTCTAGCCCGCTTCACAGCCTTCGGCTGTGCCGCGACCTGTATTGAGCTCGGCCTTCAACCTCGTCGCGGCAAGTTTCCTCGCACCCGCATGATGGGGCTCGGCCTTCGGCCTGGCGTAGTTATTTAGAGTTGTGGCATGGGCGTGGAGACATACAAAATCTTGGTTTTCTGAATGCCAAAATATTACCGGTATTAAAATGAAACTATAACAAATTCATCTTGAGGTGGCCCCCTAAAGCATTGAAAAATTTAACTGAATATTTAGGTGTAGATAAGCAATCTTTGGTCTCACAAGTGAACAGGAAACCTAACACAAAATCATAATCTTATTTTCGGAGGAAACGAGATAAAATTCGTTAAGATGAATAGAGCTAGAATTTTTTAAAATTTCATGGGTCCTACGATACGAGGTCACGGAGGATCCGTCTTCGGTTACCAGTGAGAGCGTTCAAATATTTTTTTATCATTTATTGTTTCTTCTTTGAACCCAGCTTGTCTGACTATGACCGCACAGGGGAAAAGGAGTTACATGCTACACTTTATATATTTTGTTCAGTTAGTTTTGGTCTAAGTGTCAGTAAGAAATTAATATCAGTGTTAAGAAATTAATTATTTTTTCTCAAACATGCTCGGAAATGTTTGTGTTATTACCATGAAATAAAGCCACAAAGTTTCTCTTTTATGGCTCCCGCCTCACTTTACTGGCCTAAGCCAGTAAAGTAAGTATGAAAATCCTTTACCGTCCGCTGCTCTAACTTTTTAAATTTACTTACTAAAATTAAACTGACCAAGGAAAAATTACATACAGCCAACCACCTACTAAGTTATGTAAGCATACTTGCAAGATTAAAAAAAAACAATCTATGGTATTGGTTTTTGTGCGGTTAAACATGGTGCTCAAATATGTTAGTGTATTTAAAAAATAAAAAGGCGGCAAACTAAACTATTATTTCTTAATTACCTAGTAATTATTTTAATATTAATATTTCCTCGCATTGTTTGAGAAAAGCATTATACAATCCTCGGCCGGAACAGGGATTGCAGGACTCGTTCTAGACGGCCTCGTCTACGACTCGGCCGTCTATACCAAACTCGTCCAGCAATCCCTTACTTCTCGGCCTCTGCAGTAATGTATTATCACCCCCTATGAGGTTGATATTTCTTAAATTAATGAGATAAACGAATGGCGTAGAAAGAAATAAACACTTTATAGGCATTATTTCTTTCAGCACTTATACCGTTTCTATAGACGGTTTGTTTACATGTAGAGCAAAGCTGATATTATGTAATACATGTACTAGAATAAATATATGCCAGCGCCATCTAGTGGCTAAAAGTGGTACTGTAGGACAGGGTTTCAGCAGACAAGAAGAGAAACGTTGTTTCAGCACTACAGCACGTACTTAGGGATCTATTTATTGAAGCAATATGAAACTTACTAAGGATTACGGATTAGTAACTGTACTACTCGCACCACAGCGCAAAGCGAGGTATATTACCTACGTCACTAGTCGTGCCAATTATTAGTGGACAGTCAGTATTGGTCGAAGTGATTGGTCGAGTGCTCAAATACTATCCAATTTTGTTTAATATCATGTAGGGCCTTCGGACAAAACCATACCGCAATTTAGAACACAAACAGCGCCATCTGTGGTTGGGTAGAGGAACTAATGCTACAGTACTTTAATTACTTAGAAGTGAATATTATTTGTGTTGCGTTTGTTCTCTATTAATGCTGATTTTATGTAATCAACGACAGCCGCAAAATTCTCTTTTAAATACTTTGCACGTGTTAGGCGTAGTTAAACAAAATTATATTTTTTAATTAAATGAATGATCTAGAAGGATCAAACCACTTTATAGGAATTATTTCTTTCCGCATTTGTACCGATTCTATAAATGGTTTGTTTACATGTAGACCAAAGCCGAAATTATGTATACACATGTACCAGAATAAATACAATATAGCAGCGCCATCAAGTGGCTAAAAGTGGTACTTTAATTGCTTAGAAGTAAATGTTATTTTTTGTTCCGTTGGTTCTCTATTAATGCTGATTTTATGTAACCTACGTCATCCGCAAAATTCTGTTTTAAATATTTCACACCTGTTAGGGGTAGTTCAATAAAATTTGTATTCGAATTCAATAAACTAAATATAACAGCGCCATCTAGTGGCTCCTAGCTGTACTTTAACGAAGCTTCTTAACGAATTTTATTTTTCGTCACGGTTCTGATCGCATAATTATGATTTTATATAGCCTATGACACCCGCGCAAGGATGCCGAATCGAATGACACCTTGTTTAACAAAATCTGACCATTGGTTAAGGAGTTATGAGCAGTGGTCGGAGTAGGTATATTGAATTAAGGTCACTGACATCAAATGTATATGTTAATATGGATACGCCTCCGAGTTTCCGGATTATTATGATAAAAGAACCGAAACATCGAAATTATTACATGAAACTAGTTAAAAATGTATCAATACTCTCAATGCTATGCTGCTAGTGGCGTAGATGACCATAATTTAATAGTAAAAAATGACTGGTGTGTAAAAACCTTGTTGTAGTAAAAGTGTTGGAGTAAAAGCCTAAGCATGTATAAAATGATATAATAATAATATTCATTTCAACACACGACATCCGGCAAACAGGGTCTTTTGTCCTCTTATCTCTATGCTCAACGCATCTGACCAATTAGAATCAAGTATCCAGGATGAATCATTGACTGTTTGTTCGAAAACAATGCGCTCGCACCGACATCCAGACCAAGTGGCTCACTCACTTATTTCGGTTCGTGGAGTGCGCTTATTTTATGTGTTGTGAATATCTTGACTTGACCCTGGCTTGTTTACTGTCTTCTGAAATCTACTTAAAACGAGGAATTTGGCTTATAACTACGGACATCGATTGATTACTCTTGGATTGGGCCCATTTGAAGTTGTTTTTGTACGGGTAAGTTTTAATTATTTTCACTATTTAAGAAGGTTTTAGAACTTGGAAACAGTTAAAAAAATCACTTTATAGCAATCATCACAGCGCATGAGAGTCCGGTTTACCAAATTTTTGGAAACTCCGGTACATTCCGGAAGAAATGCATGCCCATGTTATGATATCATGACGCAAGTATCTAAAATCAATATACCTACACCGACCTATGGTTATGAGGGAACATAGAATCGGACATACTTACATACATACATACATACGCACTAAACACATTACCCTCCTTTTGGGCTTCGCTGCAGTCGGGTAAAAATAGCAATAAATTACTACGCGATTAAGCCCCGAAAATATTCTAAGTTATTAATCCTCTGTGTCTGTGGCAAACTTAATGCACAAAAATAGGCTCAGTTTTGTGAATCAAATTTCAAGTGTCATTGTGTTGACATGGATTAAATCTGTTATAAAGCGGAGTTAATTTTGAAGGATTTTCGAAGCATTGAGGGTGAGAGCACCTTAACGGCTTTTATGTAAAGATTGAAAATGAACACATACAGATAATATTTTTATTATTTTCCTAATGCGACAAGACAATACATAAAACTTACATGAGTGTCTACATAAATATTGGTAATATTAATTACCAATATTTATGTAGACACAAAATATTTTTTTTGCAAAGTAACAATAACACAGGAACACTGCTACGCAACGTACATGCACGCGATTAATAAAACTACTGTTAATTCTCGAATGAACAGTAGTTTTAGTACGCGCCCCAGAGCGTATTCGTGCGACCGACCTATCGCTGTCTCATCTTTCACATGAGGGGATGACCCTCACTTTCGCTTTTACATTAGCAGAATTCTTTAACTTATAATTGTACATTTTTGGTGCAAGTGACACAAGTCCATAAAACTCACCAATGATCGAGCTCTTATCGACGCCGAACGCGCAGATGCAGGGCGGGCCGTTCGGTATGGTGAACTTGCAGAAGCTCCAGTTGCTGGAGAAATATTTGGGCAGGAAGTTGACAGTGGCCAGGCTCGACTGCTTGTTCAACTTGTCGTCCTCTAGGCTAAAGACATGCACGGTGCCGTGGTCCGACGTCACGCACAGGTTTGTGCTCGTGTGGTTGAAGTTGATGCAGTATATTGTTGCCTAGGGGAGTGATGGTAGCGATTGGATGAACAAAATTGCAGACTGTAAAGGCCTCTGTCATGACACATGCTGGCCCACTGCACGTCATCGCCATAATAGTGGCCGACAATATTCACTATAGAGGCGCGTGGACGGGAAGTTGTCGGTTTTTGGAACTACATCTGATATATTCGGACTGTCAAACACGGGTCTCATTCTTATACATATACCGCCGGTTTCTCGTACACTAACAAGCTGTTAACCTACTGTTAACAGCTGTCAGTTGGGCAAAGTGCATACAAAAAAAAAACAAATGACAACTGTTAACAGTAGATTAACAGACTGTTAGTGTACAAGAAACCAGGGGATAGGCAGCCTTTTTTAAGCTAAGGACATACTCTTACATACTACACATCAGGATAGTGCACATGCCTTGTCCTCTAACGGTGAATGGTCAGCAATTCAGCATCCACCCAGGAGCCCCCAAGGTCTTCCTTGTGCGAGCCTCAAAGCAGAGCTCTTCTTCCTTTATATGAGAGCCTAATACTTTCTGCTGTTAAATTTTATCGTACTTTGTGTCGCGTTAATGCTTGCTGTATCAATTTTTCCATTACACAGGAGGAATCATCTTCTTTAATGGGACTACGAGAAATACTTTATCCCTCGTGGACCCGTTGATGACGTATAACGGGACCACGAGGGATAGTTATCCCTCGTTAATGGACCCGTTAACGGGAAAAAATAATGGGACCACGAGAAAACACCCCATTTACGCCATTTTTTTTAAAACTGTATAATTATACAAATTATTCTACAAGTGAAATTGCTCCACTGCAGGCTCCAGTACTCAATGGTCTGTTTGCTATGCGCAACTGTAGGCCACCATCACTTAGCTTTTTCTTACTTATGTTATCTATGTCGCAATTAATTTCGTGTTTTCTCTGTGAAGGTCGATTTCAATAAGGAATGAAATGAATATTTAATTTAATGCAAGCCTGTAATTAAATGTTTGGAAAATGAAAGCCAATTTTTATTTACTTAAGCACGGAACATCGGAGAACCCGCTTTCGCTTACAATCAGGCGTGACCGGGGTCAAGTGTAACCTATCTTACTAAAAAAAATATTCTAATAGTATAGTCTTCATACCTGATGTGCACCTCTCCTTAGTTCCGCCAACTTTTGTCCTGAAGCTGTGTCGAATACCCGAATCAGTGTTCCCTTAGTGGAAGCCGTGGCCAGTCGGGTGCCCCCCACATTCAGAGCCAGGCAGCTGAGAGGGGCCTCGTGCGCCGCAATCAAGTGTCCATCGGGCGTGTTGCTAGAACCCGCCTGAGCACTTAACTCTACCAGCTGGAAAAATTAAGGTAGAATCAGATGATAATGAGCCTTCTTTTGCCGGCCAAGTTTAATTTCCTCCTTGATTCGTCGTTCACACCGCGTAGATAAAATGACGCTAAAAGGAAAACTTACTAAAGAAACGTGTCGAATACTATTTATTTATTTAAAAACCTATTTAGAGGCTAAAAATTTCACCCATGCCGGGATTCGAACCCGCAACCTATGGCTATCCGTACCAGCGCTCTACCAATTGAGCCAATGGGCGACTCACGGCATCAGTGAAATTTCGAACCTCTTTACAATATTCTCTGTATTACGTACAGGCAGCGACATCTGACTTAAGCAAATTGCATTACTTACAGCCCCGACTACCTACTTTGCAGTTAGGTTTAACATCGGAACGATATCACTGTACCCACATGATTACACTATTTTTATTTTTAATGCACTAACCCGTGCTAAGGAACAAATTTAAAAACCTATTTAGAGGCTAAAAATTTCACCCATGCCGGGATTCGAACCCGCAACCTCTGGCTATCCGTACCAGCGCTCTACCAATTGAGCCAATGGGCGACTCACGGCATCAGTGAAATTTCGAACCTCTTTACAATATTCTCTGTATTACGTACAGGCAGCGACATCTGACTTAAGCAAATTGCATTACTTACAGCCCCGACTACCTACTTTGCAGTTAGGTTTAACATCGGAACGATATCACTGTACCCACATGATTACACTATTTTTATTTTTAATGCACTAACCCGTGCTAAGGAACAAATTTAAAAACCTATTTAGAGGCTAAAAATTTCACCCATGCCGGTTTTCGTTCCGATGTTAAACCTAACTGCAAAGTAGGTAGTCGGGGCTGTAAGTAATGCAATTTGCTTAAGTCAGATGTCGCTGCCTGTACGTAATACAGAGAATATTGTAAAGAGGTTCGAAATTTCACTGATGCCGTGAGTCGCCCATTGGCTCAATTGGTAGAGCGCTGGTACGGATAGCCAGAGGTTGCGGGTTCGAATCCCGGCATGGGTGAAATTTTTAGCCTCTAAATAGGTTTTTAAATTTGTTCCTTAGCACGGGTTAGTGCATTAAAAATAAAAATAGTGTTACTATTTATTTAATCAAACGTACACTTCCAAGTTAGAAATAGCTGATACTTATGAGTTATGTGACTGAATATCGAAACGTACACGTTTATGTATAACATAACGGCAATTATACACATAAGAAAGAACTTTTTCAAAAACACTGCAAATTTCAATATGTGTTTTCACCTGGCAACAACATCATCAATAGCAGTATTCGTTTATTTAAATTCCCATTTGCATCATCATAAGGTATTCCAAGAATTTTCTATACCATCTGTTTTTTGTTTTCATATAATTTGAATCCTACGAGTTAGTGTTTTGTTCGCCTCTATTATATCGGTGCTCTAGGCCCGGGCCCAGTTGCGCTTAAGGCAGGTGCAACCTTTTACTTGAGTTAGAAGAATGACTAGACTTTGCTAGTGTACTTATACACATTAGCACTTTTAACTGTAATAAGCATGCTAATCACCCCAATAATACAACACATCTGCTGATATTGTTGATAGGCAATTGCCTACAATTAATTATTTAAAACTACCTTACCCAACAAGTGCTCCATATAGTATTTTCTAAGGTTAACACGAGCACTAGACATACTAAAAACTGTTTTTACACAGATTTTACTTGTTTATTTTAGATTTTTACAATTTTCCAAAGTATCGGCACTTGAAAAAGTGCCTAAAAAGTGGTCTCAGAAGACTGAGGTGACAGAAGTCTTTTTGAAAGCTTCAACTGTTAGTTTACTACCCTCAGCAAAATTACAAAAGTGAATTATGAAGTTACATTCCAAAAGAGGCAAACCAATGATTACCATGCTGGAAGTTGTGGGTTTGAACTGATTTGAATAGCTTCAGACTATGTGTATTTCCATTTTTGTGATATTTTGCCTGGTTACCATAGCACAGGAAATCCTAGTTTGGGAACAGATCAAGAGATTGGGTACATAGTGTTTTTTTTAAATTATTATACCCAGTTGAAAACTTGGACAATATTGAATTCGGCACATTTTGGTGCTGACGAAAATTATATTTCAACATGATCAAAGAGATTAAAACACAACAGAGGCTCTTACTTGAACATTTCCTGTTTTACGGCTAGGGTAGGCAAGTAATGCATTGTTGCTGTTTGGACACACCACACACAATCCACGGGGGTTCTGACATGTCTCAAATACATGTAACAACTGTGGCTGTGCTGTGAATGTGTAGACCTTGATCAGGTTCTCTGAAAACAAAAGAGACAAAAAGAGTTTACTTACCCAGCTCCATATCAGTTAAACACACAGTGTTATGTGGGAAAATCTTTGTGTCAATAATTGTTATCACAAAACAAAAATATCCTTATCACCTAATTGAATAAAGGAATCATTTAAGTAATCTAAGATCAAATTACCGCATTATTTTAAAAGCAACACTACTTGCACCAATACATAGTAATAAGTTGTTTGAGTTTATTTTCTTATGTAGCCTAAAAATGTCCCACTGCACGGCACAGGTCTTCTGTCAGAGAGAGAGAAAGAGTATGGTAATTATCACAGATGCCCACTGTGGATTGGCAATTTCAAGCACTAAGGTATTTGAACACCTAAACCTTCGGGTTTCTTCACAGTGTTTTCTAAGTTAGCAAGTGGTATTGCTACTAGAACTTCAAAAACGTACATAACTCAGAAAACAAAGTCTTTGGTACATGGCCGCACTGGGTATCAAACCTGGGTGTCAAGTAAATTATAACAGTAACTACAAATTAGCTTGTTTATACCAATACCACTTGCTGAGTCTAGGAAAACATTGTAAGGAAACCCTAGCGTCTGAAGTGTTAAATAAAACTATGAGGCTAAGTGCGGAAATCTCAGGTCTACCTAGCTCATTTATGCAATAAAGAGTCAGTTACCCAGAACGACGACAATGCGGTCCCTACGTAGTTTGACAGCTTTCACAGCACTGTTGAACTCAAGCGATATAGCCGAATCTTTCTTCAGGTCATCCCATATGATCACCCGGTTCGGCGGATAGACGGGGGTCTTCCCGCCGCCCACAAGGGCCATGTAGTTGCACCTGAACAACATCTCCACGTAAGAGAGCCCGCCCTCAGCAAAATTTTGGCGCTCCTTCTCTTTCAACGGGTCGCTGTTGAAAACACGAAAACCGTTCTCCGTCCCGCAAGCGAAACATCCTGTGAAAGAAATCGTTGTAGAAAAACGTTACGTACAAGTGAGAGACAAATTTACATAGCGCGACCGAAGGTTTACCTTGATCTTGGTTGAATCCCACGTACAACAGACCATTCCCAAAAGTGTTATCCTCTGGCAAATTCATTGTAAATCACTAAAAATCGAAATAAATCTTTAAAACCAATACACTACTACTACCCCGTTTATCGGCATTCGGCAATTTTTGACACACACACACACACACACAACCACAGACAATGTTTTTTTTTTTTTATTTCACTGGAAAAGTGACTTTGAAACGCTATTTCGTACACTCTCTCTCGATTATTTTTTGGTTTTCTCATGTTTGATTGATTTATTCTTTGATCAAAGTGCGTTTTACATTTAGCACCTTTCAAGAAATTCTTATCAATCAAAGAGTATGTTATCAATCACCATGTAGTCACGCATCCGTGCATGAGAGCAGTCGGTGACCAAATCTTCGATTTTTAGGGTTTCGTACTCGATAAGAAACCCTTATAGAGTTGTTTCTTCACCATGTCTGTACCTACGTGAAATTTGCGTGAAAATACCATATTTGTGAGTTAGTGCATTACGGGTCGAAAATTTTCAGGGTATTAGTAGTATAGTACATAATATAAATAACTGACATAAAAGGAAAAGGCTTCATGAGCTAACGGTTACCGACACAAGTTAAACTTCGTACAAAATCTTTTGATAATGACGTTGATGAAGTACCTAGTTAGCCTTAAGGTACCTACAAAACCCTCTGTCTATATCGGACCTCAGAATTATTCTGAGATCGGGACCCTACAATTTACATGGCCCGACACCAACGTGGCCGGTTTTTTTACTAAATGGCAAAGAAAATATAACCACTATAAATAGTCTTCTATATTGTACTATGGAATCAGGCGTTACTTTGCGGAAATCCATAATAGCATTAAAAAGTGAAAATTACTTTGCTAAATTCTTGTTCTGTGCTAAATTCCGCCAAAAATCCCACAAGCACCATGCGGTTAATGGTTGGCGGAATTTAACAAAGTAATTTAAATTTTTTAATGCTCTTCTATATTTTTATCTAAACCTATTATTTTAGGTAGGTACAGTACGTGTCACTGAACTCCTTTGTATGCAAGACAACGTCTGTTGGGTCCACTAGTACCTAATTGTTTCTAATTTGTGATTGCGAACCGACAATTGGTACTTTTCTTGTAAATTAGAATCGAACAAAATAAAAATATTGTCGCGGTCTTATCCCGAACCATCTAGAAGCCTATCGAATAGTCGCCGCATGCTGCGTTTTAGTAAACAATAAACGCTGCAAGCAATAATGACTCGTATGTCTACCAGCATAAGGTTCAAAACTCTTTGAATGGGTTACTGTTCGAGCGACGTTGCCGCGTGTACCGAGTGTAGGTACGTAGGCACGGGAATGTTCTAGAACCCTTGCCGGCGGATATTAATAGCGGCCGCCGCGGCGCGCTGTGAGTTCAGTTTGGACTAGCGAAGAGTCAACTTCGAGCGAACATACCTGCGATACGAGCGATAACCTACGACCTCAGCGATACTATTGGACTTTGATTAGACCTGCGATTGGAATCTACGTGTGGACTTCGTATCGTGAAGACCTGCAGACCAGACCCTGCGTGAATAAATCCTAAGAAGTTGTCATTGGCGTTTTACATCCAAATCCAGAACCCTAGCCCGTAACATTTGGTGTCAGAATTGGGGATTTGAAGATGCCACTGACTCCGAGAGAGGATACTTCTGGAGTGCGGACCAGGTCCAGAAGTGCTGCGGAGGCCACGCCCACTGCCCCTCAGGCCACGCCCACCGCCATAGGGACACACCCACTGCCCCCGCCCCCCAGGCCACGCCCACCGACCAAGCCACGCCCACCGCCATAGGGACACACCCACCAGGCCACGCCCATCGAGCAGACACAGCGTATCTGCCCAGCGGCTCCGCCCACTGGCCACGCCCGCCAGGCCACGCCCACCGACCCCGTGAACCAGGCCCCGCCCACCGGTCTTGACCACCAGGTTCCACCAACCGACCGACAGGCTCCGCCTCGTAGCCACGCACACCTGGCCACGCCCACCTGGCCACGCCCACCGAAGACTTATTAAACCTCCGTCACGTACAATGGAGGTTTTGGATATGTCGTGCCTGATGGCAATGTTGAAGGGCATGCGAGAAGAACAGAGCAAGCAGATGCAGTGCCTGCAAGAAGAACAGAGAGGCCTGCGAGAAGAACAGAGTAAGCAGATGCAGTGCCTGCAAGAAGAACAGAGAGGCCTGCGAGAAGAACAAAGAGGCCTGCGAGAAGAACAGAAGGCAGATCAACAAGTGATCCTTTCTGCCGTTACAAAGTTCAGCGATACGGTCGCTAAGCTACATGAACATGTAGAGGTAGTGACCGAACGGGTTACCAAATTAGAGGAGAACCTACAGTCTGAAAAACGGCCTCACTGGTCTAGAGCAGGAAGTTCGGCGTATAAAAGCAGCTGGAGTTACGTCAAGCGGAGTTGTCAGCCAGGGGCCTGAAGTGAAGGTGCCTCCGTACGATGGTACTACATCTTGGGTCGCCTACCGACAGCAGTTCCAGACTGTCGCTTCTTCAAACGAGTGGACGGACGAACAGAGCCTGACAGCCCTCACCGTCGCGCTCAGAGGTTCGGCTTTATCTGTCCTGGAGGCACTGCCCACCTCAGGCAGTGAGTTCAAAGATCTGCTGGAGGCACTTGAGGCTAGATACGGGGAACGACACCTGGAACACGTTTTTCGTGCCCAGCTACGCGACCGGACTCAGCGCCTGGGTGAAGGACTTCAACAATGGGCGTTGGAAATTGAGAAGCTGGTTCGAAAGGCGTACCCTTCTGCTGATAGTAAGATGGTGGACACGAACATTTTACAAGCCTTCGTCGGCCAGTCGGGATCAGGGATCTTGAAATTAGGGCTGCAGTAAAGCTTCGCCACCATTCTTCATTAAAAGAAGCTCTGGCACACGCCCTGGAAGTTGAAGCTGTTCGTCATGATATCCGGCAAGGGTATAAACTTCGAGAAGTTAAGGAGGAGGTCAAAGAGATCAAGACACCGCCCAAGAGGAACTCCAGGCCCATGTGTTACAAGTGTGGAGAAAGAGGGCATCTGCAGTTCACGTGTCCTAAGAAGGAGAGGCAACCGACCAAAACAGATGACAGACTGGGTGCGCGCCTCAACAAAATGGAGCAGCGTTTTGAAGAGTTCGTAAAGAAGCATGACGCTCCGGCCTCCACTGTGAATCAGTTAAACGAAGCTAGGATTCCGAGGCGAGTACTGGCTGGAGCGGAGAAAGCCCAGGTAACTAGAATCTCACAAGTATGCAATGGGAACAAACTGTCAAGAAGGCCGTGTCCGGAAGACTGCAAGCACTGTGCCAAACAACAGACAAAGGAACTGCCATTGAGGTTGACAAGAATGAGTCCATCGAGATCTTGGGAAGACGAGACGATGAAAGAAGCACAGGAAGATGACGAAGATGTACGGCTCATTGTCGCATGGAAGAAACGAGGCGAGGACAAGCCAAGATGGTGCGAAGTGGCTCCTACTAGTGCTGTCACCAAGGCTTACTGGGCTCAATGGGACAGTTTTATTCTTCAGAACGGAAAACTTTACCGTAAATGGGAGAAACCTAACGGCAGAGAGTTCCATCTTCAGATAGTTGTCCCAAGAGATAAGGTACAAGATGTCCTTCGTGAAGTACATGACGGCGTGTCAGGTTGACATTTGGGCGTAAAGAGGACTTTAACAAAGATTCGAGAAAGGTTTTACTGGCTCCATTGTCGAGAAGATGTGCAAGATTGGTGCCGCAAGTGTGCTACTTGCGCCGCGGTGAAGGGCCCATCAACTAGAAGCCGTGGAAATCTGCAACTTTATAACGTTGGTGCGCCATGGGAACGCATTGCAGTTGACGTGGCTGGACCGTTCCCAGTAACGGAATCGGGAAATAAGTATTTCATGGTAGTTATGGATTACTTCACTAAATGGCCAGAGGTATTCGCCATACCCAATCAATAAGCCACGACTGTTGCCTCCAAGTTGTTTGAGGAAGTAGTTTGCCGGTTTGGTGTGCCCTTGGAAATACACTCCGACCAAGGCAGGAACTTTGAGTCTCAAGTATTTCAAGAACTCTGCAAAATATTGGGAATGCATAAGACTAGGACCACCCCATATCATCCTCAATCTGATGGTAGAAAGATTTAACCAAACACTTGAGAGACATTTGGCAAAAGTCGTTGACAGGCACCAGAGAGACTGGGACAAAAACATACCGCCATTTCTTCTGGCCTACAGAACGGCAGAACATGAATGCACGAAGGTAACCCCGGCGCGTGTAAATTTTGGCCGAGAACTGAGAATACCAGTAGATCTACTGACTGGAGGCCCTCCTGACGACTCACGTTCTCTACACGACTAAATTTCCGAGTTACGTGAGAAAATGCGAGAGATTCATGCCCTAGTACGGGAAAACGGATTGGCGTCGAGTGAAAAGATGAAGACTAGGTATGACCGCCGAGCAAATACAAGCGGCTTCGAAGAAGGAGCACTAGTCTGGCTTCACAATGTAACTCGACGAAAAGGAAAATCTCCGAAATTGCAAACAAGATGGGAGGGACCGTACAAAGTGGTAACTCGGTTAAATGACGTGACGTACCGAATTCAACGTCAGCCAAGAGGTGCACAAAAAGTGGTTCACATCGACCGCTTAGCTTCTTATCACGGCAGTAATGAAGATGCTCGGGACGAGCATCTCTAAGAGGGGAGCAGTGTCGCGGTCTTATCCCGAACCATCTAGAAGCCTATCGAATAGTCGCCGCATGCTGCGTTTTAGTAAACAATAAACGCTGCAAGCAATAATGACTCGTATGTCTACCAGCATAAGGTTCAAAACTCTTTGAATGGGTTACTGTTCGAGCGACGTTGCCGCGTGTACCGAGTGTAGGTACGTAGGCACGGGAATGTTCTAGAACCCTTGCCGGCGGATATAAATAGCGGCCGCCGCGGCGCGCTGTGACAGACCTACATCGGGACATGGAAATCCCAACCATGCAGCAATTTATTAGGTCCCTCTCAGAGACGTTCTTCAGCACTGCTGAAGAACATCCCAACCCCCTGATCCGCGAAGCAGCGGCTTACGCTCCGCCCACGACGGACCCACGTTACCTGGTGCGCAGGCCCAGGAACGTACTCGTTGACCCGCCCGACAAATTGTCGTCTGACCTGAACCACCTCTTAGAGGCTCGGTCTCAGTCAGACGCGCCCCCCTCCTCTGCCAGTGTCCCCCCTAGGGGGGGCACTGCTCTTTCATAGCAGTTTTGTAATATAAACTCTTCTAAGCGGACGCTCCGCTAGGGAGCTCCGCTGTGCGCCCTCCTCGGCCTCGAGGGGGGTCGCTCCCGATGTGGGTTTAGGGGTCTCTAGGACCAAAACCAGTCCCAAGGTGGTGTTTAGTGGGTAGGCGCACTTCTTGTGAGTCCCACATTGGCAGCACGGCCGGGTCCGTGCTGTTATGCATGAGCATTCACCACCTCCCTCCCCCGTGTCCTCCGGAGGGTGCCCTTTATAGGGTTAAAAAAAAAAAAAAAGCGCGCTGTGAGTTCAGTTTGGACTAGCGAAGAGTCAACTTCGAGCGAACATACCTGCGATACGAGCGATAACCTACGACCTCAGCGATACTATTGGACTTCGATTAGACCTGCGATTGGAATCTACGTGTGGACTTCGTGTCGTGAAGACCTGCAGACCAGACCCTGCGTGAATAAATCCTAAGAAGTTGTCATTGGCGTTTTACATCCAAATCCAGAACCCTAGCCCGTAACAATATAATCTTTCATTCAAATCTTCAAAACAGATTGCATGAAAATGGTTTGCATTTATTCGAGAAATATCAACCCCTAATTCTATTATTATTATTGACTGTGATTGTTTGATAGTATTTCAAAAATATCTTTGTAATACTGAAATAGAATTTTTTAAATACACCTGAACCTAAATAATGAAACTAATGAAACTAAATAATTATACAATTTTACTGGAATTTCACATGAGACACCCTCTTAAGTCTGGATTCACTACAAGCAGCCCCTCCCTTCAGTTTCATTTTTTTTATTAATCCAAAGGTATCATTTAGTTCTTACTCTGTGCCTGTATCCTGTTGTTCCTTCCTGCAATATATTTATTTGGCAACAGTTTATCTCACATTTTTTTGACTGCAGTGGAAATGTTAGCAAGGAAAATATCAACAAATCCACATCAAACTGTACGGAATACTGTATGCTATTATGTTACAATTTGCATGACTGCACCGAAAAACCAAATGGTAGGTTTTGTCAAGTGACATAAAAAATAAATCAATAACAGAAACATTTGCAATTTTAATTTCAAGTATGATACTTACTTTTCAGTTATATGATCGAATAGATTAACATATTTTATCTCCTTATGTTACAGTTGGATACACTATTCAATTCAACTCTATTAGTCCCATCACTCTAAGTTTAATATTTTATATCATCTTAGTAAAGCATCATTATGATTGTTCAAGATGCTAGTTGATAATATTATTTATACATATAGTTAGGAGAGGTCTAACCCTCTTAAACTCTGTAGAACAAGATATTGTCTACCTCTCACTCACTGACAGCATTTTTTGTATGATGGAGAGTTAGCCTTCTTCCAATACATTTTTCTGTGGCGCAAGTTACACAAGGTATACTAAAGCATTATATTCTTTATATGTTTATATACATACTACAAAAATTTAATGGAGAAGTAACAGTCCTCACCTCTGCCACCCAATGAGAAAAATTACATTTTCTACTTACACGCAACCACCTAGGATGGTAGAACTATAGGTACCTACCTACTTTAGTTCAAATACATTTAATTATGAATTTGCTACTTGTTTTAGTGGGCCTTCCAAATACTGTGCTATAGCATTAATTTTTTCTTTTAGTAAGCCAAAGCCCACATTTTCCTTAGCATAAAGGCACAATAATAAGTTTGCCACCTGGGTCACAGCAATTTTACCACTGAGACAGTCCACTAATATTAAATCTAATTTGTCTTCTTTGAAGACATTTCTCCCATGTTTCTCGTATGCAGACCACACGTTGCTGGCAATAGCAGCTGTGACTCTTGCATCTTTGTCGTTGTAACCTGAGTAAGCGAGAAGTGCTCCTTGATGATTCAATAACCTGAAAACCAATTACACAACGATTACGTTCACGCCTCTCTTGACTCTTCAACCCAGAGGCAGGCATCAATTAATTTCAATCATAGAAAAACCGTTGTTCTGATATTACTAAATTCGATTCAAAGTCAATAAAGGTATACAGATGAATTCCACTTACAATGTGTTTTCTACTCCGCCTGTGTTAGCTTGGCTTAGAACTTGTGTTAAAGCTTTAGGTTTCAACATTGTGGAGTATTTAAAACACACTGGACAATTGATCAATAGAATTTTCCCTTTTTTCCAATATATGATACGAAGTTCACTTGCCAAAGAGTATATAAACACTACGTTTTAAGAGACGGGACCTCCTTAAGATTTTGTAATGAGTTTAGCCCCGTTAGCAATACCAACCAATAGAGCAAAAATGCAATGTCAAAAATAAGTGCTACCAACATAATAACTTGTCTGTGCAATAGGGACATCCACTTACATTACTACATTTATCGATATGGATAAATTATCAACCAGGGGCTTCGCAGTCAGCCTAATAAAATTAATAAAAAATGTTTTCAGTAAGACGACAAATGAAATTAGTATTTTATTATTTATTATAAAATCACAATAATTGTGGTCAAGGTCTATTGAATTTATTTCAGCAGCTATTTGGGTTTTCTTAAGAGGTGTCCAATCTGAGCGAACTTCATCAATCGGTGGTTTGGATTCAGGTGCTGAAATCGTAAAAAAAAGTTGATTCGTTATTGATTATTAATATGTTTGTAAACTATGCTACTTACCGGGGTAGTTCTGATATGCTGAGATTCCAGGCCACAATAATTGTGGTCAAATCCTGCTGGACCAATAGCAACAGCTGATATTTTGGCTGCTGTACAAGGTGCTGGAAATGATAACACTTTGTAATTTATCAAAGTAAACAAACACTGGTTACAAAAAACTTCAGCGATACATGAAAAGTCTACGTACCAAAGTTGTTTTGTGAAGCTCGACAACTAATAGATTTTTGTATAGCTGAATCTGAAAATAAACAATTGCAAGAATAGTCCGAAGAAAAATAAATAGTTTGTTCCTGTTTACCACATACATAACTGCATAATATAGTTACATAGTCAATATGTAACTATCAAATACATTTTTATAAAAAAATATTTTAAGTTAAAATTAGTAAAAAAGTATTTAATCACTAACCAGTTTCAAGTGATGTGACGTAGCTACGTGGTAAGGAAACTCAGCTAGTAAGTAATCAGGAACAGGAGGCGCATTTATAAGTAGAGAAGGTAAAGCCCTGTAAAAAAATGTTTATCTAAGTAATGTCATTTATGTATTAAGACGTAATAATAATATTGCGTTCTAAATGACGGAGCAAATTACATTCAAATGTTCGACGTAAAGCAAGGCGTATTTTGTGTTTTATTATTACATAATTATTCATGAAATGTAGTGAGTGTTACATTATATATAACACAACTCACAATTTCTTTAATCGGCTTCCTTTTAAAATCGTTGTTAAAATCTTTCGGCGGGAAATGATCTCTACAAACATATTTGTTGGTGGAGTTTTTCGATGGGGATATACGCAAGATCTTCCACAATTTTCACCCATTGTCTGCATCTAAAAAAAAACCACATTCAATGCAGCTAATGCTAATAGTGCATCGTTGAAATATTGTTATGGCTTACAGCAATTCACCCGTCGTACACTGAGTAGTAATTCTGACCAAGGTACTTATCAGATATTTTTTATCGATATTGAATATGTGTAAGGCACATCACTATGACATTGAAACATCTTAATATTTTTCTCTTAATATATTAGTTACGTTATTTAACATAATTTATGATCTTGCTCTTGTGCAAGATGACAAAAACTGTAGCCAGAAATACTAACCGGTCTTTATCCCTAGGAAATTTACTCATAAACTTTCTTTTGGTACCCTTTGACCGGCTGCATCTTATTTTACAAATGGCACAAGTTCGACACCATCCGATCAGTGCCATTGTTAAAAGAAAATCACTAAACACTGTACAACTAGATACACACAGCTAGATATTGAAAAAACATAAAACACAAAAATTTTAAACTAGAAAACGTTCTAATATGTGCCGCGTTCCGCCATATTTGTTGTGTTTTCAGTTTGACATTGACAGCAAAGAAAGAGTAAGTAGTATTATAGAGTGAGACAAATATATGTCCGCCATTAAAACGGGGCTAAATGCGAACAAATAATTCAAAGTTCCTACTTGCGCTAGGCTGTTCACTTGCGATACGACTTTTTTTTTAATATCGTTTACACAGACAGCAGAGTATATAATGACAGACAGATGACACGATGACAATGACCACACAACACAGACCATTTGTGTGTGCACGAGCGAGTCCACCCGTAGAGGGAGTAAAACTCTATCTACGGAGTCCACCACACAACAAACTGTACAACAAAGGAAATTAGGAAACTTACGGAAAGGCAATAACGCACGTCCCCATAACGGACACCCCGATAGCGCACGGCCCAGTAACGTACAGCCAATAGTCAGTGTACAGGTACATGGATTAGGCTAGGCGCATGTTGAGACGCAGGTGACGCAACACAGCGCAGCGCAGATTTTGTAAAGCATGGAACGTCATGAGCTACGTACGCTGCGACGAGGCGTTATGGTTATCTACCCTCGAATGTCCCCACTGCTGGGGCACGGGTCTCTTCCTGCATCGCAGGAAGGTTAGGCCATACTCCACCACGGGGGCCAAGTCCGGGTTGGTGGAGGATTGTAAGACAGTGGCGGGCCTTATTGTCAGAAGTTCTCAAGCCGCCCATAAGGCCTCTGACATGGCTTAACGACTGCCATTATATGACAGCCGACACCAACGGCTTAACGTGCCTTGCGAAGCACGGAAGCGCTCGGAAAAATGCCACTGGCGGTAGTCACGTGACGAGGCGTGTTTACTAATAATTTTGTTGCATGACAGAACATTTAATTTAATTAGTTCGCTGTGAACCTTGTTTGTATGGTACAATATCTGTCAGACTATTCAAAAAAGACATTATAGAGTTATTATGTTATTATCAGACTATTCAAAAAAGACATTATAGAGTTAATATGGGTGAGAATTGCCAACAAATGGACCGAATAGTTAAGTCGCAGCATGCGGAGGAAGACCTGCCGTGCCCTGTACTGAACTGTGCTGTACTGCATCGCCTGCATTTCAGCAAGCGCCTAGCCTTATTGACTGTCCAATATCGCTGCGTGCGTTATCTGGTTTTACTAAATAGGTAAAGGCAATATTCTGTCTACCACCATATACAAGAAAATCACTTGAAAGAGTGGTGCCTCGTTTACAGAAACTTATTAAAATTATTTACTTTTAAAGCTGCGTTTAAACTAAATATAAAATTGTGAGACCACTTTTTTGTTTACGTTTCATAAAAAGATTATTTTTTTACGTTTGCTGACAAATAAATAAGCGTAAGTATGTATCAGCCATTAAGTATGTTTCCAAAGGAGACCTTTTATAAAAAATATTGGGCGGCGCTTGAGGAATAACTTATTTTATAATTTAACATTCGTTTAGATTAATTAATCTTTTATTTGTAAGCTTATTTAAAAAGTTCTGTTCCTACGAATGTGCATAATTTAAGTCACGTGATATTCTCGATCCACACTGTTAAGCCTTATCTTGTAAGCTATTGATTGTTTAATTCCCGTTTTACCACAGAACATAAGAAAGAAAAGAAGTCGTAAGTGGGCGGTGCCCGCGTGCCTCACATTAGCAATGTATTGCCTTTGCGTAGTCTTTGACAGTTCTTCTCACCTCAGTTGTCATTTGCTTCTAGTAAAGAAAACAATCGGGAAAACTCTATTAAAATTCTTGTGCTGTGTTAGAATGTAAAAATAAGAGTTGGGGACTAAAATGTATGTACCGATCATGCCGAAACAATTCATCAGTGAGTAGTATTTTATTGTATTTCAAATTAAACTGGTTATGACTATTTCAATTATAAGTATAATGAATGGTGCGCATTAAAGATTATTAATCTAATCTAATGCCTACACAAAATTAAAACTTAATGAGATGTCTGACATATTTTTTGCTTGATATCTTATTTTTTTAAGTTTTAACCAGGTCTCGGGCCGGATAAAGGCCTAACGTGGGCCGTATGGTGGCCCGGGGCCGTATGTCGGTCGGGCCTGCGCTAAACAATATAGTCACCGGTACAATGAAGGTAAGTGATCTTGTCACTTCTATTTTCATTATTCTATGAAATGACCGACATAGTGACAGGGTAAAAAAGTAACATTATTTTGTAATAAGGTTTTGTCAAGAGATTTGCAGCACCTTTTGACTAAAACTGGCTTCTTCGGTTGTGTCTTATTTTTTTGAGTTGTTTCTGCAACATCAAATCACACATGTATGAAATGTATGTATGGAATGTGTTCAGTATTGGTAACGTATTGATAAAATAAGTTAGATGCCCGATCTAGTTCTATAATAGAAAGAAACGCAGGGCTTGTGTTTTGCAATAAAAAAGTTGAAAATTTGAAAGTTTTAGCCTTTGTATTGTGAGTGGACTGTTTTAAATATGTGTTAATAAAACGTAAAACATACGCGGTAACGCGCGTCAAAAAATTATAATTTGAGTATCAATGAATGTCAATAGCAAACATCGTTTTAGGAGACGTCGTGTCAAGGGGTTCAACAACAGTGGCCATAACCACTTCGACTTGTCCTTCTGTCGCATCGTTGATATCCAATGGCCATGCCTCACTAGAGTGTTGCTAGTACTCCGGTCCATCCCACCACAGCGATGCGCCAACAATATCAATGTCAAGTGGTCGGCAGGGTTTAAAGCGGAACGTGTCGCCAAGGTGAGTCACCAGTCAATTCTAAAACATCCATTGCTAAAAACTGCTTTTTGCTCTCTCATATGAGTTTTTGAACTAAAACTTTCGTGAGCACAACACATTGTAGACTATATATATATTTTTTTAATGCACTCACCCGTGCTAAGGACAATTTAAAAACCTATTTAGAGGCTAAAAATTCCACTTTTTTTACATTGTAGACTTTTAGTCCAGATCTACTTACGGGTCTTGTTATATCGGAAGAGTCCATATGAGTTGCCTAAAGCATCCTCTTTATCCTTCAATGGCAATTTAACACAAAATCTCCCATCAGGCAAGCGTGTGGTGTTTTCTATGTAGTGTTGTTCACAGACTTGTTCTTCCTTTGTGTAGTAGGCTTCTGGTGACTTTATTGTAGCCTCATCAAGTTTCCAGAACTTTTCCAGCTCAGTGCGTACGTCGTCGTGAGCTTGAACAAAGTTGCAGCTGACGTCGCCTTGTACTTGGTTTGGACAGTGAAACTAGCCAACCAAGTTTGGTTTGACAAATTATTGGTTTTACTATTTTTATTTTTAATGCACTAACCCGTGCTAAGGACAAATTTAAAAAAATTTCAAAATTTCAAATTTTTAGCCTCTAAATAGGTTTTTAAATTATTGGTTTGTTTTGCCCCAGATGTACTCTACCACTGCCCAGCAGACTCCAAAATATGTCGGAACCAAGTAAGATTTGAATTGGACCCGGCATGTAAAAGGTTGGATCTGCTAAAATTACACCATCTGGGATGTTAAGAGCCTCTACATCAACCTTATGAGAAGGCAGATGACTTCTGATAGTGGGCAAAATATAGTAAACTGTTTCTAAACTGGATTCACTATTTGTGGATGAAACTTTAGCTTTGCAAGTTTTATTTAATTTAGAATGACCATTATTAATGCCAGAAACAGACGTGTCAATATTATTGGAAAGCAAATTGAATTTAGAACACAATTCTTCAGTCATGAAGCATGTTGTGCTGCCACTGTCAAGTAAACAGCGAGCTTTATGGACACTATTATTATCATAATGTGTGAACCAGATCAGTGTACAGCAGCACTTGGCTATGACCTACTTGCTGTACCGCTGACCATGAAACCTTAGGGTCAACCGTAGGAACAGGTGGTTAGGACCCTTGCAGACTTGTCTGTTTTACAGATTCTCTCTCTACATGTATTAAGGTGTTGTGTTTCTTATGGCATACTTTACAGAAACCTTTTTGCATAATGCATAGTTGTGCCAAGGCTTTAAGCATGTCCTACGGAACTGAGCCACATCATCTGCGCGTTATTTATTTGTCAAAGTTAAAAACAATGAACATTCAAAGAGCCAGTGGTCAGCCTGACACTTGGGACAAATAGGCAGAGCCAGATTAACCCTGTATGGGCCTGTAGGCAATACAATTTTCGGGCCCCTTTTCTTTACCTAATCTGACTGACTAAATCATGTGATGTATTTTTTTGCCTTCTGCCCACATTCCTGAATACAATTTCTATGTATTCATAAAAAATTAAATGCGACTGTTATTTTTAATTTAAAATATATATTTAACCAAACGCAATAAACAAAAGAAAAAGTGAAGTAATTTCAGTACCTTCTGTTAATTCTAACTTTTTTAGATATAAAATCTTTTACGACTTCTTCAATAAGGACCTTTTCCAATAAGTACATCATTTTTGAAATTGAAATTGAAATTTTTTTATTTATCACACACAGATTAGAGAACACATGAATACTATGGAAAAATAGTGACAATAATTGTGATAAAAAGGATAGGGCTCAGCTAGGTGCTGTGAGTGCATGCATCATCACAGCGCTGATTTTCAGCCCGTCCTTGTTCTCACTGAATCAAATAAAAGTTAGCGGATTTTAAAAAGAGAACACCGCAGTTGTAATCAAACAAAAATCTGTTAAGCATTATTTAGCTTCCACCCCACGAAAGGCACAAGGTGAATGGATATGAAGTGTACAACATGTAAATTATTACACTGAATAGTATGGTAGATTTCATAAATTAAAGATCTTATCAAACCACTCAAATATGACAAGAACTCTCAAATTAAATTTAGTCACACCTGTATTTCCTAGGTTTCATTTGACAGGACTGGTTCAGGTTAGTGGTTGTCCAAAAAATTAGGCTAAGCGGCAATCAGGAGAAATTTTTTTGTTTGTCAAAAAGTAATGTTTTTAATTTAATTTTAAACCTAACAGTTGTCATGAATTGCCTGAAAGGTGGCGTGAGATCGTTCCAAATCTTGGTTGCCGCAAATTTAAAATAACCCCTGTACCCAGTAGATCTGTGTCTTGGGATAACCATTAAATTGAATTCCCTTCGTAGCACATTACGGGTGAAAGTTTCATTAGCCCGTATAATTTTTTTGTATAGATACCAGGGTCTCTGTTTATGCACTACCTTGTGAACTAGTATGGCCAGGTGCAGTTCTCTCCGAGCTCTCATTTTAAGCCTTCCCTTCTCATTCAAGAATGGCGTGACATGAGCGCGCCTTGGCACGTCAAAGCAAAATCTAGCGCATGCATTCTGAACGCGCTGGATAGCACGTTCAGTTTTTGTGAAAATACGGGGACCATACACTACGTCGCCAAAGTTGAGCAGCGATAAGACCAAACTTTCAGTGAGCATAATTCTATTTTTTTCTGTCAGGTAGCGCCTGATATTATATAAAACCTTGAGCCTAAAGAATGCATTGCGTATCTTTGCATCAACATGTTCTACGAACCGCAGCTCCGCATGCATCAGTAGCCCCAAATTACGCGCCTTTGTTACTCGTTCTATTAAAGTAGAACCTATTGCAACGTTTGGGTTTCGGCCGATTACAGCTTGACATTGCCACTTGGTTCCCAATACCATGAACTTAGACTTGAGCGGGTTGAGGACTAAACAATTTTCCCTTGCCCAACTGTCTATTACCTGCAAGTCAGCATTGATTTTGGGTACTGCTGTTTCAGTCTCTTCAGGTTTAAAAGAGAAGTAGACTTGGGTATCATCAGCGTACAAATGAATTTTACAGTAGGCAATTTTGCTAATTAGGTCCGCAGTGTATATTGTAAAAATCAACGGGCTTAGGATAGAACTTGTGGGCAACCGCGAAGTATAACCTTCTCCTCTGACTTCCTGGTCTCCCCCTCCTCACTAGCCACCTCAACATACTGTTTTCGATTCTCCAGGTATGATTTGAACCACCCACAAGCTGACTCAGAGGCCCCATAATGACTCAACTTCTCTAGCAATAACCCCTGATTTAGGCAGTCAAACGCTCTGGAGAAATCCAGAAGAACCAGAATGCTAGCATGACCACTGTCGGAGGCCGTGATGATTTCATCAGTGACGTGGGCCAGTGCAGTCTCCGTGCCATGTCCGCTACGAAACCCTGATTGCATTAGAGGGATGATGTGTTCGGATTCAACGAGGTTTGTCAGCTGTCTGTGCACTATTCGCTCTATGATCTTGGACGAAATAGGTAGGATGCTGATCGGTCGCAGATCGTTGTACCCCTGTACGGTCGAATTTTTGGGTAATGGTATCACTTTTGCAAGTTTTCATCCGTTTGGAAAAGTATTAGTCATGATCGATTCATTGACAATAGCCGTGATTATTGGTAATGTCACGGAGAGCGTCATGCGAATCATGCTCACTGATATACCGTCAAATCCAGAGGCATTCATATTGATATTTTTAAGAATTTTGTTCACTTCATCCTCCGTACATTTCTCGATCTTGAAGATTTTTTCAGTATATTTGTTTCTTTTATAAACATCTAGTACAGCTTCCGCGGCAATGGCGTAACCCGGTGTTTTCAAAAAGAAATCATTTATTGCTTCTGGGTTTCTCAGGTGATCCGGCACGGAGTGACTGCTTTTCCCGGTAATCGAAAGCTGCCTTAATTGTTTCCACATTTTACTTGGGTGGTGTATATTATTGTTTACAAAATGGGTGAAATACGCGCGTTTTTCCTTGTGTATTGAATAGTTCACCAAGTTCTTCAGATCTTTGTAGTACTTCAACTTATGTTCACATTTAGAAGACATCGCCTTTTTCCAGGCATCATCGCGATGTCTCATCATTATTCTTATAACATCAGTTATCCATGGACGAGGGTTATGCCTTACACGATTTTTTTTTCAGTTGCGCGTGTTTATCGAATAGATAAGACACGTAGTTGTTAAAACTTATTACCATGGACTCTATATTGACCTCTTCCAGAATTTCATGCCAAGGGATAGCATTAAGATCTGCGCAAAAGTCAGCTTCGTTCACTTTGTGAATAAGTCGTGTGGTGAAGAATTGCGGTACTTCTCTAGGCTTTAAGACAGATAAATCCACGAGGACCATTGCATGGTCACTGAGAAGTGGATTATGGTGAACCTTTACACTCTTGCATAGCTGCGGAGAATCTGTTATGACTAAATCCAGTAAAGTAGCCGATTTATTATTTACGCGTGTTGGCGTATTATTTGGCGGATTATATATTGGCAATCACCTAAGCCTAACTCAGCTTTAACAAGCTGAGTTAGGCTTAGGTGATTGAAGAATGTTATGTTATGACCTCCGGCGCTGGCGATACATTAGGCTTAAGAAGATCAACATTAAAATCTGTCTGAATAAATAAGTGATGAAACGCTGCAAAACTATTTATTGATTCACTAATAGCGTCAATAGCATCCCCCACTGACACGCGTGTTTTCTCTGTTGCATCTGGTGGGTAGATGGTGCCTATTACCATACGACCAGCGCCCGGTAATCTTGTTTCTATCCACATTTGCTCCAACGGTGACACGGGATGGTCCAGTGTACGCGTGCGCAGACCGCGCCGTATATAAAATCCTATGCCACCACCTCGGTGTCCATTTGGACGGTGGCTCAGCCTGATGGTATAGCCAGGTATTTTAGGAGCGTCAAGTTCTTGTCCTTTTTTCAACCAAGTCTCGTTGAGCGCCATTACGTCTGGTTTATGCATTTTCATAACGTGTAAAAACTCATCTTGTCCAGTGTTCATTGATCTAACATTTAGAAGACATAACTTAAAGTTATTATTCCGTTTTTTAGACATCTTTAAACTGATTAATAGTCAGACAAACCCAAAACAGTCTTGTCATTCGCATAGATAAACAATACTGTAATACAGAAAAAAATAATGAAAAATAATAATACAGAAAAATGTCCCTTGGGGAATAATCGTCAGCTACATACTGGTTAATACAATTCTTTATCATTTCATTCACCTGACACATGGGAACAAGGTATTCCAGAATCTCATAATCCACACAGAGCAGAAAAATCGCAGTTGGACTGCACACTAACAAAAATTCGATTGATTCGTAAATTATATATAGAGCCTTCAACACTATCTCTAACCATACATGCATACACCAGTTCCTATTAATTTGACGCACAAACTGCACTGAGACCAAAAACACGAACTAGATCATCTTCTGTGCGCAGTCGATGCCGTGGTGCACCTTGACTTTGGCGCACATACACCCTGCCCACCCTCGACCAAACAAATCGCCAGTTGGCTCGTTTCGTGATATCTCGTGCACGGCTGAAGATATGCCTGATGGTTCGAGTCAGCCGCTCATTGAGATAAAACCGGCGTGGTGGTCCAGTTAAGTCGATACCTTCTGTTGTGGCGCCGCGGCGGACCCGCGCCGCCTGCAGCATCTCGTCACGTATCACGCGCCTTGCCAGCCGTACCACAATGGGTCGCGGGCGTGTTGTTGCTAGCCCACCCAATAGTTCCGGAGGGTGCCCCACTCTCCTAGTGCTAACTACATCCCTCTCTTCGAGACTAACACCCAGTTTATTCGCGATGTTGATGACAATGTGTGGCAATCTTTTTCCTTTCTCTTCAGGAATGCACGAAAGCTCGATATCATTCAACAGCAACTCCTGATCGCGCTCGTTGATGTCAGCCTTTAGCCGCTCCACAGTTGCAAGGAGCGAGCCATCGATGGCTTCTTCACCTCCATCAAAGCGGCGCTCCAACGTGTTAATGCGCTCCTCGAGCTTGTTGACCCGACTTTCACAGTTATCCATCCGTGATACCAACTTAGACATAGTTTGATTCAGTGCTTCCATTTGCTTTCTTGTTGCAGCCAATTCCTCGCGAAAGAGTCGTATTTCCGTTACAAAAGACCCTGCATGAGATAATTCCGCGGTCTGATCAAGAGCAGTGGTATTCAAAGCACCCAGTATGGACTCATACATCTGATCTGGCGGACTCAACAAGGCATCTGTTCTGTTCCTTCTTTGAGTGATATTCGAATTAACATCCTTTACTGAGATCGATGCGCGCACCGGCGTGTCTGTATTATATCCTCATTTGGGCTGTTTACATTTACACTCTTGGCACACACAGGTTAAGGCTGTCGGGTCTGAGGTGCTCACTATTTCAGCGCCGTAGAGGCAACCTGTATGAAGTAGGTTGGTGCAGTTAGTACAGCTGAAGTATGCGTCCTTCTCCACGGTCTTGCAACAGACTGAGCAAAGGTCGCAGGAGCCGGACATTCTATCGTCTGCTATGGTGGTTTGTCGTTTCATAGTTTAACAGGAAACAAAAAAAAAAAACGATATTTGTACACTGAGGATCGAACTCACAGCTCAATCAGTGATCACGTTAGTCGTAGCACGTTAACCTCTGCGCCAATTGGTCTTTAGAACACAAGTTCAATTTTGCGTTGCTATTCAGACACTTGTCTGTATTTTATTGACTGAGGGCAGCTCAGAGCCAACACCTGGATTCAATGACCGACCTTAATTGCGTGATGGGTGACGACAGTAAATCGTTGCGTTCTATGCGGTGTTTCTCGAGGAATGCGCTTTAGGTAAACCGCCAATATTAAACGAACGCTTGCACTTCTTTTCTTATTATCACTTTTAACACTAATTGGATAACCCACGATCGATATTTTACAAACTTTACTACTATTGATAGCTTTTGAACATACTTTATGAAATAAATAAACGGAGCGATCAAAAATGCGGTGCTCACTCTCCGAATCCGCGCGGGTAGTGGTAGTAATTTTCAATTGCCATTATCGACAATGAATTTAAGCGAATATATTAATTAGTTCGGATTCTATCAATTAGTTAGGATTATATTCGTTCGAATATTAGATATAGATGGTTATGTATGTATAAAGTGTTACATGCGTTAAAAAAAAAGAATAGTACTGTTGATTATCTTTTTTTTGCGGACTGCAGTGGGCCCCTGTCGATCCTGGGCCCCTAGGCAGTTGCTTACTGTGCCTTAAGGTTAATCCGGCTCTGCTAATAGGAGTTTTACTTACACAGTCATTCCTTCCTGGTTTAGTAGCAGCCATAAGGGCTTTATAACTTAATAAACTTGAGCACCTCCAAAACTTTGCAATAAGATTCATATTTGGTTTACGCAAATATGACCACGTCTCCGAATTCCGCACTAAGCTCAAGAGGCTTCCCATACGTTTTCGTAGGAATGCTCACATTCTCTCTCTTCTGTACTCAATACTGTTCAATCCTGCCACTCCTTCATATCTTAAAGAGCGCTTTACCTACCTCGGTGATTCCCCGGGCATTAAGGTCTGACCTGAATATGTCGCTGAAGACTCCAACTCACTCGACTAGGTTCTTCAGCGACTCGTTTACCGTAACGGTCACTCGGCTGTGGAATGATCTTCCGGTATCAATAAGGCGCTCCCCTTCCTCAGCTGTCTTTAAAAGCAAGGTTAAGGAGTTTTATCTGTCCCTGCATGTTTAGTATTCGTGCATTGTCCTTTTCATTTTGTTTTTCCGTATGTCTCCATATAGGTACACAATATTGTATTTATTTCCTCATCGCGTAGATTGTTATTATAACGTATTTATGTAAGTTTTATTGGAACAGATGGTAGCACAGTTGGTTGGCTGTGGGTTGTTAAGACCCCTGGATTAATTGGAAATAAAACGGAAAAATATTGACGACCGAAAATGTATTTCGACACCACAGAACAGAAGTGACAAGTGTCACACGAAGACAGTTGCTTTTTGGATTACTAAAGAGTTCATAAACTCTAACACCTTCCCTACTTCAAAACTGTCTTAAATCTTCATCATCCAGTCTTCGTCAATCCCAAGGAAAGACATAGGGACCAGAAGGTCGGGCGTGGCAGTGCTTTAGTGAGCATGTCTGCCACTTGGTCAGATGTTCCAATTCTTTGAACTTCAATCGCTCCTTCTGTTACTAACTCCCTCACATAAAAATGTCTTATACGAATGTGCTTCGTTCTTTTATGAAATTCAGGGTTGTGGGCGAGTTTCACTGCAGCTTCATTATCCACACTTAACGTTGGGATATGCGTAAGCTCGGTGAGGTCTTTTAAAATCCGTGTCAGCCAGACTAGCTCTCTAGCAGCTTCACTGGCTGCAACAAGCTCAGCTTCTGTCGTCGCAATAGCAACTGAAGCTTGTCTTTGGCTTAGCCACGATATTATTCCTCCAGAATAACAACACACCACACCAGTAGTAGATCGTCCGGTTTCTCGATCTCCACCGTGATCTGCGTCACTGAATCCTTCTAGTACACCGGGTAAATGCTGGGCTTTATACTTTATACCAAGTGAGTATGTTCCCTTAATGTAGCGAAAGATACGTTTTACGCGAAGCCAATCTTCGTAGGTAGGCGATTCCAGTTTTCGAGACACGACTCCTACAGCATATGCTATGTCCGGACGAGTTCCGACCATTAAATATGCAAGGGCCCCGACAGCTTCACGATATGGAAAGTTACTAACTTCTCTCCTCTCTTGACATTTCTCTGAGTCTGTGGGCTCCTTTTCTATAGGTGTAGTAACGGGGTTGCAGTCAGCCATCCCGAAACGCTCCAGAATTTTCTTCGCATACGCCTCTTGATTAATAAGGATAGAGCCATCCTCTTCTTTATTTATATGTAGACCTAGATAGTGAGACGCAGATTTCGTGGTAATACTCAGTCTTTTCTTTAGGTCGTACAGAAACGTATTAGCTAAGTCCTCATTGGTAGCTGCTACTAATCCATCATCGACATATAACGTAATAAGTAGCTTTTTGTTATTCACTTTTTTCGTATACAAGCAACAGTCAGCTTCGGACTGATTGAAGCCCATATCTAAAAGTATTTCTTGAAAACAAGAGTTCCAACATCTTGGCGCTTGTTTCAAGCCGTATAAGCTTCGGTTTAGCTTCCAAACATTCGCTGATCTATCAGTGTAGCCATCCGGCTGTTGTACATAGATTACCTCCTTCAAGTTTCCGTTGAGGAACGCTGTACATACATCGAATTGTACAAGGTGTAAATTCTCTTGTGCGCTTACACTTAATAGAGCTCTTATAGTAGCAAGACAAGCCACAGGACTAAACGTCTGGTCATAGTCTTGTCCTTTCCTCTGCTTGTAGCCTTTTACGACAAGTCGAGCTTTATACTTGTCAATGGATCCATCTGGATTCATCTTAACTCTTAGAACCCATTTGCAAGGCAGAGCTTTCCTGCCTTTCGGCAAAATACAGGGCGTCCATACGTTGAGATCTTTAAGTGACTTCATTTCACTATCCATTGCCATTTTCCACTCTCCGCAATCATCTCTAGTCATTGCGTCGGAAAAGTTTGACGGGTAAGTCTCCATGGCACAAACGTAGTCGTTGAATTTGCTTGGTCGAGACTTTGGACGCAGCCTTAGGTCGTATCTCCTAGGCTGCTGGGTATTCGAGTCAACAGGCGGTTGTTCGACGTCGAAGAACTCCTCTGCTTCTTCTTCAGCATTGTGTTCTTCATCCCTTTCTTCGACCATACCTTCCTCCCCAAATTCAAACGATCTCGAGATGCTCGTTTCTTCGTTTGCCCTTATTTCGTCACGTGGTTGTCCGAAATCAGTGACAACTTGCTGACGACTGTCTTGAGACACTCTTATTTCGATTTCGTTTTCTTTAGTGTCCGTGTGAATAAATTTTTCGGGTTCAGCGGCTTCGTTCTCTATTCAGTAGAGCGGTTTTTCATCAAATGTCACATCACGTGACCAGATGAGACTGTACTTATTATTCTCTACCGCTGCCCAGATGCGATAACCGTCATCGTTATCGTATCCAACGAGTCTGCCTTTGTAGGCTTTCTTGGAGAGCATCTTCCTCTTTGGCTTGGGGACATGGCCGTAGCATGTGCTTCCAATTATCCTTAGATGGGATACATTTGGCTTTTTCCCGTGCCATAATTCAAACGGTGCTTTATGTTCCACTCTGGACGGACCTGTCCTATTAAGGACGTATGCAACCGCATTAATTATCTCTGTCCAAAGCACTTGAGGTAATCCTTCTCCACTGTACATTATGGTCCTCACTGCTTCGACCTTCGATAGTCGCGTTCACAGAAACCATTTTGTCCCGGCGTATATGGCATCGTCAGTCTCTGTTTGATTCCTTTCTCTTTCCAGAAAGCCAGCAGTGCTCCGATGTCACTGCAGGCTTCCTGAAGGGACCCCGGCTTCCCAATGATGGCGGTCCGTTGCTTTTCCACGCCTTCGCAGTGAATGGTCACGTGGGCGGGTGTTTCCTCTTCTTTGAGGCATCCCCGGCAAAGCGGGCTGTCGGTTAGACCCATGTTGTAGAGATGTCTGTTCAGTGAGCAGTGGCCTGTTAAGATTGCCACAGCTTTGCGCAGATTTTCTCTTCTCAGACGCAGCAGGCTACGTGAAAGACGTTTCGAGATTGTTGGTAAGGCCTCCCTGGCTTGTCTACATTTGGTTTCTGTTCTCCAAAGTTCAGCATGCTGGCTTTCTGTTCGCGACCTCAACCACTTTCTAAACTGGTTGTATGGGAGTGGGAGCAGGGGTTCGGGTCCTTCCACTGTAGTTTCCGAGCCTCTTTTAGCGAGTTCATCTGCGGCATCATTGCCCAGGGAGCCGCTATGACCCTTTATCTATTGTAAAGTGACTCTGTTATTTGTTGACAGTTTTTCTAATTCATGGTGACACCCTAGTATCAAGCTGTTGTTTGTAAGATTGCTGTTGAGTGCTTGTAGGACTGAGGCGCTGTCCGAGATTATGCGTATTGCGTAAGCCTTCGCATTTCTTGTGTTCAACAGCGCGACAGCTCTTGTTATACCGATGCATTCTGCCTGAAAGATTGTATTCAGGTTGCCAAGGGTTGTAGATATTTTTAGAATTAGTTCGTTGGAAAAGGCTCCTGCGCCCGTTCCTGTTTCAGATTTGGAGCCGTCCGTGTACACTCTGACTTCGTGTATTCCCGAGTAGTCGGCAGGCTCCTCTTGCAGTTGTACCTTATATTTCTTGTCAAAAATATAAGTGTGTGGTATTCTGTCGCACACCGCTTCCATCATAGGCTGGTCCGAAACAGCGGCTGCTAGGATTTGTGTGTGTGGGGTGTAGCTGTTTTGTTTCCATATACCGGTTGTCCGAAGCCGTAGGGCAGGACTGGCTGCTTCTTGTTGAACGTGCAAGTGTAGAGGTCTGAGGTTCAACAGGGCTTCCAGGGCAGTAGTCGGTGTTGTCTTCATACACCCAGTTACTGCGAGGCATGCCAGTCGTTGTAGCCTCTGTAATTGAAGTACTGCTATTTTCTGTTTTGTTCTGGTCCACCATACAACGGCGCCATAAGTTATAGCGGGTCTTATCACCGAAGTGTATAACCACATCATAAGTGACGGGCGTAGACCCCACTGTTTTCCTATGAGGCCTCGGCATTGCCAGAAGGTCATCTGGGCCTTGTTAACGATATTCTGTAAGTGCGAGCTCCAGTTTAGTTTGCTATCTAGCGTCACACCGAGATATTTAACTGTTGGTGACAGGGTTAGCGTTGTTCCGAAAAACTTTGGTAGGTTTTGTGTTTTTGGGTTACGTTTTTTTTGTAAAAAGTACTAATTCCGTTTTAGTCGGGTTGGCAGTTAGTTGATGAGTATTGCACCATCGCTCTTCTATGCCAAACGCCGTTCTCATTAGACTGTATAGAATATCCTCGGATTTACCTATCGTCAGGATTGTTATATCGTCGGCGTAGCCTATTATCCAGAAACCACATTCATCAAGGCGTCTGATTAAGCCGTCAACTACTAGGTTCCATAGAAGTGGCGATAGAACTCCCCCTTGAGGGCAGCCTCTGGCCACTATTGCCCTCGTAGTGCTGTTTACCTTAAGCGTTATGGCTCTTTGACGCAGGAGGTTGTCTATCCAGCCCGTGATGGTTGGCTGCACTCCTCGTTTCACCAGCGCTTGGTTGATGCTACTAAAAGTTGTTTTGTCGAAAGCACCTTCTATGTCAATAAAGGCTCCTAAGACCATATGTTTATCTGAGAGGCCCTTTTCTATGGTTCTAACGACAGTATGCAGAGCTGAGTCTGTTGATCTGCCGTTTCTATAGGCATGTTGTTGAGGATGTAAAGGTTTTGTTTCTAGGGCTCCTTCTCTTATGTGCCTGTCCGTTAGTCTCTCCAACGTTTTTAAGAGGAACGATGTGAGGCTAATAGGCCTATAGGATTTTGCCTGTGTATAGTCTCCTTTTCCAGCCTTTGGTAAAAAGACTACTTTGACTTCCCGCCATGAGTGGGGAATGTACTGGTGTGCCAAGCAGGATTGAAAGATACACACTAGCTGTGGCAGTATTGTGTTAATTCCCCATTGTAGGAGTGCCGGAAAAATTTCGTCTATTCCAGAGGATTTGTAAGGCAGGAAGATTTTTACGGCCCATTGTACTTTATCTTCGGTAATGACCGTGTTTGATACGGCCCAGTCAATATCAGCTGGCGATCGTTCGAAGGGCTCTTCCCATTGTTGTTTGTCCATGATCATACAATCTGGGAAGTGAGTGTGTAGTAGCAGTTCGCTTATTTCTTCGTCGGAGGTTGTGTATGTGCCGTCCGATTTCTTCAGTGAGCCGAGTCCTCTGTTTTTGTTTGTTGACAGAAGTGTTTTAATTCTTGCTGTCTCCTTTGTTGACTCGATCTTTTCACAGAAACGCCGCCATGAGCTAGTTTGGTAGTAGCGGATTTTCTTTTTGTAATCGTATTGTAGATCTTTGTATATGTCCCAGTCAGAATCTTTCCTGGTGTTTTTAGCGTGATTAAAGGCTTGCCTTAGCTTGCATCTTGTTCTTTCTAGGTTCTTGCCGCACCAGTGGCTACCAGGAGGTTCCTTGGGGTACGTTAGTGAGCAGGTCTGTTGGTATGTCTCCTGTTAGCAGGTTGTTAATGTTTCTACGTTGTGATCTATATTGGAGGTACTAGAAGTCGCGTCTTTTAGTTGAAGAGCTGACCACTTCGAATTTAAAACGTTCTGAAATCTAGAGACGTCCGTTTTGCGAGGGTTTCGCCACGGTTGTGGCGGTTGTGTTTGTGCCTGTATGGTGTACCTAACACGTCTGTGGTCGGAAAGTGAGGGTTCGTCGGAGACGTGCCAGTTGGCAACCATGTCCATCGCTCCTACTGACACAAGAGTGATATCTATGACAGTTTGGTACCTGCTGTTAATAAAAGTGGGCTGGTTACCTTTGTTGGCTATGAGGAGATTCGTAGTCATCAAAAACTCTATGAGGTCCTCTCCCCTTGGGTTGGCTTTGGGACTTCCCCACAGAGGATGGTGTGCGTTGCAATCGGCCGATATGATCAGCTCCCAGCTATGGTCTGCGCAGTACACCGCCAGGTCAGCCACCTCTTTGGCTGGTACGGTCTCATCTCCTGGCATGTACACGGACGCTAAGACAAGCGTAGTTTGGTCGTCCCTTCCATTAAGGAGTCTCACAGCTGCGAGATCTCTGGAACAGAATTGTGTGAGTAGCGTAGCTTGTATGCAGTTGGGCATGTAAATACACGCCCTTGGGTTGGCTATCGTCGTATCGACCATTAGCTTACCTCTCGGGTTATTAAGTCCACAGATTCTACCACCCCTTACCCAAGGCTCCTGGATGAGAGCTATGGTGTTAGTTTTAACCTTCAGCAGGCTACGTAAGGTGGCTGAAGCGATTTGCTTATGCTGGAGGTTTGTTTGGACAACATCGACTGTAGCTACTACGTGTGGCGGAGCCATGGCTACTCCGACAGTGTCTCCCCCACACGCAGCAGCCAGTCCATGTCATCAGACTGGTTGTCGTCGTCGTCGCTGATGGACATACCATCGACTGTTGGCGAATAGGACGAGGGGGCCGCTCTCGACGGCTCGTCGGCTGGAGTCGGGACTCCATCAACGTCATCGCCATCGGGCACGGCCTCATTTTCCCTTGTTTCGTTATCCTCGGTGGATACCCGCGCGCACAGAGACTCCGGCACGAACGGAGCGTCGCTCAGACCCGAGGGAGTGAAGAACTTTACGTACGCACTCCCCATGATATAAGCGACCCTCCGGTCCCGTTTCAGAAGGCAGGGCACCTCCTCCTCTGGAATGCCCAGAAAGAGGAAGATGCCCTTGCCCTTCTGAATCTCTATTCGGTAGGGCCTCCACCGCTGGATATTATATTCGGGATTTTGATGGATAAGAATCTGGCGAATCTTATCCATCTCTGTCACGACTGTTGTGGGTAGCAGCATACCGGCCTTTACCATCTTTGTGATTTCTGACTGTGCGATGACAGTCAGATCACAGTTCTGGATCGGGCACGCTATGCTGGCTACTGTGTCCTTAAGCCAAGCAAGCGTGGCGTCGTCTCCGCACCAAATTTTCAGCACCCCCTCACCCAGGTGAGGTTTACCGTGAAACCTGAGTGGTTGGGCGCCGTCACCGGCCAGACACGACGCCAAGATTGCGTCAGAAGTGACTCTTTCCAGAGTCTCTTTCAGCTCGTCCACTTGCTCGCTTGGTAAATCGGTGGGGGGAACGGTGGTCACGGCCACGCGTAGATGAGAGTTAATCACCCCCGCGTAGCTGAGCGCCTTTCCTTTCCCCTGACCCTCTAGCCTGCGCCGCTTGTTAGTAACGGCCGGTGACAGCGTTACATCAGCCCTGCTTCGTTTTACCGGAGTTTCCGGAGCAGCGTGTCGGGGCCTCTGACCTGCCGTCGCCGGGCGTTGTGCTACCGAATTGGTCTGCTGCCGATCGCGCGGTAGAGACCCCGCAGTGATGGCGCACCCAGTTTCCACGCGCTGGAACCCAGCGTGCGGGGTTGCCCCCGCACTATGGGCGCATCGCGCGGGAACCTTCGACTGCCCATGCGTGGTCGCCACCTCAGCGGTCGTGGCGCATTTCGCGTGGGTGGCAGCGGCCCCCTGGAGCTTATCCCGCTTCTAAGGGGGCGACCGCCCTCCACGGTGACCTCTTCGTTTGTTTTTATTGCGTCCAGTTGCAAGCTGCCGACTGCGCTGAGATTCCCCCGCAGCAGACAAGGCGCTTTGCAACTGGCCGCTTTTTCCACGTTCAGTCACCGGCACCCGACTGCGCTGAGTTTCCCCTGCAGCAGACATGGCGCTCGGCAATTGAGTGGTGTCGTTACTGTCAGTCACCAGCAGCCGACTGCGCTGAGTTTCCTCAGCAGCAGACAGGGCGCTCGGCAACTGACCGTTGTCCCTATCATCGACACGGGCAGGCGGTGGCTTAGCTTTCCTGGCCCGCTTGGACCTGGCAACAAATTTGCTAGTCACCGCCTGCCACGTGACACCGGGGAGGGATTCTCCTGCCCCTAAGGGGCCGGTACCCTCCTGGGGTAAATTATCTTTTTGGCCGGACATCATATGTCATTTTTCACGGAAAAATGTAAAAGCGCGGGGATATTACTCGCGTCGCTTTCCCAACACGCCGCGGGTGCACTTTTTGGGGTTATTTAGGTTATCCCGCCACTGATTTGTGGTTATCCCACCACTGATTCGGGAGCTGATTACTCATATGCGTTGCGACGTCATCTTCGGAGTTCCGTTTGAATCCGAAGAAGCTCATGCACAGGTTGTAGCTTTTATCTTCACTTGTCCCATCGAATAGTCTATGTAGTTCTAACCAGACTTCACGTGCAGTGTTAAATCGCATGACTTTCTGTAATGTCGCGTCATTCATGTTCCTTGTCAACAGGAGTAGCGCAATGCAGTCAGCTTTCGTGTAGGATGCAAGCTGATCTCCTGATCCTGCTGCTGCATCTTCTTGAGACGCGGGTGTCGTCAATTTGCCCTCGACGATTTCTAGTGTGTTTGGTACGCTTCGAAGTGCAATCTGTATTTTGTATTTCCACGTACACCAGTTTGACTTGCCTTCAAGTTGACCGACGAGAAGTTTCGTGCTGATGTTGTCCATCTCAGCCTTACCGCGTAATCTACTGGACTAACCAAGGTTCTATTGGACTATCCTGGACTGATAACCTGATAGACTATTCTGGATTCTATAGAATTATCCTGGGCCCGTAACCTATTGGAACAGATGGTAGCACAGTTGGTTGGCTGTGGGTTGTTAAGACCCCTGGATTAATTGGAAATAAAACGGAAAAATATTGACGACAGAAAATGTATTTCGACACCACAGAACAGAAGTGACAAGTGTCACACGAAGACAGTTGCTTTTTGAATTACTAAAGAGTTCATAAACTCTAACAAGTTTATCATAACTATGTGTGACTGTTTATGTAGGTATATTGTTATTTATAGAAGTAGTGTTTTAATATATTCATATTTGCACCGACTACCCGACTCTTATTTCCTTCAGCAACTTTCCGTCGTAAGGTCGTCTGGAAGAAATTGCTTTTAGCAATAAGGCCGCCAATTGTACTTTGTATCTTTACATGTTTTATAATATGTGCTCTGGTGTACAAAAAAGAATATTCTTATCTTATCTTTCTCTGGTCCCTTCTTAAAGCTACCTTGCGTTGTGTTAGCATGTGATGCAGCACTGCTTAAGTTCGGCTGGATGTGACCGCTTGCAGAATTGTGTTGCATCATCTCGAGTATGACTGCATGTTGGCTGAGGAAATTAAAAAACTCTCAAATGTTACAGAGGTAAGAGATGGTATGAATTCCTCCCACTGACAACGATCATTATTGTCAAGTTTTGAAGAGGCTATATGAATCAGCAATGTGTCCCATTGGTTTATGGGTTCATTCAATGACTCCAGGGCTCTTAAGTTCTTTTTGAACGTGTCGACAATACTTCTCAGTGCACTAGCAGACTCCTTGACAAATGGCTGTAAGTATATTGAACATTGCTGTGATGCGATTGTTTAAGCAATCGCTTGTTGTTGAACCTCTCACACAAAAGTTTCCATGCTATAGCATAATTTTTGTTGAAAGTTTCGATGGATTGTATTATTGTTGAGGCATTGCCCACCAATGAAGCACGCAAGTATTGGAATTTATTCATATCTTCAATGTTGGGATTGTTGTGTATTAGACTAGTGAAAGTGTCATGGAATTCTAACCACGAGTGGACGTTTCCATCAAACTTTGGCCAAGAAATTGTTGGCAACTTACACGGGACTGGCTGACGTATCACCATGCTTGGCAATGACGCTTCGCTGCCATCAACTGATGATTCCTCTGTAGACGGCTGTACCACCAAGGCTTTTGCAATGGACACCGCCGAGTAATATTTATTTTCGAAACTGTCCTGTTCAAAGGCGGCGGCATCAACGTCCTCGGATCGCATCTCGATTTGAGTTTGAATTGCGTCAAACTGGCCGAATAACTCCTCTATCCTACTTATGCGCGTATGTGATTCGGCTGTTTGAGTATCGGACAATACACCTTTTATGTTGCACACGCATTATTGAAGCGAGTAAGATGACATTTTATAATACCGCGTTTTTTATTTAAAACCTCATCGGAATCTTTTACCGGTTGACCATCGTTGCCTCCTGCCATTTCACCATTTAATTTTCACTTTAACACGTAAATTAGGTACCTTAATACACTACAGAACTATGAATAAACTTTGCTTTATTTACAAAGTTTAGTGAAAACAAAAACACACACAGACTTGTGAAAATAAAACAATGTCAAAGGTGACAGAAAGTAAAAACTGTGATCCGCAGTTCACAGAGCTATCACGCTAAATCTTAGATTAATGAATTACTCTGAGCGCTAAAGTTAGCCGTGAAACGCTACTTTCGAATATGATTCCCTTTGTACCGCTTTACACCGCTGTCGAACTTTACTAAACCAACATGGTCTAGGCACCAAATTCAAATGGTAATAAGAATTGAAATAGGTATGTACATAATAGTTTAGTACGGGCAATAATGCACACCCCCATGGTTGGTGTCCTTTGGGCATGAAATATCGGGACGAGCAATATTGCCTGTACGCTATCGGGTCGTACATTATAGTAACCCAACTTTACTGTACACCACAGACTAAATAGGAGAACAATGACAAACGATTTGGTTGTTTTTTTTTTGTTTTGACCTTTTGACACAGAACAATTCCTTTCCTTTTGACCGGGACTATACCACAGATTTTTATTAATTTAGCCCCGGTTTCTCGTCTACTAACAAGCTGCTGTCAAATGTTTTTCGTATGGACTTTGGCCTACTGACAGCCAAGTTGTTAATTTGTGAGTTGTTAACAGGAGATTAACAGCTTGTTAGTGTACGAGAAACCGGGGATTACACTGATAAGCTGAAGGCAGGGCTAACCGGGGCCTTATTTACTTAAAAAACAAAGAACTCGTAAATGGTACACAGATAAGTAGTGGATACTAATACAATCTATTTACACACCAGAAAACACACATACTAATTTGAAAGTAAAGTTGTAACGAATTGAATATTTTAAATTTTGAATCTAATGAGTACATGCCAAAGTTAGGTCAAAATAGTATTTAACACCTTTTTTCAATTGGAAATAATGTTACTATCACTCAAAATAGATTAGACAATGTTGAGCTATATGCTAACTTAATTATAGAACATTATAAAGGCTTTATGTACAAGGTGTCAAGGAGGCTAGAAGAAATAGGCTCAGCTAAATAAAATAATAAACTGATTTATATTATTTAATAACTTACAACATATTGTTACAGAGTGGTGGCCGAGAACAGAGTCTGCGGAAAGTCCATGGATATAGATGTCAAGGGACTGAAAGATGGCTGATGATGACGTTGATTATTACAATGTAGGTACTATCGCATCTTTTTCTGTTTTATAAGATAATCTCTGAAAGCAATTTGCTTATCTTTGAATGACCTCTTAATTTTACCTTTGGCCTTATGCTTAACCATCTGGTAGTTCTTTGTCTTCCTCTTTTCTCTATTTGTTTTAGAGCAATGAATATTCTTCCTCCTATCTTTGTAGCCAAACTTGTCTCTTTCCTCCCTGCCTTTCATTACAGAGTCTAATCTAGCATCTTTATCATGCTTTCTCTTTTTATGTATATTCTCTATAGCAGAGAGATTTACAAGTTCACCAGTCTCCTCCTCCTCCTCGATATTTTTGCGTTTTACACCACTGACATGTTTCTTAAGTTGGGCTGCCTCAATTCTTTTGTAGTCTTCATCCGTGAAAATGGTATCCATTGCAATATTTCGCGCAGTATCCTTTTTCTTTAGGATCTCTTCCTTGGTGAGTTTTCTCCTGGCTTTTAAAACTTTCCTTTCAGGTTCTGGTTCATCTGTGTTTGAGGATGTTAAGACACCTGACTTCTCTACCTCCTCTTTCTTCTCCTCCTCTTGAGCAGAAACTTCGTCTTCATCTTCCTGGTCCTCTTCACTTGCACTCACTTCTCCATCACTGATATCACTGTCTGGTATTTCGAGTTCTGAACCAGATGATTCCACATCCACCCATTCATCATCGTCATCATCATCTTTCTTTGTCTTCTTTCCCTTAAAGCTTATCTTTTTTTTTACTTTTTCTTTTTCCAATAACACTTCAGACCCTGGTATGTATTCTTCGATTTGCATCTCACCATACTTTTTGGTTTTCAATTCTTCTGATGCCTCTGTAGGTCTTCCTCTATCTTTTTTGTGAAGAAGGTCAGGCATTGTCTGTCTATACAGCTGAATAAGTGACCTTGCAGCCATCATCACAGACTTCTCTTTGTAGCTCTTGTACTGGACTAAGTCCCTCAGCAAGTCTTCAGTTATAGCAAGAGGGCACCTGGAACATATTTCTCTAACGGCATTCAGACCCACAGCCATGACATCTGTTGAATTTCGTTCAGTGATGAAGTTATTAGCAATTGCTTTCATAACAGGCTCAATAACTTCTGGTGGTACCAACTCATGAGCAGCTTGAGCTGAAAACTGCAAAAGCCTGGTGACCTCCCGCTGGTGAGGCAACAGCAGACGTGCTACAAATGGATAAAAGTTGAACAGGAACAAATTATGCAAGCCTATGAGTCTAGATATGACATCTAAAGACATCAGTTTTACTTCAAATCGTTCATTGGTTGACTCCATTTGTTTGAAGAGCTTCTCTGCAAATCCTTGAGGGTTATTGATCAGGTGCAAAGCAGAGAAACTGAATATTGGAGCCTTCTCTTTTTTTTTCTTCATCTTTTTCGCTACTTTCTTAACTTTCTCAACCATTTTCTCTCTTTTTCTGGTCTTTTTATTGAATTTGTTTGCCATCATTGTGTCTTTTGGGTCCACTTCATCTTCACTATCTGAGTTCTCAGCCTTTTCTTCCTCATCTCTACCAAGGAAAAACTTCAAAGAGGCCACCATCACTTTTGTTATTTTGGAGAAACAGCCTACATCAGCAATTATGTTTACTGTTTTGTTATCATTCCAAAGATTTTTGTGGTACAATTCAATTAGAATATCCACAGATAATTTTGCAGCTTTTGCATTAGAGTCACGCAACATAGAGAACATGAAGTTCTGTAAGGTGGAATTCATTTTCATATCCTTGTGTTTCATGTTCATGTTTTTTATGTCCGTGATAATGTGGGTTTTTAAAAACTCCCTCAGATGTTTATCCTGGCACCTCAAGAGTTGGAAAAATAATTCCAGAAGATCAAATGGGGTAATGAAGTTCTTGTTCCTGAGTAAAATTAAACATTTACACAGAGAAAGTCTCATATCATTGTGCAGAATTGTATTATGGGTTTTAAGAACATCAACAATCTTTTGGGGGTATGTCTTCATGTCGTTCAAGTAGCATTGAGCTACTTGAGCCAAAAACATTGCCTGTTCATCCAATTTCTTATTATATTGTGTAGGATTGAGGTTAAAAATTTCCAATGTTGTTTCAAAATGAGCCAGTTGTTGCTGGAACTCTTCCTTGTACGATTCCGGGTCCCTTTTAATAAGATTTTGTAACTGCGTTAAATTGTTAGGCAGTTGGTTATTATGACGCACCATTTTTTAAACTGCACTAAAGTCACTCGCAAAAGAAATCAATTCTTAAATTAATTTTGCTTATTAAACTGCACGCTGCAGTAAAATATAACCTCAAAACGAAACCACAAAATTAGACAGAACGAAACTTCGGACTTTTTTTTTTTTTTTTTAATAAAGGGTTTTACGGCCCTGGATCCGTGTCCTTTTGAGCCTTGAGTATTGTATTAGTTTTTTATAGTATTAGTTTTCAGATAAGAGCACTTATCACTTCCGTATCACTTCACTATAATGTTCAGTTTTTCCAGTCACTTTAAATTTTTATTCCACTGTTCATAATGAATTTATATAAGGGGGCGAAAAAGGTAGGATTGCTAAGTAGATTTGGAAGAAGAGTTGGTGTAGGGACACCCGTTTCGCAGCTGATTGTGTCAAGTTCCGTGATAAGTATTAATCTGTGCAATTTAAATTCTTGACAGTTGAGCACGAGATGGTTTAGGTCGGCGTTTTCAGTTCCACAGTAAATGCAGTTCGAATCTTGGGCTAGGCTGAGTCTATAAAGGTGAGCTTGAGTTTGGCAGTGGCCGAATCTCATTCTGTTTAGGGTGGTTATGTATTTCCGGCAGTTTATGTCTTTTTTCCGATGGTACCAAGGTTGGGCGGGCGGGCTTCCTTGGATGTCTATACCAGCTTCCTTTCTCTTTACTGATCTCATTCCAGTAGTTGCACCATATTGCTTTCAGATTCTCATTCAGATGAACATGGAGATCAGTAAATGGCAATTTGAGGTCTGTAGAGTGATCCTCGTCAGGGTCCAGATTTGCAGCTCGATCGACGACTTCATTTCCAGTGATACCCCGGTGAGCAGGTACCCACATTAACTTAACTACCTTACCACTAACTAACAAACTATTTAACAAATTCTTTATATTATAGATGAGATAATTTACATTATAACGAAGGCAGTTACCTTCTAAAGCTAATAATACACTGAGTGAGTCAGTAAATATAATTATATTACAAGTATCAATATTTTGAACGTAAATTAAAGCTTGATGGATAGCATAAGCTTCGGCGGTAAAAATGCTACATCTAGTGTCAATTTTAAAACATTTAGTTTTCTTTAACTGAGGGTCAAAAAATGCTGAGTTTACCCTATCAACTGTTTTAGAGCCATCAGTATAGATGGAATACAGATGATTATTTTCCAGGAAAGCAAGTAAATCTTGTTGGTTCGTAATGCATGGTTTATGTACAAAATTACTTTTCAATAGAATATCGAGATCCATCCTATAGAGGGGCCACAAATTATCCTGATGCAAATTTTTTGTTAAATCATTCAAATGTAAAACTATTCTTAATAAGGTTGGTATGTTACCATTTAATATCTGATTAAAATTTGCATAAGGAGCCACTGAATTGCCCAATTCAGTGGCATGCATTGGTAAAATGTGATCTAAGACAACTCTATTATTTTTAGTTAACATTTTCAAACAGAACCTTTCAGCTAGCTGTAGACGTCTAAGATGTAAAGGGGGAATGCAAGCCTCACATTGCATTGCATTAATTGGAGTAGAGCACATAGCCCCTGTAATAATTCTCAAAGCTTTATTCTGAATAACTTCTAATTTCTTCAGCAAAGCAAGGCTTGCCCCCATATAAGCAATTGAGCTATAATCGAAATGGCTGCGCATAATGCTCTTATATAACATAGATAATATTTTTGGGTCAGACCCCCAATGTACTCCTGCCAGAGACCGAAGTATATTAAGGGCTTTGGAGGCGTTTTTGATGATATAATTTATGTGAGATTCAAATGTTAGCCTATGATCCAGCAATATACCAAGAAACTTCTTTTCTTTCAACCAAGGTATAGGGAGGTTATTGTATTCTACCAAACTATTACAAGGAGAAAGCCTTTTGGAGAAAAGCATAGCTCCACTCTTTAATGGATTTATAACCAATTTGAGCTTATTAAAATAATAATTATGCACTTGAGAGAGGGCTAAATTTAAATTATTTACAGCTATATTTACATCCTTATGTACAGAGTATATTAACAAATCATCTGCATACTGCAGGAATTGAACTCCAGTCTGGGTCAGATATTTATTTATCTGAGATGTATAAATATTGTACAATAAAGGGGATATGGTTGCTCCTTGCATAGTACCTTTAAAAACTTGTCCTGGTCCGTGTAGTATGTTGTTAAATTTAACATACATAGTCCTATCATAAAGAAAATGAAATATCCATTTACAGACATGTCCTGGCATACCAATCTCTGATAAAATTCCTGCCAATACAGATGGATCAACATTATCAAAAGCTCCCTGTACATCAAGAAATGCACATACGGTGGCTGATTGGCTGTGAAAGGAATTCCTGATGTCAGAGATGAGTGAAGTAAAGCTCTCTGTAGCACTACGACCCTTCCTGAAGCCGAATTGCTGCTCTGGTAAGATTTTATTCTGCTCTACGTAATGGTCTAATCTGGTTTTAAGCATAAACTCAAACAATTTACCTACACATGAGGATAAAGAAATTGGTCTATATGAATTAAAGTCATCACTAGACTTGTCTGGTTTCAATATAGGAATAACGCATTGTGTTTTCCAAGCTTCAGGAATGGACTGAGTCATCCACAATACATTGTACATTTCCAATAACGATTTTTGGGCATCAACATGCATGTTCCTAATAAGCTTGTAAGGAATGTCATCTAATCCTGGGGTTGTATCTTTTCTATATTTGATAGCAAATGTGAATTCTGCAAAGGAAAATGGTTCTGAAAGATGAGCACAATTACTATTCCCTGTGTTATTAAAGATTTCATTTAATGAGTTTATGTCTATGTTTTTTTCAGGAGGAGACGGTGGAGCATATTTATCAATGAAGGCTGGAATCCATTCGTCGTTTTTGGGCATTTTGGGTAATGTTACACGTTTGAATCTTTTGATGTAATTCCAAATAGTGCTTATAGGTGTATACCTGTTAAAAGATTCAACTAATTTAGTCCATCCGTATTTCTTCTTTTCTTTTAATAATCTTTTTTTAAAAGCATTTAATTTTTTATATTCAATGTAACTCGACATATTACCATTACTTCTATACATATTTAGAGCTTCTTTACTTTTATTAACAGCATCTGAGCATTCATTGTCCCACCAAGGAACAGGCTTTTTAATGACAATGCTATTAGTTTTCCTTAGCTTTGGAATAGTGACATCTTTAATCTGATTAAGTTCTTCGCAAAAATCATTGTAAGTTTTGACTGGGTTACTACTGTCTATATTAAATTGCCCTAATATTCTCTCTGTTTCAGATGCATAAGCCTGCCAATCTGCTTTATTATAAAGATATCGATCAGCGGAATTACCAATATCGTATTTATGAATTGTGGTGTGAATTGTTATAACTGTTGGAAAATGATAGCTGCCCATCGCATCATCATGAACTGTCCACTCGCAAAGAGGAGCAACAGAAGGACTGACAGAAGAAATATCAATTGCAGAAGGCATTTTAGAAGGACTACCTACAGTGGTAGGAAAACCAGTGTTTAATATACATAGATCATACTCATCGAGTGTGTTATAGATCTCATTACCGCGAGAGTTAGACCTCAAACACCCAAAAGCGACGTGATGGGCGTTGAGATCGCCCGAAAAAAGCATTGGTTTCGGTAACATATTCAAAATCTGTTTGAGTCTTCTGCACTGAAATCTACGGTTATCATTAGGAGGCGGTATATAACTACAGAGAATTGATAAATTACCAGCATTGGTTTGTAAGATTATTGCAGCAGAATGCATAAAATTGTAAAAAGGAACAGAGACAGTAGAGAATTTCAAATTGGATTTAACTAAAATTGCTACACCTCCTCGTCCATCTTTCCCGTCTTGTCGAATTATATTGTAATTAGGAATATTAAAAGTGCTATTGTTCCTAAGCCAAGTCTCATTTAAAAGACAAACGTCTACATCATTATTTAATAAAAATGAAATTAATAATGGCTTCTTGTTAATAACTCCTTCTACATTAAACTGTACTATTGTAATAAATGATTTATCCATTATTCTGTAGTGATTTAATCAACACTTCCTGCACAATGGAAGCATTGATTTTGGGCAAATTACCATTCGCCAATGTTACCAAAGCTCCTACCAAACCATTTAAGATGAAGTCGCTCTTGACTATTTCTTTGACTAAATTTGAATTTGAGATCACAAGTTGTGGAGGTTCTGTTACTATGGGTTTTGTGGGAGCCCTAGCAATCATTGGCGAAGGCTTGGCTTTCAGTGGAGGGAAGTTCGAGTTGTAGTTTTTGACAATATTGTCTTGTTTTTTGGCTGAAGCAGCAATTTTTGCATAGTTAGTCCTATTAACATGTTCTTCTAACTTGTTTTTTTTAACTGGACAGTCTCTGGAAATTGCCAAGTGAGGCCCTTGGCAGTTGATACATTTCAATTCATCCTCTTTGTCGCATTTTGTGAAGTGGTGCTCACCAGAGCAGATAGAGCACTTCTGCAGTCCTTTACAGAACTTCGCTCCATGGTTAAATCTGAAGCACTTAAAGCACTGCAGAAGTGGTGCTCTGTACTCATTGACCTTAAATCTATACAGATCTAGGTATACATACTCCGGTAGTGTCTGTGACAAGAAAGTCACAGACACTGAACTGTACGGAACAATTTCTCCGTTGACCTTGCGGGTAAAGCGCCTTACGCCTACAATTTCAAATTCTGCTGCAAGTTTCTTAAACAGTTCTTCATTCGTGATACTTGTTGGAACGAAGCGAAGGACCCCAATAGTCTCTACAGACCTCGCGGGAATATAGGCTCTAAAGCCCTGTTTCTTCAGCAGTTCGTCATTCGTCAGGAAGTTGTTCGCATTGGAAGCTTGTCCAAAGCACACACCAATTTTATTAGCATTGATGCGCTTGATGCCCACCACGCCCTTGACGTCATTTTTGAAGATCGTGTTTAGCTGGTCAGGGTTTTTATTACCAATTCTGCCATTTTCGGATTCAACAAAGACAATGAATTCATCGCTCACCAAATTTTCCGCGTACAGCCGCCTGTAACCTGGTTTCAGATATGGCTTGAATCCATCATCCTGCTGCTGCTCGCCGTGATGTTCGCGTCCATGGTCCTCAGTTCGCCCCCTCTTTAATTTGGGAGGAGGTTCATCCTCGGAAAGCCCAGGGGGCTTTGCCCCCGGGCGATCTTTCATCTCGCCGAACCTAACGACGATGTTTTAAATACTTTTAGCGTAAGTTTATCGAGTTTTAACAATTTTCAGAAATATTTTTGCAAAAATTTTCAAAAAACGCGCCTATCCTCTTCAAAAGCCCGCCAAAAAAAAAACAAAACTTCGGACTTCAAAAGTGGCACAGATAAAGATAATCACAGATTAGTTGGCTCATTGTTAAAACTCGAAATCACAATAAATCGAATTATTCGATAATTTTTTTAGATCGATTACTATGTTGGTAAGTTTTGTAACTCAGATTATGTTAAAAACATACATAATCGATCGATATTGTACTCAGGTTTTAATGCGGTTTTGTGAATTCTTGTGGAATTGTTGTGTGTTTGCCGTGAAAATAAACGAAATATTACGATAAAATACCTAGTGTTTTATTTATGGAGAAAATCAACAAACTTTTTAGCCTCTAAATAGGTTTTTAAACAATACTTGACAAGAGTTTTTACAAGACAGACGTTTGTCAAGAAGAATAAAAAATAACATAGACGTATCTAGGCAACGCAATAGACATTGACTCACTGACAATTAGTCTATGACAGTGAGGCTGCATAACCAAAGAGTATATTATAGGAGTGGTATGCATACTCGTTACATCCTCCTGACTTTTAAGAATTGTTACGAAGAAAAAAAAGAAGAGGAACAATTCTTCTCCAGACCAATTCTCTTGGACAGCTGCAGGAGTCTTGGGCCGAACAAAGGCTTGGTGAACATGTCGGCGAGCTGAATTTCTGTTGGGACTTGTTTCACTATGAGTTCTTGATTAACTACACACTCACGGATGAAAAAGTGTTTCAACTTTATGTGTTTGGTTCTCCGGTGGTACTCATAGGGAGGATTCTCAGCGAGTTTTATTGCAGATTCATTGTCGACATATATCACCGGTACATTTTGTAATTTGGTGATCTCTTCAAGCAATGCTTTTAACCAAATTAATTCTTTCGCTGTTTCAGTCAGGGCAATCAATTCGGCTTCAGTGGAAGAAACTGCGACAGAGTTTTGTTTTTGACTCTTCCACATTACGGGGCCAGAGAAGAGGAAAATCATTCCGGTTGTGGAATGGCCAGTGGAAGTATCACCACCATGGTCGGAATCACTGTATGCTAGGAGTGTTTTGTATTCTCCTGTCTTTTTAAATATAAGTCCCATATCTGTTGTCCCCTTCAAGTATCTGAATATTCTCTTCAAGTTCAAAACATCAATCTTTCTTGGATTATCCAGATGCCGAGATACGACACTTACAGCATAACTGATATCTGGCCGTGTAGCTACCATTAAGTAGGCTAAAGCAACCACAGCTTGTCGGTATGGGAAATTACTTTCATCGGGTGCGTCATTTTTATCGTGTTCTGCTTGGGAAACATTTATGGCAGGAGTTGGAACAGGTTTGCAGTTTGACATTCCGAATCTGTCCAATATCTTTTTGGTATAGCCTTTCTGGTCAACAGTAATAGTGCCATCTATGGCTTTGTGTATTTCCATGCCAAGAAAGTAGGAAGCAGGCTTAGTGGTTATCTTGAAACGGGTTTTCAGTTGATTGATAAAATCTCTACCAGCCTTTTCATTGACAGATGCAATCAACCCGTCATCCACATAGAGTGCGATTAGCACTTGATCTTTGATATACAGGCAGGGGTCTTGCGTACTTTGCTTGAAACCAGACAAGGGCGCCTGCTTGAGACCGTAAAGACTTCTTTTCAATCGACATACTTTCTTTGTGCCATCTCTGTAGCCTTCTGGTTGAGCCATATATAACTCTTCTTTTACAGAGCCGTTAAGGAAGGCAGTTGACACGTCGAATTGCTGGAGAACCATATTCTGTTGAGCAGCTAAGCCTAGTACCGCTCGCATAGTGCTCAAGCGGACCACTGGGCTGAATGTCTTATCATAGTCCAAGCCGGGTTTTTGTGAAAAACCTTTGACAACCAGCCTAGCTTTGTACCGGTCGACTGTGCCGTCGGGATTCAATTTTATCTTGTAGACCCATTTGCAGGGCAGGGGATTTCTGCCTTTCGGTAAGTCTACCAGTTCCCAAGTTTGGTTTTCGGCAAGCGAGGTCAGTTCACTGTGCATGGCATTCAGCCATTCAGCTTTGCTGTTACTGGTCATGGCTTCTTTGTAAGTACGTGGTTCCACAGGTCGTTCAGATTCAATAGCAGCCATGATGAAGTCATCGAACTTTTTGGGAGGTACTATACGTGTTCTGTCTCTTAGACGGGGAAGATCTGGGACGGGGTCGGGTTCAGACTCTTCTTCATCGTGGTCAGATTCAGGATTTTGTATAGGTTGGGGATCAGGCTCATCATCCTCGTCATTGACTGTGGTATATGCTGTGGCGGTGGCAACGTTGACTCACGATCATGTGTACCATCTGCGTTTTCATCTGCGTCTTCAGGGGCAGACTCGTAATCACTTTCAGCAGCGTTTTCATTACTGTCTGAGTTTAGTTGTGGTTGATCAGTGTTCAGCGTGTTTGGCCGCTGTGGTGCATTATTTTGTTGTTAAGGGGAATCGTATATTTCAATCCAGTTTTCACTTGCATCATCAGTACTGTCATTCAGGATTTCAGTGTTCTGTTCATTATGCTCGTAGAACATCTTCTTTAAAACTCTGACATCTTTCGAAACGAATACCTTGCGTTTGGTAGGTACGTATATTCTGAATGCTTTCGAGGTTTCCGAATATCCCGCAAACATACCAGGGATTGCTTTTGATGCAAATTTGTGCCTATTAGAATCTTTTATTAGTATGAAAGTCTTGGCACCAAAGACATAAAGGTGATTGACACAGGGTTTTCTGCCCACCCAATTTTCAAATGGTGTTATGCCTTCTATGCTTTGATTGACTGCTCTGTTGGACAAGTAGTTGGCAGTAAGAATGGCTTCTCCCCATAAATGTAACGGAGCTTTTGCCTCGAGTAGCAGCGCCCGCGCTTTTTCAGTTAGTGTGCGATTTTCGCGTTCTGCGAGACCATTTTGGTGGCTCGTGTACGGTGCTGACAGTCGGCGTTGTATCCCGTTTTGCTTGAGGTAGTTGGAGAAGTCGGTATTTACATATTCTGTGCCATTGTCCGATTGTAAGTATCTAATCTTATTCCCAGTGAAGGTTTCAGATAATTCCTTAAACTCTTTGAACTTGTTGAGTACTTCGCTCTTATTTTTCATTAGGTAGACTCGGCAGTATCTGCTAAAATCGTCGATAAAGGACACAAAGTACCGGCTCTGGCCTAGTGTGGGCGTTTTAATGGGACCGCACACGTCGCTGTGGATAATTTGTAGGCGCTCTATTGTTCTAGGAGTTGTTCTTTGTGGTGGGGCTGGTACTCGATGCATTTTAGCTTGAATGCAAACTTCACACTCGGGTAATGTTTCATTAGCATCAAAGTCCAATCCGATCAAGTGGCCATTCTTAAGGGCGCACTTCATATCTTTGGCGTTCATATGGCCAAGCTTCTTGTGCCATTCTTCCATGGAGGTACTTGAATTTGTATTCACCTTCGTTTCTGGAACTTCATCGTTGGCTAAGTTATTTCTTTCTTTCGATTTCTCAGGCCTTACGTAGTATAAGCCATCTGATTCCTTTTTAGCTACTATGACTGTACCGTGTTGTGGACTGTCAATGACTGCTTTGTCTTTAGTGAAGACAACTGAACAACCGGCGTTTGTAATTTTACCGACTGACAGTAGATTCGTACAGAGACTTGGTACATACAGCGTATCCATGAGGTTTGTAGCTATTGTAGATGATCCCCATTTTGTAGTGATAGGTACAACTCCGGTACCTTTAATTTCAGCCTTTATTTCATCTGTGGCAAAGCTTAATCTCCTTGATATACTCTTCATGGTCTTAAAGAGGTGTCTCTGGTAAGTCATGTGGGAGGTACATCCACTATCAAGGACCCAAACGTTGTTTGCAGCATGCTTGGATAGGAGACATAGCTGGGTGAAAGTATTTTTTCACATACGTTGGAGTTTTTGTTAGTTTTGGGCCTTTCCTTATCGGATGCATTATTTTTCCAACAATTTGTGCAGATCTTGTGAGATTTACGCTTGAAAATGTTACCTTTTCGCTTGCAGATCTTGCAACATGCGTAAAATGCTTCATCATTGGAGGTGCTGGCTTCACTGAAGTCTGTGTTACGTCTACGGGCATCACTCTCTTCAATAATCTTTATTTTTAGCTTCTCCGGACTAAGCAACTGGTCTTGGGTTTCGATGGCTATACGAAAGTTCTCGTATTCATCTGAGAGACTGTACAACATGATTATGGACAAAAGATCGCTGTTAATTTCAACGCCTAGATCTTTTAATTTGTCTACATAGTCCATAAATGAGTTTAAATGCTCTCTTACGTCACCATTAGGTCCTAGTTTCGTCAGGATAATTTGTTTCAGCAATGTTGCTTTGCGAGCTGGTCCAGCACTGGCGTAGATTGATCGCAATGTATCCCAAACATCCTTTGCAGTTTTGCAGTTTTTAACTTGTTTTAATTCGGATGAGTAGTAACAGCTCTGATTTTGCGATTTCATCTTCCTCGATTCCATCTTGAGTGCTGGTTTCATCCTGTGATTTTGACGCTGTCGGTGCCTTGATGATGTATTTCCATAGTTTGTTCTTTACTAGGTATGCTTTGGCATGTATTACCCACGTATCGTAATTTTCTCTAGACAAGGGTTGTATTTTAACGACTGACATTTTTCTTCCAGTTTTACCTGGCGATCCGTTAAAATATCTTCATCGCTCTGCTACCATGTGAATTCTTGTGGAATTGTTGTGTGTTTGCCGTGAAAATAAACGAAATATTACGATAAAATACCTAGTGTTTTATTTATGGAGAAAATCAACAAACAATACTTGACAAGAGTTTTTACAAGACAGACGTTTGTCAAGAAGAATATAAAAATAACATAGACGTATCTAGGCAACGCAATAGACATTGACTCACTGACAATTAGTCTATGACAATGAGGCTGCATAACCAAAGAGTATATTATAGGAGTGGTATGCATACTCGTTACAGGTTTGCAATCAGAACAAAACCATCTAGCTTCTAAGAGGTATGATAATTATGTAGCCTTTTAATGTATTTAATTTTCTGGTGTGTACAATAAAGAGCGGCCCAGTGGGAAAATGGGAAGCGAGAGACCCAGGTTCAACCAGTGCGGGAATGTACCAATCACTTTGTGCAAACTTTACGATCCTCAAATAGAGCACAGTACTGTAAATGCGGCGCGGAAGGACTTGCTTGCTTCAATAAATAAGCTAGTGACCAGCGTTGCGCTTATAGCAACGCTGGTCACTAGCAGCTATGAAAAAAAGCTGCATTTTATGATGAAAGCAAGCCGTTTTGCAGTGATGGTAGGGACAAAAATAAGCGATTTGACCCGCAGCATCACAAATTCTCAGTGATGCTGCGGGTCTACACTTTTTGGAGAAAGTATACTATGTTATGTATACTTGGTCCAAAAAGTGTAGAAATTCAAGAGTAAGGTTTTGTCTGTGTCTGTCTTAGTTTATTTTTTGCACTTACAAGCATTTTAAAAATACAGTCATTTCATAAAAAAAAATATGGTGCTTAATCCACAGAACAATTAAACCAAATCAGAGGTAGCAAATGATCTTATTTTTTTGGACAAACTGTAATTCTCTTTCGATAAAGATATTTTTACGGAAGTGGCGTCTCTCTGTTGCTAAGGGATGAAACTTGTGCTACTGCGCGTCAAATCGCTTATTTTTGTCATTACTAGCACGCTATCACCTTTATTTCACCTCTAACTTCCTTCAGCAACTTTCCATCGTAAGGTTGTCTGGATGAAATTGCTTTTAGCAATAAGGCCGTCAATTGTACTATGTACATTGTAATTATTTTGTACTTGTTGTTTTTCCAGTGTACACTAAAAAATATTTTCATCATATCTTATCTTATTTAGGTACTACCACTGTTTATCATCGGCTTGCTTTCATCAGAAAATGCAGCATTTTTTGCTGCTAAGACTATCTGCCCTTATAAATCGCGCATCAAATCCAACCCTTCTATTATATAGCATTCCACTCTACCGAGTTAAGCATTTAGACTACTCCAAGTATCAAAATATGTATACATTTGACAGCTGGAGTATCTAAAAAAAAATTAAATCAACGTCACTCAACCCAGTGGATACTTACATAATAGAAAACCAGACCGATTCCAATCTTCTGTCAAATTACATCCTTTAGGATTTACAGAGAGTTACAATGTAGCAGTGTGAACATATTAACCTGGCAATAAACGATTTGATTAATCAATCGCGGCAATCGATTGATTTGCCGCGCGTGTAATATGATGAGCTGAGGAACTGCGGAAGAGGAGGCGGGCGATTAGCGTGCGCGTGAAAACCGCAAAAAAATTTGAGATCTCGAACGTCACATAAATAATAAGGGTAAAGGAAAACAAACTGATAGTGTTGTGTATTATTACGTATGTACCTATTCTGTGAATTTGACATGTCATGTCAGACAGCCACGTCACTTTTGTTGGGCGAAAAAGTGTAGTTACGCGGCTTTGGATTCCATAATTCACCATGAATATATTTCGTTTAGTCGGGGATTTATCGCATCTCTTAGCCATAATAATATTATTAATTAAGATATGGAAAACGAGGTCATGTGCAGGTAGGATTTTTTTGTAGAGCCATGGTATCATCCGATTGTAGCTGTACCGGCTCGCGTATTGGCCACTTTATGTTTCACAAACGCTATTACAGGCGCCCATAACTACGAATCACTTTACAGGTATATCAGGAAAATCGCAAATATTGTTCGCCGTAGTATACACGGCACGCTATTTGGACTTGTTGACGACTTACATCTCAGCCTATAATACTGTTATGAAGCTGGTGTTCGTTGCTGCCTCATACGCAACTGTTTATTTGATGTATGTCAAGTTTAAAGCTACTTACGACCACAACCACGACACTTTCAGGATTGAATTCCTGTTGGTTCCATGTTTTGTCCTGGCTCTACTCATAAACAATGACTTTTCTGTGCTGGAGGTAGGTATAATTTCTTTAAATATAGGTATATATAAAGTGATTAATCCTATCACTTTTTATTAGCAGGCTAATAAAAAAATAATTATTTTTTTGTAGGTTCTGTGGACCTTCTCAATTTATTTGGAATCTGTAGCCATTTTGCCACAACTATTCTTAGTATCGAAGACTGGGGAAGCTGAAAGTATTACGTCTCACTACCTCTTTGCACTTGGATCATACAGAGCGCTGTACCTCTTAAACTGGGTAAGATTTATCTTAATTAACTATAAGTTAATTAATTTAACTTAATTTCATGGTATTATTTTAGATTTAATATCATTATTTATAGATGTCACTAATATAATATAACTATGATTTATGATATGGATGGATGGATGGTGTCAATCCTTGTATGTCCCCAAGTATGTCTTGTTAGGCCATACTCCACCAAGGGGGCCAAGTCCGGGTTGGTGGAGGATTGTAAGACAGTGGCGGGCCTTACTGTCAGAAGTTATCAAGCCGCCCATAAGGCATCTGACATGGCTTAACGAATGCCATTACATGACAACCGGCACCAACGGCTTAACTAATATGGCTTAATTATATATTTTTTAAGAATTTTAAGCTTAGAACTTTATGTTAAGGCATTCTCAAAGGTCTTCATTTGTAAAGGATGATTTAAGCAGTGCCGAAGGATGAACCCATTGGTGGCTGTACAGCATTTTTCAAAAGTGGCATGCTTTAGCTCAGACTGGACACCAAAAATCAGGGGCTAAGTGGGCTCTCCACAGAATACAGAAATTTCTGTTACATTTATTACAATATACTTTTACATTATTACTTAACAGGTCAAAATTGCTTAAAAATGATTAGGTAAACTCAAACAATATCCAGTTCAGTCCAAATTTTGTAGATTTTTTTTTAATAGGGAATAATTATAAACACACATTTTATTTGCAGGTGTACCGCTATGTGGTTGAGGATCATTATGAGCCAATTGCTATTGTAGCTGGTGTTGTGCAGACAGTGTTGTATTGTGACTTCTTCTACCTCTACATTACTAAAGGTACTTATTTTTTAACAGCTATGTGCCTATCTTTGTGGTCATTACCTTTCTGTTCTAAAGTTTGACTTTCAGTTGACTTTGAATGTAACTTTTTCAACTAAAATGTAAAATTCAATGTGTTGACTGTTCATGGTAAATGAAGAAAGATACAGAAAAAAATAAGTGGCTAACATCTAGCGGATTGGATAATGTGGAGGAGGGGAAATGTGGGCTGATAAAAATGTTTTAGCATAATAATATGTTTTCTTTAGCTTATAATTTTGTGTTGTTTCAGTTTTGAAAGGAAAGAAGTTACAACTGCCAGCTTAGATGTCTCCACACAAATTATTGCAGTTATTCATTGAGACAGATATTTCCCTGGAGATATTTCATGTAAGCCAATATTATTACCTAAGATCTAGTTTTACAACCACCAATGTCAGTAATTATGTGGTAATGTTTCATGTTCCAGCTGGACTAAAGGCATGGAAGTGTGAATGCTATAACAATACCTAATTAATTATAGTCATAATTCATAAAGTAAACTTACCATTTATAATATTTGTGCAATTTTCTTTCATTTCACTTTATTATTGTAGGTCTGAATCTACATACCTAGTGAGAATAATGACCTTCTGATTATGGTATAAATTTAAAACTATTAGGTAATATGACTTATTTTCATTATGTACTAACATTCCTTTATTACACAGACTATCATTAATTTGTGTTTTCTAAACAAAATAGTATAATATTCATTTGCCTTTTCATTATTTTATTAGTTACTATTTTGTATTCTTGTTGCATTCTAGTAGACTTGTGTGTATGTGTCTGCACTGAATTTGTAGATGCATCCGCAATGTATGGGATCTGTTTTATCCAGAACTCTCCTTCCATACGTTGACACACAATTTATTTAATTACTTCGTATATCATATACAGGGCGTCCCAAAAATAACACTAGAGAGTGACACATAGATTGGCATCAGGGCTATCGGATAGGATCACCTTGATTGACATCAGTAAAAGTTTACTGGTATTTAAGTAAACACCTCATATTAGGCATAAAAATATTACATTATGTAAGTGATATTAAAAAAAAGCAAAACTTAATTTTCTTATTTTACTACATTAACTATAAGTTTGACCATCCTGTTGCGAAAAAAGAATGTGATGGATCAAACTGGAAAATGGTCTTTAGAACTGATCCATTTTGTGCTTTTTCAACAAGGTACAACACTATTTTAGTAGTTTTTCTCTAACCCTGGGTAAAGTAAATTTTGGTCAAGAAATGCGTCAAAACCATAATTATTATTCCATGAAAAACGGTGCCAGACTGTTAGGCATTAGCCATTACAAATGACGGGAAAGTGTTTACTTTTATTTGCTGTCTTTCTGTGTTTTTTTTTTTGTTGTAGGCATGTAGTAAATTAATAACATGAAAAAAATCTCTGAAATACTATCGATATCAACCCCTGTGTCCCCACTGTTGGGGCACAGGTCTCTTCCTGCATCGCTGAAATACTATTTGTTACCAAAATAAGTGACAGAATTGTCTAGCGCCGACGCTTATGCATAGGCCGCATCGATTTAAAAACTGTCCTTTCAGTTTTCTTAACTTTCTCTTGAAATTACATGGTGGCTTCACTCACTTGTAAAGTTGTAACTTGGCCGTGCACTATTTTCTTGATATGTGTAATTTTGGTTTAGGCACGTCTCGCGAAGAATCAAAAATAGGTACCGAGAATTCGACCAAAAACCTATTAAGAAAAAAGAAGTCTGTAGTAATTCCTGTCTGGTGAAAAAAGACCAAAAATGAAGTTTACAAAAATAATGATGATTATTTCAATTCCAGCAGGCGGAGGACAATGATCTTATTTGATAGTCCTGATACCAATCTATCTGGCGAGTTATTTTTGGGACACCCTGTATATACCTGCGTCTTCTAGGATAAGTATCTGCTGAAAATATTATTATGGTTAGATACGTAACCAAAAATATTGTACTGGTATTTTGTTCGGGAAAGTTACTTAAAAGATGCGATAAGTAATTGAAAATTAAAACCATTTGTTATCTGAATATTGAGGACATACAATTCATTCTTGAAATGCATAAAATTTGTATTTATAGATCAAACAATAATTTCACAGTTATTGTAGGATAAGATATTTGCAATAAGATTTGTGAATAAAATTAATCTGGAAGTATTTTTCTTCGTATTAATTTATTAAAACTTACTATTATTTATTTTATATGTATTCAATTAACACTGGATTGCAAGTTTCCACAAAGAAGGGCTGCATAAGATTCAAAATCAGCTACATGGGTTTGTTCCTAAAACAAAAAGAGGCACATTATTAGCATAAGACTTTGTTCAATTATGTAGGTACCTAAGTATAATTACAGTGGTGTTGCAATGGGCATAGAAGCCAGGTCCGAAAAACTAATACTAGTACGAAATACTACTAAACGACTAGATCTAATTAAAACTGTTTTAATACGGATTTCACTCGTTTATTATATTTTTACAATTTTCCGACGTTTCGGCACTTTTACATGTGCCGTGGTCTCGGAAGTCCGGTCTCCTCGGGCTAGAACTTTAACTTTATCAAAATGTATAAAGTGGTTCAGACTCAGTCTAGTACACATACTTTTTCAACAATAGATTGATTAATGCATGTGCATACGTAGTTGTAGTGTACAAAGCAATAGCAGTACAATGTTGTTCCAATGGTATAACTCTCGCATCTCATACAGGCATCTTTCACGAAGATCGAATCGAATAGCTTACACCATTGGAACGCGACTGGTAACTTGACTACCAATATTGTCAATTGGTACTGTACTGAATTCTATTTAACAATAGGCGTGACGATAGTATCAAATAATCAAAGCTTTAACGATATTAGGGGATAGTACATGTTAGAAGGATTTCAAACACTGTAAATCAGTGTTTTAAATCATATTAATATGTAAACTAAATGTTTCATAAAACAGAGATTACTAATATTTTGAAAAACCTATTTAGAGGCTAAAGATTCCGCCCACGCCGGGACTCGAACCCGCGACCTCTGGCTAACCGTACCAGCGCTCTCCCAACTAAGCTAATGGGTAAGTGCCGGCATCTGCATGGGCAGAATTTTTAGCCTCTAAATAGGTTTTTTTTTTAATGGTTTATGGAGGGGGAGTAGGGATCGCGGGTTTGATTCCTACTGGTTGTTATCGTACATTTGTACATATGGTGTCTGTCTGGGTGTATTTCCATGTTCGTGATTACCATAGCATAGGGTATCCTAGTTTGGGATCCGGAGGACAAGTCTTTAGAGACGGTTTCCGGCAAGTGATTGTGTTGATTAGAATAGGCTATTTGACAGTGTATTTATATCGTATATTTCTAGGTATTGTAGAAGTATATCTTGGAGTCGGTGCCAAGTTCCAGACCATCACATAAATTTTGGGCACCAACTCCAAGATATACTTCTACAATACCTAGAAATATACGAATTTCGAATTTATAGATTACATTCGTTTAAATAATTTCTGCGTTTTTAGTGCCTCGGGGTGCAGAAGTCGGTTTTTATTTTTTATTTACCTAAATAGAAAAATACAAGAAATATTTAAAAATTATCACTTTCTGAGCAGTTATTAAACTCCAACGAAAAATCTGAGTTGCTTTTCAGAAACCTGTCAAATAGCGTAGTGTTTATTTTTTTGTGACTTTTATTTAATGTATTATTACTCGTATTAATGATAGTAAAAAAAAATTGTTTATGTATGATAATGTGGTCAGAGGTCTTTAGATCTATAATAAAATAATTTTCACCTGTATATTATCCTAAAATAAATTATTTTGGAAACAACTTTCCTTATCAAAAACTTAGCGTAGGTAAAAAATAAATAAAATGTCCGTGATTGGAGCACATTTATCAAAGGTATACAAATTATTGAAATTAATAAAAATGTTAAGTTGTGCGAGCGAGACAGCATGCCAGTATAACTAAGTATGACATCAGGTAGTTCCAGTGAGTCTACATCTACAGGCATTGTTTAACTCTACATCCAGTTTTATGGCTGGGAACATTTGAGTCTACATCTACAGGCATTGTTTAACTCTACATCCAGTTTTATGGCTGGGAACTTTTATTTTCTAGTCAATACGAAAAATAGCGCAAAACAATGTCAAAACTATTATGGTATTAAGAATTACATTTCATGTTAGAACATCATAGATTAATCTTACCTTCAACATAGAACTACTGTTCATGAGGTGAAATATCCCATTCGAAAAGGTGTTTTCACTGAGGATGGCAGTGTACACCAGGCCTAATCTGCGATTTTCTCTTAACTGAAAGGCAAATATATTGTTTATACTTCTTAGATATTTCTTTTGTTGTATGAAGTAATAGTAAACACTATTAGGGTTGCTGAATGACCCACTGACCTGTTCTTCCAATGGTAGAACAAACTCTGGAAACCATGTTGATATATTTTTCAAAGCCAGTTTGCTATTGAGCAGTAAAGCCAATTCATGTAGCTGACTTTTGACTTTTATATCTGAAAAAAAGCAAAAGCAATTAACAATCATTGAAAAATGTTTACTTATTATTCATATATATATATAACACATTATATTTGTAATTATAGTTTTATTCATTATTCTAATATAAACTTCAACCAACTTTACCACTAAACTGCAGAGCAAAAGATATTTTGTATGGGGCAATTTTTCTCTGGATCCTCAAATATTCTTCCTTTGTACTGCTGATTCTTGCATCTGACAAAAGGGTGAGTAATGCTGTCTCAAGTGTGGTTGTACACTCTATAGCAAGAGTTGAGGGTCTCTACAACAGTAATCAATATAAATATAAATCCCAAGTGGCCAGAAGTTGTACCTAGGTACTGCAAACATTCAGATACTAATTTTCTTACAGAATCAATGGTCCTAATAGAAACTTCTTCAACAGGCTGTGGGCCCCACGGCAGCTGGGCTACTATGTCCACATCAGCGCACTTCTCCTTGTACTTTATATCACTTATACTGAATAAGCTGGGGGTGGATGTGACCTGGAGAAAACAGGAGTTGTTATGTGTTTAGAGCCCTAAGGGAGGTCTTTTGTTTTTGTGCAGTGCTGCACATTGCAATATGACTAATGGATTGAATGTTTGTATACTGCTTAGAGATTACAAAACTTTAATTTTATACAAAGACATAGAAAGCAATTAATAGTTTAAAAAAAGTCCTAGTACAGAATCAGAAACTATCTAGTGTTATTGAATGGTAAAAAAACTTACAGAACTCCACCAAAATTTTCTGTATCTTTGCCAGTGTATGTAGTTTTGCATGATCTCACTTTCTGGCACAATCATAGTGAATTTAAGTATAGTTTGGTTTTCTGGGGTATATTTGTTCAGATCATGTTTTATGACTCTGTCTTCATTATAGTTGGGTCTTTGTGTGTTGATTATTCCAAATGGTAATTTGGTTTTAATAGAGCTAACTTCCTTGTTGATGAAAACAGGGAAATGTTTATGTGTCTTCAGCCATATGGACTGGAACCATTGAACATTAACATTCTGGATTAGTAGATTACTAGGCCTTTTTAAGGAATATTCTATGATATTACTCGCTGAATCTTTAAGTGTAAAGAATTTTTTCATGGAGATCACTTTTAGGAGTTCAGTTTTCATTTTGCTCTTGGCTCTTTGTACTGTCAATCTCAGTTTCTACTTCATTTAAGGGTATGTTGCCTGGTGGTGCAACAAAATAGTCATCCTCCGTTACACTAGCATTCCTGAGAATGTCTTTTTGGCAATTGCCCTGAGTTATTTTGTCAGGCCTCAGATGTAGGTTTCTGAAAAGTATGTTAGAAATAAAAAAATTGGTTATCTAATTTTAAGAGAATGATAAACAGAGAAGCTGTGGGCACTCCTGTATTCTATTCTTTGGGACCTATACTTATGATTGCATGTATAAAATAAACAATGGTGTTCTAGTCGAAATAGGTTCTCATTCTCCTAAATGTGAAAGTATGTGAAGATGTTTGTTACTCAATCACAGATTTAGAAATTGTGAAATACAATGTTGCAGGGTCAGCTAGTATACCATACTTTAATTATAAATTTTATGTCTTTCCCTGCTACTTAACTGCCTTAGACGAGAGTTTTAAGGAATGGTTTTTATAAAACCTTAAACCTGTAAGAGTTATGTGCACAGAAAGATTAGGGAACCCATAGCCTACACAGCATAGTGGGTAGACATCATTGCGTTTGTAAGCAGTAGGGACCCCCCAACTTTACCCACCAACCGGCACAATATTAGGTATGTAATTTGTTTTGAACTTACTCATTTTCAAGAACAGAATACAGTGGTTCAATATTGTCTGTATTGATGTGCAAAATCTTATTGGCGAATGTGATTGAATCCTCTAGAACCTTTACCCCTTCAGTGGTATCACACTTCACAAGAGAGAGCCTTTCCAATAAGGATACTGTTTTGCTGTCCAAGTTCACTTTTGAAGTATCTTCTTTTTCTAAAGTAAGGACCGGAAACGATGGAACTTTTGAATACGAGCGTGTATGGGTTATTGTGCATTTATTGTTTCTGGTAAAAGCAGTTATAGCAAACCGAAATAGCATTTTTATATCGCAAGAATTCACAAACCAGGGATGTCAATAACATCCGTGTCACAAACCTACAGACCTACAGAGGGAGACACATACTACCACAGATTAAAAAGACTCATTAGGATGAGACTACCACAACACCACACACACAACACCACCCGGTGACCTCAGAATAAGAACTAACTAAAGCTTTAGTCCTTGTTCTGAGCCGGTGACCCTCATGCACAGCCCTCATATACCTAAAGGCCGCAGTACACACATTGGCCCAGCCCACTGCTCGCCATTGCCAATGTGTACGCGGGGCAATGGTGTGTAGTGTCGGCGGCGCGCAATCGGACAGTTGTCGGTTTTTCGGGCACACTTCAAAGGTGGCGTAGCGTGGCCCATCCCTGTTTACACAGTGGCCCATCGCTTAGTTTGTCACAGACCGCTGACCGGGATAGACATAGAGTACTTTTTTTGTTGCGATGATTTTTTGTAAAACTACTTGAATATCGCCCAAAATGTACGTATGGTGGAACAATGAAGATAAATCAAATAGACCTTCAATTTATTGATTTATATCAATCTGAGCCCGTAATTTTGCGCCATTTTTTTTTAATAACTTTTTTGTTGTACCTACATACTTATGTAGTACTTGTAAATAAATAAATAGTAAATAAATAACTGCGGCCGCAGTTACTTCCACGTCCATGCCAAGTGGTTTGCCAGACAGTAATGAGCCATGCGCCATTTAACCAAGTGATAGTGGCCTATAGTTGTGAAGCATGGCCCATCCAGGGGCATTATTACGTAAGTATCCACTGAGTTGAGTGACGTTGATTTTTAATTTTTTTAAGCTACTCCGGCTGTCAAATGCATACATTTTTTGACACTTAGGAAGCGTCTAAATGCTTCACTCGATACAGTGGAGTGCTACGTAATGAGGGCTTTTCAAAGCGCCATTAAAAACAAAAAACAGTACCGCAAGTTACCGATAGATGGTGCTGATGTCATATAATATGTCAAAATTTACATCATTTAGGAAAACGGTGAGTGCCTATGTTTTTACAAAAATGCTCAATGCACGGGCTAGCCATAAGTTAAGACACAATTCACGTACGTATGTAATGAACAAAGTAAAAATACTTCAAAACTTTATAATTTCAACAGTTTCGAAACATAGTTTAGCTTAGATCACAGACTACAAAGAGATGTTTAGGTTATCACAAATAATAATCTGTGCGTACAACATAAAACGCGATAAAACGTATGATGGGAAAAAAGCGCGGGAAACGTTGAATTAGGCGGGCGTATTTTTTTGTTAAGAATTTGAAAATTATTTTAAAATAGGATTATAAGATCAGTTCTTTTATAATTTTGTAATATATTGTAGATTAGAGTTTCTTTTATAGTTTTTGTATATACTTTCTTTATATCTGGTAAGTTTTTTTCGTTACTTTCTGTCTGGGCCCATGGAGGAGCCGCCCGATCCGGGGGGCACAGTCCCCTCGGTCGGTGTTAACATCACTATCCCAATTAATAATGAGTCCACTGGTATGGACACTGACGGATCAATAAGATCAGCTAAAAGAAAACGAACCAGGGCGCAGCGCAAGGTCTGCAGACACTGTAACAAAAGAAGGAAACATCATAAACTTGGTTCAGATACGGTTAATGTTTGTGGATGTGATAGCGACGACAGTAAAAAAACGACTGTGTGTGAAATGCCAGATTCACAAGGGGCTTCGTCCCAAGTGGACGCAGGTTCTTCTGTGTCGGGTGTTTCACCATTACCCATGACTCTGCCCCTTCAGTCTCCTCAGGTTGGCAGGACTCAGTACGAATCGACTGATGCCTCCCCTTACATAACACATCTACAAAAAAATTCAACTGAGGATTTACCTTCTCCCACTCTCCACCCGGTATCGTTTGGTCACTATATGAAAAGACGTGGATTCAAAAATGTAATTAATGGTAGTGTCAAACGACTAAGCCGGAGCAAACTGAGCATTTCGTTTTCCGATTTTAATGATGCTAATTTGTTCCTGTTAGACCCAGATTTAAACAAAAACAATTTCAAAGCTTTCATCCCATCTTTTAACATCACAAGGATGGGAGTTCTCAGAGGAGTCCCAGCAGAGTGGACCCCTGAAGAGGTACTTGACAACATTTCTGTGCCAATTGGTTGTGGTAAGGTTCTCAAAATTAGAAGGTTTAATTATAAAATACACGGCCCAACCCCTACATGGAAACCCTCACAGACTGTTGTGCTAACATTTGATGGTCAGGTGTTGCCCAAAAGAGTTTTTCTCTGTTACAATGCTCTACCTGTAGAGCTCTATTCGTACCCTACCATACAATGTTTTAATTGTTGCCGCTTTGGCCACACTAAGACAAAGTGTAATTCCACTCCAAGGTGTTACAAATGTGGTCAGAATCACTCAGGTGACTCTTGTCACATTGAGAATGATGATGCAGTCTGCTTATCCTGTAATGGAAGTCATTTCGCCACAAACAAGTTATGTCCAGAGTATGAAAGGCAGACCCGGGTAAAACTTTATATGGCACAAAATTGTGTCTCATACTCAGAAGCTATAAAGCTACATCCTCCAGTAAATAAGTCGTACAGTGATGTATTATCTTCTGCGCCAACACCCAATTTCTCTGCTCGTCCCCTCCCATCACCCCCTCATCAAAAACTCAACTCAAATTCACATAAAAAAACTGTCTTTCGTAAACCTTCTACCCCAAAAACCTCATCTACAGGATATGATCGCGCTGTCCATAGATCACTTATTTCTGAATATGATCCTCCATCTCCTTCAAATGGCTGTGCCCTACAAGATAAAGTCAAGGACTCTGGGGAAAGCAATTCAAACATATTAGAATTGATCTCAACTTTAATTCAATTAATATCTAAATCTTTCACTAATAGTGATAACTCATTACCGTCCAACGCTGCCTCTATTATCCAAATTGTAAATTCTTTAGCCAAAAATGGCCAACTTAGGCAAGATCCTGCAGTGGAATTGCCGAAGCATAATAAGTAAAAAGTCTGACCTGATACATTTACTTAATAAGTACCAACCCTCTATATTTACTCTTTCAGAGACATGGTTGAAGCCAGGGTTTTCTTTTAAAGCCACTGGTTACGCCTGTCTTCGAGAAGACAGAGATGATGGGTATGGCGGAGTGGCCATTCTCATCAATAAGTCATTCTCATTTTCATCTTTTCCACTCCCTTCTCACAGCAACGACATTTCTGTTGTTGCTGCTATTGTAAATAATATTTGTATAGTTTCTGTATATTTTTCTCGTCCGTCTGTAAATATTTTAACAGAAATTAGTAATATAATTAGTATCCTCCCAAAACCATTTTTGGTGATGGGAGACTTGAACTGTCAACACCAGGCATGGGGTAGTTCTTTTACATCTTGCTATGGGGAACAATTACTAGACATCATTCAGTCCCATAATCTTTGTATTTTAAATAATTGTTTACCTACCCGTCGTACTAAGCCTGATGAAGGAATTAGTGCTCCTGATTTGACCTTTTGCACTCCTAATCTTGCTTTGTGTTTAAATTGGTATCCTCTTTCATCGTCATATGGCAGTGATCATTTTCCTTTACTTATTTCATTCCCAAATAGTAAACCTTCTGTTTCAACATTTAAGCCCCGTATTAAGCATAAATTAAGTAATGCAGACTGGAGTTCTTTTAGAGAATGTGTGGAGCAAAAAGTCAGAGATTGCGAATCTCTATGTACCTCTGATGCTGAGATCTTTGCTAAGGTTTTGATGGAGGCTGCAGATCAGACATTTCCTCTTAAAAATAGGGCTTCTGGCAAAATCCCTTCTCCACCTTGGTGGGATGCGGATTGTTCAGAGGCTGTAAAAAAGAGAAAGGAAGCTGAAAAATTGTATAGTGATGAAATGACTCCAGAGAATTTTGACACTTATTTAGAAGTATCTCGAACTACTAAAAAACTTTTGAAACAGAAAAAATATGAAGGTTGGCAAAAATTTTGCACTTCTATTTCACCTAATACACCTCCATCTGCTGTTTGGAAAAACATAAAACGGTTTAGGTCAGCCTTCAATAATTCTGACACTCCCAAAATGTCCCCTTCCCTAGCTGATGAGTTTATGGACCACCTAGCCCCTCCCTCTGTTCCAGAACAAACATCTATTTCTCCCGGTTGCCATATTGTGCATAGTCGGTCTGATTTAAACTCGCCTTTCACCTTAGAGGAATTAAAAGGGATCCTCTCTCATGTTAGGGATTCTGCCCCAGGAGAAGATGGTATCCCTTATTCTTTCATTGTTAATCTTAGTGATTCTACTCTACTAACTTATCTAGAATTGATTAACTCCACTGTAGTTTCAGGTATTATTCCTCTCTCCTGGAGATCCCAAACCATTATTCCAATTCTAAAATCCAATAAGCCTTCTGCTGACCCTTCTTCTTACAGACCTATCGCTCTATCCTCTGTTCTAGTTAAAATTGCTGAATACCTTGTCAAACTTCGTCTTGAGTGGTTCATTGAGAGCCATAATCTTTTATCTCCTTCCCAGTACGGTTTTAGAAAAGGCAGAGGTACTATTGACAGCTTAGGTGTTTTCACCACTGACATTCGTATAGCTTTTTCTAATAATAATTCAGTTCTTGCAGCATTTCTTGATATTCAAGCTGCCTATGATAGTGTACTTGTGTCTGTCCTGAAACAAAAACTTCAATTATTAAAAGTCCCCAATTTGCTTGTAAATTTTATTGTAAATATACTTTCAGAAAGGTCAATTAATGTGTATATAGATGACAAAAAAATATCTAGATTAGTTTGGAGAGGTCTCCCGGGGTCAGTGCTCTCTCCCTTATTATATAATATTTATACTTATGATTTAGATTCTGCCCTTTGTAGCTCTATAGAAGTCTTGCAATATGCAGATGATCTTCTTCTTTATACAACGGGTAACTCAATAGACTCTATGTGCTCATCTCTTACTACTTCTCTGTCAATGCTTCATCAATGGCTATCCACTAATGGACTGGACCTGTCTGTCAGTAAAAGTGCTGTGGTGTTATTTTCAAGAATGAGAAAGCGTCCACACATTTGTGTTGAATATAATTCCTCTCCCATTCCAGTAAAAACTCAAGTAAAATTTTTAGGAGTTATTTTAGACAGTCAACTTACCGGACTTCCACATTGTGAATATATTGCTGCCAAGTGTGATCGCTTATTAAATATTATTAGATGCCTCTCAGGGGTATGGTGGGGTGCTCATCCTTTTTCATTGAGCTTGCTTTATAATGCTTTAATTAGAAGTGTTCTGGATTATGGAACCTTCTTATTGGAGCCTGGTAGCTCTGCTGGCTTTAAGAAATTGGATGCTGTGCAGTCCAAGGCTTTAAGAATTATCTTAGGAGCAATGAAATCTAGTCCTATTAATTGCATGCAAGTAGAGTGTGGAGAGCCACCTCTCCGGTTAAGGCGTCAATACCTGTCTGATAGATTTTTGAGTCGTTGCTTGCAGCTTACTCATCATCCTTTGCTTGGCAGATTACAACATCTTTCAGACCTTATTACAAAGTCCAAGTATTGGTCTCACAGGGCTACTCCGTGTCTTGTTATGAGCTTCCAGAAATTTAACTCTATTGAGGCTCCATGCCATAACTCTAATTTGCTTCCTATTTTTCATTGTCCTTACAACTCTTTAGTTCAAATCCCAAACGTTAGTCTTAATTTAGGAATTTCTAAACATGATATCTGTCAAAATACCGAGTTCAATAACCTAGTAGACAACCAATTCCAGGGGTGGCACACCATTTTTACGGATGCTTCAAAACATCAAGGCAGTTGCGTAGGTGTAGGTGTTTTTCATGCACAATATGCAATAGTTCAAAAAATTAAACTTCCGGCTGAATCTTCAGTATATTCTGGAGAATGTTATGGTCTCTTTAAAGCTGTAGAATATATTTTATTAATGGGTCTTACGAATACTTTGGTGCTGACAGATTCATTGAGCTCTCTGCAGGCATTAATTAAATTTCCGTTTTTCTCTACCATTCACCCTACAATTTTTGGTATCCGCAAGTTGCTACTTATTTGTTCAGAGAAAGATCTTACTGTGCAATTTGGATGGGTCCCTTCCCACTGTGGAATAATTGGTAATGAAAAGGCTGATGAACTTGCGAATTCTGCGGTGGAGTGCGGAGACGTATTCCCGTATGAAAATCATCATAACGACCTGTCCACTCTTCCCAGAGTTTATCTCCAGGATTCCTGGGATAGAACCTGGACAGAGAACCAGTCAAAAGGCATTTATTACCGTAGAATCCAACCTCATATTTTGCGAAAGCCCTGGTTTTGTAGTGCGGATGCCAAGTTTAGTAAGAAAATTACATCAAGCCTGATTCGAATGCGTCTAGGCCACACCTCAACTCCGGCTCATCTTGCTAGACTTGGCATTGTGCAGGGTCCTGCCTGTGCCTGTGGGGCTGAGGTGGGAGATATTAATCACTTATTATTTTCCTGTCCTGATTGTGATCGTTCCTTTTTTGTTTCTTCCCTGATTTCCCTTGGCGTCCCTTTCCCTTCCTCTGCGTCCTGCCTCTTATGTAGTTATAATGTAAATATTTATAAATGTATAGCAAAGTTTTTAAGCAAGAACGATATTAAAATTTAGTTTTCTTTGTATAATATGTAAAATGCCCTTATGTAAATATTTTTTATGTACTCATTATTCCTTTATTCATTTTTATTTTGTATCCCAATGTTATTAACAGCTGATTCTTATACCCTATTCCAAATTCCGTTCCTTTTTAATTTTGTATTTTACGTTTCGTTTCCCTACCTTTACCTAATACCTACTTGACACTGGCGTAGGCACAAACCGTGCAGAGCCATAACGCAAAAAAAAAAAAACGTATGATGGTGACATTTGTTCTCCTTGCAGCGCCATCTAGTTTTTTTTAATGCAATCAACTCACAGCTGTCATTGAAAAGCCCTCATCCAATGTATAGGTACTGGCGCCATAACAATAACGTTTCAGAATCATCGCCAAGTGTCACAAGTCAAATAATTTTTTAATTTCAACGTTGTTTACAACAACACCTGTTCGACGTTGCCACGGTCACACAACGGTTTCAACATTTGTAAGTTTTTGTTGGATATTGGTAAGGGCTCACGAATTTATGTTATTCTGTATTCACTTTATAAAATAGGTTAAGTTGTTTGCCTTTGGATTTGTGGTCGGAAAATATTTTATCTTTCAGTAAGTGCACATACTGTTCTCAAAAATAAATTTCAGTGAATATTCAAGTAGAAAACCCAGAATTTGTAAACACCTCAAGAGTTAAGGTACCGTAATACGAAGGTAATTTAGTCGGCAGCATAAATTGCTCAGCGCACAACTATACCAAATTATTCTAATTCCAGAAACTATGAGGAAGCAAGCTCGGAACCTACTCTATGATAAGCTTCATAGAGGCGGAGTCTTGGTTTGCATTGGATTAACACTGTATGGATCAGTACTTCTGGGAGACCATGTGTATAAGTACTTCAAGTATGTTCGTCCGAAAATACAGGCGTCGAAAGAAGCCGCAGAAAGAGAGCTGTTAGCCGAAGGTTCTGCAGATAAATATGCTTAAAATTATTTTATGTTAGTAAACATTTAGAATTAGTTTAGAATTTAGATAAGTGAAAGCTTTGTTGATACCTATAAGGATTGGTTGTTATTGAATATATAATATTTACTTTTCTTTATTGATGCATTTCATTATTGTCAATTGTAATATTGTTGTACTCATGGTAATAATTTTGAATGGAGCCTTCACTTAATGTCAAATCTCTAAAACTGGTTGTTAATAGCAGCAGTAGAGAGCCTATTAAAATTCAATGGTAGCAGGTATTCAAGAATACTTCATAGTTAGGAAACACACATAGCTGTAAGTAACAGTGTGAGTGTAAGAAACTTCATCATATTGTAAGTATATTGAATACCGTAAAATGGGGCGACTTTAAAAATATGGGGCGTCTTTGATGATAGCTTTTTTTGGTTGGTTTTTTAATAAAATCTCGACATTTTCTGAACGTATCCTTGTTTTTTTTTTTAGTAATGTCAACATGGATATAGTAGCCGTCTTTCCTCTAGGCGAAAGCGCAGAAGCTGTTTTACATAATTCTAAAATAAAATCGAACGTTCACGAGCTAATTATCATTGATCATTGTACATCAGAAAACTGTTTCGCTGCAACAGTTAGTATTAAAATCTGTTTAGTTTTACTTTACTTGTGTATATTCTTCATTCTTTGGGAATATATTCGCCATATATTGCTTTTTACCGGTGATGGCTATTGTGGCTTTTGTATTGAAGTTTATTTAACGGGGCTACTTTGATGATTGATACGAGGCGACATTGATAGTTATCAATCACACCCCAAGATATTTTTTTAATGTAATAGTACGTATAAAATAAGATAATCAAAGTGACCCCCGTCGCAATTGTGCGCAATCAAAGTGCGCAATTATAAGAAACCTCTACCCAGAGGTTTCTTATAATTGCGCACCATGTTGAATCTACAAAAAAAAAGGGTAATTTTACTCACAGGAAACTTTAGAGGAAGCCCTAGAGAAAATTACAGATGGGGAAATGAGTATAAATGCAGCTTCTTTAAACTATAAAATTCCTTTTGGCACCTTATATAACAGAAATAAGGCCATACATTGGAGAACCATAGTAGTAGAACCATACATTGTATGGTTCTACTCCGGCTGGACAGTGTTTTCTAGACAGTGTTTTCGCACTTGGAAGAAGTAGCGATTTTAAAATCTGCAGCTACTTGTGCTGATTGGGGATTTTCACTCACGACTTTCAATCTTCAAATGTTTGCGAAGTCATATTTAGACCAACAAGGAAGAAATGTTAGGAAGTTCGATGATGACGTATGTAACAGGAATTGGAGATGGTCGGAGTAAAACGCTGGTGTAGGTGCTTCGGTGTATTTTCGGGCAGAGCTTCCGCTGTACCAGTGGTATAGTTAGTAGCAAGGTTTACAATGGTGCTGGCGACGGCATGCCCGTCGCTTAAATAGAGTTGAAAAGCCGTTAACAATTCAAAACAGGAAGCTATGAGAATTGAAGATACTTTAAATTAAACTAATTAAACGTAGAACATTACTTCAAGCTGTATGGAGGCTAATTAAATTTATATAGTACATTTAATAAATCATTAATTACATTACTTTATCATTATTTACGAAACTATATTAAAGAGAATATAATTTGAGATGGCGCCACTTTCGCTGGCGCCCAAATAATGAAACTTAACTGAAATAAATTATTAATCAAAGGCAACTGAATAAGATAATAAATATTCTATAAATTATGAAATTATAAATACAAGACAACATTATTACGATAATCGCATCTCTTTACAATCAATTGTTACGCGACGTGATTGGTGTGACGTAGGCTAGGTCCGGACATCGTTCGATAACACTCGGCCATCCTGCAACGGCCGTGTCCCACGGCGATCCGGCAGCATCTTTGCTTCCGTACCATCAGGCATCTAAAAAGAGAAAAAAAATCTAACAGAATCATGTTGGACTTCACTGAGACTTAAGGATTGCAAAGGTAAGCATTCTCTTTATAAATAGAGATTTCGGGTCACTAAGACTTCAGAATCGGAAAACCTCGAAGGAAAATTAGGTCACACAGACGTCTCGTTCTGGTTTAACCTTTGGTAGGTAGTGAGCGGATAACTGCTAGTGGGAAATTCTATTATTAATATAAGTTCCAATTTGTCACACAGACAACCAATTTGCTTATGTATTGTTTACCAACAGGATAACCTAGGTATTTGGTCGAAAATTGCTTGGATGTTTAAGGCCACTTATAGAAACTATAAAGCCTGGATCACAGATAATTTTAATTCGAGCCACACAGACTTCTAAGATGTCACACAGACTTCTAAGAGGTCACACAGACTTCTAAGACGTCACATGGACCTGTGACATGGACATTTTAAACGTCACATAGACGAGCGGTCACACCGTAGATTTACTCCCTCTACGGGTCACACAGACATTGTGGGGCACTAAAAATCACACAGATTTCTTTGGTCACGAAGACTACCGAAGTATGTAATTATCATAGGTCCAAAACCGTCACATAGACCGGCAAGTAGGTATATATTATTATTACTATTATGTATTTGTTAACAGTTTTGTTTCTTTTCAGATTGCTGTAAAATTTTACGTGAACGTCACATACAAGAAAGTGTTATTTTAATTAGATGATTGCACCTCGTGAAATAACTATGTACATTGAATTAAATTATGTTTCTCTCAGATTTTTATTTACAAATACCTACATATTATGTAAACATTTTTACAAATTATATTATCTGTGCCGATTATGTTTATGAAGTATTTACATTTATCTCCATAACATTTAAAAGTATTTTGATTTACACAAAATTCGCCAATTTACTAATATTACATGACCTAGCTCTCTAGTAAATCGATTAAGTCATCCCTGTCTACGTCTCTGTCGCTAGATGAACTATCTGCATCAGAAACAATGGGTTTATAAGGTCGCAACATTTCACCCCGCACAACCGCATTAAACTTCTTATAGCCTTTCATTCCTTTCACACTAGCGATTACATAACGATCTAGGCTTGCATCTGCTTTGCAGACTCTGTAAGGACCCGAATAGGAGCTCCTCAATTTTTGGGAAACCTTGGCATTCACATCCCTGCTAGTACCACCCTTCCACAAAACCAATTGCCCTACGGAATACTTTAAGCACTTTTTACGGGATTTGTCAAATCTTTTTTTCATAAGAGTCATGTTTCTATCAATTTTTAATTTCGCATCTTCTCTCCGATTTTCTAGTCCCTGTTGTTGCAATGGGAAGTCTTGAGGCCGATTGGTGGGGTAAGCTGTTAGCCGGGAGTTTTCGTGTCCAAACATAAGCTTGAACGGTGGATAGGTAGTGGTCGAATTTGGTGTATTATTTATTCCCCATACTACATCATGAAGTTTTTCGTCCCATGTACTCTCACTCTCCGACATAGTATTCAGACCATCAATAATCGTACGATTTACGCGCTCAACCTGACCATTTGATCTAGGGCTTGCTATGGCGTTTAGAACGTGTCTAAATTGAGTTTCTTCAGCGAACTGCTTGAAATAGCGACTCGTGAAAGCTTTTCCTCTATCCGTGATAATTCTTGTGGGGTTGCCAAAAAGTGATATTATTTCTTTTAGGTGTTTGACTGTCTCTATAGAACTGCAGTTTCTGACAGCCCTAGCGAATACGAATTTTGTGAACGAATCTATCACAACCAGGACATAGGTATTCCCTTTTCTTGTTTTTACGAAGGGACCTAAATGGTCAGCGTGCAAAGTATGCATGGGCACTGGCACTTTCTCTATTCGATATAGTTCTCCCAGTACCCTGCCATACTCCGACTTCCCATATGCACACTGAAGACAAGATTTAATATATTTTCTTATGAATCGAGTCATTCCAGCGAACCAGAATTTATCTTTGATCGTCTTCTCGCATCTATCGAACCCTGGATGTCCTATCTGATCGTGGTACTTCTGCAAAAGGCTATACTTCGCTAATTTCGGTATAACAAAACGCTCACCATGCAATGTTGTCCTGTACAAAAGATTATCCTTAGCGACATAATTGTTAATTATGTCGGGGTTCGTTGTATTTTCTCGTAACTGTGTAAGAGTGTGTTGGATGTTTTCATCTTGCAATTGTAGGGTAAGAAGCCAATCAGACTCGTCAATTTGGAAAATGGGTTCTCTTATGGGGTTCCTACTTAGCGCATCTTCGTGTTTCATTCTTTCACCCGGTCTGTACTCAATTTGCAAATCAAAATCCTGAATTGTCAGCCACCACCTAGCTATGCGAGGAATTAAATCTTTCTTAACCAGCGTTGTACGTAAAGCCGCGCAATCAGTTATTACTTTAACCGGTATCCCGGTTAAATAAATACGAAACCGTTTTAGTGACTCAACAACAGCAAGGGTCTCAAGTTCGTAGCTGTGGTAAAACTGCTCCTCCCTTGAAGTCACTCTGCTGAAGTATGCAATGGGTTTTAATGACCCATCCGGCTGTTGCTGCATAAGTATGCCACCTAGACCCCATTTGCTCGCATCAGTGTGCAGTTCAGTAATCGCTTTACTATCGTAAATACCTAGTACTGGCCTCTCTGTTAACCGAAGTTTCAAAGTAACAAATGCATTTTCTTGCTCTGGACCCCAGCACCAGGCTACATCCTTTTTTGTAAGCATAGTCAATGGCAGAGCAATCTCAGCAAATCCACGAATGAATTTTAATCCACGAATGAATTTTCTAAAGTAAGATGTGAGACCGATGAACTGTCGAATCTCATGGACATTTTGCGGCTGACGGTAGTTTGATACACAATTAATTTTTGCTTGCCCCGGTCTTATTGTACCCGCAGAAATTTCGTGGCCCAAGTAGTCTACGCTAGTTTTCAAGAAAGAGCATTTCTTTAGATTCAATTTCAAATTTGCTTCTTGCAGGAGCTGTAATACACGCTCTAATAAATGTATCCCTTCCCCTACGGTAACTGTAGGTAACATGACATCGTCAAGATAAATTGAGACATCATTTCTAACATCATTAAGTGCTAGACGTATAAGTCGAGAAAACACTGCCGGAGCATTGGCCAGACCAAAGGGCATTTTTAAAAACTCGAATTGCGCGGAGGGCGTTACAAAGGCGGTTTTATGAGTTGAATCTTCTGCCAGCTTTACTTGATAGTAGCCCTGTGCTAAATCGAGAGTTGTAAAGTAAAATTTACCTGCCAATTTTGAAACTTGATCGTCAATATGTGGTAGGGGGTAACGGTCTTTTATTGTCTGAGAGTTGAGAGCCCTGTAATCTATACACAGCCTATAGTCCCCACCTTTCTTCTTGACCAATATAACTGGGCTTGCATAGTCAGACATTGATTCGCGCACAATCCCGGCTTCAAGTAAATCTTGAACCTTATCGTTAACAATCTCATTTTCTTTTTGCGACAGCCTGTATGGCTTAAAATGAACGGGCTTTTCAGTCAATGTCTGAATATGCATCTCAATGAGGTCCGTACAACCTAAATCTTTTGTGTCCCTAGCAAACAAGTGATTAAATTTATTTAGTAATGTGAGAAGGCTGCTGAGAATTTTACTATCCAGATCTCCTACATCAATTTCACGTTGATCTGACAAACAAGGGCTAACAGCAGATTGAGAAGACTCTACAAGTGCCATGACGTCATGTACGTTATCAGGGGCAAAGTCTACTAACTCAGCGCGTGCAATTAACCTGTGAGCTGAAAATGAAATTGCTTCGTCACTAATGTTTATAAGTTTTAGATACCCCTCGATGCAGATAACTCCTCCAGGAATAACATAACATATTTTTCCTAACTGTGCATAAACGGAATTCGTCACGAAATGCAAGTCATCGTTAGATTCAATTTCCACGAACACATTAATTAGGCCAACGCTCTGAGCGGGTATGGTGACATCACATTTTAAATAAACGCCGTATTTGGAACTACAGTCTTCAGATTCCAGCTTAATGCACTTTAGGTAATTATCTACCTTAGGCGTTTCGATAAATTTGGCGGAGTTAGAAGTTGTCACAAGACTCATACCCGGTTGATTTATCATAGATTGCCCTATAATAAGGTCGATGTCAGCGAGATCATAGTCGGTTATTTCAACGTTACCACTCAAGCACACATTGTCAATACATACATCTATATATGATCTACCTAGCGACAGTGTATGAGCACCTCCAAACCCTCTCATCGCAACGGTAGATGGTGTAGTTGCAAGCGACAGCGACTGCGCTTTACTCTGTGTCAATATATTTAATTTACTACCCTACAGACCTCAAATTGCCATTTACTGATCTCCATGTTCATCTGAATGAGAATCTGAAAGCAATATGGTGCAACTACTGGAATGAGATCAGTAAAGAGAAAGGAAGCTGGTATAGAGACATCCAAGGAAGCCCGCCCGCCCAACCTTGGTACCATCGGAAAAAAGACATAAACTGCCGGAAATACATAACCACCCTAAACAGAATGAGATTCGGCCACTGCCAAACCCAAGCTCACCTTTATAGACTCAGCCTAGCCCAAGATTCGAACTGCATTTACTGTGGAACTGAAAACGCCGACCTAAACCATCTCGTGCTCAACTGTCAAGAATTTAAATTGCACAGATTAATACTTATCACGGAACTTGACACAATCAGCTGCGAAACGGGTGTCCCTACACCAACTCTTCTTCCAAATCTACTTAGCAATCCTACCTTTTTCGCCCCCTTATATAAATTCATTATGAACAGTGGAATAAAAATTTAAAGTGACTGGAAAAACTGAACATTATAGTGAAGTGATACGGAAGTGATAAGTGCTCTTATCTGAAAACTAATACTATAAAAAACTAATACAATACTCAAGGCTCAAAAGGACACGGATCCAGGGCCGTAAAACCCTTTATTAAAAAAAAAAAAAAATAATTTACTACCCGTATCTATGTACGCAACAATTGTTTCTGCATATACAAACGCCTCGCATACCAATGTATGCGAGGCGTTTGTATATGCTCAAAAACAAATCAGTAGGGGTATAAAGGATTTCGCTCACCCGAGACCTCTGGAATGGTTGCCGCGTAGACCCTGGGGTAGCTGCAAACCAGCAGCTGGCGGACGTATGGCCGGTGCGCTGGCAGGTCTCGCAGCGCTGCTGGGCTCTGCAGTCTCGCGCCTCGTGACCAACTCGCCGACATGCGTAGCACCGCTTAGCCCCAGACTGCTGCGGCGTTGTCGTGACGCCTCCCTCGGACGTTCCTCTTCTCCATATTGATTTCCGTAATGACGTCCCAGCTTCCACTCTTCGATAGTTTTCCAGCGATGACAAATAGCCGTAGTAAAGGAGCTCAGGCGTCTGACACTGATATGCTTTGGCGTTTGCTCGGAGCTCCACAGGTAGACCTCTGATAATGCACGAGATGGCACCTTCTCCATGAATATCACATTTTTTCAGGAGCGATACCTTGTCGTGATAGTACTTTGTCATCGTTTCAGAGTCTTTCTTCGTTCTTGTCAACATAACCTCCAACTTGTCGACGTGATCGGTGGATCTAGGAAAAGCTGATTTTAGAGCGCTTTTCCAGCCTTCCCAGTCAAGGCTATAATCATCGAGGTCGTCATACCACCGTCTGGCGGAGCCGCGGAGGCGAAGTTGCATGACGAACTGTCTTTCGGTCGCATTCCATCCTTAGACGTCACCCAGTTGATCGATCTTGTGTAACCAGCTAGAGACATTGCTGGAGTCATCTTCAGGACGGAACTTCGTGATCACTTCTGCGTCAGCATGAGTTACTCGTCGTAACTTATTCGGTGTAGGCGCGGTAGAAGAAAAAAAAATCGTGCCTTCTTCGGTTTGTTCTTCGTCGTCCGAAGTGATTTTGTCGTGAACTTTTCTCTTCATGCCGAGACCAGCTGCGTAAGGGCCCGACATTCTTCTTAATCCCACTTCTGAAGTGTAACAGGAATTGGAGATGGTCGGAGTAAAACGCTGGTGTAGGTGCTTCGGTGTATTTTCGGGCAGAACTTCCGCTGTACCAGTGGTATAGTTAGTAGCAAGGTTTACAATGGTGCTGGCGACGGCATGCCCGTCGCTTAAATAGAGTTGAAAAGCCGTTAACAATTCAAAACAGGAAGCTATGAGAATTGAAGATACTTTAAATTAAACTAATTAAACGTAGAACATTACTTCAAGCTGTATGGAGGCTAATTAAATTTATATAGTACATTTAATAAATCATTAATTACATTACTTTATCATTATTTACGAAACTATATTAAAGAGAATATAATTTGAGATGGCGTCACTTTCGCTGGCGCCCAAATAATGAAACTTAACTGAAATAAACTATTAATCAAAGGCAACTGAATAAGATAATAAATATTCTATAAATTATGAAATTATAAATACAAGACAACATTATTACGATAATCACATCTCTTTACAATCAATTGTTACGCGACGTGTGATTGGTGTGACGTAGGCTAGGTCCGGACATCGTTCGATAACACGTGTCTATAATCGACTAAACTAACATTATACCTTACCTACCCAAACCAACGTTACGCGATGGTTTATATGCTTTTCCACTAGATGTGGATGTAAAAGAGCTATAAGATAAAGAGCATTTTGCGGTGATTTTATTTGTCGTTTGCTTTTGCTGTTGTTTTTTTTAAAAAGATTTTATATAATTTTAGTCTACTAAAAATTGATCTCATTCTAACGGTCTATATCAGATGTCTTTGTTTAAAACAAAAGACTGTTTATTAAAGTTCCTTTAATATGTTAATTTCAATATGTTTCAATAAAAAGTTTTCCTAATTAGTGTGACTTTTAATGTATTTACTTTAATCCATTTCCCAAAATTACACAATATACTGGTTATATAAGTACATATATAAATTAGATTAAACTTTTTAAAAATAGTCTCAAAGTGACCCCTGTAATCAAACTCACCCCACTAAACTTTGAAATTCTGTAATTAAATAAATAATAGGAGGAGTAAGTTTTCTTTCTGTTTTAGAATCCTGTAAGGGGTTACTGTGATTATCTACTTTAAAAATGGTGGTTATCAAAGTAACCCCTTTTATAGTATAAAATTGATAGCCCATATATATATATTTTTTGCAGAAATGTTAAGCGACACATTTTTTTTATCACTGCATAGTAATCTATATTCTAAGTCATCACTATAGTGTTTTTTTTATATTTTCTGTACTTATACTGGCTGAGAAACAAGCATTTTAATTTTAAAATTAATCAGAGTCACCCCATCTTACGGTATATATATATGGTCATAGATTATACTAAAATATAGTGGGTTATTTATAAAAACTTGATTCCCTAAATCACACCTGAGAGAGTTCAAATAATATGTGGTTACATCTTTCCCTCTACCACAGACTATTCAAACTGCCTTTGAGGATGGTTTTATGGAATCTTATTTTAAAAATAACAGACCATCCTCATATTCAGACTATATTATTCCACTGGTCCACTGCTGGACATAACCCTCACCTATGTGATCACCATAGCGCTCCGTCTTCGGCTTGCCACATCCAGCATCTGCCTCCAGTTCAACTATATACCTATTAAGTCACCTTTGTAGGGGACTTTAAAAAGATTTAAGTTAGGAGTTTTTAGTCCATGTTTCTCAAAAATTATCTAGATTTGGAAATGGATACCTAGTAAGTTGCAGTTTCTATGCTTTTTCTATGAATCAAACCTATTTGATTTGAATTGATATTGAGTAGTAACAGGAGTGATGTCGTTTGCTGTGTGGTGTCGACCTAGAGAATAGCACCAACCCAAATTCTTCCCGCGGGTGTCGTAAAAGACGACTAAGGTACAGAAACCGGGGGGTGGGCAGCAGCGCCCCCTGTAGTACAATTCCACCAAATTGCGATCCCCAACCCGCATGCCCAGCGTGGGGATTATGGGCATTACCCTCCAATGATGGCACAACCTTGTGCTATGGCGCTCATTAGGGGAGGGCTATCTCCAGCAGTGGACTAATATAGCCTGAAGAAGAAGAAGTAGCAGGAGGAAGGGGAGGTTAGGGAAGGGAAGGCCCATTACCTAAATAATACAACCTGATTAATAAAGTACTAGCTGGTGCCCCACGACTTCTGCGCGGGGTTATCGGGTAGATTTTTTCCTACTTGACACTATCGTCATATTTTGGATAATTCACACATATCTTTATAAATTGTAGCCTTTGTGTTATTCTGATGAATTAGCTGGGTATATTTTTGTAAAGTTTCATCAAAATCTTTAGATTTTGATCCACATTTTACATCCACATACATCCATCTATACTTACAAACTTTCGCGTTTATAATATTAGTACCTAGAGATAAAGACTCCTACCTAGAGGAATTTTAATCAGAGGATTATGTATCGTCTTTTCCTTTTAAAATCTCCGCCACTGACTATTTTTGTGAGCATTATTGGAGTGTTTTAAAGCATTGTGTTTTTGTTTTTCTAAATAAGGCCTAAGTCTTTGTTATTTTTTTTAAGTCATAAACTTAGGTACCTACTTTTCAACATTTTGCTATTATTACTGTTCCGATTTGAGTAACCTACCAGTAACGAATTTCATTTCAGTAGAGCATAATTGAACTTTCCCTTGAATTTTGAATTTTAATCTTGAATTTTCCCGCTGCCTTATTCTCCACTACAATACGGCCCGAAGGCAACGGCTTACATTTTACATTGACATTCAGCAAACAGAATGTAAATTCTTTACATTGAAATTAATCGATTTGACTGATTGAACATAAGTAACACAGGTTATTTAGTTGTACTTAGTATAGGGCTAACAAGCTCTGTGTAATATGTCGATGAATATTTATTTAAGTACTTATTTAAATTAATTTATAGGGAAGAGCGGGTGATCGTGCTCTTCCACTATAAAGGGAAATTTCCCGCCAGGCAGATCGTATGCCTGGGGACGGCCGGCCGGTCCAACTGTTGTTAGTCGGACGTTATATTTAATTTATGGTACCTATGTCATTGAAACACTTTGATTGCGCGATGCAGGAATGTTGGAGTTTGTAGTGCGCGCGCAGAATTGACATGTGCTCGCCACATCACTCCCCTTCAAGACCGTAGCTACGCATAGCTAGGTGATAGGAATCGAAGTCTGTGCTTTAAAGCCTGCAAGTGCCAGAGGACGCTGAGTCAGTGAGTCGACTAGCGGTTGAGGGTGTTCGGCGGCTAACAATCACTTCACCGGCGACAGTACCATGGAGACCGCGCATGTGGTAGGAACCGGTGAAGGCTGCTGTACCACTGGCAACGTGTGCTGTTGCTGTGTGGCTGCTGTGCCGAGAGGTTGGGGGAAGATCACCATCAGTCCCAGTAGTCGGTACGTTGACTGTAGTGGAACTGATGAAGTGAGAGGGAAGATTGCTGGCCTTGCTTTGAGACTAATGCATGTGGGGTGCTACGAGAGCGAAGGAAGGTTGACAACGTTCTGTCAGGGGTCACTACTATAGGGAAGAGCGGGTGATCGTGCTCTTCCACTATAAAGGGAAATTTTCCGCCAGGCAGATCGTATGCCTGGGGACGGCCGGTCCGACTGTCGGACGTTATATTTATGGTATGTCATTGAAACACTGATTGCGCGATGCAGGAATGTTGGAGTTTGTAGTGCGCGCGCCGAATTGACATGTGCTCGCCACAAATTTATTTTAGCTTAAAAAAGGGGTGAGTGAATATTATTAATTTATGTATGCTTGTAGCATTATGTTAAAAGCAATAAAGAATTCCAAACCAATTCGCCTATGTAAAATCACATGTCTAACACATTTCAGATTTAGATTTTGTTTTATAGCCTCCCTTCACAAACTTTTATCACAATCATATAGGTAATTAATATCACAAAGGAAAAAAGGAAATCTCATGTCTATCAGGTAGGGGCTTTTCACTTTTTGCGGTGAAATTAAGCGCCAGCTGATAATGGAATAAAACTTTTATCGTGACGTTGTGCTCCCTCAGCTGGTCTCTGACTTGTCTGGTCGCTGGTCCCTTGGGATACAGGAGTGAGCTTATATAACATAACATTTACACCCAGGCACAAACAATTGCTTCTGGCCCCACACTAGGATACCCTGTGTCGTGGGAACCAGAAACCGCGACATCACGAACATCAAAGACCTGGGGTTTTTTTGTCCCCAGCCGGGGTTCGAACCCGGGACCTCTTGCATGGCAGGCAGATGCACTACTGCTGCGCCACAGAGGTCGTCTAAATATAAAGTATTCTATGAATATTCTATGAACGCTTGTGACTCACTTGCCTCGATCTGTAAACCGGAGCTAACTGTAAAAAGCGCAATCTACCCGTCACCCACGACACAGGCTGCGCCTAGTGTGGGAGTCGCAATAGATCATAATTAATGTAATCAATTTTATAAATAAACATATTTTTATTTATTTATGTATTATAATTAATTGTCAAAACATCATCTGCAACTCCTACAACTCTACTTTGGTTTACATACTTTTATGAAGCTCACTCTAACTTAGGTAATTATTTAACTAAATTGCTTCAAATTGCCTCGAAGTAGGCAAAGTGAAAAGGTGTGGGAAGAATAACTTGTGCTATCGCCGTTTTAAAGATTTTTTGTTGAGACGTGAGCCTTTATCTCTAATTGAGGAATATCTCTGTACACGCTTGAATGTATTTATATCTGTATCACCGACTCACCCCGGCCGCACCGCCGCGCTGCCCTCTTAGCGTTGCCATCCGGATAAAGCCGGACAGTGTTAGGCTTTTTGGTCTCTTGTCCGGCCAAATTTCATTACGTCCGGCCCATCACGCTTTCGTTAAGCTTTTTGTGGTTGAATTCAATGACCTCACCCCATAGATATTCAGTCAGTATCGAAGGAGCAAACGAGACAAGATTTGATGACTCGCAAAGTCCGACTAAACGGAAGTTCATAAAATTCCGGCCTTTAAAGATGTTTTTCATTCGATATTTTTGTCAAAAATCCATAAGTTTTTAAAAAAAGATTTGGCATCCATAGTCCGACTTTTTTGGGTACCTACCTAAGTTCGGGTTTTTTATTTTTAGAGTTGGTAACGCTACGCCAACTCCATCCTTCTCGCCCGTCGCCTTATTCGTCCGTCATTCGCATTACCATTTGAAGATAACTTCTCTGAAAAAAGCCTAGGTACCTATACGCAGACAGGTGCGCAAAGAGGATACACCGAACACGTCAATCCATCTGAGGTCGGCAATATCCGGTGCGGCAGGGGCGATCCGTCCAGTGCTTCCGTGACGCGCCACGCGCCTTCGCTGGTGGTTACCCTAAAAGCGAATCTTGCCTTCAAAACTAATGTGACTGCCTCGTTGGTCGAGCGGTATAACGTACTAACACATGAAATACGAAATTCCTGAAAAAGTTGTAAAAGTAAATATAACTGACGTGTCAGTTAGATTTAGTTTTACAACTTTTTTCTATGAATTTTTCTGAGATTGATGTGTTCCATAATATAGTTTTATTAAATTGTGCGCACTACCAAGCCATAAACTCCGGGAAAACATTGCCATTTGAATAGAATAATGTCAAACAAATCCAAAATTTAAGACTGTGTTGTGTTATTTTTTCCTCTATCGTGTTATCTGCCAAACAGCGCCACTACAGTGCTTAAAAACCGGAAGAGCACAAAATGTTTAGAACAAAAACATTTCAAATTTCTAGGTTTTAATCTCAAATTTTTATTCTTGTAGGTCCTACTACTATAGAGGAAAACTCAAGCTCGGCCTCGCGTATGATGTGACTTAGGTAAAGTGCTGCCACGATGGCAATAGAACGGCAGAGGAGGCGAAGTTTCCTATGTGGTCTATTGTATGTTTGGAAACTACGTCGAAATAGGGGTTTGTGTCTTATGCGATAGATGGCGTTAATAGTCGTCATACATGTGCAGCACAACTTAACCTAAATGAACCGAAAATAAAAAAAACACAAACACCTCACAAAAAAAGGAAAATCTTTACTTTTTTTTAAATAGCCGTGGGTTCTATTCCCACTAGAGGCCGCCGTATTGGATTCGTTCAAATGGCCACAGCCTGGCATTCCATGTTTCCACAGGATATCCTAGTTTGGGACCAAGACAGATGATTGTGTTATGTGAAAGTTTTAAACTTTTAAACTGGTGGAGCACTTTTGTCTTCAATCGAGCGAGTGTTCAAAGTACATTCGTGACACGAAACCCTTATTATCCAAGCCGTTTCTTAGAAGTTTTAATCCGCACACTCGCACATGTAGTATACGATGAGTATATGATGCGAGCTTTTTAACTTGAGGGTCTTCCATATTTTTCGATCCCCATAAAGATGTCATAAAGTTTCCTTTTCAGAGGTAGATAAGAAAGTTATATTGGCAGCGCGACCCTACGCTCGCTAACTCTTACTATCCATCAAAGGTAATTGCACTTCCTTTCAGTGTTCATAAGGAGCATAAATGGGTCGACCTGCACGTGACTATCCCTATCTGCTCATTTATTACACATATCGTCTCAAGGGCCTACTACTTTATAGTGGGGACCTTGATTTTGCAGGTAGGGGGCCGTGATACAGAAAGAAAGTTTTCAGGAAATTACCTATGTCGGTACGCCCTCCTTCACACCCACCACGCGTACAATTCGGTTGCCTACTGCGATCCGGTATAATTTTCGGCCTTAGAAACTATTGTAGACTAGGATTCAAATTAGCTTGCGAAACTTTAGTAGAAGTTAAATAAAGCAGAGATTCTACGTTTGGTACAGTTTGTATAATATACACAGGGTTGGATTAAGTGTGAGGTGAATGAGTATTCACATTTAATGTTACGTAGGGAACTGCTTTTTACTGCTTAACATTGAATGCTATTAATTTTTATCTCAATATTTGTACAGTAACGTAAATAGGTTTTATTTATTTATTTAGGCGGATTTACAATAGCATTTTCTGCTATTGTAAATCCGCTATACAATTGTTTGTTACTCTGTGTAACAACTAACGGTGTGTGATTATGTAGAAGGTTTACTCAATGATCATTCCTCTTCCCTTCATCTGGGGACTTCTCTTTTATTTCTGAGACCGTCTGTGCAGTAGAGCCGGTTTTAGTACCTACCAATGTCACCTGCGCGAAATATATCCGGCGCCCCTAAATAATAAATAAAAAAAGTATTAACTATTATTAAAAAGTAGTAAGCACGATGAGCATAGTTTAATCAAATTTTTCACACGCTAACTGTGAAGGAAACTATCGTGAGGAAACCTGAGTGTCTAAGTTGTTCAAATACCTCAGCGCTTGAAATTGCCAATCCGCGGTGATCACGCGTGGTAATTAAGCTCATATTCTCTCTCAGAGAGAAGTCCTGTGCTCTGCAATGGGACGTTTATAGGCTACGTAAAAAACCGTTTTTTATATTAATCTACTGATCACTGTTGGACGTACGAGTATGCCTCTTCATAAGTCCTCCATCGCGATCGTACTGCTGCTATTGTAGCGTAGGTCACCCCTATAATAGCCGAAATGTCATCTGACCATTGCGCATAAGTGGCGTGCCTACAGGCCACCTGGGCTTTCTTGCTCCTCTGCGGGGACTCCACAACTGACCTTTACGGCTCCACCTTTCATCCTCCTGACAGAATTTCCAGTCCATAGCCATTGTTTCTCCATAGCGGCAATTTTGGTGCGTTAGGAAGGTTTCGTTTTTCACTCTGTCGCGGAGGGATATTCCGCCGCCCATCGACCTTTCCATTGTTCTTTGGGCGACTTTGATCCTGATCACGGTCTCCACTGTGAGCGTCTGTTTCATAACCGTAGATGCTCACTGGTAGAGCACGTTGTGTGTAAACCTTGTCTTAAGTGTTTAAGGGATTTGTGAGGGCAAGTTGTATCCGACGTTAAGTTCACATGCTGGAGGGATTTTCCCCAGTTTGTTCATATTCCAGGGGTATTCGTGTACCTGCTCTATCGTATTGCCGTCTATGGAAATTGGCGAAATCGTTCGACATATTATCTTCGTCTTTTCGCATTAATTTTCTGGCCACTAACTCTTAGCCCTGCATGGCAAAGGCTTGTTAGCATTTTACTTAGACCTCTGGAGGATTCTGCCAGTATTACGATATCGTCCGCAAACCTGAGGTGAATCTAGGTACACTTAGGTACTATTATTTTAAACAACACGCAATAATAACTAACCTACGCTGAAGTCAGTACAAAGAACCAAATTACTGTGTCTGTGCCTTCAGTGAAGAGAAGTTCCGTTGTAGAGTCAAACATTAAATTTTTTTTGCCAGTGAGGCTGGCTTATAATGAGATAGGTACTAACATATTTTTCGTTTATAGTCGGGAATTCCCGGAAAATATGAAACCTACTTACAGCGGTGGTACTTAGTGTTCGTTCCGCTTGGCGTGGCCCAAAGACTTCAATGTTATTCCGATGTCTGTCATGCTCGCGCCAAAAAAAAAAAAAGGCGTTTTGATAAGGCGCCCCTGGGCGGTCACCGGACCGCGTCCTAGCCTTCCGCCGCTACTGTATCGCGGTATGTTACCAACTTGAAAACTTATTAAGTGCACCCAAATACGGTGTTGATTGGGAAATTTTAAACCGGTTTAAAAGTATTCTGCTCGTCATACTGAACATCTGCTGTTATAACTTAAGTGTTCAAGCAAAAGACAAAATATTTTTTGCTAACATTTTTCGCTGACCTTTGTGATTTTGTATTTTTTGCTAATCTAACAAAATTTTAGAACAAAAGTCTACACCGTAAAAGTAGGTATTATGCTTTCCGAGAGGGAAGTTATACTTGATAGTAAAATTCTTTAAACTACGGAAGCTTCCCTGAACAGGGCCCGAGTTCAATTCAAATGTTTTTATAATTTTATATAAAGGGCAAGTAATTTAATTAATATTGACTGTTTAAGTTTCTTTCTTAAAGATTCTTTAAGAATAGTGGCTAACAATTAGGCTAAAATATTTTTTAATACCACTAACGTAAAGGGTATAAATTGAAATTTATTATCATAGTAGTATTTATTTAATAACGCGGAAAAAGAATGGTATACAGCAGTGTTCTTCAACGTTTTTTATGATGCGACCTCGAAACATCTAAAAAAAAACCTGCGAAAAATGCTTGGCGACTCCTCGACTCTTCGCTTTTTATCATGTATGTATGTGCATGTTACAGTGTTACAAATATTCATTCCATACGACTTTTTTATGCGTCCCCATTAAGATTCGGATATAAATACATAATATAGTACGTAAAACACTTACAATGAATACGTACCGCAATTAACAAACATAAGTAGGTATACGCATGCCATACAGATGGGGTTGTCAAAAGGCAAAGTACTGACCAGAATTATGGAACTTCGTGCCCAACTTTTAATATATTTACAGAATGCTAAGTCAGAATACTGTGAATTCATTTGCGACCCGGAATTTCTTTTGAAATTAGCTTTTGTTTCTGACTTATTTGAGCATTTAAATATCTTGAATAAAAGGGTATAAGGGTACATGGCTTTACGAAAAAACATTGACTTGTGATCGTCGTCTATTATTTGCTACAATTATCTGCCGATGGGATGTTAAACCTGGAAGTCAAGGGAAAAATAGAATACCCAGAATAGGCCATGGATGAAAATGTCAACTCACATAAGTACGAGGTGACAAATGGAATCAAAAACTTCAAAGCCTCAGTTGTCAGGCTTTGAAGTTTTTGATTCCATTTGTCACCTGGTACTTATGTGAGTTGACATTTTCATCCATGGCCCAAATAAAAAGTAAGCAAAGAACACGCTTAAATTTGAAAAACGATTTAATTCTATGTATAGCAAATACAGATGTAACGTGCACAAATCATTGTATCTCCTTAAACCTAATTATACATCCATATAATTCATTATTATTGGTTTCCTTGAAAACCCAACACAGATCCAGGAAGGGAGAAATTGATTAATCAAAAACAACCACAACCTTCGCATTATCATGAGTCGTAGGATTTATTTTTTTGGTAATTTGTTTGTATTAACATACAAATGGTTATGAGTATATCGTTTTGTTAAGATTCTCTTACTTAATAAATCAACCTTTTTAATATTTATTGCTTAAAAAAGACCTATTTAGAGGCCAAAAATTTCACCCATGCCGGGATTCGAACCCGCAACCTCTGGCTATCCGTGCCAGCGCTCTACCAATTGAGCACAATACTTGTTTAGCAGTAGTTTGGAAAATATTTTTTTTGGGAGTTTATTTTGTATGCCGTTTTTCTTTCACAATTACCAAGTTCCGTACCTGGCTCATGCAGGGAAGTTTTCAGAAATTTTTTGATCCCTGTGACATAGCCATATAACATACTGCATATGTATACGGTTCTAATCATTGAACGCTGTTTCTCTCTCCGCGCCTAAGCTAATAGATAGACACTTGGTACAACAATGCTGATAGGTATTGGCAATCACTTCCTGCGACCTCGACGACTAGCACTTGCCCGTTTATTTGTTTCAATTATTTTCTTCAAATTTCGCTACATAAAAAAACATTTTTAACTTAAAATGCAATAAAAAGTATGGTCGCTTTTTTGTAGTCAAAGTTAGGTACATTAAAAAAACTATCTTTTTATGACTTTTCAGCTTTGAAGTATCGCTTGCTTTTAAATAATGCTTAACACGTACTGAAGTAATGATTTACTGATGGCTGAACATTGGTAGAGCGCGTAAAGCGCGACCGAAAAGATATTAATTTTTGATATGATTACTTTCTTCTTCAGGCTATACTCCACTAGTCCACTCTTGGACATAGCCCTCCGTCCGCCCTGTCTTCAGCTTGCCGTATCTAGCATGCAGGCAGTTTTTCGCAGTTCGTCATCCCACCTGGTCGGAGGGATGTGAAAGAATAATCGATTATAAGAAAAATCGATTATTATTCAGAAATAATCGATTTATACATCCAAAAAATCGATTAAGTAAAAATCGATTTTATTTTTCCGCGATTATTTTATCGCCATCTAGCGTGTATCTATGGATTCATCCGATCATCATCCCTATTGTGGGTACATGATTTCGAAGTGATTTACATTTTTTTTTGTAATTGGCGTTACTATAGTGGTATGGCCAATTGGCCAACTATAGTAACAAAATAATTGCTAGATAGTAGACACTGTTTTACCGATAGATTGTCGCACTCTATTCCTTTTTACAGCATACTGTCTAGGTTGAATAGTAAATGTACTGAGTAATATGTTGACAATAACAACGTTGACAGATATGGTACATTTAAAAAAATCGTTTCTTTATTTTCTTCACCAAAGAAACGAAAAATATAACTTTCGGTGCCAGATTTTTTGAGAAAAGTGTGCAAAGTGATAAAGAGTTATTAGTTTAGTCAAAAAAAGAACAATGTCGACAAACAAAGTGCCAAAGAGTGCTTGGCGCCAATATTTTGATGTAAATTGTAGAACTGGCTATGCTAAATGTAAATACTGTTAAGTTATTACCCCAAAGTTATTTTCATAGTCCACCACGGGGGCCAAGTCCGGGTTGGTGGAGGATTGTAAGACACTGGCGGGAATAACTGTCAGAAGTTATCAAACCGCCCATAAGGCCTCTGACATGGCTTAACGACTGACATTACATGACAGCCGGCACCAACGGCTTAACGTGCCTCGCGAAGCACGGAAGCGCTCGGAAAAAATGCCACTAGCGGTAGTCACGAGATGGTTACCCATCCAGTACCTGGCCGCGCCTGTTGTTGCTTAATCCAAATGATTGATTCCAATCACTCGGTTTCGCTAGGCCACGAGCCCTTCAATAAATTATGTTTTGCTATAATTTTCTCATGCACATTCTTCCACAAGGCAATCAGTCCTGGTCCCAAACCGGGATACCCTGAGCTGAGGTAACCGGGCAAGTACATTACAAATATAATTATACATACACCTAGATTGAGGCTATGTGTACAAATGTACGGCAGCTCCCGATGGGAATCGTATTTAACCCACGACCTCCGGCGTGGTAGGTAATCAGACATGATACCGCCAGGTAAACGAAGCAGTCAGGCCCTGTCATCTATGGCGAATGCTACACGCAAGATATATATTGTGATCCGTCAATATATACTGTCGGATCACGATATTTATTGACGTGTAGGGTAGTGTATTGAGAGATCACAATATTTATCGCTGGATTTCCGGAAATCCTTTGGATCTGATATCGTGATATTTATCTTGCGTGTAGTGTTGCGCGTCAATATTTATCGCGTCAGTACGCAGCGAGACGGCAGCAATAGAGGACGTTTATGACACCGATTCTGCTTCTGAATCATTGACAGGCGACAATATTGTCTTAAAAGAGCTTAAACTGAACTTAGAATCCCTTCCATAAGTTCATCCATCCCGTCCATTTCATTGTGAAGGCAAATTTGGTCCAATAAATAAAAATGTGTAAACATTGCTCTCTTTTGTAGCCAATTTTTCATTCAACGCTTTCTTTTTACGCGTTTTTTTTATTGATTGGGATATAATCATCACCACACAAGCTCTTATTTTGCTCTGTCTAGGGTCCATCACGTCTGCTTCATGTAAAAACGCTTCAATACTGACGCGATCCGTATCTTTGGTGTAGGGTGTGCTGTGATCCGGCTCAAGATACTTGATTAAATATCGTGATAATTATCACAATATATATTGACGTGTAGCGTTCGCCTATCTGTGTTTCATCGTACAAAGACACCCGTGCTACTATAGGTTATTGTACCTGCTCGAAAACACATTGTATGTTAAAACAAGTTTATCGCAAGAACGGTGTGTACATAATTTAACTTTACCTGTGTCTTCCACTCTAGTATTGTATCAACAATAGCAGGCCGTTAAACTTGAAAGTGGCAGAGCAACCCTTTATTGCCAATCATAACTTCCATGAGAGTATAATACCAAGAGTCCACTAAACTATAAGCATAGATGAAACATTCACCACTCAACTCGTGTAGTTAACTTAGACGAGTAGCTGTGTTACGCAGGCAACTTAAATTTTGTTTGAGGCAATTTCGCACTGAGATCCTTGGTGTCTGTATATGTGTACAGTTGGTAAGTGCTATAGCTAACTGCTCTCACTTGCTCTCTCGGGATACAGATGATATTAGCACATAAAAGATTTAAACCCGTGTAGCCTTTGCGGGGAGAGCGGAAGGCTGACTGACCTCTACCTTACTGTATAACTCTACCCTTACATCTAAAATTCTAAACCGGTTAATTTCAGTTGCGGCGAAATGAGTCTTTGCCCATTTCTATTTCATAACAGACTTTATTGTGAATGCAAATTACAATCCGCAATCCTATTTAAAACAATGGTTGTAAATCCTACAGTGCTTTGTATAATGGCACGGAGAGGCGCGGCTGCGGCGCGAGCGCGCCACGGGCCCGGCGATCCCGTGCCGGCCACGATAGCTACATGATTAATAATTCACCGCTCCATTATTCACAATTGGCTTCTATAGCGCCAGTGACAGCGGGCTTGATAATTCGTTAAGTCCTAACAGCGACCGCTGTGTGGGCCTGATAACACTCCAATAGGATTCAACAAATATTTAACCGGGTTATAGCGTTCGCGTTCGGAGCGTGAGTTGCGTGCGGGTGGCACCGCGTCATTCTACTTCGACGTTTGATCCGTTGGTTGAGTTTTATATCTGTTATGTGAGAGCGTACCGCAGACCTAATAAATCTTTTAAAACTCGCCAATAATTTTCTTCCATTGACGGTTCAAGCTCAAACGCAACAAGTTTTGAGGCTTCGACAAGTTGATAATAACGTCCGTCCCATAAATCGGTACAATTGGTTAAATTCAGATAGGGTAGATATTTACACATCTAGCCAATGCCAAAAATGCTTACATACCTAATGTGAAAAATCGATCTTAGTCTAATAACTCATTCGGATAGGTGATCGTACTACGACAAAGTTACACAACAATGGCAGAGATTCGGTCCGGGACAGCGCTAAATGTGATACATCGGGCGGTCCATCGCACAGAGCCACCCGAATTACTTCGTCGGTCGTAGCTAAATAAACATATCTAACTTATGTTAGATAACACTTCTCGTGTCGTATCGATAACTGAGGACTGCGGAGACGCCCTATTCTGAGTATTCGGGACACGTCTCCGGCCCTTGCCGGTCCCATATAGGTAGATAGACCTGTACATTGCATATCTATAGATAGTCAGCATTCGCAGCGGGCCACAATCAATCAAGCGATTCTTTCACTATGATTAGACTCTCCCGGGTTGTGTGGAGCGAACCGTTTATTGCTCTGTGAAAATCGTATAAAAGTGTTGAAAGAGTGTCAGAATGAAGCCGGGCGAGGCGCGAGGGTGCAGCGAGTGTGCCTTCACCCGTGCCGCCTCGTTAGTGAATCCGGTTACAGTTGCAACTCAAACTTTGCGCCTCTGGTAGCCGAATAACATCGTGATTTTATGCATACCACTAAGGCATGAACCCTGTTCCATATTTGTATGTAAGAACCAGGGAGGGGTCCATATTGGCTCAACTAAAGTCTAACTTCCGAAAATGGTCTTACTAACGATTTGTACTCCGAATGATCACTCTTCCGAAAATTTTGGTTCCTAATTTTTTCGTTCATACAATTTCTAGTACTACCGACAAAGATCATAACACTCTGGTTTCCGATTTTTTTTTATTACTAATATTCCAATAAACTAATCTAAACTCCTAAGTGTTTTTTACCATAATGTTGTCATTCATAAATATGTTTTTCATAATATTGTTACTCATATTATCGATAAGTTATAATTCTTATTTGTATGTATGGTATGTATTTACAGACTTTGATATCTTTGTTCAGTTGTTTTGCCCAGATATCTATTTCGCTAGCAACACTGACCAAAAAGTACCATAATTTGACTTTTGGTTGGTATGTTTAGTTCCAAAGTAGTGTTTTTTTGTAGTTTTTACATGTTCTAACCTAACCTACCTACTGCCCAGATGTTGATTTCGGTAGGAACACTGACCTAACAGTACCATAATTTGACTTTTGGTTGGTATATTTAATTCCAAAATAGTGTTTTTTGTTGTTTTACATGTTCTAACCTAACCTAACCTATCTACTGCCCAGATGTTAATTTCCGTAGCGTCATTGACCTAATAGTATCCTATTCTGACTTATAGGTAGGAAGGTTTCGTTCTGAAACCAGTATTTTTTTGTTGTTTTTACATGTTCTAACCTAACCTAACCTACCTACTGCCCTGATGTCGATCTCGGTGGCGGCATTGACCTAATTAATAAGTTCACAAAATGAATGTAGGTACCTATATAATGTAAAATTTTAGAATAAAAACAATTTTACTAACAAATATATGATTTCGAATAATAGTGTAAAAAAACAGTTATTTTGAGAAAATATCGGAAAACAAATAGTAGTACAATAGATGTTTATTGTTACCGACATTATGAAGTTGGATGATTCGGAATTAATAAGATTCGGAACAGAGTAGTTATTAATAGTGATTGTTAGGATGAATAATTGTAGTAATAAAATTTTCGGAGTTACAATAATCGAGGTAGGAATATTCGGTCAACTTTGGCGCACCCACCAGGGAGATATTGGGTCTTTCATACAATAACGGAACCGGTGTATCCCTTAAACTCGTTGGTGTACCTATGGTTATTTTTGAGGGAGCGTGGCACTGAAAAGTGATGGCCTGCCACAACGAATCCTAATGGATTTAGCCCAATATCCCGAGCTGAGCACTAAAATATTCCAGGGTGGCCACGACCCACCAGGCTCCCCCTTATCTTCGCCAATGTCTATATCAACTTAAAATAACTTCCACACAAGACAATCACTTCACTTGGTTCCAACCTAAGATACCCTGTACTAAAGTAACCAGACAAGGATGTCACAAACATGAAAATAGGTACACGCAGTCTCAGTACAGTTGAGCCACTTGTACAAATGTACGACGGCCCCCAGGGGCAATCGAACCTACGACCTCGGTCTTACGCGTTTACGTAGAAGAGATAGAGAATACTGTTATGCACAACAAGAAAATATTAGGACACAAGATTATCCTAATATCTGTGTATACTGCCAACAGTATCCTACAGTTTCGCATGTACTTAGGTACCTGTCGATATGAATCAGGATAGGTTTTGACAAACTACAAACAACCATTAACTTATGGATAATGAATTGAGTCACGTGATACGAGTATTGAGACTGTCTCACGCGCGAGCTTAAGATTTTATGAGATATCGACTAAGATCAAATGTTTAAGTTCTCTGGTGCTGATATGTACAAAAAGTAATTCACATAGGTACCTTTATTTCGTAGAGCTATATTTCTCGCTGTAAACGATGCTGAAAACTCGTTGAGAATGCAGTGTCCCGGTGGACGGGCCGGGGCGCGGCGTGCGCGGCGGGTGCGGTGGCAGATCCGCCGAGCGACAGTCGATAAGTTACGTCGGGCTGTCGCGTGAAGCGTCATCCATCTTGCGCTCAGCGGTCCCGCCTCGGATTACCTACCTGTGCCGAATACCTAATCCCAACGTGATTAAGGAATCCGCTAATACTCTCATAAAACGTTTACGCCGTACACATGCCCTTAAAAGCTGCTCCACGGAATCTTAATACATTTCGTCTTCCCTAATGAATTCACGGAATGAATTACTTATAAAATTACTCCTCCTGAAATTAACTCTTCGTTAAAGTTGCAGTTCAAGTAAAAGTTAAGACGTGATTTTCCGAAGTCCGTTTTTATGAAATGCTGAAACAGCGTTATGACAAGTGAACGTTAATTCTTCTCGGGACTGGGGTGCCCGTCTGAACTGTTAAAGGAGTAAGGTAATTAAGTATGATGGATATTCGGAGTTTATCGCGGGTGGCAGCGACGCGGGCCACTTGCGACTTCTTATCGCCCCTCGCCGAACTTAACGACGAGTTTTTGGAGATGCCTGGGAAATGCTGTGCATTCAGCCGGCCAAAGGGCTTTTAATCTAACCTTTTATCAAAGGTACTATGACTCGAAAATCCAGAATAACCTAGACCAAACATTACCTTTTAATTACTAAGGGAACTAATCTTTATTAGAAGAAAATTAATTGCGCCACCACATTGTAAATTTGCTTACACAACGTGAGCGATTTCAAACTCACATTTAGTTCACGGGTCTAGGTTCTCAATCAAGATATACTGGTTTGTTACTCAAACATATCTGTGCCCTAGATCTGTAGATCTTAAGGTAGATTGGGAATAACATCAGGTTTGGTAACCATGACGTTTATAAGGAGGGAATGGTAGCTGAAAATAAGATACCTTGAAATGTTTATTGCATTGTTGGGAGGTGACCCTTGTCAAGGGAGATTTGTAAACGAAAAAGCGTCTAATTTGGGTTTACGTGTATTTTGACAAGTCACCCTCTTCCCGAAAAGTGGGACCTACAACTGGTGTCTTATATCTTTCAGTACCAACCGTACCTTTACAGCAGGGTAAGTTAATTATTCTGAGCTTGCAGCAAAGGATGTTGCCCGTAAACGGACGTGCCACTAGGTTAGCTGTTTGAATTATGTTTTAATACCTAATAATGTTCTCGTTTTCTAAGGCGACTGTACAGAGTTTGCGGGAGCCAAAAATTAAATAAAAGAGAAGAAAAATGTAACCGCAAAAATACTTGCGGTCATCTAAACGTCGCAAAGTCGGCTAACTATATAATTAGGGACTGGGCTCCACAGATGAGTTTTACTGCCTCATTTCACGCATTTTATGTCGGCTTTTTCCGGAAATTGTCATTTGTACGTTTCTGTGCAACGTGTGTTACAAGAACTTCATGTATTTACAGATTCGTTTTTAAGAATGCGTCATGATAATTGTCGATTTCACAGAATTTGAATTTTGCGACTAATTCTATCTTGGAAGCTTGAGTGCTTGGAAACGGGTGAAATGTCTGCTGTAGGTAGGTACCTAGGTTCAAGTGAATACAAAGGAATGGCGCAGTTAAGAAAATACATCAGTTTCTGAAATTTGCGTTTCAGGGATTTTCTCTCATTTTATAATAGCTATACCGAAACATATACCTGCAACAAAATATTATTTCGAAATATGCGTATATTTAGAACACAAATTCGGACGGATAACGTAGATGGGGACGATATACGGAATCGAAATCCAGAACGTGATCTTGCAGGATTTGCTGTTATATCTTTTCTTATTTTTACTTTGCCGAAAAAAACACAGTAGACCCTCGTCAAGGCGGATTTGTTAACTGAAAAAAAGATGTACAATTTGCGTTTTTAGATATGTTTTTCACATTACCGTCATGTAATGTACCGAACCGGCACGAAAGAATTGCTAAATTGGATGGAACTTTGCGTAAGGACAATTTGTATTCCCCTTGTAATAAGATGACGTTAGGAAATAGTTTTGTCGTCGCAAGTTCTGCTACTTCTCAGTTATTAGTAGAATTGTTTGCCAATAAGTAAGACGAAGTATTTCCTCATCATCATCTCGAAGATATCAAGAGAGCATGAAACTTCGTTGACCTCTTTGTGCAGAGGGACTGGAAGGTCGGGCGGTGGTGGCAATAGTTGCTAGATTAAATTAGTGCTTGGAATAGTGGAACATGGTGTTATAAGATAGTGCCCCAACTAAAAGCTTCGCCTACTGGAGAAAAAAAAACTTTATCTGTATGATGAAAGAAAAATCTTTTTTGGGGTTAATAAAATTAGTAACGTTCCCAACGATGAAAATTACACATTCAACGTTAACTAATTCATTGCGTTTGCTTGACTGACCTTCATAATTTAGGTACAGTCGACAGCACATAAATCTTTACATTTGTGTGCTCTAATTAGTTATGTTAAGGGCAACTTTGTAACAGAAATGTAAAGGTTGGCCTGCTGTCGACTATACTTATGCTATTCAGGTCAGTAATTTTCGCCGTAACGTCAACACAGACGCGTCCAGTTTATTAGTTCGCAAGCCAATCGAACAAAACGACATTTATGATAGACAGCTTTTAGATAACATATTTAAAACTTTCGCGACTTGTACACATAGTTTGAATATTTTCGGGGCTTAATCGCGTAGTAATTTATTGCTATTTTACCTCGACGTTTCGACGACGTTACAGTCATCGTGGTCACGAGAAGACTGATGGCTGGCACCCGTTCGCATCTTCGGCTGATGAGGTTTCAGACTACCCTCAATCAGCTATAACGAAGCACTATTAGGGTTGCGACACACTACACTGACAATGTCGGACGATAAGCCATGCGACATTTTTCCACTCGAACACATCTTGATGACCGGATCCCACGTTTGCGACAGTTTGAAACCACATTCCCAATTAAAATTTTTGTGTTTCTTAATTTCAACCGCTTTACGCACAATTCGGCTATAATAATGGCGATCGTTGGAAAGCACCGATGTTTTGTGCAATTCTATCCAGTGGTTTGATCCTGATTCAAGAAGATGTTCCGCTATCACTGACTTTTCCACCTGGCGGTTTTTGACAGCTGCGATATGTTCCTTGACTCTTTCAGCAATGGTTCGCTTAGTTTGTCCGATATAAGAACAACCGCAACTGCAATCGACTTTGTACACACTTTGTTTATTATAGCCGAATTGTGCGTGAAGCGGTTGAAATTAAGAAACACAAAAAATTTAATCGGGAATGTGGTTTCAAACTGTCGCAAACGTGGGATCCGGTCATCAAGATGTGTTTGAGTGGAAAAAAGTCGCATGGCTTATCGTCCGACATTGTCAGTGTAGTGTGTCGCAACCCTAATAGTGCTTCGTGATAGCTGATTGAGGGTAGTCTGAAACCTCATCAGCCGAAGATGCGAACGGGTGCCAGCCATCAGTCTTCTCGTGACCACGATGACTGTAACGTCGTCGAAACATCGAGGTAAAATAGCAATAAATTACTACGCGATTAAGCCCCGAAAATATTCTAACTAGCTTTTAGATACTTTGAACTGTTATCCTCATTTCTGTTTTCAGTTATATTGATTTATTTTTCTGGTTTTGCGTTATAACAGCTTGTTCGACATTCGTGTTAAGATAAAGTAAGTAACAATTGCCTTACTTCCTGGATTGTTTTAGTGTATTTTGTTTTACATGTAATAAAATCATTAAACTTCGTGAGTGATCAGATGCACAGAGATAATAAACTATATTTAAGGACTAAAATGTGTTGTCGTCATTAAGATAACTAATTCATTTTTTCCTTTATTACTTACTAAGACCTACTTTATACTATAGAGCTGATGAATACGTTGTTCAGAGAAAATTAATGTCATGAAAACACACGAATCGCCAACTAACAACTCTTTGATAAAAACGTTAAAGTTGTTATGCTAAGAAAGCAATAAAACCGACATTAGAATGTTCGTAACACAATAATAAACAAACCGTGGTCTAATAAAATAGTGTAACTGAATACACACGCAACTTTCCCCATCCGAGACGGTAAACTTACTAGTCTGTTTTACATGAAACAGAAATAAATAGACCTCATGTGTCGTGCTTAATTTTCATAGGAAGTTACATCTTTTAAACGTCCATAAAAACACGCGCGCTTTACTTAGGTTTTGTAACACAAGACTGCAAAGAAAGCTGGGCTAACCGTGAAACATTAAAATGACCTCCCAACAATATTTCCTAAGGCTTTACTTTATTTTCCAAATTGGACCACAACCGCTTGTCTCAGGTGCGGCTGCCGTCTTTTGTTGGCACATAACAAGGCCGTGCATCGACTTAATATTGAAAATCAACTTTCTTGCTTCAAAGGCATGGCTCTACATTATAAATTACTCTACGTACAACATGCACAATTTTATTGGCGAGTGACTTAAGGTGAACGCACACTTATCCGCGGCGAGCGAAACGAAAAGGAAATTGACCTCTGAGGCTCAGCGGTGGCGCATCTGCCTACCATGCGAGAGGTCCCGGGTTCGAACCCCGGCTGGAGAGAAGAAAAAACTCCAGGGGTTCGATGTTTACCTACATGTTTGTGATGTGGCTATTTCTGTTTCCCACGACACAGGGTATCCTAGTCTGGGGCCACTAGCATGCTATGCATGTATGTAAATTTTACGTTTGTATGAAATCGCATGGAACTTCGCGATCCGTTCGGCGCTGCGTTGTACCGTTCTGAGACACATAATCCCCTTTATTGCATTATAGAGTTCGTCGTAGAACATGGGTCATACATATCATATGTTACCCAATTAAGATAAACTGCCTCTTCGTATATTCGCTTTATTTATGTTTGTGGCTATGGCTAGAATGTAACAACTACAAGCGAGATGTTATAGCCATTACTTATGGATTTCACTCAAAAATATGTAAGTAAAAATAATTTCAAGCGTTACAAAATGAAACGAAGACCTACCAAAATGTATGTAGGGGAATTTGTGAAGCAAATTGCCCCCCAGCGAAAGATGTAGGCGATGTATGAATCCACTCACCTGGTCCGCGGCTGCTGCTGTGATCCGGGGCCCCGGTGATGGATCTGAGGTGCTGGTGATGTAGGTGCGCTGGCTAGGTTGGGATTCTATAGAATTTTATATTCGGGATGATTTTTTATATTCGGAGCAACGGTTTAGCGCGCTTCACGGTCAGCCATAGAGAAGTTACCTTATGTCCAGTGTAATATGCGCCTTAAATAATTCGTTTTAATAAACGCCCACGTCCAGTGTAATATGCGCCTTAAATAATTCGTTTTAATAAACGCTGCGTCGCTAAAGTCTTATAAAGTTTGTATCGCCGTGAAAAGTAAAAGAAAACTACTTACAGACCGTCTAACGAAGTATGAGAAGGGCTTAATGGTTCCATACCCTAATTAGAGCAAGAGATATTCGTCTTAATTCAATCCCAGCTTCGTAACCTTCCTTCGCGAGCATTATCCCAATTAAGTGATTCGAAGTCAAGCGCGAGTCACTGCCGCTTTAGTTGTTATAGATAATATTATTCAAGCAGTTAAATCGGAGATCCTACACTATTAAACTAGGTACATTATACATTCGTCAAAATGGATTACTATTAATCACGTCAAGATGTTTACCCTCATCCCGTGTCAGTTTGGAGGGAATTATCTAGTAAGTCGGCATGAATAGGGCCGTCGCTGTCTACTCGTCGCTCTATTCACTCTGTTTACACAACTCGTGGGTATGTTGAGTTCTTGCTGACTTTGTGATAAATATTTGATTGCTTTAGTAAATCGAAGGCGAGGATGAAGGAAGAAAGATTGACGAAATAAATGTGTTGAGCGAATGTTGGTGAATGCGCTAGCAAAGGGCAACTTAAAAAGTAGCCGATACCGGCGTGCGTGCTTGCAACGACTAATGAATGTGATAAAGCGAAAGAGATCTGTCAGGAGCGTGGCAGGTGGCAGTCGCTGGGCTTCATAAAACTACAATCCGTAGTTTGCCATGAGGTACATTGCGTGGAAGACTCTACTAGTTAATCCGTGGCTTAATCGACTTTGCAATGTGCTCTGAGTTGACATTGTAAACCATGAATTGTAGTTCTATGAAACGAGGCCCTGGTAGTGATTGCGATTTCCGTCGAGAGTTGTAAGATATGAAGGTATTGTACCATAAGCCATTAATCCGGCCAAGAACAGAAAATTAAAAATGTTAACCAGCTTCAAAAACAGAGGAGGTTATCAATCGGGAACTTTTTTTATGTTTCCCGATTATTCGACGCGTGAAATGATTTGGAAAATCCTTTTTTGTTTGAAAGGGTCGACTTCATAGGTGGTTCCATACACCAAGTCAGAATCCTGGAGAAATCGAGGGAAATGTTTTAATGTTAAAGGCACGCTTGAAGCCAATTTTTGGGTGTTTTTTATAGTGACTCGTGCATTCAGGTAACAAAATTTGGCGTAATCGTTTTATTAAAAAAAATCGTAAAGTGAAAATTTTGAGACATAAACCGAATTCAAAATACTACAGCATTAAAAAAGAAAAATAATACGGATAGCCAGAGGTTGCGGGTTCGAATCCCGGCATGGGTGAAATTTTTAGCCTCTGAATAGGTTTTTAAAGAAAAATAATGTAAACGGATGAGACCTTTGACTTCACTGTAGGTATTATAGAAATATATTTTCGAGTCGGTGACCAAAATCTAGGTGCATGTCTCTTTTTACCGGCTCTAATATGTATTCTTCAATACTTACATAGAATTTAAAGGTCATAATCGCTTAACTTATTTATTCAATGTTTTTATTTTTAGTGTTTTAAGGTCGGTTTTTATTCATACATCTTTTTTTTACTTTTCATTCCATATTAAGTCAAAAGAGTAGAGTTCAGATTGTCAAAAGATCGACACGTGACACGGTAGGGTGTCCTGTCGTGTGACCTACCATTAGCCCCTTACCCCTGGATGTTGTGCACGAATTGTCGTTCTTCGATGCTACCATAACAAACGCAAGTGATTATTTTGGACGATTATTATTACCTATTTTCTATTAAAGAAAGATAATTATGATGTCAAATAATTGCTATCATAGCAATGGTTTCAATAGAGGAAAGGCGAAGTTGAATTTCAATTTCGTGTTCATAGCTAGCAGTTTTATTATTTCATTTTCCAGCGGTCTCTCTGTAAGAGATGCCATTTGGGGCAAGTGGGCAAAGGTGGGCTGATGATGACGATGATGATGATGTGTTCAGCTGTTGTTTAGACTTCGATTCACATAGGGTTCCAAAAAATTTACATGAAAAAAACCTTAATAAAGACATCATCAGCCGATCTGTCGACCGTAACTCAGGATGATACAGAAAATATATGAATACCTGCAAAATAATGACCACCACAGCTTTATTTTATAGAGGATAAACTGCAGTGGCTTCTACCCTAGGCAGATATTGCAGGTCCAAGCTGTTTCTGACGTGCATTGTGCTGTGGCGAACTCAGTAAATTGCTTTTCGTCGACAATAAATATTTTAATCTGATTGGTGGTCTGTAACCAATTAATTGTGGCTTCAATTTTATCCTGGAAACTGAGCAGGACTTCTTATTTTACTTTTTCGGTGTTTTAAATGAGAACATTAACCTTCTGTCGCGCCATGGTAGCGTCGGTAGAAGCCGCGTATTACATGCGTAATGGCATGAGTTTGATTCCCTCCTTAGGAACCTTCGTTGTTTTCTGACTTTGCTTCGTTATTTCATATATTTGTGAATTAGTAGTAGCGCAGTGTGTATTCACTTGCTAAGGGTATATGAAAAGATTGTTAGGATAATGAGAGTCTGAGGTGTTCAAATACTGCTTGAACAGGCCAATCCTCGATGGACTCCGTATTATTTACTTGAGAGACGGCTTGTGCCTTATACCGCATGAAATACAATGAAAAGCATTATCCATGCCAGCAATTTTTGCTATTGAAATAAAATTGTGTCGAAAGGGCGGTAACAGAAAAAACATTGCATGCCAATAGCGACCGGACTTTTTTGCGCTAGTGTTATAATAGTACATTATGACACTAGTGAGCTAAGTTGGTCATTACAGACGAGGTGGGTTTACTGCTCGAGCCGAAGGCGAGAGCAGTTATGGAACCGAGTCTGTAATGACCAATGCTCACGAGTGTCATACGACGTTTTTCAACACACTTGTGAGGAAAATAAAAAACAAGCACAGGTAAATAAAAATAAAAAGTACGCTAAAAATACTGACTCAGAAAAAGAGTTCGCGTTCTTTTCCGTTTTCCATGTTAGGAAATTTTCATACGCTGCGACATATTTTTCCCTAGATTTCTCGGGTATCAAACTTTCATTGGCATTTTGCGCCTCATTAAGTATGTCTTGCGGAGTTAAAACCATATCCTCTTCAGTATCAGTACTCGAACTCAACATTTTCACAATAAACAATGAAAAGTTTTATTTCTTGAGAACTGAGATTGAAAATGGCGCGCGCTTACTTTTTTAATTTGCGCGCTGTCAAATGTAGGCAAATGTAACAACTTCCATACAGCCTATAAATCGATATTTCTGAATTACAAGTTGGCTTTTAGATATGTCTATCTTTTTCTTATTTTGATTGCAATTTGATGAAAATAAATGTTTATTTATCGTATTTTGATACTAACGTGCATAAAATATAAATTAAATTATTATTTTTAGATATGAAAACTCTTTGCTGTCATTATTTGTCTGTAGTTGATAAAATTAAAACTATATTCATTACAGCACTTGTGCTGTAATATTATTACGCACGCGTGTATAATGGACAGCATTATGGTTCTTAAACCGGTGTTATAAGAGTCACTTTACGAGCAAGTGTGTTGAAAATAATAATAAACTTGTCCTGGTCCCATCAAGGATGCCCTATGCGATGTTAACCAAATACACCCAGACTTTTGTACAAATGTATGGCGGGCTCTAATGGGCAACGAACCCACGATCTCCGGCACGGTAATCAGCCATGATATCGCTAGACCAACGAGGCAGTTAAAACGTTTACTTTAGTTTTTATCGTTAGGCATGTAGATAGACGTAATTGACAGATAATTAACATTTATATGCTGATAGAGCGAAAGAGGTCTATCAGCTCCCTGCCTACCCTTCTGGGATACAGGGGTGCGTTTATGTATATGAACTACTAAATAAAGTCAAATAAACTATTGTCATGCTTAGATAATTCTATTGGAAAACTATGCGTGTAGGGCATGTTAAAACATTAAAATTTACACAAATCCTAAAGTCCCTTGTTAAAAGACCATATTATTATTTATCTTCCATAAGTATGTTGCTAAGGCGCTTTTAAGTAAGGTCTTATCCAAGGTTTGCTTTAACTTCCGGCTCTTGCCCATTAGCATCTCAATTTATTTATATTTAGGCTCGTCTCTAAAAATCACGTACCTACTTGTCTCATTTTGAATGTTTTACATTTAATAAATATATTTTTTACGTAAATGGAATGGTACTGCCGCAATGAATTTTAATAAGTCTATCTACCTAAGGTGGTTCATTGCGTATTCATTATGAGTAAAAGTTCTTGGTTTCAAATTGATTTATTCCATTAGACAAGGCATAGTACGGTTCATTTGAAGTTCAGTTTGCTTTATAAATTAGTTTGTAAGGTCATGGTGAATATTTTATTTGACTACATAATGAAAGTTATATATTTTTATGTCAGCCTTAAAAAAATACTTTAATTTTTGCTCCATTAGATTAGGTGTTGAGTTTTCCTTGCACGGCTTACCATAAATATCTACGTAAGATTCAGTGTTTTACAAATAAGTTGCAAAAAAAGTCATACAGTTGATTGTTTAGTTTTTCTAGAGTTTATAAACAGTAAATGCTAATGAGTTTGCTGCTACTATAAGCCCCTGTATGATCTTGTAAGACATAAACATCCAAAACGCGTGAGCCGGAATATAAATTGAACGATCGCCTATGCTTAGGGGTAAAAGGTTTGTTTTATTAAGGATTTTGTTGCGATACAGGTACAGGGTTAACTCACAAATTATCTGAAAGACGTCATTATATAGGCTGATGACATTGTAAAAACGACTGCGAAAAGTTGGAAGAGACTAGCAAGGGACCGGATGGGTTGGCGTGAAAGAGATTAGGCCTATGCCCAAAAGTGGGCTCTGTTTACGGGCTGATTATATAAATAGACGTCAAATAGTATTTTCATTTGTTACTTTTTTTTCGTTCCACTATACGGTTTTTAGTTTGCTTTGTATTGTCACTGTTTTATAGAAAATGTTGAAAACCGTATGATGCGTTAAATATAGGCAATGGATAGTCTTCCGTGTAGAACAACGATTTACTGAAAGCTGAAACATTGACAGAGTAATATTTCAAAATATATAAATCCGAGAAAAAGTAATTGTAACACAATCTTTATGTGTGACTTGTTTCAGGAATTGCACATCTACAATGTAAAAATGAATCACTGAATGTGTTGGTAAGCGAAAATCTCGAGATCAGCTGAACCGATTTCCCTAATTCTTTTTTTAGAATATTCCTTGAAGTACACGGATGGTTCTAAGGGAGAGAGAGATTTTTTTTTATAATAATCGACTGTTAGGCGGTACGAAATTCGCTGGGTTAGCTAGTTTAATGTTAAAAATAATAATATAATATATGACCGTGGAACCCGAGGCGCGATTGTTCTTTAAAAAACTTTCGTGGCGCCTCATCGACACAACTTGATACCCCGTGGCTGGCTCAGACCTCGGGCAGGGCATAAGTCTTGCTATCTAAGATACTGGGTCGCCAAGCCAGCATCCTGGGGACCCTTACCAGACGCAACGATGATCTGGGCGCAGCTGTTTATTCTTAGGTGTCTTGTTGAATAATTTAAACTGTAGGTTAGGTTGGTTAAAATAACATATTTAGGCAAATTGTAGGTTAATTCATAAATTTATTGTTTGACGACCTCTGTGGCGCAGCGGTGGCGCATATGCCTACCATGCGAGAGCTTCCGGGTTCGAAAACCGGCTGGGGACAAAAAAAAACCCCAGGTCTTGGATGTTTACATGTTTGTGATGTCGGTGTTTCTGGTTCCCACGACACAGGGTAGGGTGTTTTGTTTTAAATGTTCTTTATTCACTTGAATTCTCACATACTATTACCCAGTGTATTTTATTCCTTTGCTAAATAAACTTTAAGGTAGACACGTTTTCAGATCGGTTATATTTTTTATATCTAAATCGTATGTTATTAATATAATTTGAACTACTTAATTGCTATTAGTCAGTTATATGATTTAACATGCGTGCTTTTAGAGGCATCCCTGTATATCAGCCAAAGAGGACGATGGACGGTGTAAATTAATTTGAGCATTTGTTATGGGGTGTACAGTACACACGGGCTTCGGCGAGGAGCGCGACCCGCCGCCGCCACCGCCGCTGCCCCGCTGCCCGGCGCTGGGCGCGCGCGTCTCGCCGAGATAAGGCACAGCCTGTTGTTTTTAAGGATCAGGTTTTAATTTGCCGAGAGTAATTGTTGTTTTACCAGCATTTCGTACAGAGGAAGATAAAGAAAATAAACAAAGCTCTTGTTATTTCCCGGCGAAAGCGTTTCGTGACGAGGGTTGGCTCTGTTATTTACTTTTATTCAGCATTGAGACGAAAGATTTAAATCGAATGGTAATTGGGAGACACTTTTTCATATTTCACATCCGCGAAATAAAATTTGTGATACGGTGCATCGAGAGATATTAATGCGAGAGCGAATTACATTTTGAATTCAGCGCTAACGAAATGAAAAATATAAATACAATTTCGTCTCTCGTTAACTTCAACTTTTTACCTTTGTGCAAAATTTACCGACACAATTACCTATTTTTGTAAAATCGATGCTCCAAATTTTAAAATAGCTCAAACTATGACCTACGTAGGTGTCAAAGTAGGTATAATATCTCCGGTTAATATCGCTCTGCAACTCATTTGGAAATCCCAGTTTCAGCTTCGCAAAATGAAAATTCGTACGGACCAGCATCTAAATATTTTTAATTTAATAAATACTCGTGCAGATTCGATCCTTCCCATTCGTGTAATAACGACAGGCGGCCCGGAGGAGTTTTTCCGGTTTATTGGGTCGTTAGAATATAATTTCATCTCGGTGTTTATGACGGCATAAAAAGTTTTCAGTGCCGATATAACTACTCAATTACCGACCCCTTCGCCTCGGAATATTCTTCGATTTCCAAATGTGTGTGTAGCGGCTCAGCGAGCACTGTGTTTAGACAATAGCGTACGAGTGTCGGTCTACCGGTCGGCGGAGAGCTATTTGGACGGAGTGCGGTCTGCGAGCGTTTAGCAGCCTCTTCACATTAAGTGAATCGGGCTACGTAGATCTAGTACTCGGAAAGGAAAATACGATTCAGTTAAGAGTGAATATTTCATTTGTGTGGCAAAAAATACAATAAGGTTTTACACTAAAAGAACATGCTAGTAACGAATTAAAATGTCCAAAATATAAAAGACTTCAAAACAAGCCAAATAAGCCCAAATTGCAAGACTTTCCTAATGGGCAGTAGAGATTTAACTTCGGAATTTATAAACAGGCCCTAATCAGAAAGTGTATGGTAAATATCAAAACAATCAAAATGATTCGAAATTCGTGGATTTTACACAGAAGAATTATATTTTTCGCCTTCCAGCTCCATCATCAAACCCTTCTTCTCACCAAGTTAAAAGTATTGGACCCGTCAAAACAAACTAAATGAGACCATCTGGAATTGTTTACTAGGGACAGGACACATTGAAGTGTTCCACTATCCATCTCCTGGATCCAATACAGTTTGAAATCGTTACGATGATTAGAAGGAGGTTAAAATCGGCTTCTTAGACCACTTTACAAACTAAGTAAGTTCGTTATATAATACAAGCGAAGCTAATAAAACCGGATTGACGAAACAAAGCAATTAAATCAGCAGTTTTTGAAGCTGGCTGGACATTTATTTATAAACAATTTAATGTCTACAAGAAACCCGTTCTGCGATGGCCATGCTACCAAATTGAACGCGAAAGGAATTTTGAAATAGGAAAATTTCACCCAAAACAGAGCTTGGTCGGTTCGTATAAATTAATTTCACCCTGACCCGTGTATTAATATTCAGAGCACTCTCAAAGTTCGCTCTAACTGGCGAACGGAAATACTCGAATTTATTAATTTTACTGGCGCCTCTTCCCACGGGGGCCGGCACTAACATGTCATTAAGTTAAATATTTGATTTCACTAATACACACACGACCTTTCAACTTTTCCACTTATTAACGGTCAACTTATTAAATTTCATCGAACCGTATGTTTAGCAATTCGGATATAACTTCAAAAGCACTTTGTTCTTTGGCTCGGAGACGTTTTATAAAGCGCGCCACATACTCGACGCAACCGAAGACGATTTATACGAACATTTCCCATTTCACGATCCAGGATTAAATAAACTTGCTTTCTAGCTCGTGTTACAGACCAACTGAGCTATTGCGGGAAGAGAGAACGGCACAGCCGCAAGAGAGACCAAATACGGTCCCACCTTACTTCGTGACTCGGTACAAGTGTTTGCGGTTTATCTACACATCATGTTGGCTCGGGTCAACCTACGAGTTCATGGCTCTAAAAAGTTAAAGATAGTATCTAAAAGTAAATCTCATTATTTGCCTATCTAGTTATCATGTCAGTCGAGAGTGACCAACTGTGTGCACGGAAGAAACTAGTTCGTTTGTTCACTGGCGCGCTTTCACAGAGCCCATTGTCTTGCTCAATCAGGTAATGGTCGGCGCAAAACGGAACAAATCCACTTCGGATTTCGTCCTCGAACAAGGTATTGCGTGTGTATGTAAACAGGATTCGTATTATACGACACGGCGCTTCCGAAACACAGAACAATGCACGGCTAATGCAAACAAAACGACCTCACAAAAACCGTTTGGGAATTGGGACACATCCATTTGTGAATATGTACATAGATGTGTTTAATACTGAATATTGTTTTTATTATATTCTCAAACTCATATATGTAGACACGAAGCTACCTACCCTATAATAATTTGTCTGTCAAAATGTTAAATGCCATTGCTGAAGACTAGTGACGGATTTCATAAAAAATAAAGTGGTCTTGAAAAGAGTTTCCATTTGGCGAGCAGCAGGTGTCCTCTTCGAACCCATCGTCAGCAGATTAATCCATTGTAGGGAGATAAATCTCCGCTGGGAGGGAGGACCTGCTTGCCTACGTTCTTTTCAAATAGGTATACCCGACGATTTCTCGCGAAAACAATCAATGACAGAGGATACATTTTGGTACGAGTCTCTTATTGGCGCCGAGGGACGCGCTCTGGCAAACTTTTGGCCGTCCATTCGTGACCCAACAAACGAACAATTTACAAAGCCAAATTTTCCGTCAAATATGATAATGTTGCCAATTTTCCGGGCACTGAACAGGGTACATGCGATGGTAGATTTAGTTTTAGATGGAGGAAAGACATGCCATTTGTGTATTATTGAATTTGATCATACACTGCAGTGACTCGTTTGTGAACTGCGAAAATCAATTAGCCAACCCACCTACCTAGCCACATGCCATAGTGTATGGGTATACACTATGCGTACCATACTGTTAGTACAATGATTGTTCCACTGCAATTTTCTAGTAGAAGCGTTTGACAAACCCTTTGTTAACATTTGCACAGCGGTGAGGGATGTGTGTGTGAGTATAGTGCGTGAGTGTGTATTGTTCATGAACCTATACAGAGTGTTCCTGACGGCGGCGTACTTCCTGGGAGCTACGTATTTATTGGGTACCGTGGCAAACCGTTTTAGGAGATAATGAGGTTCAAGGGAAGTTCATGTTTGACCTTGAACCGCGTTTTTTTTAACTGATGCCCTTGGTTCTTCTTCTTCCATATATTTGCAGAAATGCATCTAATATCGTATACTAATAACTTCTTCTCTGGTAACCTTTATAAAAATTAGGCTTCTTATAGAAAATAAAAATACCACGCAATGTATACAAGAAAGAGAAGATGTAAAGGAAGATTCGAATTGCTTGCCGACTTCCAATAGGAGACGGCACATCGAGAAGAAGAACAATGCATACAAGAATCAGGATTTCGAACATGTGCGTAGCGCTGATTCCCGTTACCTACGTCTATGCCATATTTTATGCGCGCTAGTTGATAGTTGCGCGCTTATGTTTTTAACATCAACATAACTCAAAAAAATTCAAGTAATATATTAAACTTATAGCAGTGGGTGTCCAGTGTCCTTTCGGTTTGGGCATCATTCTTTTACACACTGTATAAACGGTACGGCATTGATTCAGTCGGCTGCGCTGCGACAGGGGACACCCACTCACTCTGTCTATAGTACTAATTCATCGCATTAATAAGGAACTGACGGCAGCTGTGTAACGTTCTAGTAAATTCCTTTGTAGACATCTGAGACAATCTGCAGATGTTAAGATTAGAATTTTGTTTATTGTACATCAGAGACATGATAAAACATGTAAAGGTATGGAGATGTTATAATTTTACTTAGTTTTTTTTACAGCAAGTTATGTTCTTTGGCCATGTATCCCGACGTGATGACAATTCCATCGAGCGTATCGTGGTACTGGAAAATGTGAATTTTGATAACTGTAAAGGAAAACGTCGCGAGGAAACCTGCGTGTGTGAGGTGTTCAACTACCTCAGCATTTAAAGTTGCTTATCCGTGATGGGCACGCGTGGTAATTAGGTCCATACTCTCTCTCTCTCTTTCTGAGAGAGGGCGTGTGCCTTGCAGTAGGACGTATATAGACTACATAAAAATCACTTAAATCCTGCTGTCCCTCGTCAGGGACAAAGGGACATAATAAAAGATTGATCACTCTATAAAAGATTGACCACCTATTGATCGTTTGACAATTATTTGTTAAAAACGCAATTACCTTAATTCCGGACGTTTTGGCAACGTTGCCATGGTCACAGATAGACTACTTAATTAGATGTTAGGTACCTGATAAATAACCACAATTACACCCGTTTAATATATAAGTATGCATCGTGTGCCACTAAGAATACAAAAGTTGTTACGTTTTCGGGAATATGTTACTCGGTAAGAAAATGATCGAATTATCAATAGGTCGAATTATTATTAGAATACTCGCAACGTCTAACGAATAAGTAGCAATGCAATGGCATCTGTCGTTAGTAAATTACGTTTTATTCGGCATACCGCAGACGTAGAAGCATTTAATCCCCTCACGAATACGCGTGGCTCCGCCAGTGACATGATCCTGATACGCTTTATGTCTTATAAATAAATCATACTAATATTGTGCAGACGGCGTTATCTGTGAAAAGAACCGATAGTAGTGGCGGTTGCGAATCCTCTTGTGACAGTGTGTCTTGTAAATACAAAGTTGTATGTTAAATTCATGCCACTCTCTTCGACGATTTATACGACAGCAAAAAACAAAAGAATAAAAGTAGCCGGCAACAAGTAAATAGTCATCGACATGCCGAAAAAAAGAAAGAAAATGTCTCGTAACCAATAAGTTCAAGTTACGATACTTTTGCTTTCCTTATCCGTGAGTTCTGCGGGCATTATTCCCAACAGATTTTATGAAAATATCTTGTTCGGCTCCAGGACGTGGAAAATTATCGGTCAATTATTTATAAGGTACTTTACTGTGGGAATTCGCAGACAAGTAAAGGGCCTCACCGATCTTTTGTGACCGTTAACGCTTAACTTTTTCTAAGAAGGGCTATAACTTGTGACATTATTCGTGTGTAAAATATAATTGGCTGAGGAAAAGGGTGCGTCTGTCCCTTCCACGTAACTTCCGTATCGATTTAATGTCATACCTGAATTACGAGCCTTTAAATCACAGTTAATGGTGAATACGCATATTCTCCTTCCATAATTCATAGGATGATAGCCGTGTATATCAAAAATAGAGACACGTTAATAGTAGCTATTAAACTTTCCCAAATGTAGTTTGTTTAGTATACGTGCATGTCTTGAAAGTTCACGAGGTGATCATAAATTGTTAATGAAGGACAGTTGCCTAAAATTGCTTTGTGTGTTATTATGGTAAGCGATAAGCGAACTGGTGATTATGGTTGAAGTAAATTGGTTTATTATAGTTATTTATCATGATTGCGATAGATTTCATTAAGATGCACTTGAATTAACCCCTTTTAGTTTATTAAAAATACGAGTATTATCCGTTATGACAAAGGAGCGACGCTATTGCTACGTTGAGAGCAAGTGTGCGTTGGGATTACGACGTTACTACGAAGGGGCTACAATGTAATGTTAATGTAATATCAGTAGTTAATGCTGGAAATGATGGTTAATGATGGAAAGGCTTAAACTTAATTAAAAGTTAAATTGATAATACGTTATTTTTATAAAGTTTCCCGTGTGAATACTCGAAGAAAAACTAGTATCTTTTTGCTACTACTCTGAAGCAACGTAAAAAACAGAATGGCTCACAAGCTCTCCGTAACAGCATTATAGCCTAACGCTGTTACAGAGGGGTTATGGGATGTTTCTTAAAAGCATCGTGGTTATAGGTAAGCACACTGATAGTTGTCTCTTGACATTTATGTATGGAAGAGCTGTCAAATTTTAACTTTTAGTATACGTATATACTCGTATTGAATTGATTGCAGGAATGTTTATTGAAATGAAATGCCATTCGTATACCCTCTTCTGGTCACTGCTTATAACGCAACTAGAGAATTACGATATGTTGCGAGAGGCCGACGCCGTGGATACGGTGGAGTTACGACGTTTTAATGAAGGGCTACGACTCTGGTGTGGAGGGGTTATGACGGTATTAAGCTTAGACTACGACTATACTACAGAGGGCCTACGTAACTGTTACGGTAAAGCCACGCTACGAACGGTCCACGCTGCTCTATGAAGGCTACGGCTATGAAGGTGTTATGACAATGTTACGAATTAGTTTGGTGCTCCCTACGGGGAGGCTACTATACTGCTATGAAGTGGCTTTGCCGCTGTTACGGTGGAGCTGCAGTAGGGGCTAATACGGGGGTTATGGGGGTGTTACAGTGGTGACGCTACTAAGCAGAACCTTGACGATACTATGATGATATTATCACTGTGGTACGCACTGCTTCCGCAGTAAGGTAAGGTAAACTGCTATGAAGATACGGACAGCATTATATTGTTTTTGTATACTACTTATACATTACAAATAAGTTAGTGATTAATTATTCAAATAAAGCATGCGAGTTATTAATAACTCGCCTGCTTTATTTGAATAATTAATTATGGTTTTCTTTTTAGAAATTCAGTATTTTTTGGTTGGGTCCAAAAAACAAACATTATTTTGTTGGCCGTTCAAGCACGTGCGAATATAGATGAAAATAATATGAGAAGGAAAGATATTCACCTGCCACTCATATACGAGCGTCACCGTTCTCTTATAGTTCTTTAAGTACATCATCATTTCAGCCTATTGCAGTCCACTGCTGGACATAAGCCTCCCCCAGGGTGCGCCACAAGACCCATTAAGTACATAATTAGCTGTAACATTTTAAGTTCTTGATTGCTTCTAAGGTATTTATCCTAAAAACCTACTACAAAATTAGTATTTAGGTATTCAGATCGTAAAGAAATCCTGTTCAAAATTTTACTTATACAAACAAAAAAGCTGCCAATTGTCCTATGCAACTTTGTACATATTTTGTGTTTATTTTTTTCCGGTATATAATAAAGAGCTCGTGGCCTAGTAGAACTGAGTGATTGGAATGAATCACTAGGGTTAAGCAACAACAGGCGCGGTCAGGTACTGGATGGATAACCATCCCGTGACTACCGCTAGTGGCAAGTGTACTCTGTAATGGAGTATGGTCTAACCTTGCTGCGATGCAGAAAGACACCTGTGCCCCAGGAGTGGGGACGTAGAAAGGGTTGATATTAAAAATAAAGAATATCCTTAACTAAAAAAATATCAGCTGTTATACACATTTTAATTTAACGTCCTATATGGTAACTTTCTTTATAAACAGTAGAATTTTTCTTACTAGGTACTTTGTCATTTATCATTATAGTGCGAATGTTTATATTGATGAGTAAAACCCCCTTTCAAATAAATGAGGTTATTGTGTTTGTCGTAATTAGCCATGAGTAAAGTAAGTCGAAAGTTATCGACACAAATAGAGATAAGTAATTAAGTATTCCTTTAGAAATTATACGTAGGATAAGCGACATAATTTTTAAAATCGCTAACGGTCATGTAGACTCGGCAGACTTGCTAGCTAATATAAGATTGGTAGTCCCCTACTCCTCTGATGCACGTAGATCATTAAGATTGTATATTTCCCGTGCGAGGACTAACTATAGACAAAATTCCTTTCTTATCCGAGCATGTAAATTATTTAATTTACTAAGCAATAACGTAGACTAGTTTTTTACGAAACGAAACGAGTTAATCAAGCTATTGTGGACAACTTTGTCGAAGCTGTGTACAACTCTGTTTACTAACCTCTTCAAATATGTAATGAAAGATTTTTTCTTAATCCGATAGTATCATCGTCTAGCTCAGTATCAAAATTATAAATATTTTGACATTTGTAACACCCCACCCCGCGTAAAAAAAGACTTTAACCCATTTAAAAAGAAAATACGTACAATAATAATTAACCTACTAGGAGCTATGATGCAAAACACTCTAATGGCCAACTGTGATCGTCTAGTCTAATGAGAACCCTTCGTTGTGAACGTATTAGTAACCTAAGCTCTTTTAGGATATGAGATTGAGTAACGAGTGTGTAAGAGATCCGTTTAAATACAAAAGCAGAATTTAGATTAATGAACAGGAACCAAAGGTTAGCTTAAAGCAAATAAATATAAATGAAAACAGCAATCAAGCGAATGAAATAAGCGAAAGCAAGATATGATTTAGAATAAATTAAATAGATAATAGGTTAAGCTGAAATTAAGTTAAAAGAAATAAAACTAGGATGAAATATGTAACTCTTACAAAAACTACTTCTAAATAAATAAAATATAAAAGTACCAAATAAACCAAATGTCATACAGCAAACACGTGAGTGTTATAGTATAACGTCCCCTACCAAAAAGGCCGGTTAAGACAGACATTATTAGCCAACTAGGTAGATAAGAATGGATTAATATGAAATGAGTACACTACTCGGTTATCTACTAGTCGATAGAGCTAATTATATCCGCCCTGGATGGGGTATGGCCACCACTACGTTATACTGTTAATATATACTTATAAATAATAAACTATGACAGACTAGAAATAAGAATAGGTACAGTGATTCATTAACCCGAGTCTATTCCTCAAGTAAACATACATAATTACGCGAGAATTGGCAAAGCGACGTTCAGCAGTACAATGCATTGGCAGTTGACGAAAGTGAGAGAGGTAGGTAGGTAACCAAATGCACAAAGTACGTTGGAAAAGACTTCACCGAAGCTTACCAACACTGAAACAATCTGGCCAAACTCACGCAACCATGAAATGCCACTATAGGAAAAACCAATCAACTAAAGAAAACTACTAACGATAAAATCTGTACATATTCCCAAAATAAATATAATAACCTAACTACGTATATGCCTTAAGTATCACACACAATTAACGCAGGAATTGGCAAAGAGACGTCCAGCAGTACAATGCATTGGCAGAAGAGTGAGAGAGAGAGGTAGGTAACCAAATGCACAAAGTACGTTGGAAAAGACTTCATCGAAGCCTACCAACACTGAAACAATCTGGCCAAACCAACGCAACTATGAATGATACTAAAGCACAAGTCATCAGAAGGAAATAAATATAATAAACGCACAATAAGCATAATTAGGTATAAAGTCTTAAGACCCAGGTCATTACACACAATTAACGTAAGAAACGGCAAAGGGATGTTCAGTAGTACAACGCATTGACAGAAGAGTGTGAGAGAGGTAGGTAGACCAATGCACCAAGTACTTTGGAACAACTTCATCGAAGCTGACCAAACTGAAACATCTCAGCCGAACCCACGCAACCATGAAATAATGCCAAGAATTAAGCCAATATACCTACTACAAAAATAAGCCTTACTATTAAAAAGCCTATAGTGGCTTCTAACTACTCACTAACGTCCCATAACGTCCTTTCATTGCCTATCATAATCCGTAATTTGATAACCCTATATATTGGACACCCTATATCGCGACTATATTCGGACTATGCGTTCCTATGTAGTATAATTATAATCTACTAACAAACGTAACATAATATAAACCGTAATTTACCACCCTATATACTGGACACCCTATATTGCGTATATGCCGCCTATGTGTTCCCATTCAGTAGTAAGTACCTATATGATCTATTACAAACGTAACATACCTACATAACTTCGGTCGAGAAAAGTACGCACCTACCTACATAAACGCAAGAGTTGAATGACCCGAAGGTCACGAGTTAGACAGCTATTATAAAGGTACCGCATCGCTCTATACCTATTCCTTAGTTCGATGGAAATGTCACTGTTAGGTTAATATGCACAGAACCTCACACCTAGTGTTATCTAACAATCATTGATATTAAATATTGACAGAAGTTGTAAACAATACGTTTAGGTACTAAATCAGAACTAAAATGCTATAATTTTCTAACGGGTTTAGACAGATTTACCTACCTTACCCTAATTGAATTGAGACATTAAACGTAACGCTTTTATCTACCTGATTTAATAGCTTCGATAGGAAACATTGAGGAGACACAAATTCACTTATTTGACAATTTAAAATGATCCTAACAAACGAATAATGACCGCATATGTGGGGAGCTGGGGAAATACTTACTCTCATCATACAACTCTGGATACCCTGAAAGAAAAGGGGGAGCCTACCTAACATTCCCAACCCAGTAAGCTAAAGAATTTAACCACCAACAAATTGTTTCAGCAAAGCAAACCCCATTTATATTTAATCGTGTGTATGTGTGAGTGCCTATGGTGTTTCCCTAGTCACAGCTATTACCTATCGCTATCCTCCCTAACTCCGGAAAACCTAACTGTTTCAAGTCATTAATTTCTTTTAATGCACTAACTCGTGCTAAGGACTGACTTGACGCAGTTACCTTTCAGACTTTCTGGCCGGCCAGAGTGTGTAGCCTAGGGTGTGTATGCGTAAGTGGTTTATGGGATCGGTACCACTTACAGGGTAAGAATATACGGAATATAATACATAGATATGTTATGGGTGCAAAGTGCCAGAGGGCTGGAATCGTCTGTCACGCAGGGAAATAGCAGGGGGAAAATTGCTATACCACAAATGCTAGTGGAAGGAGATCTAACACCACATTCACAAGAAGCATTTTAACCCAATTTTCAAGCTAGATAATTAATATGAAATTATCTCAATTAAGTAATTAATTATGACATCTAATTATATAGGAAAATTATTTTACAAATAAAATTGGGCACACCTCCGGTGAAGGGATTCTTTAAACCTTTCAACCAAAGCAGACTCAGATTCAACCGTAGCATAGTAAGCAGAGCTAGATATTGGAATTCCTCATTTAGTCTGTCAAATCAACTGTATAAGGCTACCAAGTGAATTCGCTCTAAATTCACACGTTTGTATGCGGAATTAAATATGATGCAAACCTCTGAAAGCTATGGCGCAGACATGTCATTGATAACCTCGTGTGCCTACATCGAGTCGAGTAGGTATTCGACAAAGGCTAGCCACACGGCCTATCCCTAACATGCCCTTGCCACCGAGAGTTTTGTTTTGCACACATTTATTTCCCCAAAAACGCTGTACTGTGGAGAAAAAGGGTTAGTTCACAATTTATTTCGCGGAAGCTACACTAATCACAAATGCTGAAAACCATATTTTACACGGAAACCTTCTAGCTAATTGTACGGAATACTCACCAAAACCGTTCCTAACATTTACACTTTTTACTTTCAAATCTAATTCCCTAGCTCCGAAAGTACCTCTAAACCTGAGACTTCACACCAGGGCTGATACACTAGGAACGCAATGCCCACAGATGATGCTAGGTCACAAATCCAAAGCCACTTTCCTATTACCGGATTTAAATGCAATCGAAACTCCCCAGTTCTAATAAATTCACACAAAATGGCGAATTTTCCTACGAGCGGAATAGGTGTACGTACTATTAAATTTCCTGGTCCAGAATGCGTGCGCGCCTTGGCGCCTCGGCCTTTTTATAGCCTCGCGAAACAACCCCGCGCGTCCAAAATGGCTCCGCTACCAATTCCGCTTTGTCTAACCCATCATGAAACCTAATGACACCCGATTGGCCAGCCGAAATACACCTCCATCTCGTTTCAGAACTTTAATGTTTTGATATTTTGTAAATTAATTTCCTGTGTCTTAATGTAATACATTATTTATTTTCTATTTATTTATCTCGATATTTCCTGTTTAATTGATTTGTCTACAATAATTTCTTCTTAACAATTTATTCCAACACACCACTGACCTGCGGCACAATGCTTACGGACAACTAACTAACTTCTGTTAATATATAGGTTTAGGGTAATGTTTGTGTTAAAACATCCTTTCAATTTAGTACAGATTTACCTAGAAATACTCTACTTAGCCTACAATTGCGAATTGAAACGTTATAATCATTTTAGTAGGCGCCGCGGCAACCAGTGGCGCCAAAACCGGAATCGGCTAATCGGAGAACTACAACCCACCAATACAGCAATACTCTAAACTCACACACGCAACCCTGTAAGAATACGAGAAGAAGCTGCTTTCAATAATATTTAATTATTAGGGATGCCCTGAATGCTACATTTCAAAAGTGATGAATGATTCAATTCCTTTCCCGAACATTGAAAAAATAGCTCTTTAGCAGTTCGTGACTTAATATATTACATGTCATGTTTCATTCCAATTTACCAGTAACAACTTTAGCTATCCCTCTAGCAACAATTATAAATAATTACACCATTCGCAAATATTATGGTATTAAGTTACTATACTTTGAAATTTTGATTTTATTGAAATAAATAACGTGACAAGACTATCGAAGGCATAGAGCCATGAAAGAAAATCAATAAACAATCAAAATAGAAATTACTACCTTGGACAAATTATGTTAAGAATAATAACTGCTATACAACAGAAACATACATTACAACATTAGTCCCATACTGTCCCAAGCGACGTGCATGGTTGTTTTAAAAAAGTTGAACGGAATCGAACCCGCGTACCGTCCGATCTCCGCACTATTAATACCTACCTTATACGTGCGTCACTCGCCTAACTGTAGGTAGGTACGTGTCTCGGCAGACGGCGCCGCCGGTTACTAACGCGGAACGGAATGAGACCATGTGGTACACCTACTCTCACGTTCTTTTATAGACATTGAGTTTATGATTGATTATCATACGAGATTACGTTTAGGTGATCTAGATATTAAAAGGGATATGAAGGGAATCATTCGAGTTCTTTTTCTTTTGTTTAAATCATTCAACCCCAACACTAGCCTAGATAGGTTAATATCCATTCTCAAAAGAAAGTAGATGTTCTTTGATTGATTAATTATGAGCTTTATTTATTTTGTTTTTGTGAATAGACCATTTTTTTACAGAGACTTGTAATATTACATCAATATGTTCTAAATTAGTTTCCTTTCACGACAAGACACATTAATAACTTCTTAAAGAAATATAACGCAGCCGTAAAGAACATTTAGTGATCTCAAACTCGGCTAGATGGAGCTAGTAGTTATTTTGATTTATTGAGTTTTTTTTAACTTAATTGTTTAAGTGTATATGTTACTTTTACCAAGTCCCTAATATTACAACGGTGCGTTATACATTAGTTTTCTTTCATGACAAGACATATTAAAAGCTTTTTAAAGAAATTGAAAGTAGGATTAAAGAAAGTTTAGTGAACCTATTCTCACCTAGATGGAGTTAGTAGTTATTTGATTGATTATAAGTTTTAGTAATTTTTATTATATAAGTGAATATAATACTTTTACCAAGTCTCTGATATTACATCGGTGTGTTATAAATTAGTTTCCCTTCATAACAATATGTATTATAGACATACTACAGAGTTTAAACGTAGCATTAATTATCGTTTAGTGATTCTATTCTCTCCTAGGTAGGGGCTAAATTAAATGTTTTAGAGATTATTCTTATTTATATCTTTAGTGTATGGTTTTCTGTCTTCAAATCACTAACATAAAATCGCTGTGAATAACTCAGTATACTTTGATAACCATAACATTACCTCAACACGGAATTTTACCTACTTAACTACTAGGTAAATAAATGCTTTTAAAATCTACAAGCGCGTGCAAAAACAAGAAAGATATTGAAATTTGTTCTTATAATCTACTATTTCAATAGTGATAGCAATTAACATTTGATTTGAAAGCAGTTGAAGGGAATCTACTTCCCAGCCGCCGACAGCGCCATCCATCCGTTAGGATGAAATGCCGTGTCACAAGTGATAGGTAGCGGACGAGTTTTTTCCAATCGATAATCTATTAGTTGTGCGTTCGTCCACTGCAGATGTCGTTGTAACTTATTATTTTATTTTATCCCACTATTTATTCAGTCATCCCTAAATTCTTGTTGCACAATTTAATCTAGGTATAACAAACCCTGTTAGTAAACAAAATAATGTCTAGCTGTATTTCAGTCTTCGAATAGACTACTACATAGAGAATACTATTGCATATTTGTTTTGTTTAAATGCAAATTGGCCCAGCGGCGATGGACGGCGATTTCCACCGGAAGGCCGCGGGATCGAACCCAGCCTCACTCAGCAAGCGGAATGTTTTTCTTTTCTTTTTATGACTAATAACGGAAATGTCGATTAGTACACAAACAAACCTCAACAAATCCCCAGAAAGCGTCCCCGCTACGAAACTTATTTGTTGTATTTATAGATTTATTGTAATGCCTAACTTGAATGATAAGGACCTTCTAACGACTAAAGTGCCTACCTACCTAATCAATCTCGTTAAATAAAGTTTCCGCGATTTTACTACGTAACCTATCTCGAACCAAACTCGCACAGAACACAATTCAAATTTATATTAACGATCGTGAGCACTTGTATGGACCTTGGTCCGTTACACATTGAAGTACAACAATGAACTTTAACTCAAAATTAGAACCCCCTTCCTCTAATTTAGTGCTAACTGCGAGACTAACCCATGGCTTTTTTGTATTATTTTACTTTCTGAATTTTTAACTACAAGCTGTAAGATCTCCAAATGTAAAAATAAAATAAGTAATAACTTTATAGAAATAAGGGTCAATATCCCACCACAATAAAGCTTACAGAATAGCACATATTTATTTGAATTATACATTTTTTGATGAATTTGTGTATTTACCTAGCCTAGACCAGAATACTCCGGAAACGTTGTTTTGCTATTCAATTAGCCTACGACCTTCATACACCTACTAAAGTAAACACACACAACAAAAATAATCATAACAATCGGTGAAGTCGTTTCGGAGGAGTTCGATAACAAACGATTTTTATATATAAGAAGATATATTGTGTACGTAAATAAAGCGTGTTCTCTACCTATTCGTCTAAATTGAATAATTTGAAAAGTGTACCGAAAAAGGCTTCAAGTATGGAAACGCTAACGCAAGCGCCAATAAAATATGGATCGGTGATTGGTAAGCTCGTTACTGCAGCCGGCGTTAAAAATATAGAGAGCCGATCGCAAATAAATGTCTGCCGCAAAATAGGAATACAAAGATAGCTCGCTTAGAGCTCAGCCCAAATCCTGAACGATTTCATACTAATTGCTATTGAAAAAGTCGATTCCGTCAGGTTTTGGTGTGCATAATTAGACCCCTTGCCTGAATAGTTTTGTTGAAGATTCATAAAAAACTCAAGGAGTGTCCTAATCTCCTTCTAATTATGTTCGTATTCGGCTCCGCTTTTCAATATCTTGTGTACACAGGATCATTTTTTCAATGCTTGATACCTGTAACATGTGTATTGATGAAGCGTGATTCCTGTAATATGTGTGTTGATGGAGTGAAGGTAATGTGTCAGGATCGTGGCAAGTGGCAGTTCCTCGTCTCTGTCTACTTTTCTGGTTAGCAAGCTCCTAATGTAAAAAAAAATCTTTCTTGAAAGATTTTGCTAGCAGGGCTTATTTTATTTTATTAAATACGGGCGTGTACCGCTCTACTAACATAGCAGATTTCAATATCATTATCTTACATAATACTTGCTTACTTCCTATGACACTAAAACTCTTCGTGGGTTTTGGCCTTCTCCGCAATCTTCTTCCGCGATCTTCTTCCGCGTGTCTCGGTCCCTCGACTCAAAGAGTTTCATCGTGTATTTGCCAATCTTTCTGAGGTATTCTTCAATACTGTCAATGAAACGCTTTCTGGGCCTACCTCTTGACCTCTTTTATAGCGGCGTTCATCTGATCATAATATTACTCACACTGTTGGCCGGCATTCTCTCTAAATGACGTTCATCTAAGCCGCTGTTACTTGCAAAACCTATCAATGGTCTCCCGCTTTTCAAGTGCATCAATATCGTCGTTTATTCGAGAGTGATAGGTGTCATCCGCATCTCCCACTGGACTAAAGATTTTTTTAGCACTGCGCTCGGAGACGGCAAGTCTTTGGACAAAACTAGAACAAATAAATTGTATTATTTGTAAATTCATTGGGTGGCACAGGATTCCTACATGTACATCTAAACTTACTAGTATTGGTATGTTTGGCTGTTTGACACGCAGTAACATTTTTACTGAGGCTGAAAAAATTCGGATAAAATTTCATATGCATTTAGACTAGCCCCACAAAGTCACATAGGACAAACTTGTCCGTATTAATTTGCCAAAATAATAATACAAATGATTGATTATAAAAGCTGGCCTTTTGCGGTTTTTTACTTTGTTTATCTGTGCTGCTAACTAGCACGGCGGATACACTCGGCATCCGGACGCAATCTGCATATGGGAGTAGGGCCGGCACTGCCCGCCTATCTGTCAGGAACAAAATTATAACACATTATTAATTATTATTTTTAGTAAAAAACTAATGAGGTTGGCAAAAACTGAAAGTGGTTCGAAAAATGGAAGCCATATAAATATAAAAATAAAAAGTAATTTTGAAACACTACTAAAAAGTCCCATTGTACTCGACACATAATTGGACCTGTCTATTTAAAATGATTTTAAACAATATTAATTTAAAATAGAGTCTTAAATAATATATCGGAGCATATAGGTTTGTCCAGGAGACAAATGGTAAGCTCCATTTACAAAAGGTCTTAAATACAGATACGCATTAAATTTTTTTACCATCTTCCCCTACACCACCTAGAACTAGTATTTTTTAATGACTCATCTTCATTTATAGTTATATGTTAAACAGGTCGGGTCGGGTTCCCTAGACCTACTCACCATTGTGTGATTAATACAGTAGGGAAGATATTTGCCTATTTTTAGGCGTCGGCCACACAGAAAAGACGTGCGGCTAGGTCGCGGATAAAACGCCAGGCGTTGTATAGAATTCGCCCCATCATTTCTTAGTGGTTTTCAGCTCCTTTACACTGTCCCTTGAGTAAATTTTGTATGAAAGTGAATTTAAAAGATCATGCGTCTTTTCTGCGTCCTTGCCCCATGTGCTTTCTGTGTCTCAGGCCTTAGGCTCTGTGCCTAAGTTTAAAATATTCAGAGATAGAAAACATATTCTGCAGACTCTTCTGATATCACAATAAGATAAGCGGATCTCACAAGAAAAATAAATATATCCACAGCAAGCGAGAAAAGTATCCAGACCCCGCGTGATGGAATTACATTATGAATATACATCTAAAAATAACATCAGCGTTGTGAAGTACGGGTAGATAAAATAAGTCTTTGACGAAAGATAGAACGCGTTTGATGGTACCTATGTCGAACATCAGCCTTGTTAAGGCTTTTAGGATAGTAAGGTGTAATACTTCTTATGCAATTAGACGTGGATGGATGAATAAAAAATTATGGTGTGCAATAAAGCGTAATAATATAATCTATTCTAAAATTATCTTACCCGCACTATACCCTATGAAAATGTGTTTTATTTTAATACACGCATACATAACCTGACGCTTGTATCCCAGAGGGGTAGGCAGAGACCAGGGACTGCCACTTGCCACGATCCTGACAGATCACCTTCGCTTCATCAACGTTCGTAAGTCGCTGCATGCACGATATTTATTTCGTCAGTCTTTCTTCCGTCATCCTCTTCACATGTTAAAACCAACGCAACATTCCTTTCTCAATTCTATTCACTACATCCTCTTTCACTACACAACGTTCTCTAAACAGACTATACTGTTATTCAAAGTAATATTATACATGCTTCTCAAGGACTTCATTTCTTCTGCATTAATTCTACTTTCTTGCTTCGTTTGCCACACCCCAAGTCTCGCTACCATATATAATTGTTGGGTCCGGCACACCGTTATGAATAGCCAATATAGCTCTTTGGTTTTATATTAATCTTAGTTCTATTGTGCCTCTTTTATTATACCTACCCGCTCCAGTAGCTTAATGCCATTATGATCATCTAAGGCTGTACAAAAGAAATTGTCATTGAAATTTTATTAGTGCCTAAGTGCCATGAGAACGCCAAATATTTTTTGCCTTGCCTGCTCCTGCACCACGATATTGAAGGGGTCTCCCTGGGTGTATTTGGGATGACAATTCTTGGCGGGGCTGGGTTAGAGCATTCAATCCCGGGCCCTTTTTTCAATCCCGGGATTTCGGGATTTTCGAAACACAATCCCGGGATCCCGGGATTGATAAATATTTTTAAAAGCCAGAAATAATACAAGTTTTTCAAGGAATTCAGTCGTTTTATTAATTGTCTATGAAAATAACTACAACATATGAATCAAAATAAATTCAAAATGTCTTTTAGACAAACAAAACACACTTCCGAGAACAAAATAAATCAACTGTAGGTATTACAGAAATCGCAGACAATAAAGAACAAGGATCATAAAATCATCTCATATAGGAACAAACTTAATTCTCAAACTAAATAAATCAACTCTTTATGATGTGAAACTTGATCTCTAATAAATGTACCTACATTTATTTGACATCAAGTTTCACTAACAAAATAATATTTTGTACTCTGAAAGAATAAATAATCAACACTAAATTAACAGACTTTGTACTAAATTAACAGACTTTGTCATAGAGATCAACCATCAACACTTTACTACGAATAATCAAATTCTACTTAAATCTCTGGTAAGTAATAAACACTAACTGTCTTACTAATAAAAATTCACTATACATGCGTTACAACAAGGTGACAGTTATTCAGTGAATAGAGCTTGTACAAGGCTTATACAACTCTTTGAACGTCATACTTCCTTAAAAAAAAAGGTTATTTGCTTATTTTTGTAGGTAGAAAAAGATGCTATATTAAGAAGCAAATAAGAACTGTAAATAATATCCACTTACATCCACAAAAGTTGTTATCAAGCACTATTTTCCACAACACCTGCGCGCAAACAGTCAGTTGAACTCAGTTGACAAAGCAAGATGGCCGATGGAATATTTTTTTGTTCATCATACGACTTGACTATACCGTCATTCAGCCAACCCATTGCGTTTTGTTTCTTCGAAAAAAAAGCGAGTGCGTTTCGTTACTTTTGAAACAACTTTATCCCACATTATTAATACCGAAAATCCCGGGATTCGACAATTTCAATCCCGAAAATTTCGGGGCTGAAAAAGGGTCGGGATCCCGGGATCGAATGCTCTAGGCTGGGTGTACGTTGTATGCAGATGCCTTTTCCTTCAACTTACCCTGCCTCGGCACTATTGAAGGCCATTATTAGCTCTTCATATCTTGTTATAATGTTACCCCCTTAAAATATTAACCATCCCTTTAAATTATCTACCGTTTACGATTACGCCACATATAAATATTGCATAATTGCTTGTTTGAACTTGTGCTCAGGTAGAGCGAAATTAATGTTCACTGCTTCGCGAGCGTCTATAGGGCTGTGTTTATTTTACAACAACGAGCTAAGAGACTACTTTGAATTGAAGTATAAAAACTACTACTAATAAAAGTACTAATAAAAGACACGTGTAAACACTCACTACGCATGTTACGACGCACTGTGGTGGATGTACCTAGTATACTGGAGCTGCTTTTTGCTGGAGAGTTATTTTTGTATTTTTAGGCTTTACAAAAGGTTTTTACAACAAGAATCTCGTATAGAACGGTTAATTAAAGAACAGAATTTCATAACTATTTGCCGGTAAAAGCGAGATGCAGTTTTTAAAGAGAGAGATGCATTATCATTAACAAAAATTTTAAGCACTACACATTTACCCCCTTATTCATAATAGTCTGTTAACTTTAAGCAATGCTTATTCTCACTCTGTCCTCTTCTATTGACCTAAGTCAGAATGAAAGAGAACACTCTTTAGCAGCTGTTTTAACCTAGCGGACTATTATGAATAAGGGGGTTATACTGTACAAAACAAAGGGAGGATATTACGTTTTCGCATCTTTTTTTATTACTACGTAGACGAAACGGCTAGACCTATCTTGACAAATGTTGTGTCAAATGAAAGATATTGACGACCAGAATGTCACTCAGTTATTATGATATGTCGGTAAATGGCCACAATCAGAAAAATATTTATTATAGATACCCGAGTGGTTCTGGTTGTGACTTGTGATGCATTGTTTGTGTATTTCGTATTTAGAATCACCTCGAAGGCTTATAAATACCTATTGAGCGTCTCCGGCCATCTGGTTTGGTATGATTTGCAAACCTTGGGTTTTAACGACACATTACCTACAACTAAGCATGGAGATGCGCAACTGCAAAGTTGTAGCTTGCGACCCAGACTTATAATGGCTAGTGTAACGACGTTTATTTAGCTTTTGGTTACATAAACACTGGTTTAATAAATGGCGAACGCTGAAACACAAACTAAGAATATGTACATAGCTATTTCAAGATCTAAATCTATGCAGTTTGCCGACAATTTTTGTGATTATTTGCAATGCTAAAGTTTCTCGTATATAAGGAGTTAAGATATTTTATTTTATTAATAAGTCATATTAATTTTAGTTCTCTGGCCATTCTATTTTAGTAAGAAATATGAGTCTTATTGATTGGTAACAACTAGCGAACTAGCGAACTAATTTATGTCCGGCGATGCACATCTGTGCTACGTCATTTTTGTCTATAACATTACTGTATTTCTAAAGAATGATGATTCGAACTGAGTTACATAATATACGTTGTAGCTTATAACCACGCGATACAACTTTAACATTTTCATAATTTAAATTATGATGCGATTCGGCGTCACTGACAGACTGGGCCGGATTATTTTCAGAATTCAGCCTCACCGATCCGTACATGATTGTTCAGAATACCTAAACAACATTATACTTTAACCAAAAGTTCTTACATAGTTTAGGTACATATACTGCAAACTTTATACAGCGAAGCTCAACAATGTTCGTATTCGACAGACCTAAATAGCGAGTAGACACCCTTTTTACTCGAGCAACATGACAAACAACGTCCGCGCCTGGTAGTGGCGGCGGCGTCGGAGCCGATTGGCCTCGATTGGCGTCAATTCCCGTTATTTTTTTCTACTAACTGGCCGCTGAGCTCTCACTTTCTTTCGAGCCTCAACCACAGAGATTAGCCAGTAAACAAGCCGCGAATGGGGCGCGCGATGACAAACAACAGTCGCGCCTGCCGATGGCGGCCGTCGACGCTGATTGACTCCGGCGCCAATTTCCGAGGCAATACGTTTCGCTACCGCTCCGCGGCTATTTAGATCTTTGCAATTTCATTCCGTAAAAATTAGAAGCTTAGTTGCTGTACAACGTGAATTAGACATGGTTTATGCCAATGTGTACTTGGGCTTACGAATAAATTTTAACTCGAAATAAAAAACTTCTCCCCTTTCTCCTTAGCTCCTTGATTGAAGCCTGAAGTGTTCAAAGTAGCCTTGTAAATAATTATGATTGAAAGACTTCTGAAATTTCAGTGAAAACTTTTCGATTAGGCTTGCTTTGGTTTCTAACAGGTAATTTCACCAGTTAAAATATACATTGGCATTCAAAAATCCTTTAAATACAATCAAGTTACATAAAATTAACACTCCGTTTAAAAGTCGGTTATAAGTTCAATAAAAACGAGCATTAGTGAGCAATTTCACGCCTCGAGGCCCTACCTGAAGGCACGTTTTGGCCCACTAACGTCTGCTCCCGGCGCGTTTTAGGCAACAAACAATTTCCTTGATAATCTGTCAGGGACAGATTTTGGGAAGGGGCGAGAGATTGCTGGTATCTGACACGATATTGGTAATTACAGTTCGCTTTACAAGAGTGGAGGCTCTAGGCGCTCATGAGAAGGTACAGCGCCGCAATTGCCGTCAATATACCGACTCTAGCATGTGTACCAACAGTGTTTTAATTCCTCGAGATTGTATTCAAGCCATTTAGATGACGAGGATTTACCCTTGACAATTTTACATAACTGACTCTTTACCAATAAGATGGAGACCTCCAATTTAGCTCTATCAACGCTCTTGAAATATGTCCGAGTATATTAAGAACTGTTCTCATTAAAACGATCTAGACTGTACTCTCAGCATTGCCTGTCTGTGGCCGGCTTGCCCTCGGGCTAGAGGATCGGGTTCGGGCATGCATATGAAAGACCTGACGAGGCCTTTAGGGAATATCCGATCGTTCCGCACGTAAGGTACTTTATACTGTGCTGTGCTCCGTGTAGTTTTACATGTATCATATGAGCGGGGCCGCGCTTCGGTGGATCATCTTTAGACAATTATTACTTTTCGTTGAATCGTAAGTAAATAATATTAAACAAATATTTAAATGGAGCGTGTGCGCTTACCACGTCTTGAATAACTCGGTTACTAAGTCTACGTTTAGGGTTACAGTCTGTGATTTTCGTAAATGATATCAGACCAGGGGACGGTGGTATAAGTACCTAGGTAATGCTTGGTTCCAAAAAATATGTTTTATTCTTTCTTTACATAATTTTTATACACTAATGGCTTGTTGTTTAAAAATGTCTTCACGCGGTCCTTACTGACTTCACGCGGTCCTTGAGGCGCGCGCGCCGGTCAGTATCGGCGAACAGTTTGAATTAAATGTGCCAGTGTCAAATGCTATACATATAAAATCAGCTGCATAAAATGTAAAAACTTCTTTCAGCAAACCTTGGGGTTAGATTGGAGGTGTGAAACGGGTATACGCACTTAAGAAATAAGAGACTGAAACAAAACATAACTAAGAACCCGGCTGCTGAACCTTAACTACTAAGGATGTGGGACCCAAATTCAACTTTATGACTCGTTGTGAGGTATCTAGGTCGTTCCCACCTGCTTAGTAGTTAATTATTAGCTGTCGGGTTTTTTATTCTATCTGAAGGGCAGAAGCTTCAAGGCACAATTAGGTAGCCTATAAAGTCCGACTAGCAAGATACTTAGTTCGTCATTTGTTACCGTTTCGATTGCGCGGCCATGTTCTGTTTTCAAAAAGTGCTTATGTCAGGATTTTGTCGAAATTTGTCAAAACTGAATGGTGAAAACCAAATAATTGTCAAAGCAGTAATAAAGAAGTTATTGAGGTTTGAAGATGGCCGCGCGAACGGCTTGCGGAGAACTGCGCGGCCATGTCAGATCTCGACATCTACAGAGTCTACAGGCCTGGTTTTTTTGTCAATGTATGTTTGAATTTGTCAACAAATGTCGAAGAAAGAAAATTCATTCTATCACCATTACTTGAGAAGATATCGACGCCTGAACGCCATGGCCGCGCAATCCTCCGGTTCCGATTTCTTCAGGTTGTTTTTTTCGTAATCAGGCTTATCTAAATTAGTCAGAACCGATGTTCAGAGATTAGTCTTAATTTGTCAAAGCCGATGAGGTTCGAATTTACACTGGTTTTCTCATCAGACAAACAAAATTACTGAAAAACCTAAGGACGCTGGCCGCGCAATTGAAACGTTTTTTCATATGCCGATATCTAGTAAACAAAACAAGTCTGGGATATGATTTATGTACCAAATTCTTTGACATTTTAGGCTCCTTCGATTAACATATCGTTTCACCACAAAATCCTATCGTAATGAGAGCTATTAAAAAAAATATAACCTCTCACACAATGTTTGGATAGGGTGACCATAATATCAGGTTTCACGTAAATTCACGTAACCGCTCATTGGTACAGTGACGTAAAGATCTTTAAAGGCCTTTGTATATGTTAGCTACGAGTAGGTACTTTAAACGTCTGGCTTTTTTAAAATACTTACCTAAACTACGCTACAATAAAGGTAGTGGAGGCCGTGTCCATACGGCTGCGGTGGCGTTGCAAGTTACAACCTGGCAGTATTACTCCCTTTTGTGTCGGCTACGTATGGGTGCGTTTGATGACATGTGCTAGCACAGAACGAAGTGGGCTGCATGTTAAACCTTGCTTGCTTAGATGGTGTCGTTACACTAGCAAGCAGTTCTGGTTATTGGAATAAAAAAGTAATATCAATAATGCTCATGCATGCAATGAGTAAGTAGAGGTAAAGTAAAATTAGACACTAGAATACCGGCTATTGTTTAAGGCGCTTCGACTTCAAAGTCACTGGCACTGCACGTGGCATCCTTTGACAAAGGCATCATAGGCTAAGGCGGCGCGATACAAAGGCGACCGCATACAAATGAACTACGGAGAAGAATAACGGTAACAGAATTTAAAGATTAGGGTACACTTCTCAGAAGTATTTTGTTTAAAAAGACTGTAGCCACAGATTAGATAAGTTACTGCTGTAGCTAAGTAAAGAGTACCTACCTAATTTTTAAGTTTTAGAGGATAATTGAAATTTCAGAAAACCCAGTCTCGACCTGATCGTTGGCTACTTCGGACAGTCTCTGTCTTGTGCTTATAAGTGTCCCGAATTGCGGTTAATTGAAGTATTTAGTTCTTTTTCTTACCACGCACAGCGCTGCTACTCGGAACAATAGGACGTGTCTAAAACAACCATGAAAGATATTTGACAAAATTATATCTTCTAGTGACGCTTAATACCTAAATTTTTTTGCTTAGTCAAACAATTCCAGTATATTCATAATATCGAGGCTTCGGCACACAAGTGAAAACTTTGGAGTATAATATGTCGATTATAAGATAATCACTTGGTTTCACTGGACCACGAGCGCTGGCACTAATTTCACAATACTACATCTGGGCCGAAAATTTTATGAAAACATAATTCATAACTTTTCGATTCTAACCTAATATTTTTATGAATATGTTGTGATTGTAAGAACATTTTTTTAAATTTTGTTTGGTACTACTGTTCTGCTTGATTAACCCACATTTACTTAATTGAAAGATATGCTTATTTAGCAATAATAACTTGTATTTCATGTTTTCGTCGGCATCACCTAGCCTTGCTAGGGATCGACTGACATCTCAACAAAAACGTGGCGATTCTCATTCAAACATTTAAATTCATACTAGACGGCTGTGCCAGCCACTTACTATAAAGAGGAGTCGATTAATATGTCACACGAGAAAACACCCACTGTACCAATGAGCACTTGATATTATGGTCACCCTATCCGAACATTGTGTGCGAGGTTATATTTTTTTAAATAACTCTAGTTACGATAGGTTTTTGTGGTGAAACGATAACTTAATCGAAGGAGCCTAAAATGTCAAAAAATTTGGTACATAAATCATATCCCAGACTTGTTTTGTTTACTAGATATCGGCAGAAAAAGCGTTTCGATTGCGCGGCCAGCGTCCTTAGGTTTTTCAGTAATTTTGTTTGTCTGATGAGAAAACCAGTGTAATTTCGAACCTCATCGGCTTTGACAAATTAAGACTAATCTCTAAACATCGGTTCTGACTAATTTAGATAAGCCTGATTACGAAAAAAACAACCTGAAGAAATCGGAACCGGAGGATTGCGCGGCCATGGCGTTCAGGCGTCGATATCTTCTCAAGTAATGGTGATAGAATGAATTTTCTTTCTTCGACATTTGTTGACAAATTCAAACATGCATTGACAAAAAAACCAGGCCTGTAGACCCTGTGGATGTCGAGATCTGACATGGCCGCGCAGCTCTCCGCGAGCCGTTCGCGCGGCCATCTTCAAGCCTCAATAACTCCACTCCATCCAAAGGTTGTCTGGAAGAGATCGCTCTTAGCGATAAGACCGCCAATTGTATAACATTACTTTTAAGAATTTAAGAATCATGGTTGTAATATTTTTCTGGTTGTGCAATAAAGTGTTATCTATCTATCTATCTATCTATCTATCTATCTATAACTTCTTTATTACTGCTTTGACAAATTTTTGGTTTTCACCATTCAGTTTCGACAAAATCCTGACTTAAGTACTTTTTGAAAACAGAACATGGCCGCGCAATCGAAACGGTAACCGTCATTTACAGAATGAATAGACGTTGATCGATTAAGATAAATAATGTATAACCTATTCAGCATTTAGTGCTTTATACATTTCATACTCGCCTAAGTAGACATATCTGCTTAGGCGAGTATAAAATCTATTAATTACTTCGCATTAAATATTCGTCAGCACATTGTCCCTAGTGTAACAGGATTCACAGTAATTTCTCACAATGCCTATCCATTATTGCCTACTGATTTGTCACGGCAGCTGATTCATTAGTCAACCATTAATCTTGCCTCGCGGTGCGTACTAACATGATAAGGCTCTACTTTGTTTGCGCCCCCTCGCTGAGAACATGGGGACTCCGTGGGGAAATAGATGCGCAATTGTTTAACTATTCATCCTCAGCTTTCAGGCAACTGTGCCGTTGTTAGGGAATCGTAGAGTAGCCAGCCATAGTAGGTAATTGTAGTTTTAGTTGGGCATACTGAATGATAGTAAGTTGGAGAACTGCAGTTGTAGCCTTGAACTCACTTTTGTATATGTAAAGTGAATTAATGAATCGTAGCGCATTCGTAGCAAAGCGTGCAGTGAGATAGTTAACTGGGAATTAAATACCAGCACTAAGTTTATGAATTTAGTAATTGATCAAAATGAAATGGATTAATTTCCGAAGACTTACATCCTTAGTATGCACACATAAGAATATTTACATACATAAATAAGAGGGTTTATAATCAAAACTAAATGAATTAACTTAAAACGTTTTATATTGGGATATAAAACGTTTTATATAGAGTAACTACCCGCAGTTGGGTGTAACGGACGTGAATATCTATCTTCGCATTAAAATATTACAAAAATAAGTCTGCAGTGAGTTTAAATCAGTAAAATTACTTTCACACAAAAAACACAACGGTGACGCTGGAATTGCGCTAATTTCGGTGATAATTCTCAGATAGACGACCTACCAACGAATCGTTACCATGGATTCGAAATCGGTGAAGGAATGTGCAGTATGCTCACAGGTAATCAAGGCTGAGGAAGCTCTAAAATGTTCTCTATGTGTAAAATATTACCATAATGAGTGTGCGGGTCTATCTGACTCTGATTTCAAAAAAGTTCTACCAATGAACAAATCCAAATTGAAGTGTTCCATATGCAAGAAACTAAAAAAGGGCCCGTTAAATACTGAATCTAGCCCAAAAGTCCTCAATGTACCGGCTCTAAGCCAAAATCCTGGTCAGCCCCTAACGTCAATAGTCAATATAGACTCTGACAAACTTTTCTCGTTCATGGATGCAAAGTTTAAAAAACTCGAGGAGTCAATGACGAGACAAATAACCGAGCTAGAACACTCTGTAAAGCTAATGAGTGATAAGTATGACTCTGTGAAAGCCACACTGGATTCTCAGGGTCAGGAAATGAAGAAGCTTAGAACCGAAAACAGCATGCTTAAAGACGGTTTAAAAGCTCTCGAGGCAAGAATGTTGCACTTAGAAGACGATAGCTCCAAGAACGAGCAATGGACTAGAATCCAAAACGTTGAAATTGTTGGTGTCCCGGAGAATAGCCAGGAGGATCTTCCTAATATCATCGTGAAGATTGCTGAGTACGCAGGGATTAAACTGCAGACGGATGACCTGAAATTTGCTCATCGAGTTCAGGCCAAGCGTCCTTCTGGGGGCAAACCCCGTGCTATCGTGGCTCAGTTCAAAGACCGAAACACCAAGGATACTCTGCGATCCGCAGTCCGGAAGTGTAGAGGTATCACCACTAAAGACTTGGGATTGAGCGGCGAATCAACACGTGTGTACGTCAACGAGCACCTTACAGTGAAAAATAAACAACTATTTACAAAATGTAAAGTCAAGGCAAAAGAGGCCAATTACAAATTTATATGGACAAAAAACTGCCGTGTATACACAAGAAAGGCGGAGGATACACCGTATATCCGCATTGGACACGAAGCAGACCTAAAAAAGATGTTGTAATAAATAATAATAATTCTACCCATATTCTGTATTTAAGCGTAATCTTACCTTGTTATATTTTATCGTACTGCTTGCAGTGTTACGGTTACTCTTCCCAACACACAAATAAACACAACAATCAAAACACAATACACTACACACTATACGAACAAATGAGATCGATCACAATTAAGCAACTTTATATAACAATTTCTCACAATATATACTTGATATATAGCGCTGAAACTGAGTTTATTGAAGCGAACTTGCGTGAGTCACTCTTTATCATGCCAGCTATATTGTACGTATTATTAATATGGATTAGCACTCCTATCCATTATGTTGAAACGGAATAAACTAAGTATTTTTTATCAAAACGTGAGAGGTTTAGGCACAAAAACTCTGGATTTCTATAACAATGTCCTGACTTCTCACTACGACATTATACTAATCACAGAGACATGGGCTCATGACGGTATCCTAGATTCAGAGTTAAGTAATGGTAAGTATAATGTTTTTCGGCGTGATCGGGGGTCCCGAGGGGGTGGCGTAATGGTGCTATGCTCATCACAACTCAACGCGCGGCCGCGGACTGACTGGCAACGTGACAATACAGATATTGAAAGCCTGTGGATCACCATAGATGGCCGTGCATTCGACTCATCACAAAACCTGCATATCGGGTTGGTTTACATGCCACCAGATCGCAAACTAGCAAATCGGGTAACAATTTTTACCGAAACAATGACAGATATTATTTCTTCTAGACCTAATGACTACTTCTTGATATCGGGAGACTTCAACTTGAGTTTTATCGAGTGGGTTACGGACGAACCTATATTTCATAAACGAGGAAGTGTTGAGCTCCAGAACTCGGCGATTAATCTTATTAATCACACAAATTTTTTGGGTCTTAAACAATCGAACAAATACACGAATATATCTGGTAATACTCTTGACTTAATTTTCTCCAATTTCCCAGTAACTCTTTCTCAGAGCGAGGACCCTCTTGTTCGGGAAGATAGTAGTCACACCACCCTTAGTATAGACGTTGCAGACATTACTATTGCCCCTCTTCAGAAGGTCCCTCGCCGTAAGTATGTATATAGAAAGGCGGATTTCTGCACAATTAATGCAGAGCTCAAGAAAATTGATTGGTTAAACATGCTTACTGTAGGAACCATTGACAGTGCTGTAACATATCTCTATAAAACCGTACAAGAAATTATTGACAAACACGTTCCACAAGTCATCACTAATATATCTAATCAGTACCCAGTCTGGTACAGTCGGGCCCTTATATGTGTAATCAAAGAGAAAAGTAAAGCTCACTGTGACTGGAAACGTTATAGGAACCCGGCTGACTACGATGTATTTAGTTTACTAAGGGGAAGGCAAAAGTCCCTTCAAGAGGACTGCTACAACAATTACATTAAAAGAGCCCAAGACACCATAAAGAAAAATCCTAAATATTTATGGACATATGTTAAGTCGAAAAGAAAATCTGACTCTGCCTATCCTAGTTCAATGTTTGTAGATAATAGGAAAGTTGACACTGAATATGATATATGTCAGGCTTTCAACTGCTTCTTTGAGAAGATGTTTATGAAACCAGCTGATTCTTATCCAAATTCTAATACAACACAGCATTTATTCTTTAATAATATTAGCACCATTAAAGTAACAGAAAATTATGTATTGGATCTTTTGAAAAAACTAGATACAACCAAAGGTGCTGGCAATGACAATATCCCACCAATATTTATAAAGCGCTGTGCGGAATCACTCTGCTTTCCATTAACATTAATATTTAACCACACTATTGCAGAGGGTACATTTCCTATGCAATGGAAAGAGGCGCATATAGTGCCTGTTCACAAAAAAGAATCTAAACTCAACATTGAAAATTATCGTCCGATATCGATTCTTAATACTTTTAGTAAAATCTTAGAAAAGGTAATTTACAACCATATTTATCCAATAATAATGCAAGGTGTCCCAGAAGAGCAGCACGGTTTTATTCGAGGTAGATCCACGACATCTAATTTAGCCATTTTCGTTAGCGAAGTTCTTCACGGAATGAGCGCGCAGGGACAGGTAGACGCTATTTACACCGATTTCGAAAAGGCTTCGATCGAGTTGATCACTATATCTTACTTCGTAAACTTTATAACCTTGGGATCCATGGTGACTTGCTTCGATGGATGACCTCATATGTCACCAATCGCAGACAGGCCGTGGTCATTGGTGGACATAGGTCTGACTTCATCAGCATACCGTCTGGAGTGCCACAAGGATCCCTGCTTGGACCCTTGCTCTACGCCGCGTACTTGTATGATATTAATAAGTGTTTCCACTTTGCCAAGTTTCTGCTATACGCGGATGACAAAAAAATATACTACAACATTAAGACTGTACAAGATTGCGACAAACTACAAGATGACTTGAACAGGTTAAGTGAATACTACAAATCAAATAGAATAGGTATTAATGTGGCAAAGTGTATGCAGATTAGCTTTACAAGAAAACCGAAACCCCTCGTATATAGATACGAGCTAAATGGTACTGCAATAAAAAATACGGACCTCGTAAGGGACCTGGGAGTGGTACTTGATTCTAAATTAACATTTGTGACGCATATAGAAATGATAGTCAATAAGGCATATAAAAATCTTGGTTTCATAACTCGTATTAGTAAAGATTTCACTGATAGCTCCTGTGTAAAGGCTCTATACTATGCATACGTTCGTAGTATTATGGAATACTGTAGCCCTATATGGAATCCACAATATGTAATATACAAGCATTCTCTGGAACGCATACAGAATAAATTTTTAAAATATCTTAACTACAAAACTCGAACAGTTTGTGACAGTTACGAATCTTCTTGTGAAACTCATCGTTTAATGTCCCTAAGCGATAGAAGAATCATATCGGACGTAACTCTTCTACACGACGTGTGCTCCGGCGCTCTTGACTGTCCCAAGTTACTCAATGAACTAGTAAAACTCGCTGTGCCTCCCAGGCGCACGAGACACACTAAACTGCTTTCAGTTCCTTTAAATCGTACCAATTTTGCCTCGAATAGTGTTTACAGTAGGGTACCTAAGACATACAATGATAGATTTTCTGAAATTGACCTGTTTACAATATCAAAACCCTGTCTCAAACAACAGCTTGTAAAGCAACTTTTATCAGACAGCCCCTCCAATACGTCTTAAATAGATAGATAAATAGATAAAGAAACAGTCGCGCACGTTACTAATTTACTCCCATGTAAGCCTAGCAGATAATTGATTTAGTTTTGGCTGCTTCAGTGTAAAGATCTCAGTTTTGTTGCTTTTGCGTAAAAATAATCGTATCTCATGCACACTCTACACACACACACACGCACACTCACACACACACACGCACACAGACACACACACACACACCCTGTAAGTTGAAGCCAAGCTAATATAGCAATCGTGATTACTTGATTTCCTTTGCTTTGCTGTGTTTGTCAGTTACCTACCTATACATATTTCAATATACCTACCTTAATAAAAAAAAAAGTTTATGTCTCAATCAATTCGCCCGTGATTATCCACTGTTGGGCATCGACACCATGATATTGATGTACTTAGATTAATTAAAATAAGAGTTTTCGAATTAGACTACAATATAATTTTGTGAATTACATAGTAAAATCCATCATTGGCTGCATGTTCAAATTATAAGTAACTATTGTTTATTTTAATTGTATTGCTGTGGATTTTTGTTGAGTAAATAAAATAAAATAAAATTTATGTTATTCAATCTCTCCATACAGAATTACAGAGGTTTGTCTCGAAACTGAGTTCAAGGCTCGTTGTCGCGTGGTGTGTTCCATATTAAGGTACCTAAACTCTATTTAGTTAAGAGAAGTTAAGAGACATTGAACAATTTCGCCATGTCGAAGACTCATCAAAATTACTCGTGCGTGATCATTACTACAGTTACAATTATCCACTTTTAATAATTGTTTTTTACATGTATTATTCCCGTTGAATACGTCGATATAAATAGGTAGATCACTTTATTGCACAACAGTAGTATGGTTTAGTATTGTTACGGTAAATGCAATAGTCAAACAGTCAGCAGTGTCGAGACATCCACAATCCACATTGTGGAACGAGATACATCATTATTTATGCTGTTACGACACTAACATCACATAAAATTACGTGTATCTGGGTGCAAGCCGTACAGAAGCCTGTGAATGATATTTCGTGCCGGTAAAATATTATTTACGAATATAAGCGGTGAACGGTATAAATGAATAATTTATTTTTACGTTTCCTCTCTCTACGGTTTTTGCGGTGGGACGCATTGTGAGCCTATGTTTTAATTCGGAGCTGAAAGTCCAAACATAACCATTTTAATCTTGATACCATTTACATTTTTGCAATATGAAATAAAACGGCGGAACGTGGGCGGAATTGCCTAAAATAAGTTTCGCTGTTCGCGCATGCAATAACTTATTTTTGTATGGCCAACTCGAAGTATTGCTAGCGCAAAGTAGACGTTGAAATTGAAAGATTTCCCTCGCAAGGTCATGAGATACAATCATTAGAATCTTATAGTTCTATTTTGGAGCGATGAAGACAAAACAATATTGATATTGGATAATGGAAAAATGGCGTGCCACAAAAGAATTACCACCGAGGAAATTCTCCGTTTCCCCGCTGCTCCTATCTAAGTCTCTTTAGTTACAAATAAAATATTACCCCACTGAAAATACGGTTAGCCTCAACACTGAAATGTTGCTACAAGATAAATGATTAATATCGTTTTCGTACATCGCTTTTTGTATACTTAATTGATTAAGTTCTGCAGAATAACAGTATAAACGCAAATTTTTGCTACAATTTAGCATCGAGATTTGGTGTTAGGTTCTTCACGTTTAAAAAGAAAGAAAAGTACTTGGTTGTAGGAAGCATCAAAGAGTGGGAACACCTGCGCTCGACCGCCGGCCCACTAGCCTTCACTGGAATGAAACCATTGCAAAAACTACTCACATCTCTCACGTAGAGCTGTTATTTTTTAACGAAACCCGCGCTGTATGTACCGCGGTAGTCAGCACATATACTCTAATACTTTATAGCACGAAATGTACCTACTTGCGCTGCGGATTGAAGCAAACAGGTTCAAACCTAATTCAACTTTTATAGTAAAGGAAAAGAAGGTGTTGCATCGATTTTCCTAACAAGAAACAAAGAGGCAATCACTTCCGCATCGCGTTAACTAATAGAACGGCAAAGACTTAATGAAAGTCAGTGAAAATTGGCGATGCCGCGTGTAGCGGGGCCGGTTTAAAGGCACATTTCGGAGGGCGGGCATTGTTTAACGAGCGGGCGAAGCCAAAGCGGCGCACTATGCCCGCGGTAATGAGAACTTAATAGGTGTTCACGGCACGGCGCGATCTAACAGGGCTTCTCCACTCTGTTCCAATTAACTATCAATCGTTATCAAACTTATAAATATATAAATTCCAAAGACAAAGGCTGAATCCGCTATTTAGGAGGAAATGAAAAGCTCACATTTTTTACTTTCTAACCCTCTCGAAAATTATTTAAGTTTTAAAGCTTTAAAGCACAAAGCGGCAGGGCAAGGTAAACATAAACTCCAATATTTGCAATGCACCAGACAAATCAAATATTTGTGGTATTGTCTAAAAATTCTAGGTGGCCCTAGCTGCACTAACACGAACGTCACTTCATGGTGTTTACATTTTAAATGGATTAAAATAAAAGGCACTCTCGAAACTCCCACAGAGGGTAAACATTTTAGCCTTTGTGTCTATGTTGCGTCGCGCTTGTTGGCGGGATTAGCGCGGAATAGTCTAGGATGGAACACACCGCGTCCCCGTTCCTTCTATTAGCACGCATTAAACGCTGCCTTCCCAATCCGCGGAGGATTACATTTGAATACAGGTTGTTTCAGCGCTCGCAACGCACTGCGAACCCGAAGAACGGGGCTTTTAACTGCGGCACTTCATTTGTCGTTAAACCTTTTAAGTACACACACCCAGGTGAATAGGGGATGTAATTTGATTTAACTATACTAATCCCATAAAATGTCTTCCTTGTGTACATTAAATTACATGTTATTATTTTCAATCTGTTACATTGTAGAACAAAAAAGTTACTGCCATTGCTAAATACGGTTTCAGCTAAATTGATGACAATCGGGCAAATCTGCAATAAGTACGTACAGTTTCCACAGTCGCCAAATTTTGTGCAAAACCGCTTGCTGTTGATGAGAATGCTATTGGCACGAAAACAATAACTTTATTACGTAATAATAACAGGTACCTACACGAAGCTGCAATTTTGTGCAGTGCCCACGGCAGTCGTTAAGCCGCGCCCCAGCAATATTGTTGCACTTATTTTAATACCAACTGAACTCTATATGAGATCGGTTTAAATTTTGAGGATAGCATTGTTCGTCGCTTATTTTTCCGTAGAGTTTACGCTCTGTGAAAGCTAAGGGATAAAACTTTTTTGTAGTGGTTTAGGTTCCCAGTATTTTAACCAGATTTACGTAGTTTTGAATGCATGTTTAGACATTACTTGGTGACGCTATAAATGTTAGGTTTAAAAAGAGTAGCTTCTTTTTAAATAAATTAGCTTCCAATTCTTTCATGACGCCGGGAAGCCAATCGGCAATGGAAAATAATATCCCGAAGAGAAATCCGAGACTAAAACTGAAATAAATCCTAGGAAAATACGCAAGGCTCTTTCTTGAGCGCGTGACTCCTTTATTGACGTAAGTTATACAAATAAAGGCACGTGCCTACTGGTACGGAAATATTTCAATCGCGAGTGTGTAACGAGATCCCAGGTGGAGCGCCGCGGGCGACGCGCCGCGCCGCGCCACGCCGCCGCCGCCGCCGCCCGCCGGCGCCGCCTCTGGCTTCCTACGTCGCCATCATCATCGACCTGCCGACTACATTGTTTTTCAATAGTATTTTTAATATCATTCATTGCAGGCACAGGCACGTTCATTATTAATTGAGTATTTATTGCAGGACAGGGCTATGTATTTGTGCCTTTCGGAGTCGAGACTCTAGGGCCATAGGGTCTCTTCTCTTTCAGGAGATCTCGTCGCGCCTAGTCGACGCTTCAGGAGACCCGAGTGCTGGTGCTTACTTTGGCCAAAGGTTAAGCCTAGCCATACAGCGAGTCAATGCCGCCCGCCTTTTTGGTACTCTGCCACCCGACAGCGATCTGGTAATAAATATTTTATTTAAATTAATATAAATATGTAAATACTGTTAAGTTAATAATAAAAAATCCCCTATAACACTAGGGTTTCGTCACCATTTATTGCATAAATCGTGATTATTGATTAGGTTACCTTATTAGTAATGTAGCCTATACACGTCCCACTATATGACAGAGGCCTTCTTTCAGAGAAATAGAGTGACAGACAGTCACTACGCGTGGCTATAGCGGATTGGCAATTTCAAGCGCTGAGGTGTATGAACGCCTCACACTCTCAGGTTTTCAGATACGATGTTTACCTTCACAGATAGCGGTAGTAGCGTGGTCGCTATAACACTTGGCTCACATTCAGGAGGTCGTAGGTTCTATCTCTGAGCATTATGTTTTTTCTAAGTGAATCTAAGTGAAGTCAATATTTGTGAACCGGTAAACTGAAAATCACCTTAATTCTCGACGTTTCGGTACCATTGCAGTTGCGTGGTCAGGGGTAGGCTGAAGTGATGAGAACAGTCAATAATAGTAATGAGGGTAACTGGTCTACCCTCAAGTCACTTGTACTTTTCTCGCAATGAAACAACATTGTTTTACCACTGACGTGCACACGCGTGACCTCATAACTGTCCTAGGGCCTAATTATGCGCTACAAATCCTGTCGGAATCCTGATTGCGATAGGAATTAGTATGGAATTTGACAGACGTGCGCGTAATATAGATAAACAAAAATGGATTGATACTAAAACGAATTAATTACTACGTTTTGAACAACTTAAACAGAGTCACTTTTTGTTTTTGCCATATTTGGCGAGTGAAATAAAGCTCTATACGTATTTTGTGAACTAACTCACAGAGTGGTTAAACATAGACCTTGTATACGTACGATACGTTTCAGGGAGATCAATTTCAATGAAATTAATATCGTTGCTTTATATGCATTTTGATTTTTTTTTGTGCATTTTTAAGCGTAGTGAGTGTTGTCGGTTTGTCGAAGTATTTTAGCTTATCTATATAACGAACAAAAACCGACGCTTTGTTAAGTGTGAGTAGAATACAATAAATTATCTATGCAATAAATGCGCTAATATTTGCGGCATAGTCCATAAGAAAAGGCCGCTAGTGAAAAACATAGCAACTTGTTGCAAAAGCAAAATGGATATCGAACGACACTCGCCAAAATACTCTGTTTGAAGTGAGTCCCCGCGTTCCACTTTTATTCTCTTTTTATAAAAACGACATAAAATTGGGTACCTCGCAAAGATAAGAAAGTTATACGACATTCTCGCTGCTCGAACTCGAGCAATCCATCTCACGTAATTGCATTATATTCGGAGTGCGAGGTTCGAGGAGTCGCGTCGCGTTCGCGAATAAGAATTCTCTTGATTCCTTCGGCTCTTGATTTCTTTCTAATATCAGTACGCAACAATTTTCTCCGCGCGCTTGTCGAATGTCAGAACCAATGTTGAATGAAGATTTGTCAAAAGAATTTGCGACGTTTTCTCAGAGTTTGTTGTAACAGATTTTTTCTTGAGTATGCAGTTTTTTAAATTAAATATTTAAAAAAAGTGTCATATATAAGTATAATTATTGTTGGAAGCAGGAAACTCAGTGATTGCTTAAAAAACGTGTTTAGTGCCTTGGAAGTGAATATAAGATTATGTCAATTAATCTTACAGGCTTGTTGAGGTGCCGATAAAAAGTATCCAGAACGGGCAATGCGTGCATGCAACGAATGAATGTTCTTGAACCGAAAGATATCTGTCAGGATTGTGGCAAATGCCTATCACTTCGGGGTACTAGCTTGAATTCATGTAATCTTAAATAGTGTACGCTGAAGTCTCAATTTCAAAAACATAACTTTGTTAATTGTCAAACTTGCTATTTAGCTAAATTGTAAACCATTTTTAAGCTATAGATTTTTTTTTCGTTAATATCTTAACAACTATAACAACTTGACGGTAGACTTACTACACATAGGTACTAATAGGTACATCTGTACCTATTAGTAGAGTTATAATTACGTTTTTATTTTTACTTCTCGTTAGCGTAGCTCCAAAATGGTTGGAAATTCGGAAAAAAGTGTAAAGAACACAAGTTGTAGAAAATTTTATGAGCATTTATTTGGCACGAGAACAATTTTCCCTACGGTGGCGCACCGTTTTAGAGGTATAAGTGAAAAAGAACTCAAAAGTGGGACCGAGTCCAAGACATTCAGAGTTCAGGACCAAAAGTCCTGAATTAAGATCACACCTTAAGCTCCCTGAACAAGTTTTTGAAGGAATTGGTTAGTTCTCTGCTGGCACACTCTACACCCCCTTTTGTGTCTGGACTATGATTGCCTGGACTATCAGTCAAGTATTAGGATTATAGATATTTTGCTGTTTCTGTAGGTAGGTATATATAAGTAATCAGAAACGAAAAAAGTGTTTTTATATCCAGGATTACAGAAAATGTTTAGCACTCAATGGTGGCTGAACATTACATGGAAATGTTGTCAAAGAAAATAAAAAGATCTCTTCAGTTCGTTTTAATCATTTTACTTATTCCCCGCCTTGTTCTTTCGGAAAAATAATTCTTAAAGTAAGAACCATTAGTCCCTTTGCTTGCTTACGTTAATCTAATTCGCTTAGGGATATTAATTTTAATATAATGGTGTATTTCGATCTCGTTTTTAAGTGCAGTAACGTAGTAAGGATTATCTGCAGAGCTGTATTAAGAGACTAGAGAGCGAATGAAAAGCCCGTAAAAGCCTATCAGTCCGAGTTGTTTGTTGGGCGCTATGCTGTCACGATTTTCATCATATTTGCAACGCTTTGCTGTGTGACGCAGACTTCGTTTTCTGGACCATTTATTTCAGTTTGTGTCAGACCTTTTAATTGAATAGAACATTTGCTTTAGGGCGACAAAGATGAAATGCACGTGCGCCTATTACGACGGCCAATTTTAGTTCACACACAGATCCAATGCAATTACGATGTCAATTTTGTGTGTCCAATCCAGGTCAACAAAGTTTACAGGGTATTTAAAAACCGATGCCTGACCTGAAAGCTGCAAGTTTTGGTTGTAAGATCAATACTTTTTTATATTAAAATATACAATTAGCTAGCACCAAGAACGTTTTACCCAAAACGTCCTTGGCTAGCACGCATTAGGAGAGTTCATGTATCCCGGAGCGTAAGTACAAACGAGCGCTACGCTTGTTTGAGTTCCCACAAATCGTGCCTTGTATTTTTTTCCTGACGAAATTCATTTTTGTACACAATGCTTGATGCAGTACTGCAAAAGTATGCAAAATAAAATAAAAATAAAATAAAAAAAGGTTAATATGACCTTAAATATCACTTGAAGAATGATACACTGGTAGAGGCCACCCAGCCCTACCACCACCGCGTTGGTGTGTTTCATCCTCTCAGGCACGTTTTTTTAAAATATTTAATAACTCAACTAGCTGTTTATTTATAATGCTACTTATCATTATAAAAATGAATAAAACAATACATAATTGAAAATATAAAAACGAAACTAAACCTAAAACGAATTTAAATAAAATATTTAAGCCAGATCGCTGTCGGTCGGCAGAGTAAGATAAGATAAGATAAGAATATTCTTTATTGTACATACCAGAAAATAATTACAGAGACACAGTTACAAAAGAAGAGGTACAATTGGAGTACCGTGAAGGCTGGCGGCATTGCCTCGCTGGATGGCGAGGCTTAATCTTTGGTCAAAGTAGGCACCAGCCCTCGAATCTCCTGAAGCGTCAACGAGGCGCGACAAGATCCGCTTAAAGAGGAGTCGTGCCTCCGAACCCCATGGCGCCAGAGTCTCTACTCCGAAAGGCAATATATAGCTCTGACCTTGGGCTGCATATTTGATTCTCTTAATTGACTCTACAAGTCAACTAAAACTTTGTGTAACGACGGAGTCCAGGTCTCTTAAAAAGTAAAAAAATAATGGTTGACCTTTGAATATGTAGGAATAAAGAAAAACAGGGTTAAAAATTTGCCAGGTTTAAAAAGAACAGAACAACATTCAGAGCTATCGCTCACGGCCACTTACAACATTCTAAGTCCTGATCTTGAAAATGCCAATCGAAAACCATTGTTATTTTCATGGCCAGGATTTAAAACGCGACACGAGCTGCTCAAAAAGCACAAAACGAGCATAGAAGCGCGTACAAAAGTTGTCCCCGGCGATGGCTCTAAAATTAAATCCGCATTAGCGAAATTGTTTCATATTCTTAGATATTTACAATAAAGGTCTGTTTGCTCAGGTATTTAATTTCTTAGCTTAGGTTCCCTGACGCATATAAGAACCGAACTTGTACCTAACCGTAATTGATAAAGCACTACCCCTTCCACTGTCCGCATTATCGTGAGTTAGCTGGAAGAAAATACTATCTAGATTAAGCTCGCCTTTGTACAATTTTTTTTAGTGCAATAAAGAATTTTCATTCATTCATTCATAAAGAATGACAAGAACGATATATATATATATATATATATAGCTACAATCCGGTATACTCACTGATCTAACATCCATACGTTTTCTCGGAAATGGCACGAGTTGGACGAAAATGATGTATGAGAAAGTTGTAGGAAATGTACGATATACAGCCATCCTATGGAGCCGATTTTTTAATTTCGAACGCGTTCCACTACACGAAGGTGCTAACTCTGTTTACCGGCCGTGTTGGATGAAATTTTGATAGAATGGTGTTATAAGGATCCGATTGAAAAAAATATTTTGGTTGTTCGAAATTCAAAATGGCGGCGCAGATATAGCCGATCGAAAAATCGACTGTAATGAGTAATTTTTAAAGGATTTTCTGCAATTTTTTTACTCGTGAACTTGTAAAGCATGATAGTTTTGCCTAAGATGTTTTAGTTTTGTTTGCTTTGTTTCTACAAATATGCCGGAGAAAAATTTGCACTTTGAAGCTCAATATTTCACAAACGGAACCCTAAATCCAAAAATGATCTTCCTACGCACACATTTTGCTTACATGTCAATCCAACGATACTTTACTCTATGGTATAAGCAAGAAAAAAAATTGTACCACTAATTTAGGTGTAGGGAAGGTACCCGAAAATAAATTTATAGGTAATTTAAATATATAAATCAAAAGTCAGATTTTATTATTTCCTCAATTCTCCGTTTAAGGTTCTGAAGTCCACAAAGAACCCTTATAGTTTCGACATGGTCGTCTGTCGGTCTGAGTGTCCGCAGCCTATCTCAGTCATGATTAGTATTAGAAAGTTGAAATTTTGCATAGACATACATATTAGCTACCTTGACAAAACGGTAAATGCTAAAAGAATTGTGGGTAATAACATGTAATAACTACTAAATTGTAGTAATAAATAGAGTCGACAAACTAACGTAAGTCAAATTATCTGATAATTTGACTTACGTTAGTTTGTCGACTAATAAAAATAATAAAATCTGACTTTTGATTTAATTATTTAAATTATAAATTTATTTTCGGGTACCTTCCCTACACCTAAATTAGTGGTAAAAATTTTTTTCTTGCTTATTACATAGAGTAAAGTATCATTGGATTGACATGTGAGCAAAATGTGTGCGTAGGAAGATAATTTTTGGATTTAGGGTTCCGTTTGTGAAATACTGAGCTTCAAAGTGCAAATTTTTCTCCGGGCTATTTGTAGAAACAAAGCAAACAAAACTAAAACATCTTAGGCAAAACTATCATGCTTTACAAGTTCACGAGTAAGAAAATTGCAGAAAATCCTTTATAAATTACTCATTACAGCGGGTAAAACCCCTCCTACTCCGGAACCCTACACTGCGCGTGGCCCGACGCGTACTTGGCCGGGGTTTTTGCACAATACTAATCTATATAGGTGGAGTATACGTGAATACCCAGTGGCGTTGCGCTATCCTAATTGATTAGCGCGAAGCCTTCCCGGCCCGGCCGACGAGGTGTTGTTAACTACACATTTTAGGAGGGTCGCCGCTCATACTCTTAAGGAGACAAAAGGACAAATTTGGGTTAATTAAATTCCAGTGTTGGCTTTCAAAGCCCACTGTCTCGTCACAGCGTCTTGAACAAAGTAAAGCTTAGCCTTATCATGGAGCTAGTTGGATGCTTTCACCCACGCTACCCCTTGCCCCTCCCCTGCTACCCTACGACTTTCCCCCGAAGATTGATGCGAGACTAATGAATCAGCTACTGTGACAAATCAGAACTCAGTAATGGATTAGGCGTTCTTGATCTATTAGCCACAATAGATTAACAAAGGCATTTAGAAAGATTATTTTGGTTCACACAGAGTATTCCAAATAAAAGCATCAACTCCAGAAAAGAGCAGAAACAGCCAGGGATAAAACTTGAGCCATCTGTCACCGAAAACAGTAATGTTGTACAGTTTTATACATCTTGTGTATTGTATCCTCAACATATTGTCATGAAAAATACATCAATTGTTCGCGAGACGGCGCCGCCCGCGGCTGACGGCACTGACAAATGCCCTTAAAAGCCTCGCGATGCTCTCCAAGAGACTGCTTCAACATCGTGCTGTATCCAACTTCGGAATACAAATTACGAACTATGCACTCGTACATCTGGAACTTTAAACACTTTAAAGCTAAGCTATTACCTTCCAACAAAACATTCGTAGAACACCACACACCTGACCTGCTTTGTTTATTGCTAACAAAAATTCTACTCTGCATCGTGCTATTTTATGTCTGTGCAGATTTTATTTGCTTATTTGTAGTTTGCAATTTGCAAACGTATTGAGTAGTCGACCGAAATTAAAAACATTTCGAAGATAGTCAGATTTGAAGAGAAGGTACACTAATAAATAACAGTACGTAACCATGACGGTACAAGTGAAGTAATGTTTACAAACTAAAGCTTCTACCCACTACATGACACACTAACAACCTGAGGGAATTTGGGACACACGGTTTGGATTTGGTTGGCATGCTTGAGAGCTCGGTATGTGTGCGTATGCTCTAGGTATTTCATTCTGAAATAATAACATTATAGGACGTCTTGCTAAAAGAGCAGGCTGCTTGACATAACAACCGGTGCCACCGGAAATATATAGGAGCTATAACCGTTTTGCAATTGCCAAAAATGAATTTACAAACTGTATTATTTCAGAGTCACTGATTTCAATTTGGGATTAGTGTGATGCCGAGCTATTTCACTTTATTAATGAATGATCTTTTAATTAATTTTTAATCCTGTTGATGGCTTAAATTATAATAGTTAATTGGCAATATTATATTGAGTGTTTCAAGCGTCGGTGTATTCAAGGGCGGTGTTAGCGGACAGGAAGAACGCTGGCCTCACATTCGCCAGGTCGTTATTCGAATTCCGGAATGTACCTTTGTTTTCTAAGTTGTAGTAGCAATACCACTTGCAAACGATAAAGGAAAACATTGCGTGGAAACCTGAGTGTCTGAGGTGTTTACATACACCGACGCTAGTTAGTCAGTTAGACCTGAGATTTCCGCACTTAGCCTCATAGTTGGGCCGTTGTACGTAGCAAGCGCTGAGGCACGTTAACACTTTAGACACTAGGGTTTCCTTACGATGTTTTCCTTCACCGTCGGCGAGTGGTATTGCTACTATAATTTCACAAATGTACATAACTTAGAAAACAAAGTCATTGGTACATGCCGGGGTTTGAACCCACGACCTCCCGGTTGAGAGGCCGGCGTTCTACACCGCTCCGCTACCACCGCCCTTGAATACACCGACGCTTGAAACACTCAATATAATATTGCCAACACGGTAGCTGATTAAAGGAAAGATGCGCTTACATGAATTACTTTAAAAACTTCAACACGTACAGGCTGTCAGCGGCTCCCTAGGGAACGCTACTGTGTTCATTGTTACATAAATTCAAATAATTATAGGATGCGATATGGTTTTCATGCGTATTTAGGTGTTCAAAATGATTAATAATTTATATTGTTTTCTTTTTTACGTAGGAATAGGCTACTTTCTTGCAACAAATATAACCGAAGTATATTCTGATTATCCCACACTCTCTCTATTTTTCTCTCTGGGAGAAAGCCTGTGCCATGCCGAAGGACTTATATAGGCAGCTCTATTAAGACTACTATTTCACCCCAGAAAATATCGTTACCTATTTTTGTTACACCTCATAAACGGAGCACAGGCCTTCTCTCAGAGAGAGAGAGAGTAGGATAATTAGAATATACTTCAGTTACATTCGTTGCAAGAAAGAAGCCTATTCCTACGTAAAAAAGGAAAAAAATATAAATGATCAATCATTTAGAACCTAAAATAAAACACCTAAATATGCATCAAAACAATCTAGCGTCATATCGTTACTTGAATTTAGGTAACAATTAACACGCTAGCGTTCCCTAGGGAACAGCTGGAAGCCGCCATATTCTGAAGTTTTTAAGGTGCTTCACGTAGGCGCTTCTTTCCTTTAGTACAATCAGCGACCGTGTCGGCAATATTACCAAGCTATTACTCTTATCCGAGGAGTAATGCTGTATGCAAGTAAGAGAAAGAAACTGGTGGCGGCAGACCCTAAAGTTTTGTCATGGAACAATGTAATTAGCCGGGGAAGTTCGCCGCCCGCTGAGCTGAAACAAATTCTTTATCCCGCTTGAGTGTTCTCGCTTAGAAAACTTTATCCACGTACCTAGATTACGGTTATGTAGGTAGGTGCACTGGTATTAGTCAACGTTAGCGTGTATCTAAAAAGGCAGGTCTCGACGAAAAACCTGCTGACGGTAACAAAAACATACGAATGTAGGTAAGTACGTAACTTAGAAAAGCCGACGATATCAAGTAATCGTACTACGTAAAACAACATAGACAGGCACCTTTTAGAGATGTCTGATCTTTTAAAATTCTTGGAAGACTTATTTTGAACCTCAAAAAAATAATTTTAATCAACATCTGCTTTTGATGTTAGGAAAATATTATCTTGTCGGTTTTCGTTCGCGTAAAACATAAAATATGTAGGCACATTTCATGTTTTACTTAACTAGTCCCTGTAAAGATTATTCTGCCCCGGAAAGTTCGGTAACCATGGCATCAGGCCGCCAAGGTTGCAAGTTTATTTCACAGATTGCGAGGGTGTAAGTTGAGGCTGTTTGCCGGTTTTGAGGACGGGAAACAAACAGTAGCGTCGCGCGCTCCCGCCCTCACAGTACAGCTTAACGAGCCACCCCGGACTTATCTTCCAAAGTAACTTAAACGCTACGCGAAATTACAACTAGGAAACTTTCCGCACCCGGCTGTGTTGATATTCATTTCAGAAACGCATCTTGTGTGAAATAAAGCGCAGCGAAACAACATTTGCGCTGACAATAAGCCACGCGAGGAAGTTTCCGTTATCGCGCCGCGCGGGCGGCTGGGCGGCTAGCGACAATGCCGTGCGCCTGAATACGTACACTCTGACGGATATTCGGCGACGGTGAGGGGCTGCGGTTTAAATGAACACCTTCCTTACACAGCGAAAAGTTTGCCTCCAACTAGATGCATACGGCCGTGCCATTTGTACGTTCCACTCCACCGCAGGTTTCACTTTTGTTAGTTAGTAAAGTTCCCCCTGTTAATACTGGACTGTAGGCACCGCAGCGATCGCATTTCAAAGCCGTGCGTTCCAGTTTATTTTATTTCATATAATATTTTTTCAAATTATTACTTTTTTAAGTAACCTCTTGTGGATCCCACTGTTGGGCAGAGGTCACCCCAACTCGGTCATGATGTTCTTGCCCTGTCCTTCGTCTACTCCGTTCGCCTTATGGCACAAGGTGGCAATTTTAGCCCAAATTGAGAGTTTAAAATTCTGTCAGAACACCACAGGGAATAATGTTTTAACGTCAATCTCGTTCATGCACTTGATGCTTCTCGTATGTGTTATTTCCGACAAGCCTTTTGAATAAAACCGAACCGGTACAAGTAGAGACAAACCGTAAATCGCGCGTTTCCTTTGGGAGTATAGAAAGCGCTTAGAGCGGCAAACGTCCGTGTCGCTGCTGGCTCGTGTATTTATTTCCTGATTACGTAGCTTCACAATACCTGTACCGGCGTGGGAGCGGCCCGGTGCGCCGGAGATGAATGGCTTTCTAATGAATCGGCTGCCAGAGCGCAAAGTTCGTTACCGTAATGGGTGCGAAGCGCCACAACCGCACCCGCCCAATGTGCGAGGAATTCCCCAAACACATGGAACATCGGTTTTACATAATTATTAGACGGTAGCGTGTATTTTGAATCACCGAATGCCTAGAGAGTGAGCCGTTCGTCATGCAGATGTTTACGTCGGCGTCACTTCTCACCGGTATCATGTTAATCTCGCACGAAGAATTCCATATTTCACCGACGAATAAGTAGCGTATTATCTCGTGCGAGACAGGTGTCACTTACGTCGACCTTCTAAATTCATCTCCGGGCGGGCGGCGGCAGGTGCACGCAAACGACGCTGCTAATCCGGCCTGACGCACCGTATGAACTCGCCTGCCGCTGAGTAATAGTACAGACTGGCGCTGTCACCGCGCGAGAAGACCACCATTTGTATGTAGCAGGAGGCAAGCCTCCGCGCGTCTCACGCAAGCCGCGGCCCGCGCGCCGCGACTTCGCCAACCTTCGCCGACTTAAATTAAGTGCCTAGCTAGTGAAATTTGTTACGAAAGCAACGACGGATAATGTTACAAACGGTACTCATCCTTATTGAATTACGCGATCGAATAGTACCTGCTCGACAACAATGGCGCTTCCTGATGAATTATCAATTTTCTCTTTGTCACAGGGCAAACAAAAACTCTCGATCGCTCTACCTGCGCGTTATCTTGGCAGAGATGTATGACCGTTATTTGTTCATGTGTGTTGATATGCGTGCGCGTGTGTGCGTGCGCTGATATCAATCAATCGCAGTCACACACATCTAGCTGCCGGGATGGTCTGTTGACACTGTGAAGACTCGTTATTGATTGTTTTATTTAACATGAAAATTCACAGTAGGCACTTATAAAATACCTCGGTATTGGTGCTTCGGAAGACATGGAGGTAGAATTACTCTGCGATTCCAACAACGTTTGTTTGAAAAAAACACGTAAATCATAATCCCGTTTCTTTCTTACAATGCTGGTAATGTACTGTAATAATAGTAGATTGTTTAACGAGGGTGGAAAGAATCAATTCCCGCGGCTATAGTCCGAGTAGGAATTGATTCTTTTACCCGTGTTAAACACTCTACTTTTTATTTCGAATATGAGGTAAATAAAAACTCATTTTTAATATTAAAATCTTAGCATAAAAGATGATCACCTATTTTTTTTAATTTCGTCACAGATAATAACAGATTAGTATCCCGCCAAATGATGTCGACTTTTTAAATTTTAAATATGGAACTCACCGCGTCATCGTTGCGGCTTATTCCGCTCAAAGAAGTTTGCGCTAAGTTCACACTGGCTGTTCAGAAGCACACATGGCCGCAGCATTTTTTTTAAATACTTTTTTTTAGATGAAACTCTTCACAACTGACAGTAGTTCTATTTTTAAAGTTCATTCCGGCCCTTAGGTGGGAAGTAATTTGTATGAGTTTTTTTGTAGGGAGGGAAGCGGCATTTTCCACCCAATAATCAGATCAAAACAACACTACTTTCCGAGTATAAGAAATGAAAATATGATTTTTATCATGATTTCAAGGTTTGAATAAAAGTAAAAGTTAATAATTGGAGATAAGAGTGGCATATCAGCGTAATAGTGATGGCTGCCATGACAATACATCTTTTTGTTGGTAGTAAATTTATCTATCTGACCGAGTTAAGAAGATCCCATTTAAAGTTTTTACTTATGTAATGAAATAACAATTGAAAGTCGCCAAATTTTTAAAATAAAATGTGCAAATAGGTTTTTACGTGACCTAAAACTTTATATAATTTAATATTACGGTACAATGCGTATATATCTAATACACGACGGTTGCTTATCCCCAAATTAGCCTAACTATGACGATAATAATTCTATTGTAATCAGTACGATTACAACACAATACACGCTTGCTTGATAAACGATATATGTACTAAATAGCAACATATTGTAAGTAGACAAGTATCTATGCTAGAGGTTGTTGGACCATCATATCCTATTCACCGAATTGAATAGGGCAGATGTAGTTTTTCACACGCGCAGATATGAGACGCGAGTGTCCCGGTCATTATAAATAACCACCACTATGATGAAACTTACTTTTAGCTGTTTATTATTATACGTAACCACCGTTGATAAAACTTTCTTTTACCACAGAGGAAAAAAGGAGCTTTTAGCTCTTTGTTAATATAATTAACCACCACGTTGATGAAACGTACATTTATCTCTTTATTATTACAGTTAACTACTACCTTGATGAAACCTACTTTTAACTGTTTATTATTATGTCTTAACTCTGCTAGATTTGTGGGAATATAAAAAAAAAATATCAACAACCACCGCTGCTAAAACTTACTTTTAGCACAGAGGAAAAAAATGAGTTTTTAGCTCCTTGTTAATATAATCAACGACCACGTTGATGAAACTTACTTTTATCTGTTTATAATTATATTTAACTACCACGTAGATTAATCTTACTTTTAGCTGGCTATTATTAAAATAAACCACCAGTTTATTTTAATAATAGAACATTAAAACTAACATACTCATTGCTGTTTATTATAAGAAGTAACTACCACGTTGACGAAACATACTCATAGCTGTTTATTATTATATAAGTAACCACCACGTTGATTAAACTAACTTTCATCTGTTTATTATTAGAAGTAACCACCACGTTGACGAAACATACTCATAGCTGTTTATTATTATAAGTAACCACCACTTGGATGGTTGGATGATGGAACTTGCTTGTAGCTGTTTATATGTAATTTGGCAATGTATTAGTCAAAAATGTCCAGATCAGAACTATGTACACACACACAACCAACCCGGACTCCCCCATGGTGGAGTATGGCCTATCCTTCCTACGATGCAGGAAAAGACCCTTCCTGTGATGCAGGAAAAGACCTGTAGGAGGACTTACAAGTGTAGATATCGACACACACGCAAGAATACAAACTAAAATTAACTATCGAGTAAACCGCCCCGAGACATACCCAAGCCAAAGGTTCGTAAGTAACAGTATTATATAGCTTTTAAAAAACCTATTTAGAGGCTAAAATTGTCCTTAGCACGGGTTAGTGCATTAAAAATAATATAATTATATAGCTTGTTGGTAAAACCAACGGAAAAAAAGGGAATGAAACTTACTCTTAGCTATTTACTAGAACAAATTTAAAAACCTATTTAGAGGCTAAAAATTTCACCCATATTTACTAGAAATTTTGTCAAAACGTTCTCCATTAGATTTGTCATTTTCATATCGTATAAGCGAAATAGCCTTACCCAGTGCCAGTTTTAGCACTACCAGCGCCCTGGGCAAGATTCATACGGCGCCCCCCTCCTCCTTATTTTACTCGCGCCTTCGAACTTATTTCTCTCTCTCTCTCATAGAATGCGCTTTCGATACAATCTTTTTTTTACATAAACTTAGCAGTTTGATTTTTTTACAACTCTATGGGACTTTAGACGTTATGGGACTATGCCCAACTCAAACACTTTCGGGGATCAGGGCAGCTTTCGCGTTGTTCGAAGATACGAGTTTTCAACTCCAACGTAAAATAGGTTCTCTTGTATGGTTCCGAGTCCTGGTTCGTGCATTCAGACATCTCACACGGGCTCCAGGTATTTATTAACCAATGTCTCAGGCAGATACTAGGGAAATTCTGGCCACAAAGAACACGGAACCAGAACCTCTGGAAGTGTTCCAATCAGATACCAGTCCACCTAGAAATCCTGGATAGGAAATGGCGCACTACGGCGCGACAAGAGATGCCTGACCAGACAAGCACTTACGTATACCCCATTGGGCAGCCGAAAGAGGGGGCGGCCAAGGACCACCAGGAACTGATCAATAAACCAAGAGGCCAAGTCGATCAGCACTAGCTGGCCTGAATTTGAAGCTGCCGCGAACCACCGTCAGAAATGGAAATCTGTGGTTGAGGCCCGATGCTCCGCTAGGAGTTAAAGTTCCAATGAAGAGAGAGAGAGACTTGAGTATATAGTTCAAATGTCAGCTTGATACCTCCACGCATCCTCGAAATACAGACAGTTTAATACGCACAGCTTTTTTCCGGAATCTGTTTAATATTACACAAAAAAGGCCATGATTCCGAGTACTTATTTAACTGTTCAAATCTTTCATTAATGGAAATTAGCGTAGAATCTAAAAGACAGTTGAAAAATTCAACCTCGATTTTTTTTTCTGGAGAAGCTCAATGCTCATCGAATGTCATATATTTTGTGTAAATATTGCACATTTCTATGAAAACACTGTTCTTTACGCGATTTCGGGATTGGTGCCGTAGTAAAAGTTGTTCGTTTATTAACGAGTAGTATCACCTCTGGAATAGTTTGTACCAATATAGCGGTGTTTAAACAAACAAATTTTTAAAAAACCTATTTAGAGGCCAAAAATTCCACCCATGCCGGGACAATTTAGGGAAATTTAGGGAATTTAAGTAGATATAAATATATAAACGGCGTTCACAAAGGGGCGCCTGCGGCGCCCCTTTGTTCCCGGCGCCCTGGGCGGTCGCCCTACCGCGCCCTACCCTAACGCCGCTACTGACCTTACCCTAACTGGAATAACCAGAACTTGCTCAAATAGGTACTATATAATAAAAAAAAAACATAGATAGATAGAAAACACTACTTTATTGACAATCAGAGAAAAGAATACAACTATGTTATTTAAATCTAAGTAATGTTATACGAGTACAATTGACGGTCTTATCCCTTAGATAGATCTTTTTCATTTCTCATACTCGGAAAGTAGTGTTGTTTTGATCTGATTATTGGGTGGAAAATGCTGCTTCCCTCCACAGGGAGGGAAAAACTCATACAAATTACTTCCCACCTAAGGGCGGGAATGAACTTTAAAAATAGAACTATACTGTCAGTTGTGAAGAGTTTTTGTAATAAATAGGCTTTTAAAAAAAACCAAACAATTAAAAAAAATGCTGCGGCCATGTGAGTTTCTAAACAGCCAGTGTGAATTTAGCGCAAACTTCTTTGATCGGAATAAGACGCGTTCCATATTTAAAATTTAAAAAGTCTACTTAAATTGGCCGGTACTAATCTGTTATAGTATCTGTGACGGAATTCATAAAATAGGAAATAATCTTTATGCTAAGATTTGAGAATATGTATTAAAAATGAGTTTTTATTTTCCTCATATTCGAAATGAAAAGTAGAGTGTTCAACACGGGTAAAAGAATCAATTCCTACTCGGACTATAGCCGTCTAAATACCTCGGGAAGTGATTCTTTCTACCCTCGTTAAGCAATCTACTATTCCACCTTTGGATGGAGTGGATTGCATGAAGAATATGAAATGAAATGAATATACTTTATTGCACACCAAGAATTACAATTTAGAAAATAAGAAGATACAGATTAAGGTACAATTGGCGGTCTTATTACTAAAAGTAATAGTAATAGTCGGTACGTGTATGTACATCGCATCACACTAAATAATATTAAGTATATTATAATATGTATATACTTTTTTGTTTTGTTATTTTGGATGAAACGTTGTAAGTGTGTATGTTTGGTACCTCTTCACGTCTTAACGGCTGGAGCGATTTTAATAAAATTTGGTATGGAGTTAGCTGATACTCTGGATAAACATATTGGCTACACTTTAATGCAGGAAAATTTAATAAATACTTATTTATATAATCTGGTATCTTACTGCAGAACCTTCTTAAATTACTGCTTTTTGATTCTTGGTTTTCAATAATGAAAATTCTATTTTACTATAAATACGTCGACACCAATTTTCGAGAGAAATATGAAAAAGCAAATTGATAGAATTTTAATTATTAGTTCAGAAACAGTACCGAAGAAACACTGCCCGAAGAAAGGGAAAAAATAATAAGAAGGAAGATGCGTTATTTTCCCTTCACTAATTGGATTAGTGTTACTCAAATGAATCAGATTGCTGTGATTAATGAGATAAACGTGCCCCGGGATTAGAGAGCAATGCGAATCCCGCCTTTGATACACGAAATATTTACAAGTGTAGCCCTACAGTCAACAACAAGTCGACCTTTACATAAAAAAAAATTGTTTTTAATCCGCCCATTACGTAACTGAATACAATGCACGTGTGAGATTGGAAGAAATAATAGAGAGCATTATGAAAGCTAACCTTACTTTTTTACAAAAGCATGTTAATTAGAAAGCTGACTTTAGTAATGTAATATGATAATCTTATGAAAGAGCAAATAGATACTGACAGTGAATTCGGAAAGCTAAGTATTTGCACTAAATGTTGTATAGACAAATATCTAGAAGTAAATACAATTGAAATTTTATTAAGTATGCATTTCTATTAGCCTACCTACATTATATTGTGATCTGTAAATTTGTTTAACTATTCTGAGGAAACAGCAAATAAAACAGCAAATAAATCAACTGTAACGGTATAATGGTTTCAAAAAGCACAATTCCACACCACACATAAAACAATAAATTAAAACAGATTTAGAGGAGAAACACAATATTTAAAACACAATAAGTAAACAATTTTGGAACGAAGTACATAACTTACATGGCTCAGGATCAGGCTCCCAGGGAGAATACAACCAAAAATAATAATCCAGGCTACTAAATGTTATCTGCTTTTATAACCTGCCTGAAACCCCTCCTAGCTCAAAACAATATGGCATCTTGGCCAATCACAAATATATTCTGTCAAACAGGAGTCTTTCAAAAAATATTATCAAGTAATCATTATTTATCTTAGCAGGTTTCATTTTATTATTTATCGTAACCGATAAAGATATGATTGAATAAATAAATTGGTGAATAACTCTAAACATCACAAAGAATAACTTTTTGTTAATAACGAAAGGATATACCTAGGTATTGGCATCAGTTGGTATTGAATAACTAATTGAACTTCAATTACAAACTAAATGGTCGGTTCTCAATCTTAAATAATATTAACACGGTTGTATAAAATATACATTTAAAATTAAAGTAACTTTTATAGTTGGAAATATAAGATACTTTATTCAGTGATTTTATCAATATTTGTCACACGCGTGTAATGTTGACGTGCAGTCGACTGTTCACCTGAAATCCAACTGATACCTAGTTCAAAATAGATTGGAATGGGATATGTGAAACAGCTTACTGCATCATTACAATTGATGGGACTGAAATCGAATGCACGAAACCCGCTCGAGTCCTCTCGTAGCCGATGAAATATTTGCTCACCTGTTTTTAACTCAAGTTGATTCAAACGATATTGATGACGCCGCTGCCGACTGCGCAACTGTGCATTTATTTGTTGAATTAACGATAAATGGTTCAGCGAATTAATGCTTTTCTCTTACACCTTTACAATTAAATAGCGAACGTAGGTAGTTTTTGAACATAATGAGTGTTTGTTTTTTCGCGGAGCTAAGAAGCGATTAATAATGCGCTAAAGTGGGCTGGAGGCTGAAGCGGAGGCGGCGGCGTCAGAGAACGTTTGCGGATCTGGAGTGGCCTCTGTTTGCACACCGTTAGCTCCATACCAAATACGTCAAGAGCTTGCGGCAGATCGCCAGCCTAAACCAACACCCACCCGAACCACCACTTAACGCCTCGGCACACTCACCCCTTCTCTAATTTGTAGTATCCTTGTTAAATTATAATAAATTGTGAACTTTGAGAGTTATACTTAACGCTCTATTTAATTATGAATTTGGTCGTACGCAAGTGACCCGTGTATAAAATATGTGGCAAGGATTTGGCTGAAACCGGGTTTGATCAAATATCTAAGAATCGATTCATGTGAAATGTTAAATAGATTCATGATAATTTCCTAAAAAAAAAAAATGTGATTTAATCAAGTCCTTAAAATGACAAAAATGCGATTTCGAAGATAATAATATTAAAGGTACCAATGATTCTTTTTTTCATCTTCTTGTTGAGTTAAGCAACAATGATCATAGTAAACTAATAACAAAATCAGCAAAAGAACTGGAGCTTTATCTCACAGAATCGATAAATTTAACTCGTAATAAAAAAAGTTTTAAATTCTCAGTTTTTTTTCGACGTTAAAATCTTCTTACGTTAAAATCTTAATTGATAAAATTCCTGCCTAGTAGACATACCTTTGCTGAAATTTGGTGCGGCTTTACTTTGCTGCATAGGTGTGTAAAACTAAGGACTAAACATCGATAACGTATATCTACTGGAACCTGAACTGAACCGGAACTGAGGGCCTAACTTACTCACGCCCGCAGGTTTGCCGGATGCGGGTTGACCCTGTTTCATAGAACTACAATCTAAAGTTAACTTTGCCAATTCAATGCACATTGCAACGCCGATAACCCACATTAACTAGTAGGAAGATAATTGTCATAATCTAATATATAAAAATCTCGTGTTACAGTTTTTCGAATTCCTTCGAAACGGCTTCATGGATTTTTAAGGTTGTAGGCTAATTAATATGGCTGAACAATGCTTGTAGGGTCAGCTAATTTACGATAAATGGTTGTGTAATGAAACTCAACCCTGGTAATATTCTAGGCCGGGATGGGTCTAGCTTAGGGTGGGGGTGGGTCTAATTCTAATTTAATTTTCCCGCGCTTTCTTTTTTTTACCCTGCACCGCTTCTCTGTTCCTTGAATTAGATGTCTAATCACTAATCTAATCACCTATCTTGTTGATAAATCCCAATCAATAAGTTGGCAGAATGGCCTTGAGGGCAGCGTTATTCGTGATGACCCCTCAAGACAAGACTGATGGCACTAACCTTCCCGAGGTTGCCACCCGTTATTGATTTGATTCCCTCAGAAACAAATGCAACAAAAACAATCAGTCGAACTCCCTGCTTTCATGCACTCCCTACCCATCCCGCTTTCCCCCAATTCCTACCCATACCACCATCTTTTGGCGCTTCGGCGCATCAAGGACCCCGCTCTGCCGGATGCAGAAAAAAACATAACATGGAAGGTGAACCTAAAAAAGTATTACCCCAGGAGGGTACCAGCGTCGCTGGAGAATCCCTCCCCGAGCAACGCTCGGGCTGCCCCTCGTATTCTGGGGGGGGCAAAGGCCACCTGCCTCGCAAGAGGCCAACTGCTGTAACGAGCGAACGACAAGCCGTTACAGCCACCACGGCAGGACATCAATCGTCCGCCGCCGACGTCCAACCTGCTCTCGAAGAGCCGAGGAGCTGCCCATCTCGGGTTAAGCACCCAAGCTCGACGAGACAGCAGGGAAATAAGGCCGACGTTCCGAGGAGCCACCCACCCCGGGTTGAGCCCCCAAGAGCCTCTGGCTCAGGAGATTATCGCCCTCGATCAAATGCACCGAGGAGCTGCCCGCCACGGGTTAAGCACCCAAGCGCAAGAGATCAGGGGCGCCCAAACGACCAACCTCGACCGCCAACCGCAGCGAAGAACCCGACGACCAAAACGGAAGAACCACCGGGTCTACGCAGCATCAGTAACAGCTGGGGCACGATGCAGGAATATCGACCTAACCAACCCCAGAACCAACCGTTCAGACGGCCTGCGATGGAGGAACCTGGCCCCTCTAGGGGTAAGGCATCACCTCAACCGCTGACGGAGGGCGAACACCGTCCCAAACGAAGGCGCTACGCGCGTAACAAACCGCGCAAGCACGACCACGACAAGTTTGGAAGCAAGGCCGTACGCCACTACAGGAAACCGGTGGACACCACGTCGAACACCACCGCGGTAGACAAGGACCCCACCAAACCGAGCGGTTCCCAAGACCTGGTAGCGGTACCGCCCACTTCCCAAACCTGTGACAACCCGAGAGCAGGACCATCGAAGCGGGCACGCCTAGATGAGACCATCTCTCCACGGGGGGACTATAAAAAGCTACGGGCTGACACGAGCTATGCCGATGCAGCAAAAATGGACAAGGCCCTCATCATCACGACCAAAAACGCTGGCACCCTGGGCGACCACGCCAATATGGTGCTGAACGCCATAGAAAACCTGATAATCGAGGAAATGCTATACAACAGCCACAAGGGCAGGGTGTTCCGAGGGAAACCCATGATCTACGAAGGGAACCTTCGCTTTTGGTACAGCGACAAGGAAGATTTTGAGTGGCTAAAGGGAGAAGTAGCCAAGATCACCGTGCCGGAGGACACACTAATAGTCGTGAGACCTGAGGATGTACCCCGGAGGGTGAACTGCGGCGTTCTGATCCCCGGTAACCGACCCAAAAAAGTCATCTTCGGCATGCTTCGTCACCAAAATGAATGGGCTCAAGCGGACCGATGGATACCGGGGAAGGTGGTTACGACTGAGAACACCTTCTTCATGTTCAGTGTTCCTGAAGACATCGCCATACTGATGGTGAAGCGTGAACGCCGCCTCGCGTATCTTTACGGCTCCGTTTACGTAAAGTTCCGATGGCGGGGAAACAGCTTCCGGAACGAGCTACCTCCCCCGGCGGAAGCCGCCCGTGACGACGACCCACCCATCCCCAGAGGTGATGCACCAGACGCCGGTCGAGACACGAAGGCGAACAACCCGGAAGCACCGGAGAACACCACCCCGACCTGCAGCCACCCGCGGCCCTCCGGCGGAGAAATCTGCCCGGACCTCGACGCGGATGAGACCTGGTCGCGGAGCCTGAGCCAGTTGTTCTTGGAGGAGGAGAAGCCGACTGATGGCGTCTTCTTCACCAAGAACAATTAGGCTCGTACAAGCCAACCTCCACCACAGTCGCACCGCAACGGCTCAACTGCGACGATGGCTGGAGGAAACAAACGACGAGGCTATTGCACTGATCCAAGAGCCGTGGGTCAACGGCAACCGCATATGCGGCCTCAACAACACCGGAGGTAAGCTTATATCGAATACAGAACTGGTCGACCCCAGAACCTGCATTTACACCTCTCGCAACATACAAACACACACCCTAACGGAGTTCTGTTCCAGAGACCTGACGACTATCAGACTAGCAACAGACCTAACATGCGGATTACCAGATCTGATAATCGCGTCTGCATACATGCCTGACGGAGAGGCTGTACCACCACATCAAGCTACTAGTCTTATACAGCACTGCGAACGACTCAAACTGGAGCTGATCATGGGCGCAGATGCAAACGCACACCACTCCCTCTGGGGAATGGACCGTGAAAACAACAGAGGTGAGGAATTAACTTCTTATCTTTTCTCAACCAAACTTAACATCCTAAACATAGGTTCGAAGCCCACTTACGTCACAAGACGTTGTAAAACCATCATCGACTTAACTTTCGCGACCGACAAAGCCTCCGAGCTGGTATCCAACTGGCATGTATCGGAGGAAGCCTCGTGTTCAGACCACCGCTGGATCCGATTTGATCTACGCGCCCAAACACCTGACCAAACACCCCGCAGGAACCCAAGGAGAACCAACCGGGCGATGTACGGTAAGGCTATAGCCAGCAGCCTGGAACGCCTGCAAGTACCCAAGGAAATAGTCGGAGTAATCGACATCGAACAACAGGTAACAAACATAACGTCTGCAATCAGGCAGTGTTATCATGACACCTGTCCCCTAGCCGGCCCACCCATTAAACCCAAGGATGGCCAATCCTGGTGGGGTCCTGAGCTGCAGCGGATTCGGCAAAAAGTGAGAAGATTACTAAACAGGGCAATGAACACCAGTAATGATCTAGACTGGGACAACTACAAGGCAGCCAAGGCGCAATACAAGAAGCGTATACGCTTCTGGAGCACTGCGTCCTGGCGAAACTTCTGCACAGACATAGAGTCCTGCTCGACGGCGGCACGAGTGAGCAAGATACTATCCTCCGGGACGTCACAAAAGGTAGGCTCTATACTTAAACCAGACAATACGTACACGAGCTCCCCCGAGGAAGCTCAAGCAATACTACTCCAAACCCACTTCCCCGGGTGTCAGATCGTCCGGGAGACCCACTGGGAAATCACAGACGTGACAGCAAATGAGATCTGTTGGGACATAGCCCGGACGATGGTGACACCTGAGAAGATACGGGCTATCGACAGCTTTCAACCATACAAGGCACCAGGCGCAGACGCGATCTTCCCCGCCCTATTGCAATGGGGAGGAACCAAATTGGAAGAAACGCTGGTGGCCATACTACAATCCTGCCTAGCACACAGGTACATCCCTACTCAGTGGAGAGAGGTAGAGGTAATTTTCATCCCAAAACCAGGTAAGACTGACTACACTAACGCAAAGTCCTTCAGACCGATCAGTCTCACCTCATTCATGCTGAAAACACTGGAGAGAGTGTGCGACCGGTACCTGAGGGATGGCGCCCTTCTAAACACCCCGCTGCACCGCAACCAACATGCATACAGTGCGGGCAAGTCTACAGATTCAGCTCTTCACGCCGTAGTCACCAAGGCGGAGAAGGCCATCCAAAACAAAGGGGTATGCCTAGGCACATTCTTTTTTTTTTTTTTATTTATTTGCCAATAAACTTAAGTTAACATGACAGGGGATCCCTATTGCGTTAACAAGTTTCCGAATTGTTGAGTAGCAATTATACCACATAACCAGGTACTTAAAACTTAATCAAACTAATATTAATATACACACTAAAAAAATACTACTTACAATAACACAACACAAAAAGAGTGATTTTTGTGAATTCATTCAGAGAACAGAAAAATAAATCTGTTATCTCTGCGACCCGGTTTAACGTGGACATCGAGGACATCATTCATAGACATCGAGGGCGCGTTTGACAAAACCTGCTTCACAAGTATCAACCGAGCACTCGGCAGACACAACATCGAGACATCGGTCATGGAATGGATCGGAGCCATGCTGAGACAAAGGGTAATCAAAACATCCAAGGAAGACCCCACCATGGCACTGGTGGCCAGGGGATGCCCCCAAGGGGGCGTCCTCTCACCACTACTGTGGAATGTTGTTGTAAACGAACTAATCACGACACTGAACAGCAGAAATTACTACACAGTCGGCTACGCAGACGACCTGACAATTCTAGTATCAGGTAACTATGCAGGAATAGTATGTGAAGTCACTCAAGCCGCCTTAGGCATCGTGGAGGACTGGTGTACGGAACACAACCTATCGGTCAACCCTCAAAAAACCGAACTGGTAATGTTTACAAATAAACGAGTACTGGGAAACTTCAAACTACCCGGACTGTTTGGATCGACACTCCAGCTATCAACAGAAGTCAAGTATCTCGGAGTCATACTAGACAGTAAGCTGAACTGGAACAAACACATCGACTCCAAACTGAAAAAAGCCTGTATCACTTTTGCACAATGTCGCAGAATGATAGGTAAGACCTGGGGACTAAATCCTAAGATCACCTTGTGGTTGTATGCAGCAGTGGTAAGACCTATCATCAGCTACGCTTCCCTGGTGTGGTGGCCGAAAACGACACAAGTCACGACGATAAATAAACTCCAACGGCTCCAAAGAATGGCTTGCCTGGCAATAACGGGATGCATGAGGACCACGCCCACCGCGGCCCTAGAAATCATGCTAGATCTACCGTCGCTTCACCTACACGTCCAGCAGGAGGCTGCAATCTCAGCGATACGCCTGCGAACGCTAGGGCTGTGGAGCGACAATGGGACCCCGCACACCAGGATCTTAGATCTACCAACCGCGGAGGAGCCACTCCTACTAGCGGTCAACGACAGGATACCTAAGGTATTCAACTTTGATAAAAAGTATAAGATACAACTCGACGAGCCAGCTCGAGACAACAGCAACAAGGACCTAATGGTCTTCACAGACGGCTCCAAGACGAAGCAAGGTACGGGTTCGGGAGCCTTCTCAGAGGACCTAAACATTAAAATATCGACACCTCTAGGAGCCCACAACACCGTCTTCCAGGCCGAGTGTGTGGGCATCATACGAGCAGCACAAGCCATCACACAGAGGGAGGTAGAAAAATATAACGTCCGCATTCTGTCTGATAGCGCAGCCGTACTACTGGCTCTCAAAGGTCATAGCTTCAACTCTGGACTAATCCAAGAGTGTCACGAATCCCTAACGAAGGTAGGTTCTAAGAACAACCTTACTTTACAGTGGATTAAAGGTCACAGTGGCTCAAGGGGCAACGACGTAGCGGATGTGCTCGCGCGAGGTGGCTCCGGATCTACAGTGGAGGGACCCGAGCCCATCGTCCCTCTACCCTTCTGCCAACTGAAAACATGGCTAGGCAAACGCACCAACAGGTTACACAACAATGACTGGACCTCACGCACGGACTGCAGACAAGCCAGGGCAGCAATGCCAGGCAGAAACCCTCGTATGTCCCGTAGCCTCCTTCGCCTCACCAAGGCACAACTGCGCCTAGCAGCAGGGGCTCTAACTGGTCACGGTCACTTTAATAAACATCTCTTTACAATAGGTGTTACAGATAGTCCTTTGTGCAGAGCGTGCATGGACGCGGAAGAGACAGCCGCCCACGTGCTGGTGGAATGCGCGGGGCTGGTCTCACAACGGACGGCTCTCCTCGGAAACCCAGGGACACTCAGGGAGGCCTGCAGTGACACTCGCAGGCTTCTGGCTTTCCTTGAAGAGCTGGGGTGGCAGGACTAAGGCTCCTTTGGGGACAACACCTTCCATTTCACGCAAAATAGGCTCATTTGCAGTCGAGTTGCGGAAACCCAAACCGTCACCAATACCAATACCAACATTCTAGGCCCCGGCTAGGAACTACTACTAGGGTATAGACACGCGCCATCAATGGATTTGTAACATCCCGGAGCAGGAGTAATGTTGCCAAATGTAACAGCCTGGGACGTTATTATTGATTATTATTTTTAATTCTTTATTGCACAAAGGGTGGACTACTATTCTTTTGGAGGTTTGGCTCTTTATTGAGTGAGCAATTCCGGTCGTTATTGTCAGAGGAAAAGAATAACCAGCTTTTCGATAATACTCTGGAATTAATACAAGGAAACACCATAATTTTCTTCCCTCCCCCAATAAACAGTGGGTTCTTGTCCATGTATTTATTGTTCGGTTGGGTAGACAACAAAAAATAAAAGGAAACAGAAATTGTTTTAAGATTAGGTACTTAAATCGTTTGTTATTTTCCTGTTTCAGAACACAAAGAAACGAAAGTCATTGGACGTTCATTTCGCTTTGTTTACGCGCCATCAGCTCGCCGATGTCGGGGCCACATCACCTATTTTATTGATGCCGATACGCTCTACTTATACCTAATTGTAGTGCCTCTCAGCTTAATATTTCGATCATTATTTCTGTAATCTGGAACGTAGATAATAAGGAACACGAGGACATAACGGACCTGCCTAAAAAGTAAGGTAGCAAAAAAAAAATAGGATGTACCTGGCCGACCCAGCTGTATTTGTTAACTTTTTTGTAAGACACCTATGTGGACTAAGGGTGAATGAATGAATGAACGAACGAACGAACGAACGAACGAACGAACGAACGAACGAACGAAAGAACGAACGAACGAACGAACGAACGAACGAACGAACCAACGAACGAACGAACGAACGAACGAACGAATGAATGAACGAATTAACGAATGAACGAACGAACGAATTAATGAATGAATTAATAGTCCGTAGTCAATAAGGAACCCTTATAGTTTCACTATGACACCCAGACTGAAGTCATTTGTATAAATATAGCACGGCGGCCCTAGTGAGAATCGAACTCTTTACATGTCTTTTGGTATCAAATTACTTTGATGTATTTGTTAGTTCTGTAAAGAAGGTTAAAATGACCCTACGCTGCGCGTGATCTAACAAACATTTGGTTTTTTCATAGAGAAACAAAACATTTAACAGTAAGTATTAAAATATTAATGTAAACATTTAACAGTAAGTATTTTTAAAATCGAATTTAAAACCTTTTTTACTATATAATGGACGAAGAGAGCTTAACATTTTGAAATGCGACGGTGAGACAATGGTGGCTCAGCATCGTTAAAACTTTACAAAAGCTGCCAGGGTCTCGTGCATCAAAAGTTCACAGTGAAATGTAACTCTTGACCACGGAGTAGCTTACTAAATTTACTGACCGAAAGTAAGATGTTGGTAGAGGCATACGTTTACTCGGCCTTTGTCATGTGTCTCCGTAGTCGAGGCAACATTCAATTAAAACATCTTGGAAGTTGTTACTTTCCCATCGAACCTCGGTCTCTCGTTCTCGCCCAGGTTCGACCCCTTAGTGCGGGCATGTAACAATGACTTTATTTTATTTTAAAGTTACGTAGCTTTGCGAATTTGTAGTCGCAATACCACAAGCTAACGGGGAATGAAAATATCGTGAGGAAACCCGCGGCTTGGTTGGATCCGCACATATAGACTAATCTTTCCTGTGGGCTAGGCCGACTAAGCTGTCAAGATAGTATAGGTGCTGGGCAAACCTACACCATCTAAAACCATGTCCAAGGCAATGTAGCAGCCGAGTGGCCCCTTCACCTATCTAGTGTGAGTGAAGATGCCACTGGACGCTGTATAAATTATCTCATTACGTAGATGGAGAGTGTCCCATCCCAGACAACGCTATGTGCACTAGGAAAGAATCCCGACACCGCCGCATCGGACCAATGGCTGTCGGTTTCAGGTTTGCAGCGACCAAATGTTGGAACAACATTTTTCCTCCGATCCTCGAAGCGTCGTCGAAGAAATAACATGTACAAAAGCGAGCTTATCTCTGAACGAGATTGCTTCCAGAAAACCTCAGAGAGAGAGAGAGACAGTAAAAAGTAACGAAGTAGTTTATTTTGTACACGCATATAGACCCATATGAGTGTACATAATAAAGTACTTAGTTACTTCTTTTCCTAATTATTATTCTATAATAATAATTAGGAAAATAATACATCTACATGTATATGTGTTTAATTATATTCATCGTTATTGTATTATTTGAGCTGGTTGTATACCTTTATTCATTTGTGTATATCGTGGTTAGTTTATTCTGTCACTCGATACCTATGTACCTACATATTTCACTCTGTACCTATCTCCAAAACGTATTCAATTCCATGTAAGTATTATCATATATAACATAATAAGTAAGTATTCTATTATGTATAGTATTGTTCACGGTTATACCACATCGCAGTCTGTGATGCTCGCGGTGTAGCTCCTGGCACTGATGAAGGCGCTGAAGGCTTGCCCCTCAGCGGTGTACGTCACTAAAAACATGGTTGCTTTCGCTGACTGCTAAGTCAGTCGCCATTTATAGTAGCAGTGACAGTGATCTTATATTTTACTTTCTTTTTTATCAATGTTGTGAAATAATTATACTTTTTAGCACACAAACATTTCACAGGACGTAACATAAGAAATAGCATGAACAAAGGCGAGCTTATCTTAGTAAGGTATATCTTCCAGCAAACCTAAGAATCATTTTTGAGTTTGTTTTCTTATTGTGCCGTGTGTTTTTATAATTAATCTCTTTTCTTCTTTTTCTTCGTAAAACTTTTACTTTGTTTATGAAATGAAATGAAAATATTATTATGAAAGTATTATTATACAGAGCAATATTTGTAATTTAGCAATTAGAGAGTAATTTTTGGGTTCTGTACGCAAAGGATACCAACAAGAGCCTACTAGGCCAATACCGTCTGCCTGTCCATCCGATCAGTAGCCCCGCTCTTTCGTTACTGTCCGACATTTGGACTGCAATAGGTAATAATAGCCAAGTCTTTGGGGAGATTTACCTTAAGATAAGTTATTTGGCAACTTCTGAAAATCGGTATTAATACAGATTATATCCTTTGCTTTTTTAATTTTCTCTTAGCCACCTCGTTATTGCCTCTACTGCCGCTATATGGAAATAACATCGCCCAGAAACCGTATTTTAGACAATATATTTACAAAAATATACTAATAAATGAAATCAAATAAAAGTTGAATTTACAGCATGGTCGTATTTCATACAATTCCTATAACATTTTTATGCTTATAACACTGGTTGACGCAATTGTTTTTGAGAAAACAATATATATTGAGTTATCAGTGAACTACGTATAAAGTGTACTTTAAAACGACACTCGTACGATAAAACAAAAAAAAATACATTTATAGAAAATTCTATGAAGCTCAACAGAGCAAATAGGCCAAAGTAAAAAATAAATAAAAATAAAAACCGACGTCCGTAGGCTCAGGTACTAAAAACGCAGAAAGAATTTAAATTAATATGACCCAAAAATTCGAAATTCTTATACGAGTATTATAGGTATTGTAGAAGTATGTTTGGAGTCGGTGTCAAAAAGTATGTGCCGGTCTGGAACCTGTTTCCTCTTTTTATGAAGTCTGTTAAAAAGCGTATTTTGATGTCGTAAAAAGACTAATTCTTACATGCCAGCATCAAACTTGGGTATTAGTGCAAACTCTAATACCCAAGTTTAAACCGATCAAGGCTGAGTCGGTTCTGCGCGACGGATCCCGAACTGAACAATGTATACGTCTGTAAATGAAATACCTATAACCTTTTGTAACTAGAAACAACACAACAACATTCCTTACCAATATTCAACATAATATTGAATTTTATTACGGAATGCACTGTGAGTGGGCCTCACTAGAACGAAATTGAACGTAAGATAATGATATCCGAATAATGGTTTTTCTCTGTCGCTACTCACTGTTTTCACAGTCATATCATAAAGTGCTCTTATTACTTTGGGGTAAAAATATTTACCTGCTGGGATGGGTCTTATTATTTGAAATTCACATTAAGGTGGGCCGTGAAACTTGCGGCGGCAAACTTTGTCTAACTTGGACCATTAAGTTGCCTTGCTAATGAACCCCAGTCGCTCTCGCCCTGATGAATAAGTTTGTTTCTTTGTCATTGATATTGAACTTGGACGAACTTGCTTACTTGGCTGTTTTCAGGATCATACATCCTTCCTTCATCCTTTTCATATTTCCTTTTATGGGTGCGATAAAGCGTTCTCTACTATATTCTACTCGGCATAAACAGCATACTAGAACTGCTCGATGAGAAAATAAATTTAAATTCTAAGGGAGAAGAGGGTCTATGCGAATGATAAGAATGGGATGGGAGGGAGCATAGCAATTTGCTTGTACGTACGTAAGTAGGTATCATAAAGATTTCAGTTGTCAGAAAATAAGATTAAGGAAATTGTAGGAAGCGGGCGGCCGGCGGAGGCAATAAGCAATAGAAATCGTTTGGCCAGGGCGCGGGTTCGGCGCGGGCACGGGACGCGGACAATTACCCACTTCGTGCGCTCAAGCCAGGATCAGAGACGAGGTTTCTTTCAATCCCCCATTCTATATTAATAGAGATGAATCGAAGTATTAGAAAATTTATTGAGGAACCTTTTACTGTTGATTGGGCTTGTGCACTGCTCATTCCGATCGAATTAGTATCTTCATTAGACACATTCAAAAGACGATGGGCTAAAAATAACGCAGCGTAATAATAAAGCTAAATACGAATTTCGCTAAATCAGTCTGTCGACGGGCTTTCACTAGAAAACGAATAAAGAAACGTTTTTTTGCGATTTCGTGGGCATATGAAACACCATTGTGGCAGGTTCCCTCGTCACAGAACAAAACATACCATGGGAACCTGCTAAGTTTATAATTTCATATTTTACTGGGACAACAGACAACAGAGCTATTATAACTATGTTATACAGGATGAAACCCAAAAACATATTGATTGATAGTTTGGGAAAATAGGAAAATTTTGTTATGCTAAGCAGTGTAAACTTAGCTTTTTTAAAAACCGATTTAGAGTCGCTGCCTGTACGTAATACAGAGAATATTGTAAAGAGGTTCGAAATTTCACTGATACCGGTGAGTCGCCCATTATTAGCTCAGTTGGAATGAGCGCTGGCACGGATAGCCAGAGGGTTTGAATCCCAGCATGGGTGGAATTTTTATCCTCTAAATAGGTTTTTTTTTCAATTGTCCTTAGCACGGGTTAGGGCATTAAAAAGAATATAACTTAGCTTTTATTTTGGTTCATACCTGAACTATGAGTTGTTGCAGCTGATGAAATTTGACAAACGAAGAATATATGGCGGTGTTGAGAGTTGAAAAATTCTCTATTCACATCAGGATCCTTCAGAAAGGCTCAACGATGATACAAATTATTGTATTGTCACTTGAATTTTATACACTCGCGAAGTTTGAAATCTACAGGAAAAGTTAAAAGCTACATGAAGGTGAATCTTACAAAATAGTGTTACAGTACTGTATCTTGGTCGGATTTTAATGTTTCCAAAAACGGATACATATCAGAAATGATAAGTAATAAATAAAAGCAATTACATCGTTAGGTTAATTTTATCGAACAGCAGATGTTCAGCTCTCAACTTGATTGTAATTACATCGCGAGCTGAACATCTGTTGTCCGATCGCAGATTACCCTTATTTTGACACTAAGCTTTCAATATGTACCATCGTGTTAAATTTATATACAATAGAGTACAGATGCGTAAGCAAATCGCCACATAAGTACAGTATATTTGAAAATGGGAGGTTTTACTCATTAATACGAGCAACTATTACAACGTTAAAAACTTTCAAATCGTGAAAACTATCCAACTCGTATTACAATATTGTAATTGTGAAACTTTCTGAAAATATTTGGATGTTTCTTACTCAATCACGCAATGTGGATTGGCATGCAGATAGACAAAGATCTGAATCGAGACATAGGATACTTGATATAGGATAATATTGATTTTAAGTTTAAAACAAATAGCGTTGTTTGAGCTAGACTTGTCCTGTCAAATTGTTACCTTACACTTTTTCAAGACAAACTCTAATATATTTATTTATTGCGTTGTCATGGTAACAAGCAGGGTATCATTTAGGGACTTCCTGGGTATGAACTACAATTATTCGGGCTACAGTTTGTGCAAAACTTATGTTTGAAGATTGTGTCCATCATATTCCTATTCCGACTACGTGTTTATTATATTTACGTTCTGTGCATAATTTCAATAAGCACTGTGAGAAGCGCTCGTGACCTAGTTAAATCGAGTGATTGGAACCAATAACTTGAGTTAAGCAACAACAGGCGCGGTCAGGTGCAGGATGGGTGACTACTGTAGTGGCATTTTTCCGAGCGCTTCCGTGCTTCGCAAGGCACATTAAGCCGTTGTTGCCGGCTGTCATGTAATGCCTTACGGACGGGCGGCGGAGGCCCGCCAATGTCTAATAATCCACTACCAACCGGGACTCAGCCCCCGTGGTGGAGTATGGCCTAACCTTCCTGCAATGCTGGATGATGTCATTGTGAGCTGAATATAAGCTCTTATATAAACATCCAACTATCTATGTAAATACATACCATACATAGGTCACTACCTATGTATGGTATGTATTACCTGTCTATCTACTACATACATACCTCTCATACCACTGTATGAGAGGTATGTATGTAGTAGATAGACAGGTCAGGCCGATATGCTGCTCCTTTGGGGAACGTCAGTCGGCTCGACACACGCGCGAATGTGTGCAGCTTCGTATGACCGGCCGAACCAACAAACTAATCGTGTAATAGGCGGACGCCGTAATGTCACACAAGACACCGCGTTCATTTTCATTTGCTTGTTAGGTAAGTTTGCCGACCTAATTAAGGTAAAATACTGTACTAATAAGATCTAGTTTTACGACCTCCTTGTATCCGAAATATCCTTCGATTAGGGCCTGGGAAAAAGTAACATCCAAAGGTTGGTTTCATTCGTAGCGTTTATTTTTATTTTAGAGCCGAAAAGTCCTCGAAAGTTACACATATTATACTCGGATTCCGAGTAGCGGTGAGCATTCTGCAATCCGCGATATCCTTATGAATATGAATGGAAGCTGCTGCTCGCGATTACAGGCTTAACTTAAACTTTCTCGGCGCGTTGAAAATATTGTACTTAAATTCAGTTGGAAATAAATATTGTAGAGTGCGCAGAGAGAGAGAGCTCGGCGGATATGAAGTCGGGCCAAGTTTTCGGGTCACTGCGCACGGGGCGCCTCCTTGCGTCGCAACAGTTCAAACTTTCCTAAAGAAAATAGTTGGTCGTACATCCGTAAACGCGTTTGTAGGCGTTGTTTTATCTGTTGGATGTTCAAATGTTCTGTGTGATAGCCGGCCAAAGTTTCCGTCAAACGACTGCTGCCGCTTTAACGCTGCGATGGCATCCTCACAGAGTGTAACAACCTCTAAAATAGCACTATTTGAACAGTGTGCGCATAAATTTACCTAATTTTCAGCCTCAAAGTGAAAATTGCTGTATGATGTTAAAAATTCATACTCACACCGGCACCCCTATAATGATTATTGGCGCGTGAATTCGTTTTCCCGGCACGTCGAGAGCGTAGGTGAGTAGTCCAAGTTACCGAGTTAGAGTTGTGATGCGCTATAAATTCCCGCGAGTGTGTGGGGCACGTTCGTGTCACGTCGCCGAACGGAGCCAGGTATATATCTCAGTCGGTTCGGGATCGACTGCTTAAAGAGATTTTGTTACTTAGGAGGAACAAGGACTCAAACGATTAAAATTTGGATTAGGTAGGTGCAAACGCTGTTGCAAACTTCGACGCGTATGCATGAGGCTGCTCTGAACATCTACAGGGTTACCTCAAATGCGTATGTGTTTAAAAGAAAATTTAGTTCTGTGGGTTTCTTCTCAGATTCATGTTTTTCGAAATATGAGGGCTACGTTGAATGCGTAGAATTCTACAGTAGATTATTTCCCCTACATGAGAAACAAATGTTGTTTTAAGTATATGATACAGCGGTACTAAAAACCAGTAAAACGGTTAAAAATATTTTCTACTCAACGCACGACGACGCTCTACTCTAACAAAATTTGCGCTTCAAATCTTATTTCGCGAACGGACACCTAAATCGAAAAATAGTTTTCCTATACTCTTAAGGCTTTTTATTTTGCGAATGGATACCTCAATTGAAAAATGGTTTTCCTATAGGGACTCTTAAGGCGTTTTATTTCGCGAACGGACACCTAAACCGAAAAATGGTATTCCTATAGGGACTCTTAAGGCTTTTTATTTCGCAAACGGATACAAAATCGAAAAATGGTTTCCCTATAATACTCTTAAGGTTTTTTATTTCGCGAGCGGATACCTAAATCGACAAATGTTGATCCTATACTTCCAAATTTTTTAAACAACCAATCCATCGGTATTTTTAAATAAGATTTCTCAACTATAATATTTTTATTTATGTTCATACTTAAATGTAGTAGTCTAAATAGATGTCATTTGTGGTTACTAATTACTTAACCATGCCTTTCAAACCTCTCAGATTTCAGCCTGAATAATTGCCAACTAACAGCCTCCTTGTACTACAAGTGTACAAGAAAGTCGCGACATTTGATATTAAATATTTGCACCGACTACCAGTCTCTTATTTCCTTCAACAACTTTCCGTCGTAAGGTTGTCTGGAAGAAATTGCTTTTAGCAATAAGGCCGTCAATTGTACTTTGTATCTTTACAAGTTTTATAATATGTGCTCTGGTATACAATAAACAATATTCTTATCTCTTATCTTATCTCAAAATGCGCGATTCGCGTTGTCGTGCTATCCATGCAGGCTTTGATGTAACCTTTTACCAGGCAATGCTATAGTGGTTTTTGTAGCCTAAATTAGGTGTGCAATTATTTTCGCGCCAATACCATAGTGTGGGGTGTCATTGGATTGGACGTTTAAAAATATTGTAGGCGTATGAAAGGGGTGTAGACTATTTTTCGATGCAGCAATCCGTTTGCGAAATACTAAGCTTTAAATCAGTGTTTAGTTTAAGGCATCCTTTGCCATCTCTCTTGGCTAAACGACTTGCATAAAGTAAAACAATCTGGAGCAGTAGCATGAGCAATGAACTTAAAAGGAAAATTATCACGGTTAAAAGCTTTCTAAGTAAGCGAGTCCTTGGTGACCAGCTTATAAAAAAAACTTCGTATTTAGTCCGCTTATTGTGCAATATTTACTTAATAATAATATAAATTTAATTGAAAATTGCTTTGTTAAAGTGTTTGGTTCTGTAAAGCGATAAAATCTCTTTACAGCTTAGATAAAATCTCCATTAGTATACGCCAAAACTTAATAAATAAAGAGTTCTAATCTTATCTAAAAATCTTGTCCTTCCACGGAACCCTACACTGCGCATATCCTGACACGCACTTGGCCGGTTTCAACGGAAATGCTTTGAAGTCTTTCGCCTTTGCTTCTCGGTCGTGGGTCTTAAAAATCAAAACTTACATTCACGTACGTACACGTAAGTCATTTTTGATTTTTCTTATTAGCTCTAGTGAATTTCATGGAACGCCTTAAGGAGCAATCCTCACACAAAGCTAATTTGTTTTTTATTACAAACGACATGCGTGATTGCTATGAAACTTTACCGATACATTAAGAAGACCCAAATCGAGGTTTGATCGTGCATAATTAGATATAAACTTATCAGAAAGAAATTATTCCTTTGTGAATAGTTTCTATGAATAGTTTTATGACAATCTAATTTCCTTTTATTCCGATATTCTCATATGCACGAGCAAACATTGATTTAATGTGTCCTCTGAACCTATAGGTAAAGTGTCATTGAGATCCGACATGTCTTTTGTGAAGTAAAAGCAAACTAAGTTTGTTTGGGAATTGCTCCTTGCATTGGAGGTGCGCGTGGGGCGCGACCTGTCATCGCGCGATACATCACGCTTAATTACGAATATTAGAGACGTTCTGTCAAGGCAATGAGCGCCGCGTGCGCCTCTCTAATTACGCCTTCAAACATCAAATGAGTCGTTATCTTTTATACGCCTTATCAGCTTTCTTTACAGATCCACTTCGTTTATTTTTGAAATACGTTCTAACGGCATTACGTCTGTCAGCGATAGAGCAATAAACTTATTTGAAATTGCTACAATCGCTATTCCAATAGATTCCATTGGAATAGCGATAGAAGAACTGTTAGAGGATCTATGAGTTACATCCATACACCATGAATTTTGGGTGGTTGCAAAATGATCGTGGTTCAACAGCAGGTTATCGAGTACGCTAGTTTGTTTTTTATAAGATAGGCATTTCTCATAAGTACCTAAATGCCAAACTAGCATTTATCTATAGCTAGATCGATACGTGCGTACGTGTCATTATTTAGATAGACAAAAAACCAGTTTTTAAACAAGATTTCTCATTATATTATTTTTAATGCACTAATCGTGCTAAAGACAACTTTAAAAACCTATTTCCTATTATAAAACCTATACCTATTATATTGTAAAGAGGTTCGAAATTTTACTGATGCCGGTGAATCGCTCATTAGCTTACTTGGAAGAGCGCTGGCACGGATAGCCAGAGGCCGCGGGTTTGAATCCCGGCACGGGTGGAATTTTTAGCCTCTAAATAGGTTTTTAAGATTTCTCATTACATTTTCTTAAATACTTAAATTTTTGAAAATAATAGTTGAATTAAATGACATATTTTATTAGTAATTACATAACTACGGCTTTCAAATCACCTGAACTTCAGCGCTTAGTCTTATTGATAAGTAATTGACAGGTAGATAAGATATGTCAACAAAGGGTGCATTCCGAGATGCGATGAAATCGATTACAGTGCAAATCAAAATATAAGTGCAGTAGGTACAAAAACCCTATTTTGTGCGAGATACCTTAGCTTAGCTTATCAACCCTTGTATGTCCCCACTGCTGGGGCACGGGTCTCTTCCTGCATCGCTGGAAGGTTAGGCCATACTCCACCACGGGGGCCAAGTCCGGATTGGTGGAGGATTGTAAGACAGTGGCGGGCCTTACTGTCAGAAGTTATCAAGCCGCCCATAAGGCCTCTTACATGGCTTAACGACTACCATTATATGACAGCCGGCACCAACGGCTTAACGTGCCTTGCGAAGCACGGAAGCGTTCGGAAAAATGCCACTAGCGGTAGTCACGGGATGCTCACCCATCCCGTACCTAACCGCGCCTGTTGTTGCTTAACCAAGTGATTGATTCCAATCATTCGGTTCGCCTAGGCCACGAGCGCTACCGAGCGAGATACCTTGGGACTACTAAATTTGGTCGGATTCGCGCTGTATTCGATTTCATCGCATCTCGGAACGCAGAGAAAGTCGTCGCCTGACAGAGCCGTCATATTCCCAGAAAGCTTAGGAAAGAAACCAAAGGCTATTTAAAAATTGAAAAGGGAAACTCTTTTAATAGCTCCATAGGTACTTCGTATTGTGACAAAAATTTAACACTTCAATAGAATTAATCGCCCATATTAACAATGCATCCGACTACAAAATATTTTTTGTTAAGGTGCTTTGTTACTTTTAACAAGAAGTGACTTTCAAATGTAACGAAACATAACCTCACGCCTGTATCCTAGGGGTGTAGGCCTCTGCCTACACCCCTCTGTCAGGATTATGGCAAGTGGCAGTGCCTGGTCTCTACCAGGCACCGCCACTTGCCATAATCCTGACAGATCACCTTCGCTTCATCAACGTTCATTAATCTTTGCACGTCCGCACGTGGAAATGTGTTTTGGCAAACATGGCAACATGTTTTAAATTAGTCGAAACCAAAGTTTCATGTTCTGACAGCTCGATAGTTTTGTTAGGAGAGCCTGATCAGGAGCATCCGGGTTCGGGCCCGCCTGTTTATTTTAAAATAACTATGTATTTCCTTTTAATTTTTAGTAAATAATTATTGTAAAGGACATGCATTATTGTTAGAAACGTTAATTACATTTAAAAATATTAGAACGCAATACACCGTGTTGAAAAACAATGGCATTGTGTTTTCCTTTTAACCTTGGACTGTGAAAAAGTATAGGTCTTATAAATATAAGTGTATGTCTGTCTATTTGTATATTTGTTTGTGACATCGTAGCTCTCAAATAGATGAAACGATTTAAAACCGTTCTTAAGTCGAGCATGTGTCTTGATATCATTCGCTAACGGTGAATATCGTAAAGAAATCTGAGTGTCTGAGGTGTTCAAATACCTCAGCGCTTGAAATTGCAACTCTGCGGTCTCTCTCTGAGAGAAGGCTTGTGCTCGGCAGTGGATGTGGAGTGGAGGGGATGTTTATAGGCTACATATTTTTTTTATGTGGTCTGAGTTGTTGTTCTTCGGCAGAGGATTTGATTTTTTTTGTTAAACCTTTTATGCGTTGTTATTACACCCATCAGCGCCGCAACTCACAATTCAAAACATTCTTTCAACAAATGTGTCGTGTAATAAAAAAGCCAATGTTTCTCAATTAATAAAAGTGCTTGGGTCCGAGCGGCTGCCTGATGCAACGGCGCGGCGTACCAAAATGTACACAAAGAAGTAAGTAAAATGGAAATACTGGCACATTCGCACTATCCTGTCGCAGCCGCAGTGAAAGTAATAATGCGGTAGTAGAATCCACTGCCGGACGCGCTTCCACTGTAGTTTTGTTTCCTTTTACATGCATAGTTTTGGTGTTTCCCAACGCGAATCGTCAGATTTTAAAATGTTTCCTGTGAAGGGAGTTCAGAAGGTAGCATTCAGCACTCAACTTGACTGTAGGATACTCTTGAAGCCAGTGACTTGAGAGTTAATTGCTTGCATACAACCCTGATTTATGTGAAGCAATTTAGTTGGGCTCTCATACTACACTAGTCGAGGACTTAGTATGAGTTAGTTTCTCTGCTCATTCGTGGTTACATCAGCATAAGTAGTTGTTTACGGTGTTAATTTGTTATGCCAATTACACATACCTATTAGGTACAATCTACTCAATTACTTTTCGGCCGATTTTGCAACTAGACTTGTGTAAATAGTTATTTTTTAAATTTATATTATGTTATTTCGATTTGTTCGTAATTATATATTAAACGGGTCTAATTGCCATTATTTCTTAGGCACAGCTCGCCACCTCTGTCTACCCGATACCACGGCAACTGTAACGCTGCCGAAACGTCGGGAAGTAAGGTAATTACGTTTTACCTAATAAATGATCGCAATTAGATCCGTCTAATATATAACTATGTATGAGTATCGCAAAATCATTGTGAAATACTACTATTCGTGATTTCCGGCTATTCTCGAAACCGAAACCAAACTCAAAGTGGTAGGAAAATGTTGAAAAATGTTTTCTAATATGTTAAATATTTAAGTATTTTTCCTTCGATAAGCGTAAACAATTTAAGAACAATCGAGTTGGCCGACGTCTACCATAAGATTTCTTTGTCTATGAAGATTTATATTATATAAAGTGATTTTGAATTTTTTTCAAAAGTCCTTTTTCGAAAAATTGGATAACATTGGTCAACCGAATACGAAGTCACCCTATAGTACAAATCCAAACTAGCCGCGGACAATCAAGCAGACAAGCAGGACGAACGGACATGTTGACTATGGAACCCTAAGAAGTATCAATCGGCTATAAATTGTTAATAGCACCAGAATCTACAAAAACATACATATTTACATGAAATTACATCCAACTGGTAATCCGATTGGTACGATTAATTTGATTAATTTTGTCGTGTTTCAGTTTAAAGACAGCTTTGCGAACAACCTCACCAGTTGAAAACTTTTAGATATGAAAATTTAATTAAGGAGATCCACCCTTCTTTAAGTTAGATAGTTTCTGAAACGTTTTACTGTTTTCGTAGAATATTGTTAATATTAAGATTCAATTGTAGAAAAAGGAGTTTACAAGTAAAGAGGGAAATGTCTGAACGGAAATAACTACGGTATTACGAGGTACTCCGCTCAGGCGAGTCCGTGTTTTACCAGGCTGTTGACTGTTTGAGTATGAAGTGGTCTGGTTTCAAATGTGAATTAAATTCGGACTGGAATTGTTGTAATTTGCTTGTAATAAAATTAAAGCGTGAACTGGTACTGGAAAACCAGTCTATTCGTTGAATTAGTAACAACCGAAATGACGACTAAATCGATACGTCCGGAGCGGACGCAATTTCGTAGATTAAAGGTATTTAAAGCTGTAGTTTGATTTATTCGTAAAGCTTATTTATCGTTACTACAATACTAACTTTAAATAGTTAATTTGATGTAGGCTAAATCACAATGTACTAAAATGTAATATCGGCAAATAATACGATTCGAAAACACTAAAAACTGCTCTTGGTAATGTAATATTACATAATCTATTCATAGCATGTATTTGTTGCTAACGTGTAAGATCGACATAAAACGGTTCAGAGTGGAAGCAATTTGCCGTCAGTAGCTGCGCGGGAATTAAGGGAGATCCCGGGAGCAGCCGCGAGCTGAAATCACAACTCCCGTCATAATGTACAGTTGGAAACACAAAGACCCACTTCAGCGCAGCGTACCTACCAACTTCTCGTAAATCTCATATCAAAATGTTTCTTTACATTTTACACGTTAGCTAAGTCTGCAGTAACGGAAAGATTAGCATAATGTTAAAAGTTTATCCGCTGAATAAAAATACCGACGGCGTATTTTATAAAAATATTTACTTTTAAACTTTATGTACACGCTTGTTTCATTCAGTATAGAATTTAGCTCGACAATTTAAGTAAATGTATGGAATAGATATTTTTGTAAATCAAGTCAATAGCAATAAAACATATTTGTAACTAAAATATTTGCTATGAAATAATTGTCCGTTAATTAATATTTATATTACCATAGTAGATATACAATAAAATTTTGCTTTTAAGTTACGTATATAAGTCAAGTAGAGATAAACTACACAATTTAGAGACTCGATACATCCAATCTTCTAAAAACGAAACAAAACGTGTCCAACTACAACTTTAAAAATTGCGTACCTATTCTAAATTACCTAACAATGTACATTACGATACTGGAGTGTTATTTACATCGTTTCACTGTGATCATCTGAGCAGGGTCGTGAGGAGCAGCCAGGCCGCGATGTGGGCGAGGCGGTGGTCGGGTGCGTCGCTGGAGAGCGCGCTGGCGTGGCAGTCGGCCTCGTCGGCGCGCAGCTGCAGCAGTGGCGCGGCGCGGCCCAGCGCGTCCTTGCAGGTGGCGCGGCGCACGGCGCGCCGCAGCTCCGCCCCCGCCTCGTTCTCCTGCAGCCAGCGCCGCAGCCACGCGCCCAGCCACGCCAGCTCACATTCGCACCGCAGCGGGTTGCCGGTCAGAATCAGACCGCCTGCGGACAATCCGGACCCGTTAGAGTCGATCGATATCAACCTTAATATGTCCCCACTGTTTGGGCACGGGTCTCTTCCTGCATCGCAGGAAGGTTAGGCCGAACTCGACCACGGGGGCCAAGTCCTCGTTGGTGAAGGATTGTAAGACAGTGGCGGGCCTTACTATCAGAAGTTATCAAGCCGCCCATAAGACCTCAGGCATGGCTTAATGACTGCCATTGCATGACAGCCGCACCAACGGCTTAACGTGCCTTGCGAAGCACAGCACGTAAAGTCGTTAGAATAATAGCAAAAATAATAACATTTACATACAGCCACATACATTGTTTCTGTGTCGTGGGAACTAGAAACAACGACATCACAAACATGTAAACATCCAATACCTCGGGGGTATTTTTTTTTGTCTCCAGCCGGGGTTCGAACCCGGAACCTCTTGCATGGTAGGCAGATGCGCTACCGCTGCGCTACAGAGGCCGTGAACGGGCTGTATAGAAAATGGGAGGGTTATGGGGGTCTATTTGATAATACAAACACCTATGACTATTGTCCCCATAAAGTACCGACATCACTTATGTGATGGCAATAGCTCAGAACCTTGTTGAATCTCCTAACCTGCTAATAACGATTAATTTCATTGTTCCCTCACGTTCCCAGGTTCGCCGCAGACTGTATTTATTTGTTTCTTAAGCTCGCTCTTACTTTATCGGAGTTCTTCGATCTCTCAATAACTTTTGTATCAGAGACTTTTAGTCCGGATTTACTTACTGGTGTTGTTATAACAGAGACGGAGCTCGCGTCGTCGGTTGCTTGTCTCACAGTGTGAGACAAGCAACCGACGACGCGAGCTCCGTATCTGCTCACCATGATTAAGCTCTGCGAATCGGAGCGAAACCTGGTCGGACTTTTCCGATATAACAACACCCGTAAGTAAATCCGAACTAAAAGTCTACAATGTGTTGTGCTTACGAAAGTTTGAGTTCAAAAACTTTTGTATCGCAAACGGAGATTTTGATTTGTTCTCAGATGGTATTTCCGGTATTCGCAAGCTAATTACTTCGAAGTTCTTTGACTCTTCACGGTGTCTTCTGGTTTGTTTACTAATGCAACATATTACCATTGTGTGCCCACTTTCTTCTTATATTTTTGATGTAATCGTTAATTCTGGTGTATCGTGTCTACTTTTATTTGTGCTCAAAAATAAAAAAAAACTATGGCTACTAAAACTTTTTGTTGGTTTTCTGTACCTATGTAATTATCTATCTATGTAATTACTATGTAACTACGTAGTAAATTCGTTCATTTCTCACTACTATAACCTAGTAATTATATTAATTTTATAATAATGACTGAGTTATCGCGGAGCTGGTTTTAACCGGACCCTTATGGGCAATTATGGTTTTAAATTGCGTTCTCTAAAACTTAAATAACTTTTATTGTTGTAAAAGAAACGGGACTCTTATGTACCACGACATAGTATGGTATGTACATACAACGACAAAAGTTTGAAACGGTGTAATAGAGGGAGGTTATTTTTCACGATTTCGTTACAGTGGTGTATAAAAAGCGGGATATTGCGTTTTAAAACTAAAGTATAAACTTTAGTTTCAAAACACAAAAACGCGACCAAACGACACGAAGCGACACCAAGCATTATCATCAGAATGTGTTTGCGTAAACATAGTGGAAAACCAGGCAGCTAGGTTCTAAAATACGAGTATAGGTGCAATATTATTTCACGATTATGTAGCGCTCTAAAGCCTGAGTAGGCTTTACTAGCTTTTGTGGTCCAGAATGTACATGATGCGCGCACTAGAGCTAAATGCAGCCGCGGGTATCAGCGGGTGTAGTTGAGCGGTATAGCGCGCGGGCAGGAGTAGGGAAAATGTTATTTCTTCGCACTGAGGAAATCCAATTTTCAGAACGTAATTAAGAATTAAAACTTGTTACTGTAGGTCGTTAACTAGTGTCATTCCGTGCTGCGAGTTTGCTCTGTGAATAATAAATTATTGTAGCGCATTAACAAGTTTATGTGAGTTTTCCGTGTCGGAGCTGAGCAAATTAATATTAGATTAATGAATGGCTTGGTAGACGCGTGTAAGTACATGTCTTGTACCCGCATATCCGCGGGACGTACCTGAGAGTAATTTGGTCGCCACGTGACTCCAGCTGGTGAAGTTCGGGTAGAAGATTGCGGGATTAAGGCTGGTGAGTTGATTATAACTTATGTCTAATCCCAACTGAGGAACTTGTCCGAGGTGCTTCATTAATTCCGTAGGTAGTTTAGTCAACGAAGTCTCTGTAATCCTGACAAACAACTCTTGGTTCTTGGCAAACGCTTCGAAAGCCTCATCAGATATTCTCTTTAGTTTCCTCCCGCGTATTTCCAAGTAGCGGATGTTCCTGGCATCCAAGTCGAGCAGCTGCGTGTCCATCACTTCATCCGCCCACTCTATCACGAGCTTATACAGGGAGGGAAGCGAGGAGGTGATGTTGCAGAGTCGGAATGTGGAGTGGTTTATTAGAGACCAGGACTGAACGTACAAGGAACGTAGCGAAACTAGAGGACGGAAGGAATCTTGGTCAATTATGTCCAAGAATTTCAAACCATTTAAATTTAAATGAGATAAGTTGCTTAACCATTTGAAACTATTCGGAGTTATTCTTACGATAGGGTTGTAGGAAATATCTAGAACGTTTAAATTGTTGAGATGATACCACATTTTTGGCACTAAAGAACTAAGACGATTGTGACTAACATCTAAATTACGAAGACTCGCTAGCCGCTTAACATCAGTTTCCTTGAAGCTGCTGATATAATTTGACGTTAAATTGAGAGTCGTTAGATTTGTCAAAGGTAGATAAGGCACTGATTTTAAACTAATATTCGCGAGACTCAGATGTCTCAAATTAGGGAGGTTGTGAAATAACTCTTTGAAATTAGCTTTTATAGAATTGAATCCGAGGTCCAGCTGGCGCAGTGCGCCGAGACTCGAGAACGTGTTGTCGGACAGAACTGTTAATATATTATTCCCTAGATTAAGACTTTGTAAGAATTGGGTGTTTCGGAATATGTTGCTGTCCAAATACTCGATATGGTTATGAGATAAGTCAAGGTATCTAAGCGTAAAACCTATCTGCGACAACGCTGTGACAGGGAATAGTGAGATTTCGTTGTAGCTCAAGTCCAAGTGTTCGATAATAGTGTTCATGAACACGTCTCTAGGAAGCAACCTTACGTTATTGTGGTCCAATTTTAAATATCTCAACTTATTTAAATTATAAAATTGTTCCACAGCTAGTTGCGAAATAAAGTTAAATGACAGATCCAGTATTTGCAGCGATATAAGTTCTGTAAAAGTCTTACGTTTTACAGAGTTGATGTGATTTTTGTGCAAATCTAAAATTTCTAAACTCAACGCGTCGCCGAATATTTCACCCGATATGTATTCTATTTTATTGTGCGATAAAACGATCTGACGTATCGACGTTTCTATGAAAATGAAGAAGTTATTTGGCACCTCGATCAGGTCATTGTACGAACAATCAAATATATTCACGGAAATAGGGGGTCCGCCCTCGAGCCGCTCGATGTGATTGCTACTAATGTTCAATGTGAAAGTCACGTCCGATTGCGACACATTATGAAAAGCTTTCAGTGAAAAATAACTCAAATTGTTTCCCTGGAGTTCCAATATTTCCAGTTTTGGCAAATTGGCAAAGGTCCCCGATTCCATCGAATCGATAATGTTGCTCGCGAGAGATAAATATCTCAAGTTGGGCAAGTTCGTGAAACTGTACTTGGTTAAGTTATTTATTCGGTTGTAAGATAAATCTACGTTTCTCAAGTCTGGCATGTTGGTGAAGGTTCCGCGGCGGATGGAACTTATAAAATTATACGCAACCCTCAGATTGCTTATGCTGAGCGAGGCGTTCTGGTAATCCCCCTCCGTGACTATATCTACAACGCGGTTGTAGTCAAGATTTAAGTATTTCAGAAACGGGAACGCAGCCACATCAGTCAATCTTAGTATATGGAAGTCGTTGTTATCGAATGACAGAAACTGTAAGCCCTCTGAACCGCCTTCGATCTCGAATGGATAAACGCCACTAAACAGAGTCGATGAGGACTCCAAAACATGCAACGAACTAGTAACGTTCGAAAACGCCAGCGGATGAATGTAGTACAAATCGTTAAAGCTCAAATTAATCTCTTTTACGGGCATGCTCTCCGGAAAAACGTTCTTATAAATCTGTGCAATCCTGTTACCTCTCAAATTAATAGTCGCTAGAGAACTGGACCAATCTCGAAATTCGTTCGGTAACAAATTAGATATCCGGTTATAGCTAAGGTCGAGATAACGGAGCGCGTCCGGCTCGAGTTGGTCGAGAGTGGCGGGCACGGAGGCCAGAAAGTTGCCGGCCAGTGAGAGTGTCTGCAGCCGAGCGGGCAGCGCCGGCGCCGTAGTCAGCCGGTTGTAGGCCAACGACACGTGCCGCAGCCGCGCCGCTGCTGCTAGCGTGTCCGGCACTGCTCCTAGCCGGTTGTGCTCCAGCTCCAAATGCTCTAGCGAGTTTTTCAAAGACAAAAACAAATCTCGGTGAACAGAAGTTAAACTGTTGTACGAGATCGACAGACGCTCTATCCTGTTGTTTGCGAACAATGAACGTGGTACGAGGGTCAGCTCGTTGAGATCAAGAATTATTTGTCTTATTTGAACCTCTTGAAACAGCGTTATCTGCGAGGAGTCATTTATTTTATTATTACTTAAGTCTACCTTCTCTATCTTTTTCGTTTTGTTGATCGAGCACGCCGTCGTATTATCGAACATTACGAAATTGTGCCGTAAATGGACTGCTTTTAGCCGGGGAAGATTGAAGAATAAATCACAGGGAAATGTGTGTAGGAAGTTATTGGATAATTTGAGGAGGGTGAGGGAGGAGGGCAGGGAGTCAGGGCTGAGCGTGCGCAGGTGGTTGCCATCCAGGTCGAGTTGCAGCAGGCGGCGCAGCGGTGTCAGCGCACGCGCGCCCAGCGTCTGCACCTGGTTGTTGGCTAGCGACAAGCTCGTCAAGGTCTCCTCGAGGTGGTGCCAACGCACCTCTGGTCCAAGGTGCCCGATGTCATTGCTACAAAAAAACGCTTAACTTCTTAACGAACTCAAATTCAAAAGCTGTAAGAATAATCCGAGCCGTTTAAAACTTGTACTCACTTCTGAAGGTTTAGCCAATTTAAAACTTTTAAATCTTTCAACCCCTGCTGAGGTATTTCAGTGAATTCGTTGTATCCGAGATCCAATGACGCGAGCGTCACGGCCATGGAGCTGAAACAAACAAAGGAAATAAAATCGGCGTGAAGATTATGGGAAACTTCTGAAACACCTCTCTAATAAATAAATTGAGCTATTCCTAACAATGCCATTTTCTCGCGTCGTGTTGACAGGATATTGACATAACCTATTGTAGGTAATATTTTTCCCGCCCTTGGTTATGAATGTGGGCATCGTTCACGGCCGCCTATTTTCAGCTTTTGTATAAGAAAAGGCCTAAAGAGGGTTGTTACAAGGTGTCGGTCGATACCTGTTTGAATAACGCTGTAAAACCTGACTTAAAAGAATAAAGTAAGACAAGAATATTCTTTACTGTAGGTACACTGGGAAAAACCGACATAATAAACAAAGTATACCTTTTTAATGATGAGCTATGGTCATACATAATTACACATATAAAAGATCTACCCGCAATTATTTATTAGGTAAGGTTAATAACTATAATTTCTGACGTTTTGTAAACGTTAGAGTAATCTTATCTAATTAACATTGCTAAATAAACAATCGTGAGGAGTACCGTTAAATGAGCAATCCTAGAATATATCTACCTGTGAACTCACGCTTGTATTTAATATTTATATTTTAATATCCCTAATGGATAAAATATCACATAGCTGGAGTTAATTTCGAAAGATCTTACAAACTTCGTCTTGAAGACTGAAACAAGTACCTGCGTTAACTTTCCAGTACGAGCTCCCGATAGGAGACGTGTTGTTAGTAGTGAGAGCTAAGTTTTGCTTGTGTCGCCGAGTCAGTTAAGCCAGTTACGGTTAGCGGTACCTTAAAGCCCGTGGCTCGATGTAGTGCAGTTTGTTGGCGACGAGCACGAGTGTCTGGAGCTGCAGCCCGTCGAGCGCGCTCTCGTGCACCACCTGCAGGCTCGACATACTGATGTCCAGGTGCTGCAGCGCCATTTCCGGCCATTCTGCCAAACAACTTCTTATTAGCACATCGAGGCATATTTCCTCTTAAACACCACAAAAGGATGAGCCATTAATTCCATTCATTCCCTCCGTGGCTATTTTCAGACCATTGAAAAGAGAGTTTTATAGAAATCCCGTTGACAAATGAATGCATGCTCCAGTTACCAACAAACCATATTGTTTGTTATTCAAAAAATATCGACAAAATGCGGCTTTGCTTTGTGACGTGTTCTGCCAGTCCCGCAAATAAAAGTAAGCTAAATAAAAGGCTTTTGCGGTTAGGGTACGCAAGACCGTTTATGTTTATCAGGACTGGATGAATTGTTAAATTGTAGGTACACTGTTGGTATTGCTTATAAGCTTGTTCAAAATTCTTAGTTATGTTTTGAGGCATTAAAAAGGATTTAGGTTTAATGAATTTTCTCCCAAGACGGAAACTAAAAATATTATTGACATAAAACCTGCGCTCTAGTCGTGAAAGTCTTCACAAAGAAGGTAGCTTTTATTATTTTTATACGAGGTGGTAATAGGAGATTCTACAACCACGTGTTTACGAGTCCGGGTGAGGTTGAAAAACGGGGCCTTCCGCAAAATCCCAAGCATCTAGCAACCGTAGTTGCAGATATAATAAAAATTGTTGCAACACAAGCAGAATCTTACAAATCTCTCGGCCGAATACCAAAGCCCGAGGTTGTTACAAACCCAACATTACAAGCGCTCGTATATTTTTTCAGTCAGCGGCTGGCACGCACAGAAAAGCTGATATTCTGCCAACAGTAAGTAAAGCAAAGTTAAATTTACATTTCCTTCGTAAGCCTCGCTTGCGCGAATTTACTTATCCGATTAGCTAAGGTCGATGTGAGGCGTTGGGTAAGACTAACCTCGGTCTAACAAGTTTGCAAATGGCGTACCTGCCCGTATACGACCCAAGGACTAATCCCGTATGGGGTAACCGCCCTAATCCATTTTTCATGGTAGACCTTTAGTCCGTGTTCGATTCGCGTAACCAATAACGTTTTCCAGCTACGCAGTCCCATTTATTTATGTGAGTCGAAACAACGACTGGCGTTTGGCTGTGTAAATGACTAGATAGGACTGGCAAAGTTTTTTGTGGATGTTTAGAAACTACACAGAGAAACTCTGAACAAATATTGGAATGCACTGCGGACACCGCTCTGCGACTCTCATAAACCTGATGAACTGAAAGTCTTTGTGTTTTTTGCGTATTGCCAGCAGTGTCATGTATTACCAAATCAACTTGATGAGAAGACGAACAAACAGCGCGTATTAGTTTAAGCTTACGGAAAGGGCAGTTTATCCTTTTAAAAATCTGAATACTACTGAAAAGATGTACAATGAAGAACAGATTTCACATAAAATTTTCTCTCCAATAAAGTAACAGGGACTCAAAAGATATATTGTGAAACGCCTTAGCGTTGACAGATAAACCGTAACTTTTGCGTTTTGACTTATATTCGTTACCTAACTATGTGTCAGACAAAATTAAATAGTTTTGAAATTGAAGTTGAGTCCACAACAAGTTATCAATTAGTCATCAACTCGACCACTTCAGAGTTTCGAAATAGTAGCGGTGAAGAAATACGGGGCGTTGTAAGACAGGTGAGCAACCTGACCAAAGCAGAGATGGCTAACGCCGCATGGTTCCAGCAGCTAGTCAAGCGCGGTAATTTTAAAACGGTGGCTGTATTTACCAAAAAGCGAAGCACCGGCAGCAGTACAAGACATGTGCGCACGAGTAAAGTCGGCTCCCAGCATAAACCTTCAGCCCTTTAGTCGTTACAAGCTTGACAGTTTCAAAATGGTCATTATATTTACTTGGGAACCGATGCAGCAGTACGGGGTACAAGACATGTGTGCGGCACAGCACGAGCAGCGCCGGTTGGTGATGTAGCGCTTCAGCCCTCTAGTCATTGATAGTTTCAAAATGCCGGCGCTACGAAGCAGCAATATGGCGCAGTGCAAGACGTGTGAGCATCGCGATATGAACAGAGCTGGCTCGGCTCCAGCAGCTGGTCATTCGAGCGTGATAGTTTTAAAATGGCTACCATATTTACCTGGAAATCGGTGCAGCGGCACGGCGGTGCAGGACATGTGCGCAGCGTGGCACGAGCAGAGCCGGCTGGTGGCGCAGGGCTCGAGCCGCTCGGGCGCTAGCGGGGCCGCCAACGATGCCAGCAGCCCCAGCCTTAGCGCCCAGCCAGCGCATCGCGCGCCCAATACCATCACTACGAGGGAATGGACATCTCAATCATCATCACATCACATCACACTGATATTATAAAGGCGAAAGTTTGTGAGTGTGTGTGTGTGTATGTGTATGTTTGGTACTTCTTCACGTCTAAACGAAATACGTCTAAATTTGGTATGGAGTCTGCTGTTACCCTGGACTAACACATAGGCTACGTTTTACTGCGGTAAAATATCTTATTCCCATGGGAAACCCGATAAACCGCGAGTAACACCGCGGTTTACAGCTAGTAAATAATAAAAACTGGTCAAGGATGGCCGTACTTCCGCTAGGGATCTTTAGAACTGAATGAAATAAAACAATTTTTTACTATACATGAAATTATCAATTTTGAAACAAACTGTTAATAATGAGTTCAACTAAGATCTATTATAGGATCGTTTCTCCGCCACGCAAGTGTGAGTCTCGGAAAAGGAAAAGGAAAAGATCGGAACCTGGGAGAAGATCGGAAACAATCCATCTGTTTTCGATTTGATATTATAACAAAGGAAATACTAATTGATTCCTGTAATCACTCTCTTCAGATTCCTCAAAATTGCTCGAAAAAGAACGATTTTTATACACGTAATGAACACATAAACTGGGGGTAAGTCACTTTCCTCATGAATTATATGATAACAATGAATACCTTAAACGTTCTTGAGCAAAGGTTAGCGCAATCATAAGAAAATAATGTAGACTTAACTAGAATGTAGCATGGGTTACATTTTGGTACAAACTCACTTCGCCAGTACAGACGAACTGAGTTTCACCATGCGACAGGTGTTATCACAATTTTAAGGGTTTTTATGAAATAGCACAACACCAAATTGTATATTGCAGAAACATTTAGTACTATATACTGCAAAATAACTTCTAGATAGATAGAGAACATACATCATAATAACATAAAAAAGGAAATTACACAGATACCTAATAGTACAGACGACGGCCTTATCACTAAAAGTGATCTCTACGAGACAACCTTTGGATGGACTAGAAATACTGATTTTGGAAAAGGAAGTAGATATGCAAATAAATCAAATTATTTCAGATACATATGAATAATACATGCTAATTTTGTTGTGCCCACGAACTCGTCTCGCAACTACAACGGGGACCGCTTATAATTACTCTTATGGGTAATCCACCATAATAACACGTGTTCTGTGTATTTTTTGTAGCTACCTATCACTCTTCAAGAGACAGATGAGATAAAAAAATATGTTACCGTGGCAAAAATTGGATTTTGTTTTCTGTTAAGAAATGAATTCTGTCCGTTAGTAGGCGCATCACTTGACAATTTTCCCTTATATTTAATGTTTGATATAAGTATTTCAAATAGGGTTTTTAGGGAAGAGAACTATTGGAATAGCGGCCCGGAAAATTGAAATACTAAAGAAATAAAGAAGAACTGGAAGCTTTTACCCGGCGATTCCTACTTTCAAAAGAGAAGGTAAAACCTATGATCTGTGTCTAACTAACCTGTATTTGGTTTATTTTAATTAAAGAATACCTTCTTCTTCCTTAAACTAATAAGCTTAAAAAATTACACACATAATTTTTCTTCAATAAGTATGTGAAAATGTAGTAAATGATGAACCCAAACGTGTTAGCTCGATAAAGGGAACACAATTCAAGGTTCCATTTTTGTAATGGATTACTTTTTGACTAAGGTGATTTATTATGGTAGTAAAGTACAAGTAGTGGATTAAAAAGCCTTTTCATTGAGACGGTTTCGACAAGTGGATAGTCACCATCAAAGACTCGAGCAGTTGGGCGAGTCAGCCTTGAGATATATTTCTTCAAGAGGGTTTAATGTCTGTGATTTATGCTTTCTTTCAAAAGGTGGGCGAGGGTTAGGTATTCGTTATCGCTTTTATCATCTTAAACGACGTTTATTGTTTTGAGATCTATGGTCACAGTTTTTAAATAAACAACGCTCTAGTTTCTGTGCCAGCGATAAACATTTATTGAACTCTGTGTTAATCCGTCCTTTCAAGCGCTTAAACAAATAAAAAAAGGATTTTAGAGCTGTTATTACCCAGTTCATTTGATTATTCGAATGTAGAGCTCACTGAAACTTAGAACGTTCTTTTTAAAATAACAGTGGCGGGGTAGTGGTATTTATGAGGGTATTTGGAAAGGCAACTCGTTTACATAATTAAATGGCTCTCAATGTAATGAAGCGCGAGGACGTACTCACAATGGCGAAGCTCCTGGGCTTATGTGCCTATTCGGAAAATTACTCAATCTCTATGCGTACGCACCGTACAGTCAGATGAATAAGTAGGTACGTATTTAGAATTCAGGAACTTTTTTACGCTACATCAAATGATTTTTGTCTTCTTCTATCTTTGGCGTACTTTACTTTTTTAATGTAGCCTGTGGTGTGGGGCTAACGACCAAACTAATTTTTAATTTCCTTGCAATTAATGAATACTTTCCTGCAGAGTACAGCTTTATCTCAGAGAGAGATTAGGGCTTAATTACCACGCGTACCCACCGTAGATTGGCCATTTCAAGCGCTGAGGTATGTAAACACCTCAGAGAGTCATGTTTCCTCCTTATGTTTTCTTTCACATTATAAATAATTCAACGTAATCAACAATTGCTGCCCCAGGATGCGTAGATATGCACTTCCGGAATGAGTTTTTAACCTTACAATAACAAAGAGATGAGTTGCATTCACATTTCATTGCTAGGGCTTCCTGGATTTTACCATTTACGTCTCTACTCTAGATACAATGTACCTACAGCGTATTAAATTGATAGACCCAAATAATAGCGATCATATTGGTAAATTTGGTTGCGCTTGTGGTCTGCCCGAATGCGATGAGCTGGCTACTTTAGGTATTTACTTTATTTTGGGATATTTTAATTTGGATTTCGCAGTAAAATCAGATTGGTATTTCCCTGCTGTTGATCCAAGCCGAGCCAATTTTATACATATTGAATTTCGACAGCAGGAACAGGATTTGAATAGAATTTTTTTTCACATAAGTAATTACTATTTCACGTCAATCACATTCAGCATTTTAAAAATACTGAGCTTTAAGAGTGTTCTTCATAATATGTAATACTAACTTCCACACAACAGTTGACCGGATTCCAAACTAGGAGACTCGGTGCTGCCTTAACCAGGCTATGACATCATAAACATAAATTAAGATTTGAAAAATAAAAGTCGGCTTCAAAACACTACAATGCAGAAAACAGAGACAAAATTTAAACGAATATGATCTTTAAATTCGATGCAGGTACCTATTTTAGAAATATAGTTTGGAACCTGTGCCAAGTTACAAGACCACAGGGATGTAACATGCCTATCTAGAATTATGGCTCTGGATTCACAAATATTGGTACTTTAGGAAAAAATGGTACTTTTACAGTTTGAGCAAGTAAGACAGAATTCGCTGTTTCAATAAAATTTAAATCAGTCAGTCTATCTTGTGTTCTACGACGAAAAATTAAAACATTTTTTTACTCAAATAGTGACTAAAGGGTGCCAAATAATTTGTTTTATATTTATTTTGCCTAATATATACCCGTTTTTATTGTAAATGTAAATTTTTTGCGTGGGTTAAAGAACTTAAACGGTTTAGACCAACAAATTCAACCAATTTCGCATTTTAGTTTGAGATTGTGGCATGTCTAGGACTTAAAAAAAACATAATTTCATCGAAATCAAATAACGAAACTTTTGCAAAACCATTATGTTTCATTACAAGATACCAGGCTGTCATTATAACTGCCAAAATTATGCTACTGTTGCGTACCATAATGGAGGTCTTATGGTACATGGTACCATAATTATGGCACGTATTATAACACCATTGCAAGACCAACACACACGCGTTGGGCACGGACTCCAAAATATACATTTACAATACCTATATCAAATTTAAAGGTCATATTTTGTTGAATTTTTCTATTTTTATGTGCTGTAATGTTTTGGAATGAAATTAAACTTTTTATTTAACAGTTTTTGTGAATATCACTATGATTCATGTTTTCTAAACGTATATGCACGAGTCTCTACACAAAAACAAGCAAATTGCTTCAAGTGTGTCTTTAAAATTTTAAAAGTTTCCTCGATTTCTCCAGGGTCTCATCATCATATCATCATCTTAACTTGGTGTCTATGGGACCACCTGTGAAGTCTAAGATAAGGATATTCTTTATTGTGTGCCAAAAAAATAGTTAAAGAATCAGCAGCTACAAAAGATAAGATACAAATGGCGGCCTTGTTGTTGATGATGATGATGTGGTGGGGACATACCTTTGTAAGACCCCACCATACTGCTGGGGCAAGGGTCTCTTCATGCATCGCATGAAGGTTAAGTCATACATGGCCATACTCTACCACGGGGGCCAAGACAGGATTGGTGGAGGATTGTTCCCTCGTAAGTGATTTTAAAATCACCCTGTACTGTATACCTAACATTCAAGTGATATTAACATCATCATCAGTAGAGATCACTTTAAGTGATAAGGCCGCTGTCTGTACTCTTAGGTTAAGAAATATCTGTGTAATTTCCTTTTTTATGTAGTGTTCTATATCTATCATTAGTGCCGTTGTCTCTAACCAAACTTTCAACCTTTTTCTCCATATTTTTCCTCAAAATCAATTAGTTTGTTCGTTCTCCCTTTAGTTCCTATTAATATGGCGTCTCGATATCAACCCTTGTATGTCCTAACTGCTAAGGCACGGTTCTCTTCCTGCATCGCAGGAAGGTTAAGCCATACTGGTTTGTAAGGATTGTAAGACAGTGGCGGGCCTTACCAGCCTCTGGTGCCGGCTGTCATATAATGGCTGTCGTTAAGCCATGTCAGAGACCTAATGGGCGACATGGTTTTATGACTGCCGTTACATGACAGCCGGCATCTACGGCTTAGCGTGCCTTGCGAAGCACGGAAGCGCTCGGAAAAATGGCACAAGCGGTAGTCACGGGACTGTCACCCATCCTGCTTTTGAACGCGCCTGTTATTGCCTCAACTCATGTGATTGAATCTAATCACTCGGTTCGACTAGGCCACGAGCGCTTCATGGCGCCTACTTCGTGAAAATTGTAAAACAAAAATGTAAAAATATTATAGTAAACCTGTCACCAACTGTTCTGACTTAAAACCGGTGCTTTGTGCTGCAAAGAAAAATATACCGACCTTCCTACTTTATTTTACAGAGAAAACGGAAATAAAAATAATTCCAGCTATCCGCTGTACGGAAATGAAAACACAACATCCATCCGCAGCAAAACAACATCGTAAAATTGTAAAACGCGGCTAAATTTGACAGCTCAAGGCGGGCTATAACATCTTTTGATTTGGAAATTAAATTATGTAGATTAGGGCAAAGTATATTCCATTAGTGTAATTTTCAAACCATGGAGTTTACAAAGATAATTTGTTGAAGGCAAAAGTTGCTGCGTTATGGAGTCGTCTATAGGAAAAGGTAAAGGTTGGAGAGGAGCCAAAGGCTGGTTGGCGGAAAAATGTAGTTTGCTTCAGAACCTCGGCGAATGGCGCCGCGCCCGCGCTGATGTTTCAACTCCACTCTTGATGCACGAATGCAGACAAAGCTAAATTTACGTAATATGTGCTTGCATTACTTTGCGGCGGAGAGGCCTGTTGTCTCGTTTTGTAGGCGGCCTTTATCTAGGTCACTATATTAATCTTGTCTCTACTTCTCTAGTCTAGTGTATTCTTTGTGTCGCCTTATAATAAAGAATCATCTTTATGAAAAATAAATTCGTGTTTAACCAACTTTTATAACCATGAAAATAGATTTACGAGTTGCACGCTCCATCTTAAAAGCAAGCCAGTTTCTATTCAGAGTAAGACAAGCAGCCCTGACATGTGTAAGAAAGATGGTTCGACTCAAAAATTTGTACCGACACATAATCATTAATCAACTATCCTTAAACTGACGCGTATAATAAAACCATGCCGATAAATGTCAACATCTTTTGATCCTACGGACCGCAGTTTAATAAGTCACATTCCTTAAAATATTAAATTAAAAATATGAACAAAAATAAACGCTATGAAAAACGAATTCAAATATGAAAGAGTTCAGAAAGAAACGATTTCACGACGAAAAAGTCTGAAAATTGCTTGAAGATTACCTACTGAGCTGGAAACTGAGGGATTACAATTTAATTTTGTTACTTGAGACCATTTAAGCAAATTACGGATTCCGTGGCTTCAATAAGTAATATGTGCTGAATCCCTTGTAAGATTGTCTCGATTTAATGAGAAAATACATAATTGTATTGAACTGAAAAAATCTTTATTGCACAAAGGAGACCTTAATGCGCGTTCTGATTAGTCAGCGCTTTAAACGGTTTTGGGGCCTCAGACACAAGCTTGAATAACGCTGAGGTATCAGACATAAACGCTTCAAGCCAGCAGTGGGCACGCATGATGATTAATCCCATACTCTTTGTCTATCTTACAAAAGGCCTGTGCCCTGCAGGCGGACGTTTTTAAGCCGCTTATGTCATGTATAAAACAATGGCAGCTCTCGCTGTATTGGGCTACCTAGACATTAAATTTATTGTATAAGGCCAAGGAAAATATGTTTCCACTTTCTTCAGTATTCTACGAGTACATTTGCAATGCGATTTCATGCTAGTTTTTCCGCTTAATATTTTCCAATTCCCCAGGGCATCGGAATTGTCAATATTATGTAAATAAAAATATAGCCAGTGTGCTCTCGGAAACATCAGTATTCATCGAGGGGAAATTGTGTATAGTAAAATCACGTTTGATTTGTTCACAACACACATCACACAAACACATTTACGTGATCCATTCGAATGAGAAATCGGTCGGGGAACATGAAAAACTAGACACAGTTTGATTGAATTTTTAGACTGCCTTTGCTGAATAATATTGGAGGGATTTTTCCGCTGTCGTATGTGAAATTCCACCTATTCCTGTCCCTAGCCCATTGAGAACTTTTTTACCCCATTAATATTAATACACAGTTAGACAAATGTCGCTATAAATACCTAATAAATGTTTATGCCGTGGCGTGGCATACTAATACTGATCTCCGTCATTATATGCTATTATAGCGATTGGGAATTGTAAAACGATTAAATCCAATCATGCAACAGCTATTTAATGCCGTAATGTGAATGAACCCATGGATTGCATTTGTTTCCGGTATAACGGCCGCGGGACACGACGTCTACTCTAGATGGGCTGTGATAACAATGACTTTACCTGCAGTGAAATAAGCTTTAGCGCTGTCTGACTTCGTTTACGTACTTTGAGCTGTCTATTTTGGTTTCTGCAGTTAATGTGGAATGGTGAACAATTTGCGGAACTGAATTTAGACGGTTTCTACTCCTACGCTAATGGTTCTGCCAAATATAACACCTACACAAAAACTAGTCAGACCAATGTGTGAATAATGAATTTATTAATACTACCTCCCCCTTAAATCGTCTTATGCAATAAATGACCCACTCAAAATAAGAATACGAGTAGGCTGTTTGACACTGAAAAATAAACTATTTATTTTATATATTTCTATCTATTATGTGTTTTAAAACCGATCTGTTGTAAACGGCCAGTATTGGTCGAATATATAATGACGTCACAGGTCAGTAGATATAGCGATCCGAGAGTTAACTTAACGTTTTTTTTACTGACCAGTGACATCACTAATGAAGACGGCAGGTGGACCAGGGCAGTAACGAAGTGGCGGCCAAGAGCCGGGTGGCGGTCGGTGGGAAGACCGACTGCCCGATGGTCGGACGATGTGGTCAGGTCGGCAGGAAGCACGTGGATGTGAATAGCGAGAGACCGCGAAGGATGGCGAGATGAGGAAGAGGCCTATATACCCAGTAGTGGGCAGAGGTGGGCTGCTGATGATGATGTCACTAATTCTTGTGGGCCGCCATATTGCTCAAGAGCGTTTTGGAGGCTTGTTTTAAAAACTAATATTTATTTGCTTCTTTTAGAAAAAATACACGAAAGATTTATAAATTGTCACTTACTGAGCACTTGTTAAACACCAACGAAAAATCTGAATTGGTTTTCACAAACCTGTCTAATAGCCTATTAGGCGTAGAATATAAATAGTATCACAATTACGTTTTTCGAGTGTGTGAATATATATTAGGCGCTCTGTAGCCTAAACAGCTTGATCAATTTAGCATGACAGGTGTCTTAAAAACCTATTTAAAGGCTAAAAAATCCACCCATGCCGGGACTCGAACCCACGACCTCTGGCTAACCCTACCAGCGCTCTCCCAACTGAGCTAATGGGCGACTTACCGGCATCAGTAAAATTTCGAACCCCCTTAGCACAGGTTAGATAAAATAAGAGAAGAATATTCTTTATTGTACACCAGAGCACATATTATAAAACATGTAAAGATACAAAGTACAATTGGTGGCCTTATTGCTAAAAGCAATTTCTTCCAGACAACCTTACGACGGAAAGTTGCTGGAGGAAATAAGAGACGGGTAGTCGGTGCAAATATAAATATATTAATACACTACTTATATAGATAACAATATAAACATAAACAGTTACTACATAGTTATAAACTTACATAAATACGTTATAATAACAATCTACGCTATGAGGAAATAAATACAATATTGTGTATCTATATGGAGACATACGGAAAAGACAAAATGAAAAGGACAATGCACGAATACTAAACTTGCAGGAACAGATAAAATTCCTTAACCTTGCAGGTTAGTGCATTAAAAAAGAATATAGTGTCATTAGATATTAGTCAAACTAACCATTATTACTAAAATTTAATATGTTTGCTCTTGTGCGTATATCGCAAGCTCATTCTGAGTTTGTTCAAGCTATTTGCCGAGCATAGCACTAGTATAGTATACTATTTCCAACAACATGTTAAGGTGGTGACTACTAAACCCAATCCACAGATAAACCTTGTCGGTTTCGGGGGATGGGAGGCATTATATTGCATGTATTTTTTTTCTTACTTTAAATAAATAAATAAAAAATAAAAAAAATATATTGTCTCAATTGTTAAATTAAATATCTAGATAGTATCAAAATAATAATAAAAACATAAAATGACCGATTTTTGGCGCAATATGGTCTTAAAATTTTTTTTGTCTGTCAAAAAGGGTATCAAAATAAAGGGTTTTAAAAAATATATGTGGTCCTACTATGTTTAAATGTAATTTGAAAGGAGAATTGGCAAAAAACGACAATATAGAAGGTACAAATTAATTTTATTTGTGTGTGGAAGAGGGGCAGTAAATATTGTGTAACTATTAATAAATTCACTCACGAAATAAACGTAAAGAAAAATACTGGAAAAATCAGTGCATAATTTGCACATATAAATTGTATAACTTGTATAAACCGGCGTGCGTGCGTGCAAAGACTTATAACGTTGATGAAGCGAAGGTGATTTGTGAGGATCGTGGCAAGTGGGAGTCCCTGGTCTCTGCCTACCCCTCTGCGATACAGGCGTGAAGTAATTTTATATTAATATGTCGTTATTTAATAAATGAATTGAAAGTTAGAAAGAAGTTGAAAAGACGCAGTCCGGTTTATTGTGGTTTAAATTTTTGTTTCATTTATACATTAAAGTGATATCAAGATGTTCACTAGCGTCACCAATGAAAAAAAGGTGTTTTTGCAAAAAGGGGCTTACACAAATCTCAATCATCTAACTAGTCATGTTAGGATCTAAGGCTAGACTGAGACTATATAGTAGGTACTTCGGTGAAAGTTTATTTGGAACAGTTTCAAAGTTCAGAATAGCGGCCGTTTACCAATTGTCATAAATGCTATCTAATCTCAGGTCCTTGATCCGTACGAATAAAAAACCCTTAAATATTTGCTTCCTATAAATTTATGCTCAAAAATGGGACCAATGAGTTCAAAGACCTGGCATTTAGTCTTTACGACAGAGAATCACTCTGTGATTGTTTTACGCTGTCTGTTCGAGGTCATACCTTAAAGTTGAATAAACCATAGCTACGAGTATTGTTTAGAAGTAAAAGTAATATTACAATTCTGCTAAGATATCAGCTCTTTGTATGACCCCACTGCTGGGACACGGGTCTTTTTCTGCATCGCAGGGAGATTGGGCCATACTCACGTTGAATGGAGGATTGTAAGACAGTGGCCGGCCTTACAGTCAGAAGTTATCAAGCCGCCCATAAAGCCTCTGACATGGCTTAAGAATTGCCATTACATGACAGCCAGCACCAACGGCTTAAAGTTCCTTGCGAAGCACGAAACCGCTCGGAAAAGTGCCACTTGCGGTAGTCACCCATCCAGTACCTGACTGAGCCCGCTGTTGCTTAACCTAAGTGATTGATACCAATCACTCGGTTCAACTAGGCCACGAGCGCTTCTTCGCAATTTTTACTATGTTGATATTGAAAATGTATGTAATTTTAAATAACTTGTTTATTTTTAAATGAACTGTTAAAGAATCAAATTTATTCCGCAAATTGTTTAAAAATGAATTAGAAGGCCATTTGGCCGGAGGGCTACTAAATTTAACTAGACATAAATCTTATTTGATTTTGAAAAATTTTGAAATATCTGTCTTATTAATAACGTACACTTATAAAATATTTCGTATAAATCTGACCTTAAATAATTTACTTCTCATAGTAACTTGACACCCTCTTTAACCCCCTTTAGGGACTTCGAGTATTTCGTAGAATACCTTATATCGACCGACCTTATATAACATTTAACATAACATTTACATACAGGCACATACATTGCTTCTGGCCCACACTAGGATACCCTGTGTCGTGGGAACTAGAAACAACGACATCACAAACATGTAAACATCTAAGACCTGGGGTTTTTTTTTTGTTCCCAGCCGGGATTCGAACCCGGGACCTCTTGCATGGTAGGTAGATGCGCTACCGCTACGCCACAGAGGTCGTCGATATCGTGTCTACAATATAAATACCTACAGCTAAGTTCCAGCTTCGTTCCTATTCTTTTAATGAATGTAGGGAACAGTGCTGTTTTTGGATAGTCTTCGATACGAACCTGCTTATTATAAGCAACTTGTCGAAAGACCATTAAAAAGTATTTTTTGCTAGGTTGATTTTTAGAAGATAAATAATAATTTCTTAGTTAAGTTGTTCCGGATTTAGTAATTTGCAATTATTAATAAAAGCAATTTAAGAAAATAATGCGCCAGCGTGTCGTATATTGTGTACCTATTATGACGTTACGACATCAGCCTAGAAATAAGAAAATGTATAAAGCTACACTCACCGATCTCTTTAGTAATAAAGCAAAAAAATATGTTTGCTTTATTGTAAAATTGTTATGAAACCAATTTCGTCCCCTTGCTCTTCTTGTATATAGTATTCATATATCGATACAGACTTTCGTGTATAATACTATGAATAGTATCTCTTAATGATTCGCGATACTCATACATAGTTATATATTAAACGGGTCAAATCGCGATTATTTATTAGGTAAAACGTAATTACCTTATTTCCCGACGTTTCGGCACCTATACAGTTGCCGTGGTCTACCCGAGACCGCAATTATTTATTAGGTAAAACATAATTACCTTATTTACCGACGTTTCGGCAGCGTTACAGTTGCCGTGGTCTCGGGTAGACTGAAGTGGCGAGTACTGAGTTGACTGTACTCGCCACTTCAGTCTACCCGAGAGCCCGGCAACTGTAACCATGGCAACGTTTTACCTAATAAATAATCTCAATTTGACCCGTTTTATATATGTGGCAACATTGTAATTACGTTCACTCACGGGCACGATGGATTTCCATCGATTGACCGCTCACTCATTCAATTCAATCATTCACTCGGTAACTCGGTCAATCGTTCTTCTCTCCGCTACGTCTGTGACAGCAGGACGTGCTCGTGGGATTTTTGGTTATAAAGAGACGCTATAACCTCAGGTGTATAGGAAACTGTTTCTGATTGTCATTGTATTTGCTGTTGTGTGCTGGTGTGAAATAAAAGCCTTAATTTTGTAAAGAGACTGACGTTATTGACGCCGCCGTCCTCTAAAGTGGTGACCCCTGACAGAACACTGTCACGCGAGGTTTTTGTCACGCCGCCGCTCCGTCGCACCGCGTTCATACGATGACGCTCAACAGAAAATGGGGCTAAACGGCCCTGCCCCGCTGCTGCTCCGCTGCCACGCCGCGCCACCCTGCGCCGCTAGGCGTTTACTTCAGCGCGCCGCCACGCGGCCGCCGCACTGCGCCGCCACGCGGGCGCCGCCCTGCGCCGCCAAGCGTTCGCTCCATCGCGCCGCCACGCGGCCGCCGCACCGCGCCGCCCATCGCGCCGCCGCCACGCGCCCGCCGCTCGGCGCCCGCTCCACCGCGCTGCCACGCAGCCGCCGCCACGCGCCACCGCGCTGCCACACGGCGCCCGCTCCGCCGCGCTGCCACGCGGCACCCGCGCTGCCACGCGGCGCCCGCTCCACCGCGCTGCCACGCAGCCGCCGCCCCGCGCCACCGCGCTGCCACGCGGCGCCCGCGCTGCCACGCGGCGCCTGCTCCACCGCGCTGCCACGCGGCCACCGCCCCGCGCCACCGCGCTGCCACGCGGCGCCCGCGCTGCCACGCGGCGCCTGCTCCACCGCGCTGCCACGCGGCCGCCGCCTCGCGCCACCGCGCTGCCACGCGCCTGCCGCGCCCGACCTTTCGTGCTGCCCGCCCTGCTAAGCCCACGCTGAGTGCCTGCCGCGCCGACGCGGCGCGCGCCCTCTGAGCCACGCCGCTTGTGCCCGCCGCGCCCGCCGCATCGGCGACGCTCGCACCGCTTGCGCTGCTCGTGCCTGCGCCGACGTTGCGCGCGCCCTTGTGCCACGCTGCTTAAGACCGCGCCCGCCGCACCGGCGCCGCCGCACGTGCCGCTCGTGCCAGCACTTGCCGCGCCGGCGCCGTTTGTGCCGCGCCGGCAGCACTGGCATCACCTGCACCTACACCTCACGCCGCGCCGCGCTGAGTGGCGCCGTCGACGACTGATCCTCCGCCTACGCGCACCCGGCACCCGTTGCTGCGACGTGCGACGCGTCCTGCCTGCCATCCGGCCACGCGCGCCCGGATCGATGGCCGGCTGCCACGGGACATCGTGAACCTCGTTTACAACGGACGCGGGGTAACCCTCACTGTATTTCGCTAACTTTATACTTAGATTTTCCTATTTTAGGTTATTTAGTTAGTGTATTTACCAATCAAAATGTTGCCAGTAACGAAATCACTTGACAATAGTGTGCAGGACGGTCGGGATAGGTCGGAGGGACCGCAGGTTGCCAAGGTGGCATGTAAGCTACCACCATTTTGGTCAGGAAAGCCAACCTCGTGGTTTAGTCAGGCAGAGGCATGTTTCGCCTTAGCCGGTATCACAGCGGAGGACACTAAATATAACCACATTGTGGCCAGCCTCACCGAGTCCGTGATAGACGTGGTAGAAGAGGTAGTGAACAACCCACCGGCCGAGAACAAGTACACTCATTTAAAGTCAGAGCTAATAAGTAGGCTCTCATTATCTAAGGAAAAAAGATTAGCACAATTGTTAGGGGATGAGGAATTGGGTGACCGGAGGCCTACCCAGTTTCTCAGACACCTTCGGACCTTGGCAGGGACTAGCATAGGGGACGACTCCATTGTACGCCAGCTGTGGCTCCGCCGCCTGCCGGAGCATATCCAGGCCATACTGGCTGCTCAGGCAGACCTACCATTAGATAAGGTGGCCGAGCTTGCAGACCGAATCGCGGAGGTTTCGCCCTCTACCAGAGTCATCTGCGCGACCACTGCTCCGGACCCTCTTCAGGACCTTGCCCGCCAGGTAAGTGAGCTGACTCGCCAGGTGGCAGCACTGCAGAGAAGCAGGTCGCGCAACCGATCTCCATCAGCGACTCCAAACCGATCCAGAGGGGCTACACCAACGCGAAATGGATGGTGTTGGTACCACAAACGTTTTAGAACAAAGGCCACAAAGTGCACTGGTAATTGCAGTTTCACGGAAAACACCCGGAGCAGTCAGTAGTGGCGGCTACTGACTGTCTTCCTGCTGGCCGCCGCATCTTCGTTACCGAACAACGCACTAAACGTCGGTACCTCATTGATACTGGATCGGACCTCTGCTGCGCACCTCGCAGCTGGTTCCCAGGTCGCAAGCAGTCGCAGGACTATGGCCTAACAGCTGCGAATGGCAGCAGCATTAGAACATATGGTTTGGTTTCCCTACATCTCAATTTAGGTCTTCGACGCGAGTTTGTGTGGCAGTTTGTCATAGCGGATGTTGACATTGCCATAATTGGCTCAGATTTCTTGGCTCATTACCATCTTCTGCCGGACTGCCGTACCAAGAGGTTAGTGGACGCTTCTACTGGACTCTCCTCGCCTGCTACCAGCGCTACAACTGACCAGGCCAGTATTAAGTCCATAATCTCCGGAAACTCGAGTTTCACACAATTGCTAGCCGAGTTCCCCGATATAACTCGCCCGCACGGCCTCCCAAGAGTGATCAAACATGAGACTGTACACCACATTAATACTACTAGCGGCCCACCCGTCTCCTGCCGTCCCCGCCGCCTGGCTCCTCAGAAACTTACTGAGGCCAAGAAGGAGTTCGAGGACATGGTGAGTTCCGGGACAGCGAGGCTCTCCAAGAGTTCATGGTCCTCTCCATTGCATATGGCCCCTAAGAAGGAAGACGCCTGGCGTCCATGCGGCGATTACCGCGCCCTGAATGCCAGGACCATCCCTGACTGCTATCCGGTACGGCACATTAATGATTTTTCTCACAATTTAGCCGGAGCCACGATATTCAGCACGATAGATTTAGTTAAAGCCTATCATCAAATCCCTGTGAGCGACCCTGATATTCCCAAAACAGCTATCACAACCCCCTTTGGGCTTTTTGAATTTCCTTTTATGACATTTGGTCTGCGCAATGCCGGCCAGACGTTCCAGAGATTTATTGATGAGGTTACTCGGGGACTGCAATTCTGTTTTCCTTATGTCGATGACATTTTAGTCTATTCAAAGGACAAAAGTCAACACATAGAGCATCTCCGAATTCTTTTTCAACGTTTGCAGGATTATGGGGTCGTAGTAAATCCAGCTAAGTGCATCTTAGGAGCTAGTGAGGTATTATTCTTAGGTTTTCATATCACCGCAGAAGGTACTCGTCCTCCCCCAGACCGCATTAAAGCCCTTGTAGATTATGCCCCTCCCAAAACTGTTCAAGGCATGCGTCGATTTCTGGGAATGATGAACTTTTACCGTCGTTTTATCCCTCACGCTGCTAAGAATCAAGCACCATTGATTAACGCACTCACGGAGCTCCAAGGGAAAGGTGCGAAGCCATTCATATGGACACCTGACCTCCTTCAGAGTTTTGCGGCCTGCAAAGAGAGCCTAGCTCAAGCTACCTTGCTGCAGCACCCCGTGCTTGACGCTCCGCTCGGTCTTTTCACTGACGCGTCGAGCATCCACATTGGTGCTTGCCTACAACAGTTGGTTAACGGTCAGTACGTCCCTCTAGCTTTCTTCAGCAAGAAGCTTACACCGAAGCAAATTGTGTGGCCGGCCTACTACCGGGAGCTGCTCGCCGTTTACGAGAGCGTGCAACATTTCCGGCATATACTGCAGGTCCAGCATGCCACGATTTTCACTGACCACAAACCGCTGCTGTACGCTTTCGTCCAGCGGCGAGAAAAGCTACCCCCTCCACAGCTTAACCAGCTATCCTTTATCAGCCAATTTACCACGGACATCAAGTATATAAAAGGTGAGGACAATGTGGTAGCTGATACGATGTCACGAATAGAAGCCATCGCGCTCGAGCAGGACTACGAAGCCCTAGCGAAATCACAGGAGACTGACACCGAGCTCGCAACACTGACTGGTTCCTCTGGACTGAGCCTGACTAAGGTAAATATTCCAGGAACCAATGTCTATGTCACTTGCGACGTATCCTCGGGAAAAGCTCGCCCGTACCTAACTCCCCGGTTTCGCCGTGCGGTGTTCGACAAGTTGCACAACCTGAGTCACCCCGGCGCAAGGGCAACAACCAAGCTGGTTACCGAGCGGTACGTATGGCCATCAGTTAGGAAGGACTGTAGAGAATGGGCCCGGTCTTGCCTAGCATGTCAACGCAGCAAAGTGTCGAGACATATCTCAACGCCGATGGGCAGCTTTAACCAACCATCTGGGCGTTTCATGCAGGTTCATATAGAAATTGTAGGTCCCCTACCAGTTAGCAACGAGTTCCGCTACCTCCTCACTGCCATAGACAGAGCGTCCAGATGGCCGGAAGCATGGCCCATGCGCTCCATCACAGCAGAGGAGGTTGCTGAAACATTCACCCGGGAATGGGTCTCTCGGTTCGGCGTCCCCGTGACACTAACTACAGACCAAGGTACGCAGTTTGAGTCGGACCTATTCCGCCGCCTCATGGTCCAGTTTGACACCAAACGGGTAAGAACCACTTCATATCATCCTTGTGCCAATGGCATGATAGAGCGCGTGCACCGGCAACTTAAAGCGTCCCTTATGTGCCACGAAGGCGCATGGACCAAGGCCCTACCTTTGGTACTGCTGGGTATGCGTGCAGCCGTCAAGGAAGACCTGAAGGCCACTGCAGCTGAGATGCTGTATGGCGAACCCATCCGCCTCCCTGGTGAGCTACTAGTTCAACAAACTAACCCAACCTCCGTCGACAACCCAGCTGATTTCGTCGTACAGCTACGGCGGAAAATGGCTGCCATTCGTCCGGTACCTGCTGTACATCATACCACAAAAACGCCATTCGTTTTTAAGGAACTGGCCACGGCGACACACATCTTTTTACGCGATGACACCATCCGCCGGTCCCTGCAACCTCCATACACAGGGCCCTACTCGGTTATAGGGCGTTCCAGAGATGGTAAAACCATTACTATCAGTCTAAAAGGTAAAACAACAGTAGTTAGCGCAGACCGTGTTAAGCCAGCGTTCCTGGAACGGACCCCGCAGTCAGGTCATGGGGACCAGCCTCCCCCGCAGCCGGTTTCTGCCAAGCAGTCACTCGTGGCACCAACCCAGGTGGGCTCGCCTTTCTTGCAGCCTACCATGGACCCATCCCCGGTCCAGGTAGCGCCGCCTCTACCTGTGGTCCATTCGCCTGTACCGACCCTACCTGCATTCATTAAACGCACCCGTTCAGGGAGACAGGTTAGGTTTAAAAACATAAAAGATTGGTAAATACAGTAATTAGGCATCTTGTATTCTTTTCATTTCACAAAGGTGTAACACATGTTGTGCAGGAGTATAGTTATGTAAATACTCAAAGGTAAATAAAACAAAGTTTGTATAATTTTGGAACAATATTTAATAATTTTGTTTTTGTATCCACAAGAGGTCTTTAATAATAGGCTTGCATATATTAAGTTAGGATATGTTATAGTAAGTTAAACATGTCATGTTGTTTAACTCCCTACTGTGTCTAAGCAAGGCTGTATGCCTGATTTTGCTGTGTTTAAGGTAACATTAAGCTCGCTACATTATAGTCATACATACCTTTTATGCCATTCTAAATAATATGTATTGCTATGTTTTCTGTAATATTAAGTTTGCCATATACAGCCAGTATACTTACCACATAAGTCTAGGTAAACATTTGCAATGTAACCTTTATAGTATATCCCACTTACCATTCTCCGTAGGGGGGTGGTTGTGGCAACATTGTAATTACGTTCACTCACGGGCACGATGGATTTCCATCGATTGACCGCTCACTCATTCAATTCAATCATTCACTCGGTAACTCGGTCAATCGTTCTTCTCTCCGCTACGTCTGTGACAGCAGGACGTGCTCGTGGGATTTTTGGTTATAAAGAGACGCTATAACCTCAGGTGAATAGGAAACTGTTTCTGATTGTCATTGTATTTGCTGTTGTGTGCTGGTGTGAAATAAAAGCCTTAATTTTGTAAAGAGACTGACGTTATTGACGCCGCCATCCTCTAAATATATAACTACCAAATATAAACAAATAAAACCATAAAAATAGGTGAAACGGCTTTGGTGGAGTCTGACAACAAAAGCTAGCACAAGATCTAAAAATCTCGAATAGATTATTCTACTAATATATTAGATACGCGCTGGTAGCGGAGCGGTAGAAAGCCGGCTTTTCAATTGGGAGATCGTGGGTTTCAATCCCGTCATGTACCGATTACTTTGTTTTCTAAGTTATGTATGTAAGTTATGTACTATTTGTGTAGTCATAGTAGCAATATCAGTCTCTAACTTTGAAGAATAACATCGTAAAGACACCCTAGTGTCTGAAGTGTTAACATACCTCAGCGTTTGCGACGTACAATGGCTCTACGAGACTAAGTGGTGATATCTCAAGTCTAACTACTATTACACAATTTCCTGATATATTTTTTATTTTTGTTCTACGAGGGCTGCTACTTATGTATGCGGAATAGAAAAAATAAACGAATAAATATGCTTTTATTGTTTTTCAAAGTATTCTCCACTATGATCGATGCACTTTTGTATTCGATGAAACCAATTTGTAAAACACTTTTTCCACTCTGATTGAGGTATCTCCAAAACGTGCTGTTTGAACGCATCTGCGGCATCTTCACGGGTCGAAAATCGTTGACCACGTACTTTATTCTTTACATTTGGGAATAAATAGAAATCATTGGGAGCCAAATCAGGGCTGTACGGTGGATTACCCATCATTTCTATTTTTTGACCATCCAAAAATGTAGTTGTTTCCTGAGATGTATGACAGCTGGCATTGTCATGGTGAAGTATGATTCTGCGTCGCTGATTGTTTTGGCGTATTTCTTCAAATACTTCCGGCAAACAAATGGTCGTGTACCACTCCGAATTAACCGTTCTGCGATTCTCCAGTAGTATTGTAGCCACATGGCCATTAATACCAAAAAGCAGGCCACCATTTGCTTTACAGTGCTTTTTGCACGAGCCGCTTTCGTAGGGTTCGGCTCATTTTGAAACACCCAAACTGTTGATTGTTGTTTAGTTTCGGGATCGTACGCATAGATCCAGGATTCGTCACCTGTGTAGATAACAGATTTTGAGTCGCCTCCGTGGAAGTTTTTTAAGGTTTTCTTGCACCATTCGACGCGAGCATCTTTTTGATCCTGAGTTAAGTTGTGCGGGATCCAACGCGAACAAATTTTTTTTACAGACAAATGTTCATGTAATATCCTATGAATGCTCGTCATACATATGCCCAGAATAGCCTCTATCTCGCGATACGTAACATGGCGGTCTTGCATTATTAGTTTTCGCACAGCTTCAATATTTTGTGGCACAACCACCGATTTCGGGCGACCTTCTTTAACTTCGTCCGTGAGCTTACTGCGCCCGCGATAAAACTCACTAAACCAGTGATACACAGTCGTTTTTGATGGAGCTTCACCACCAAAAGTCGAAGTTAATTGATCTACGCACTGTTGTTGCGTTAAACCACGTCGAAAATCGTAATAAATCATAGCACGAATATTTTCACGAGTGAGTTCCATTTTTTCAGCGATATGACATTTTAAACCCAACAAAAACAAAACACTAACGTATATAAGAGAAAAATATTAGCGGCCAGTATTTAAAAAAAGAACGAATTTGACCATGGAGGTCAGACATTGCGTTTAAAATTATTGGAATTCCAGATTCCGCATACATAAGTAGCAGCCTATGTATATTCTGAGTGAATATATAGATCTAAACCACCTTGTAGAAATAAATATATTTTTTTATCATAATCCAATTTCGAAAATTTCGAAGGAAAAAGGTACGAATGGGAGGCTGCTGTAAAAAAAATCCTTAAATCCATATGTTTCTAAGTCAATGGTTAGGATGTCGGTATAATAAAAGTCGAACGACATTGAAGTCATACGGTAGTGCCAAATTCATATCGATTAAAGTTCCACAATTAGGGTGCAGGGTTATGATAACACTCACTGTCACGTCGTCCCGCTTCGTGGGATTGGTTGGAGTGATGGTGGATTTAAATGTCAAGTCAAATGTTATAATGGGTAATTTCGGCATCACGCGCGGGCAAAGACCTTTCTGCTATGTCCAACTATTAGAGTTGTGGATTAACCCAACTGTATATTTTATGCCTCTGTCGGCCTTTGTGACATTAACACTGTATTGATGCAGGTATGTAGAGCTTGTTTAGCCTAATTCGACTGTTGGACATTGATTGAGCTCTTTGTATGTGTAGAGAGCCGGTTAGTAGTGGACGACGACGATGGCTCACACCCACAGATGCAAAATCCACTTCTTGGTAAAGGGTGGACTTTGATTTAGATACTCTGGCTGACACTCTACGGATTGTAACGAAATCCCCATATTTATTCAAAAAAGGAGATCTGAGTACTCGTTGGTACGAATGAACAGATTTAAAAAAAATCTGATTGTTCGTATGCTTTCGTGTGAAACGGCTGTATTTTTTGGCGATTACGAATGTTTCCCTGTACCCTAAAAATACCGGGTTTCATTATACAATTACACCTAGACCTTTTACCGCCACCAGATAGCTAATGAAGCTTCCAGTACATAAAACGAGCACTTTTGCCATCATTTGAAAAATACTTGAGTTTTAGAAAGAATTTTGTTTTTGTCTTCTATCTTTAAGCCACCGAAGAATATACATTATCTATTTAATATACATTATTTATTAATATACATTATTTATTGTTCTCGTCGATCTATTGACTATAACCTCTAGACATTTTCGGTCCAGTGGAAAAATGTTCCCCTACCAGCGTAACACTTCATGTTCAAATATAGTGAGTGTGTACCTAAAATACACTCTCATAAAATGTTTTATAGCCGGGCTCAAAACAAGGAGCTAAACGGCACCATTTAGTTTTGCCTCATACAGTGAAAAAGTTTTATAGGTCAACAACAACGGACTGAAAAAAGAATCAAGCGCCCCTCGGTCTCCTATGTAATTTATAGAATTAAATTACATTAGTCACATTTATTCGGTCGTTTTAGTCTTTTTTGTGGACACATTACCCGTCAAAAGGCTGTTCTTTTTCATCTAAAATTACCATAAAGGACCGCAATGCAAAATTATATTTGAATGAGTCTCAATTTCTAAGAAGCTTATCTTTGATACCAATTTGAATTGGTCTAATTTTTATTACTTGTCGTCTCGCGGACAAATGGTTTTGGAAGTTTCATTAAAAATAATAAGCAGGCTTATTCAAATATATTTTTTGTAAATACTCATAAATCATCTGATGAACCTACTTAATGGCAATGAAAAGTAAACATTACTTACGAGTTGTTAGACTTAAATCACATCGCACAGAATCACATAAAAAACTTCGTACAAATCCAAAGTTCGGGAAGTGGCGCAGAAATTCGCTTAGTCACTGTGTTTTATTGGCGCATTCCATTGTCGTTGGGTGATCATTGTAAAGTTGACAGTTAAATTTCTCGGTGGACGTTGAATTGGGGGCGAAATGCGGCCACGTTGCGCAACGCTGCGTTTACGGCGAAGGCTTTCGCGAGACTGAAGGCTTCGCCGGCTGAAAGCGCGCCGCCCGCCGCGGGTGCGAGCTTGACCAGTTGGGTGGCGATTCGCTACCTACTCCATTTCTAAGTGTGCTTACTGTCCAAAATTGAAAATCTATATTGGTTCACTTTTTAGAACTTTGAGACTCCCCGGTATCATTGTCTACACTTACGGGAAAAACGTCAGGTCAATTGTCGCTGAAGTCGTAATGGAAAAAATAATGACTTAATTTTTTGACCGTAATTTTTTGCTTTTGACATCTTGAATAGTCATCGCTACATAATAGTATTATTTAAGTATTGTAACCATAATTCTATGCTTCATTTAGCAACTTTTCGTTGTTCTATTACGAGTGTAATTATGTACGTCGTATCACACAGCAGTGTGATCTTTCTTCTGAAGTGTGTTCGTATACTAAAACAAATTACCGCACGAGTATATAAAAGAGAGAACTACCCTTCCAAAGACCGCATTTTAACGCGTGGGTTTCGCGAGCAGTTGCATTTACGCAAGGAAAAGGGTTGCTTGAAGAACGGTCGGCGGTGTTGAATGCGTCTAGACGATATTGTGGGTGCTAGAGGGTGCTTGCTATCACCGTTTCCTTTCATATATACTACACTCCCTCTCACATCTCAAATACTAGCTAATTAGCTGATGCGTGAGTTAGGTCGGTTTTAGAAGAGTCGGTTCTTTTCAAAGCCACACTTCGTCTCCGATAAACTGGTTGAAGTTAGTAATTAATTTTTGAATCATTTAATGCTGTGTGATTACGTCATGACACTACTCAAAATTAAGATATTAACTTTCTAAGCAGTACCCAAGATATAGATTTTTATAGACTCTCACTTTTATAACACACGAGTGTGGTATATGATGACATATAATTTAATAAATGCTAGTCTTACTCGGCGTACAGTTATATGACCTACGCAACTCCACCTCTAAAACCAAGATATAAAACACCTAATAATAGTTAAGAACCGGCTGCGTATTCTTGTATATAAAACGTGAGATGTCGCCCACTGTGTCATCATAAAACAGAGGTCTCTTGATAGAGTGGAGTACTTTCAAATAAAGTGCATGTAATTGTGTTGGGGTTGCGTGCTGTAACGGAAGTTGGAGGGTCTACACTAAGGGCATGTTGCACAAAACTACAATTCGTAGTTTATTGCGACAGTTTGATGTACTTTGCGTAGCCGAGTCTTCCTACTTGTTAATCTGGGGGTTGATTATCTTTGCAATGTAGTAATATTTTTTTTTAATTTTTTTTTTGTTACCCAGGAGAAACCCCAATTACGGGTACCACCGGCTCGGGGGAGCACAGTGGTTATGTCGGACTCCCCGCCCTGAAAAGGGCGGTATACCGACTAAAACTGTCGAGCCTGGGGTGTTCCTCCGCACCGCAAAGGACGGGGCCGCGGGGACGCTTACGCACACTTCCGCGACCCCGTCTGCGGGCGCCCTTTCGGGCACTCCTTCGCCGGCGCCCCTGCCCCATCGCATCGGACCGAACGACGGGGCGAGAGAACGCCGCATCTCTTCGTTGGAGCGCATAGCGGCCAAGTGCGACAGAACTTGGCCACCACACGCCCCATCGCGCCGCCCCCTCCATCCCATCGTTACTTGGACCAATGGGATTAGAGGAGGGCGGCGCACCTCCTCGTTGGGGCGCATGGGGGCCAATGTTCTGTTGGCCCCCACACGCTCCACACGCGAGGCCCGTCGCGTCGCCCACCTGCGCCTCTCTGAAAGCAGAGAAGGCGGTGAGCGACCGCGCGGGCCCCCCTCCGTGCCAGAAGGCACCCTCGGAACACGCAAGGGCGCCCTCCGGCCCACCGTGATGGAGGCGGAAGGTCCCCCGACCCTGCGCGACCCGGCGTCCACTCTAGTCCGACTGGTACGAGGCGCGCGCGCTTCCGCGCAGCGGTGCCCCCCCCAGTCGGTCGGTCACCTGGGTCCCGCTCCACAGAGTGAAACAAGGCCCACGCGACCGCTCCCGCCGTGATGGAGGTAGAGGGTTCCCCGACCCTCCACCCACGGCCACTCTGGTCCGACTAGTACGAGGCGCACGCGCTTTCGCGCAGCGGCGCCGCCCCAGTCGGTCCTTCAATCCGTTGGTCGCCTGGGTCCCGCTCCACAAATTGAAGCAGGGCCCACGCGACCCCTCCCGCCAGATTTTTCGCCGCTGGCCAGCAAGATCCCATAAAGAGAAGTTACTGACCAGTGCCCAGGGTGCACCGGCCCTTACCACTTACCCTTCCCACTGGTTCAAGATGAATCAGTAGGAACGGAAGCGGAAGGGCACACGGGAAGGTAATCTGGCATCGCACCCCAATCTGGCATTGCACCCCATACACCCTTAGCCCTATACTAAGTACAACTAAATGACTTGTGTTATAGGTGCTAACTCGACGATAGATTTAATACAATAAATACATAGATAACATCCAAGAAACGAGACAGACTAGAAAAGTTTATTTCCTAGTTTGACCCGGCCGGGGATCGAACCCGAGAGCTTCGGTTTTACAGTCAGCATGCTAAACCGCTGCGCCACCGAGGCCGTCATCGGTACATCGTACATCGAATCGTAGTACATCGAATTGTCACGGTAAATTACAGTTCTATAAAAAAGGCCCCTATGTCTATGGAGCAAATCTTGCCAGGTCTCAGGCTCGTAGATCGGAACCCACTGTCGTCAACTGGACAAAAGTGGACGTCAATAGCGACAGAATCTCGAGATTCAAATGGAAATGGGCGGAACAGCTTGCGAGGCGGGAAGAAGGCAGGTGGGCAGGAGGGCAATCACAGAGTGGCGGCCGAGAACAGGACGCCGGTCAGTGGGCAGACCAGCGGCCCGATGGTCAGACGATAACTTCCACTGTTATAATAAAACTTGATTTAGAAAATGCTGTTCTAAAAAAGCAATTCACAACAGTATAAAGGTTGTCTGGAAGAGATCACTTTTAGTGATAAGGCCGCCGTCTGTACTCTGAGGTTAAGAAATATACGTGTAATTTACATTTTTATGTACAATAAAGTGTTCTCTCTCTATCTATCTATCTCTATCTATTGTAACGGAAGTTAATTGCTGAACTGGCAGTAACGCACTCTTCCTACTGTAGTCACATGCCCAATAATTATCCCAATATGGTGAGGTTGAAGTTTCTACCTATATTTTGTGGTTAAACCTACCTAGTATTAACAACTCTCATTCAACTTCAACTGCATGCCCTGCACAAAGTCGGGGCGCCCGACACCGCAACTAAAGAGTTATGCACCATTGGCGCAGGGCACAATTTTAGTCGATTGTCGACTGTTAGATAAAACCATTCAATTGTTTTTCAAATATGCATCTGCGTTTTATTCAAATTAGCCAATAAACTTTTTTCGAACAATAGGCCGTGGAACATTTGGTATCCTCTGCATCTAAGTAATGAGATGATTTATACAGCATCCAGTGGTATCTTTACTCAAAATACATGGGTAAAGAGACCATCCGGATGCTGCAGTGCCTGGTTTTAGATGGTGTAGGCTTGCCCAGCACCTATACCATCCTGACAACTTAGTCCACAGGAAAGACTAGTCAATACGTGCGGAGCCAACCAAGACGCGGGTTTCTACGCAATGTTTTCCTTCACAGTTAGCGTGTGGTATTGGGACTACAAATTCGCAAATTTACGTAACTTTGAAATTAAACAAAGTCGTTGATGATAATAATTTGGCATCCACCTACCACCAAATACCGAGAGTTAACTAACAAAGAGAACCAGATATGGAAGACACAATAGCCTATAATATCTTGCTTAGCATTTGCAAAAAAATTAAATAGGGTAAGAGTAGCAGCCCGGCGGCGCAGCTGCAATTATTTACTGCAGCCAAGACAAGGGCGCGGAGTGGCGGCCTCTCGCACTGAGAGGCCGCCGCCGCCGTGGCTCTCACGAACGCGAGAGCCTCGCATCACTCGGCGATTGTGCGAACAGGGTTATCTGAAGATTTTGACTCACTTATGCAAGCAAAACGCTCGTGGCCTAGGCGAACCGAGTGATTGGAATCAATCACTTGGTTTAGCAACAACAGGCGCAGTCAGATACAGGATGGGTGAGCGTCCCGTGACTACCGCTAGTGGCATTTTTCCGAGCGCTTCCGTGCTTCGCAAGGCACGTTAAGCCGTTGGTGCCGGCTGTCATATAATGGCAGTCGTTAAGCCATATCAGAGTCCTTATGGGCGCGGCAGCTTGATAACTTATGACAGTAAGGCCCGCCACTGTCTTACAATCCTCCACCAACCCGGACTTGGCCCCCGTGGTGGAGTATGGCCTAACCTTCCTGCGATGCAGGAGGAGACCCGTGCCCCAGCAGTGGGGACATACAAGGGTTGATAACGATGCACAAAAGATTTGAATTTCTAGAGCTGCAACTTCGATCGGATCCATTATCCACATAACGCAAGGTATTAATCTCGACTTTGTACAAATATGCTTATTGTACAATAAAGAATTTTCTAATCTGACAGTCAATGTCCCACTTTTACGCGTTTCTGTTAGATTCATCATTATAAACGCATTATGTCCCCACCGAGAGACACGGGTCTCTTCCCTGAGCAAGGTATAGGCCATACTCCACCACGGAGGCCAAGTCTGGATAGGTGGAGGCTTGCAACACTAGTGGCTGGTCTTACTGTCAGAAGTTTTCAAGCCGCCCCAAGCCCCCCGCCATCTGTCGACGGCAGCCGACACCAACTGCTTAACGTGCCTTGCAAAGCACGGAATCGCTTGGAAAAAGGTCACTAGTGTTAATCAGAGACGGTCACCCATCCATGCACTGAACGCGCCCTATGTTACTTAACCTTCATGATCGTTTAAGATCACTAAGGCAGTCGGGGCTACGAGAGATTCTGTTAGATTAGATGACTACTCTTTATTGCACATCATACAATTAGAGAGTACATGAAACACTTAAATGTCAAGTTACATAGTATAAAGTTGGCGGTCTTACAGCTAAAAGCAATATTCAAAGTAAAATTCCTTTAGTAGTTTGATTAGTGCACCAGTCCAGAGGAATTTGTTGTAGTGAAAAAACATTTGGTAAGAAAACTTTAACTTCTATTGTAACAGTACCTAACGAATTTCGTCAACAGTAAGGAGACAACCCACCCAGGTCAAAGGGTACTTAAAAACGGAAACGTCAAGTTACCGCAGTGCAGACCATGAGTTATAATAAAAGTCATGCAGCAGAAAGATAGCTCCGAAAATAAAGCTTCCGAGTCAGTATTTGTGACACGGTGACGTGGCGCGCCGCTCGACCCTGTTTGCCAGGCTATTAATATCTTTGCAAGTATTCAATTCTTTAGCTGTGTTGTAAGTTAGCAGTCACGTTAGTTTTTACGGTTCCGATGCGGTTTATTGGTCCGTCTGTCTGTACGTGCGTCCTTTAACACTTGAACCATTTGTAATGTACCTGACCAATACGCGTTCGGTGCAGCCAGCAGCAGAAGACGGATATGTTGAAGGCAACTGGAAACTACCACGTATACATCCTCAGAGTAAATTGATAACGTTTTGCACACCAATATGACGGCCTTCGGCTGACCTTAGACGCTCAGAGGTTGCTATGAAATCCGGTTTGGAGCTGGTATAGGAACACGTGACGTTCTATTTGGGTGGCAAGTATAACTTTATATATTATTTATGTTATTATTATTATATCAAAATTTCCTTCAAAACTTTTTGATATCCTCGATCGGAATCTATAAATTCCTTAAAAAATATGTGAAACAGAATAGAATATCTATACCTTGATCTTTGAATTCAAAGTACGTAGATACATGTAGGTATAGTAGAAGTATAATTTGGAGCCGGTGCCAAGTATTACCAAATAGTACCAGCACATATTTTGGATAATTTGAATTTGAGTGTCATATTTATTTATATTACATATTTCAATGTTTTTAGTGCAGGAGTATTTTGAAGCCGGTTTCTATATATTTTCCAAATATAAAATTTATATATATTTTCGAGTTTTTGTTAATATCATTAACGACTCCACCAAATTGTGTTTTCCAAGAGTAAATGCACGATTTACTAAAAACACCCAAATCACTTTATGTCCGCTTTTAAAATTTGAAGAGTACCCTAGATTCTTCCAGGATCCCATCACCAAATCCTGACTTCATGATCATGGGACCACCTGTGGAGCGTGACGTGGTCATCCGAGACCACGGCACCTATAAATGTGCCGAAACGTCGGTAAAAAATAAATATGTAAAAAAATAAATAATAATAAACGAGTGAAATCCGTACTAAAACAGTTTTAATTATGTCTAGTACTCGTGTTAACCTTAGAAAAAAAAATATTATCAAAATCGATCGTTTTTGAGTAATCGAGAATCATAAATAAAATTATAAAAAAAAGAGTTTGTGGAATTTATTACGTCCCCATTTTTTGAACTAGGTTAAGAAGAAGATTTGAAATTAACCCTTGTATGTCCCCACTGCTGGGGCACGGCTCTCTTCCTGCAAGACGAAGATTAAATTGATTTTATTACACTATGTATAGGGTATGACAGGCATGCCATCGCTTTGTAGCACTTCCACTTTGAATAGCTTTGTTGATACTGTTATTTTATGACTGAACCGCACGGCCAATTTGGTCCAGAAATATCATTTTAGTTTTAGTTTATTGGCAACTTGGCAGGGTTAGTACGAGCCTCGTTCCCGTTTCCCTTCTTGTTCAAAATATATAGCAGAGTCGGCTCTATATCCGTCCAGCGAAGCCTTGAGTTACTTTCTTCGACAAGTTTTCATCTTCTAATGCTATTACTACGTTGACGGTAATAATATGGAAAGAAAACGTGACAACGTGACATGAATCTTATGGTCATGAAAACATGTCATGAACATCTGTGTCATTTAATTTATTGCGACGTTAAAAAATGTTTGATCATTGTTCTTGTTGCTTGATAAAGCCAAGTACGTTGAGAAGATAGCATAATTATGTAATTGCTAGTGCTATTCCATTTCAATATACGTCACGACCGCTTCAGGGTCTAGTGGCCACGTTATCTATCTAGTATAAAGCAGTTGCCACTAGACACTGCTTAAATATATAATAGCATAGAATATTTACCTGTACTGTGCACAAAAAATATTTCTGGTTATAGTCACAATGAACCCATTATGTCCCTACTGAGGGGCACGGGTTTTTTCCCTGAGGAAGGTGTAGGCCATACTCCACCACGGAAGCCAAGTCCGGATCGGTGGAGGCTTGCAAGACTAGTGGCTGGTCTTACAGTCAGAAGTTGTCAAACCGCCCTAAATCCTCTGACTTGGCTTATTGCTGCAATCTATCGACGGCTGCTGGCACCAACTGCTTAACGTGCCTTGCTAAGCACAGAACGGCTCGGAAAAGTGCCATTAGCGTTAGTCATAGACGGTCACCCATCCATGCAATGGACGCGCACTATGCGCTTAACCTTCGTGATCGTTTAAGATCACTCCGTACCGCAACCAGCTCGTAGCCCCGGCTTTGAGCTGGTAATATTGATTGATACAAATATGGTACTAATTTGTACTTGACCGCGGGTGGCACAAAGAAAGAGATACTTTAGTGAAAATGTAGATTAATGTTGGCAGATTTTAGAGGCAACTGAAAGCATTTGTCACCGCCGCATTCGTGACACTAATTGCGGGGCTCTGCGGCGATAGTTTTTTCCCTCTACTATTTTGAAGCACGCCGGCTCCAATAAAATACTGGGAATTATATTTAGATTAGGTACGACGATTGCTATTGTTTCATGTGTACGTCGAAAATCTAAAACAATTATAAATGTTATCGTATAGTGAAAAAAACATGTGTTAAATTGATATCAAAGGAAGAAAGCAAGTAGAACGCGGTTTTTAGGCGTCAGTATACAAATAACACGTGTAGCACATGTAACTATCTGACAGTCTGAGTTCACCCTTATGAAGTTATTCCACTGTTACCCAAAGACGTTGTCGTCGTCAGGCTATACTATAGTCCACTGCTGGACATAGCCCTCCCCTACAGAGCGCCACGTTGTGCTATCATAGGGGGTAATGCCCATAATCCCCACGCTGGGCATGCGGGTTGGGGATCGCAGTTCGGTGGAATTGTACTGCAGGGGGCGCTGCTGCCCACCCCCCGGTTTGTGTCCCTTTTACGACACCCGCGGGAAGAATTGGGTTGGTGCTCTCTAGGCCGACACCACACAGCTACCGCCACCCAAAGACGACTTGAACGTGAAATAAATAATAATGGCGTAAATAATCGTCTCGCGTTCTATAAACTTACACTATGGAAATAAAGTAATTGAGTGCCTATTTTAGAAGTTTTTTAAATTTTATTTAATGTTCTCGTAGAGTATGTAAAAAGAGGTTAAAATCCGCATTTAAAACTGTAGAATTAAGATTTTATTTAAAAAAAAAGGTTGAGTAAACATACAAATTTCAGATTTCTATCTTTTTCGGTTTCTATTTCGGTATAACCTTGGAACTGAGCAAACTGTAGTGGATATTTAAAAAAAAAAAATGCACTTGTTTGTATGTTTTTACTAACGACACCAATAAAGTAAACATTTGTTTTGATTACATTAATTCCAAACCTTTAAAGTGTCTATAGAATTAAACAGTTTAATGTTTTCCAGCTAAGACAGGAATCAATAAACGTACATGACTTTATTACACCGTATTCCAGTAAATCAATATCTTCAATCCTAACCTTGAAAATAACAATGGTTTTCTATTGTTATATTGTTATTATTTAAAAACTGAGGAGGTTGAGACAAAGTTACAACAATGTTCTTTGGAATAAAATTTCACTTGCAACTTTTTTCTACTGAGGTCTTTAAAAAAATCCATCTCTGTAAATATTCGATACAGCGAAATCTGTAAAAAACTGCAAGTAGATGCTGGATGCGGCAAGCTGAAGACAAGGCGCAATGGCATAGGAGCGGGCTATGTCCAGCAGTGGAGTAGTATATTGCCTGACGACGACGACGACGGCAGCGAAATAATATAGACTACGCTTTTTTGTCTATCCTCACATGTAACCTTGATCTAACCATGCCAGATTATTTCATTTGACGATTGGACAGAACCGCTATGCGCTTTTGTGGTGTTGCTGTCGGCTGTTGGCGCGCTCACACTGGATCCGTGGCCAAATTCAGTCACCGAATGAGAAACGCTTGTCGAAAATGTTAACCGTCATTGGCTTGTTTACTACAGTGCAGGACCGTTAAGCGAACGCCCAACCGTAATAACGTTTACGAACATTTGATAGGTGAGCAAATACGGCTACAAATAGCATGCGATGCGGCAGCCGAATATTGTAATCACGGCAATAGTCACGGACGAAAATTGACTATAAGCCGCTGTTCCAAATGGAATCACGAAACAGTGAATACAGCTGACTTTGATTACTAGCCCTAGTTACTTTAAAGTGGCAAACCCTGATAAGGCCTAACCTTTCGGGATACGTATTTCAAAATCTGATAGAACGTCACCAGAATTTACACAACTTATTGCCTACATAAAAATATAAAAAAATTGTTACTGTGGCATTGTCGGAGGGAGCTGGCAGACTAAGCAATGTCCAGGCATAAGTGGCAATAGTTTTAAGTATATTAGAGCGCGCGCGTGCGAAGGCGCCACATATTAAGGAGGCACATGGCGCCCGGGCATGCCGGGTAAGCGCCAGCAGTCGTTGTTCTCAAAATAACGCTCGGCGGGTGGCTGTGTTTGAAGTGCCTCGCTACTTGAATAATTTATAAGTAGAAGTTCGTCTCAAAATGCACTACATTTCCGTAGCGAAGCCTCGCATGCCTCCGTTTCCTTCGGCTTACATTGCGACTCCGAGCAGAATAAAACGCAATTACAACGGAAATAGTTGGAAAACTTTATTCGGTGGAATTATCAAGGATTGTAATCAGCGCGAACTATTCGAAACGTTTGGGCTACGATGAACTTCGTTTCTACTTTATAAGTGGACGATTAAAAGTTATCTGTCGGTAGTTTTGTTACGTAAGACTATTTTGTGGTATGCTTTTCTTGATTCGATGAAACATTTCTCATGTTTTACGATATACACGGCCTTGAACTGACATAATATGTTGTGAAAGTGTCGTGATTATTTGAACACATGGAGGACGTATACTTGTGTATGCAAAGCGTAATTAGTCGTTTGCGTGATGCCGGCGATTACCACCTGCCATATAAAATGTCATAAAAACACAGGCTATTCGTGTTTACACTAATTGTTTAATATTCTGTCCTTTGTAAGGTTTCATTCCTTCAAATGAAAAAACAGAACCCATAGAGGATGATAGGTAGTTAAACTAACAAATTTGGACAAATTCAGAAAAATACATGGTATGGTCTTAATTGGCTGTCAGTAGGTCCGCCAATGCTATTTTTCTTAAGCACGGCTATCAAATCTTAAGCTGTATAGCTATCAAAATGAAATTTTATTTAAATAATATGAAACACCTTGAAGGTGAACAAGTGTCAATTTTGTAATACCAATGCAATAAAAAAATTATTTCTGATATAAACAAATTTAATATCATAACTAGCAAGAGACTTCTTGGTGACTTATAACATGTTTAATTTGAAAAAAAAAATTCAAGGTACACCTACGCCAAGCGAACAAAAATTCTAGGAATAAAATCGGAAAAAACAAAATTTTGTATTTTTTCCATTTGTGCGGCGAGTTTTTGAAGCAGTGTTTTGAGGGAAGTTGCCCTTAATATGATGATATAAGTATTACAAATGATATAACAGAATCGGAAGAACATATTTTTAACTAGTCGTTCGTGATTTACTACGTCTAAGTAGGAAATCTCATAGCGATGAAAATAGTTTTTTATGTCGTAAAAGGTTTAAGACTCTATCTTCCGACATGAGTAAATAAGTGAAAGAATGGCCAAGTAATTTGGCCGGCGCCGATCATATGACGCCCAAACCATGCCATTTTGCTATGATATTGTTACGTAATTTAGAGTAACAAAAAAAAATTGCGCTATACGTTTCTAAAACATAGTTAGAATATCCCCTTAAAATAGTGAAACGAATTCAAGGTCACCCCTGTAATTATTTTCCTTAAAAAAGGACATATTATTTTTGCTGTTTATAGGAGTACATATTTTTCCACAGTCTATTAGCACCCCTAGCACTCACGCGTCCAATTTCATTACACGAGCATCGATTCATTTCAGAATAATATCCACATTAAAAAATAATATATAGAGAGAAGCCCTGCAGTGGGATGTTTATAAGCTATATAAAATATACATGTTAAAATCCGTCCTGTGTTAAAACTAGAAAGTTGATATAATATGTGGTTATTAGCTATTGGTATATGGAAAATATTAACATATTCAACGGTGGTGTCGTAGCAGTGCTACGGCGCGACGTAGCGCGACTACGGCGTAGTCGTGTTAGAAGCATGCCGCAGCGAATTACCCGGATTATTCGCATAAATTAGTATTAGCAACCAAATTAATTCAGTGACTCCATCATTCCGCCTTGAATGCTCGAATCAATAAGCGCATATTTAGCACGCGAAACACGACATTTTACATACGAGGCTCTCTTGCCCTTTCCCTAGGCATATCATAAAACAAGATTGGTTGTGGGTTATCTTGTCTTCATGGCCATAATACACAATATCGTAATAAATAACCATAAGGTTAGCAGCAGATAGGCAAAAAGCCGGCGCGCGGCGGTTGCCGCCGGGCATGTCTTATCTCACACATATGAGGAGAGCTCGCGACGACGAGGCCAGTCTTTTGTGCCGGCACTCCATGTGATATGGAGATGACAGTTGATTGCAACGAGATCATACGGCTTAAAGAGCCCACCCGCGCTCGGCTCTGCAAGTACCTATATTCTCTGTGTTAAGCGTCTAAAGATAACGTTTGGTAGATTTATCGAGAAACTTTTGCTAAAATTATGCTATGTCGCCATACGTTACTTATAAAATAAATATTTTATTAATGAATCGCATGGTTTTTGGTATATTTATACAAAGTTGGCAGCACACCAAATTTGATATTTTTGTTATAAGGTTACCCTTAACGTAACTTATTAGAGTTTACGTATAGGGATCGATTGTTTTGGCCACTGTATATAACAAACATGTGTATTATGACACGGTAAAAACGGGAACTTTGAAATAGATTGTTACTTAGTTGGTTCTTTGGGTTCCATACCCGAAGTAGGTTAACGATACCACCATTAAAAGGCTACTCGAAGCTTACTAGCGTTAACAATTAGAGCCCAAAGCACAGAGAATTGACTACATTTCATATTTCACAACGCCTAAAACTAAAATTTCCGTTCTTAATTTTGCTTTCTGATTAAGATAAAAATATTTAGAAATTTTATGATTTTATTATTGCTTAATTTTAGAGAAAATAAATAAAAACCAAAAATTGTGTGATGACGTCACACATACTGTGGAATGAGGAGGTACCGTTGCCTAATTAGAATTGTTATGACAGATGTCATTTTCAATTTCATTCAAATGTCATGTTGGAGTAATGCCTTTTCCTTTCCTTAATTCCATTGGTTTTGAAAAAATCGGCAAGAAGCCATATGTGTGACGTTATTTGACGTTTCCATCTTTTTAGAATAAGACGAAATTCAAACAGAAAAATATGAAAGAATATTATCGAATTTCCTAAAATAAAAAATATGGGTTTTATTTAGCATCTAGTTTCCTTTAAGACAATAAAATACATAGGCTAAAAAATTAAATGTTGTCAATTGTAAGCTTGAGTGCTACTAACTTTTTAGGGTTCCGTATCTCAAAAGGAAAAACGGAACCCTTCCCGGAAAAAAGATCATTTTCTTGTTCACCCTTCCATCCGTCCTCTTGTCCGTCAGTCCGCCCGTCTGTCAAGACCCTTTATTTAGGAAACGTGTATAGGTATCGAATTGAAATTATAACCGCACACTAAGATCTTTTGATCCTTTTCATTCCTTTGAAGTTGTGAAAAATACGAACTTTCCATTTAACGCAAAAAAAAGTTTTGGCTGTTTACACCGCAAAAAACGTATATTTCAGCACTCAAAGGAATCAAAATTCATGGGGTATTTTCCGTTGACCTAGATATGGAATTCGGCCACTATTATCGTCTTACAATAGAAATACAGGGAAAAATCAGAAAACTATTAAATCAGTCTTTGAAGTTCGGCAAAAACTGACTAGATTTCTATATTATTTGTTACATGTACTTACATGTACATAAGCTCAGTACGGAACCCCGGTGCGCGAGTTAAACTCACATTTGAGTTTGTTTTTATATTCGTTACTCTATTCTAAGCGCTCGTGGCCTAGGCGAACCGAGTGATTGGAATCAATCACTTGGTTAAGCAACAACAGGCGCGGTCAGGTACAGGATGGGTGAGCGTCCCGTGACTACCGCTAGTGGCATTTTTCCGAGCGCTTCCGTGCTTCGCAAGGCACGTTAAGCCGTTGGTGCCGGCTGTCATATAATGGCAGTCGTTAAGCCATGTCAGAGGCCTTATGGGCGGCTTGATAACTTCTGACAGTAAGGCCCGCCACTGTCTTACAATCCTCCACCAACCCGGACTTGGCCCCCGTGGTGGAGTATGGCCTAACCTTCCTGCAATGCAGGAAGAGACCCGTGCCAGCAGTGGCAACATACAAGGGTTGATAATGATAACGATAACTCTATTCATAAACGCGCAAGCTTACGGATAGAGCAAAATTATTCCGTGATAACTCTCTTTTTGGGCTTAATCTGATGTTAATATGAAATAGGATAAAATAGCGGCACTATGTCGATGAGTTTATGCGACGTCGATAGGCTCTCAAACCCCTTGGATATCAAGACATGTCCACGGATAAGCCGTGTGTCCCGGCCGCCCTAAAATCCTTAAGAGCCTACTTACAAGGCCATCAGGTAAGTAAGGTTTTACTAGAAAAAAGGAGGCTCACATTTTCCTTTTAGGCTTACATAAATCCCAATCAGAGTTTAACCAAAGTAACAAACTCTTATCTTTAAAGTTTGTAAGTTTACAACACGCAAAGCCTCTGTTTTGGCACAACGAATCGACGATGTTTACATTCTCGGCACGGTAATTTAAAATCTGAAGAAAGTCCGCAATATTGATCATGCAAATTGAATAATTAAGTTTTCTTTTCAACAGATTAAATTGTTAAGAGTTGAGAACCTCATTAAGGTGCGGAGACAGCGGAGTTAGTTAATTAGGAACGTGACATTCATGTCGTGAGAGTGCGCTAAGATTTCAATCCCTCTAATGATGAAAGTTGGTTAGCTTATAATAGATAAAGACGTTTGGAACATGTACTCGTTTTAGTAGTATGGTATCTAAATATCTGGTATCATAATTAAATTGTAATGTTCTGTGACAGTAGAAAGCAAGTTGGCTTGGCGGAGCGTGGTGCATCTGTATTGTAAGCATTCTTCCACACAGTTGAATGGGCTGATGCTACAGTTCCTCCAGCTCGCTCTGGGTCCGCTTTGGGCCCGCCACCACTGAATAATATCGCGGAACAAACGTGGAATAAACTAGTTGCAGCTCGGCATCGCGATGCGCACTTTTTGATATTCAGCCGCTCGCTTGCGTTCTGAAATATTGTGTGAACTGTTTCACGAACATTGTTCTAGCTATTGCATAAAAGATTAAGAAGAGCATAAAAAGCCGTAGCCTGTTGTGTTATCAATTCCATTAAGTAGTGGCAAACGCTGCTAAGCCGCGGCTTACAGGAATCTATTAACGTTCAATAACGAAGTCGCATGCATTACTGGACTTTGTGGACTTAGTGCTACTGATTTATGTCAAATATTAATGGCGGTCGGAGGTATACAGGTACCTATAGATTACATAGATTACGTTGGTTTAACTCAGACCAAGACCATGAGAAGCCTTCATTCTCTGTTACACTAAATAAAATATAACAGGCTCGCCTACACAGACATAGACTGTAAAGCTTCGGACTAAGGTATCAAATATCCTAGGCGCTGAAGTAACGAGGCCACAAAAGTACTTTATGCTTGACACTCGTCTTATGAGCTTGAATTGCTCGTAACAAAGAGCTGTCAAATTTAGTGTATGTGCCTCTAAGATTGGCCTTGCGGCGGGATAGTGTGCTTTACGAGATGTTTGTTAGCTATCTCCAGTAGATTGAATTATGTGAAAAATTAAAAGAAAGGAAAAGAGTCTTTAGAAGTAGTAAATAGTAAGAACAATCACTAAGCATAAAATAAAGAAAAAAACCTACTAACACAGCTTTTCCTAACTGCAAACTATGGCGCTAGTTTACACGAAATGCCGCGCACGCATTACATTTTACGTCACGACAACAGCGCCACAGAACACGGCACCGTCTGAACGTAGGTAGTACTGGAAATAGCTCGGCAACAAATTGTGTTTCAATCATAAACGGAGACAGTTAGCGAATGCTTTGCATCAAGGTGACGCATGTTGGCGTATAATGAAGAGAGTGTCTGTTGCCGCCCGGCGCCGGGGAGCACGATACATCTCGCCTCAGCCGGCGCCCACACTTTCCCTGTATGTAAATAAACCGCTGATGAAAGGCGTAAAACAACAATGTCTATTTAGTTATTTGCAACACAGTGGTCTTCCATTGATCTGATTGATTAAGAAATACGATCTGATTGATAAAGAAATACCCAGGTTTCTAGTTGTCAAAGGAATATGTGTCCGGTATAAAATATATGCATATTGTATTGTGTAACAAAAAATCACAGTTTCTTTTTGAAATAAACGGTGAAAATAACCTTGTATGATGTTTATCGGCTAGTCTGATCTTACTCATATACGAGGGCTGCTACTTATGTATGTGGAATAGAAAAAATAAACAGATGTACTCGTATATCGCTAAATATGCTTTTCTTGTTTTTCAAAGTATTCTCCACTATGATCGATGCACGTTTGCATTCGATGAAACCAATTTGTAAAACACTTTTTCCACTCTGATTGAGGTATCTCCAAAACGTGCTGTTTGAACGCATCTACGGCATCTTCACGGGTCGAAAATCGTTGACCACGTAATTTATTCTTTACATTTGGGAATAAATAGAAATCATTGGGAGCCAAATCAGGGCTGTACGGTGGATGACCCATCAATTAAATTTTTTGACCATCCAAAAATGTAGTTGTTTCCTGAGATGTATGACAGCTGGCATTGTCATGGTAAAATATTGATTCTGCGTCGCTGGTTGTTTTGACGTATTTCTTCAAATACTTCCGGCAAACAAATGGTCGTGTACCACTCCGAATTAACCGTTCTGGGATTCTCCAGTGGTATTGTAGCCACATGGCCATTAATACCAAAAAAGCAGGCCACCATTTGCTTTACAGTGCTTTTTGCACGATCCACTTTCATAGGGTTCGGCTCATTTTGAAACACCCAAACTGTTGATTGTTGTTTAGTTTCGGGACCGTACGCGTAGATCCAGGATTCGTCACCTGTGTAAATATTATAAACAGATTTTGAGTCGCCTCCGTTGAATTTTTTTAAGGTTTTCTTGCACCATTCGACGCGAGCATCTTTTTGATCCTGAGTTAAGTTGTGCGGAATCCAACGCGAACAAATTTTTTTTACAGACAAATGTTCATGTAATATCCTATGAATGCTCGTCATACATATGCCCAGAATAGCCTCTATCTCGCGATACGTAACATGGCGGTCTTGCATTATTAGTTTTCGCACAGCTTCAATATTTTGTGGCACAACCACCGATTTTGGGCGACCTTCTTTAACTTCGTCCGTGAGCTTACTGCGCCCGCGATTAAACTCACTAAACCAGTGATACACAGTCGTTTTTGATGGAGCTTTACCACCAAAAGTCGAAGTTAATTGATCTACGCACTGTTGTTGCGTTAAACCACGTCGAAAATCGTAATAAATCATAGCACGAATATTTTCACGAGTGAGTTCCATTTTTTCAGCGATATGACATTTTAAACCCAACAAAAACAAAACACTAACGTATATAAGAGAAAAATATTAGCGGCCAGTATTTAAAAAAAGAACCAATTTGACCATGGAGGTCAGACATTGCGTTTAAAATTATTGGAATCCCAGATTCCGCATACATAAGTAGCCTATGTAAATGTATGATTATGACTGATCTTACTTATAAATATGAAAGTTTGTACGTATGTATGGATGTTTGTTACTTAATCACGGCAGAACGGCTGAAGGTATTGGGATGAAATTCTGCACAGAGATAGATTATAGTGTGGAATAGCAACTAGGCTACTTTTTATCCCGGAAAAATACAAATAACGCCATGCTAACGAAGTCGCGAGCTACAGCTAGTTATTTTAAATTATGAAGTAGATAACGATGACTAACTGTTAGTAAATACTCAAATGATGAAAAAACGGACACAAACGACGTAGTCAGTCGCAAAGGCAGTAATGGAAAGAGGATTATGTTCTTAACAAAAAGCAGGATATTAGATTCATGGTATGTAAAACTCACCTTTTATAAAACTTCTGTGGCTTATCTGACAAAAAACACTCGAAAGTTTTATCGCTTTTATTGCTTTCTTCGCCTCACCCAAAGAGCCTTTTTTATTTTTACCTTTTTAGCTTAAGAGCTATAAAAAGTTTTTAATAATTATATTAATATTCTCAGAACGTTGATTAAGGAGTTTCAAAATGCTTTTAGCGTAAATGTTCCTTAGATAAACTTAAAAGGAAGAAATAACTTCAACGCTACGAGTTAATTTAACTTGATTGCGGAATATTGTAAAAAGAACACAAGTAACTTGTTGGTGGTCTTTTAAAGTTAAATTGTTTTTTTTTGCAAGTGTATTATAATCAACGAACGTTTAAGACATTTAATTTTGACATTTGAGCTGTCTAAAAAGGCCTTTTCACAGCTTAATCTTTAAAAAAGTCCCTGAAGAATGTACAATACCTGTAAAAATTAGTGTACAGAAAAACTGCAACAAAGACATCGTAATAGACCTATCAAGATTAACTTTGAGTGAACCAAAATTTAGATATTAAGTGCTGTAAAATAGGTATCATAATTCATAATAAGTTTTAAATCTCTCGCGTTATCCCTTTTATACCAATACTTCTAAAAAAACATAGCATATCATAAAATCTGCAACTATATAGGGTGTAACAAATCAACAAAATAATAGAGAAATCGCGGAAAAATATTAACTGTTTCGCATATTGTACATGTTTAGTATCGAATAGTTGATATTTTTTCCGCGATTTCGAATATTTACACATAGAAAAACTGTTACAGGAAAACTTTCGAAAATTTTGAGAAGTCTGATATAATACCCCAATGTCAGATCGATTTGTGATTTAAGAAATTTCGTTGAAAAAATATAGAAATACATCGATACACACACTTCATTAAAATTATATTAGTTGCATTATATAAGCTGTATTGTATAATGAAATTAAATTATTTTGCCGTATACTAGTGTCTACATAATAACTATGTAAACTTTGTTAATTAAGGACTTTGAAACGACTAAGTTTGGAGTTTTTTTCTCCAAAATGATCTACATTTAGAAATGGACACCTAGTTTGACTTGAATCGTTCATTAAGCCGCAGTTTCTGTGCTACTTTGAATAAAACCTTTTCATTTAATTTTCATTACAGTCCTTTGAAGACGTGAAAAAATTAAATTTCTAAGTTAACGTAAAAAAGTTACGGCCGCTAAAAATATATACTCAAAATTCACAGGGTCCGTATTTTCTGTCAATATGAAATTTGGCAAGTTATGTTGTTTTGTACTACACGTACAGGAAAAGTCTGAAAACTATAGATTTGTAATGAAATTAGAAAACACAAATCTTTGAAACTCGGAAAAGGGAAAAACTGCGAGACTTCAATCTTAAACTATTTATGACATGAAAAATTTCTACGGAATTTGCGATGCGCGAGTCCGACTCGCACTTGACCGTTTTTTTATTTAGTCCTATTTGTGTCCCACTGTAGGCCTCTGCCATTGTTTTCTACTCCTACCTGTCTTGAGCAATGATCTGAATTCGCCATCTCCGCGTTGCTCCACATCTGCGTAGGACCCATTCAGTGGCATTTTTCGCCCATCTGTCAGCAGTTGTTGTTTTGCCATAATAATTAGCCTAGAACGCATTCTCAGATCTACAAAATATATACATAAAAATAGTTGGATATATTACATCGAGATATTGCTCCACCCTGTATACAATTCAGGAGTAGTTTCAAGTTTCCAACTCGCGGCCCTTCTGGTGCCCGCTACGCAGGCTGTTCCATTGTCACAAAGGGCCTAGTTAAAGGGCCTCTTCTCGTTGGCTTCTTGAAAATTACACCTGTAAGACACAAAGGGACAAAGCCTAACATAATTACCTAATAATTACAGCGCCAACACACGAGTAAGTACCTACTAATTTGCCAGGTGTTAAGAGTGCTGGGACTTTATCTCGTGCGAGCATTGGATACAAATACAAATAATCTTTATTTATCCACCGACGGTCGCAGCGTGGGCAGACCCTCCACCAGATGGTCAGACGACCTGGGCGGGCGGGCAGGCAGGCAGGCAGGCAGGCAGGCAGGCAGGCAGGCAGGCAGGCAGGCAGGCAGGCAGGCAGGCAGGCAGGCAGGCAGGCAGGCAGGCAGGCAGGCAGGCAGGCAGGCAGGCAGGCAGGCAGGCAGGCAGGCAGGCAGGCAGGCAGGCAGGCAGGCAGGCAGGCAGGCAGGCAGGCAGGCAGGCAGGCAGGCAGGCAGGCAGGCAGGCAGGCAGGCAGGCAGGCAGGCAGGCAGGCAGGCAGGCAGGCAGGCAGGCAGGCAGGCAGGCAGGCAGGCAGGCAGGCAGGCAGGCAGGCAGGCAGGCAGGCAGGCAGGCAGGTCAGTCCTACGACTAGGTCTTGGGGTCTGGTTTCAGCCACTGAGTGTACGTGTGTGTGGATGCTGATTAGTGCAGGGTCTATCTGTTTAGTGCAGTATTATTAAGTCTTGTTATCTTGTTACTATAGTTGACAGCCGGCCAACCTTTACGATTTTGCTGCAAAGCCGCCCTTCACGGACTTGTTTAAAGTGCACGTTTGTAAGTTGGATGTGCTGTCGCCTGTGCCTCTAGAATTTCTGCGATTAAATATACCACCTAAAAAGTATATTCTAAAAAAGTATTCCTGATGTACATATAATAAAGAATATCCTATCCCTCTACCTATTACATAAATAAGAAATTCTTAATAATATAATAACTTAATTGGAGTTTTAAAGTTGGCCTGTCTATTTTATATGCCTTGTAAAACTTCGTGCTCATGTGTCGAGGGAAACTGAAAAGGTACCTAAGTGATTTATAATTAAAGTTACACGATGTGGGCCATTATATCGGAAAATACCCTTCTAGAAATGTTTTCTATTAACCTTATAACAAAGGCCTAATGGCTATATTTAATTATACATATTATAGAAAATTCAACACAAAATCTTTACAAAATGTTCCCGTCCTCAAGCAGTGCCTTACTAATTAAATAAAGTTTTGAAAGCGTGCAAATGTCCTCAGTGCACGTCTCATTCAAGATGTGTTTAATTAGGAGAGTTCAGAGGGCGCTGTGGGATGCCTACACATGTTTTGAGGGGATTTATTTACATAGCTAAGGTCAAAAGGTAGTAGCTCTGCTACGTCTATTACTCAGATATTTATAAATGAGTATTTATATGAGCGTTTGTAAAAAACCCATAAGTGAACAATCCCTTGCGTTGGAAAAACGTTATCAAACGCCATCGTCCATTACGTTCAGAACACAAGGCAGCCGGCGGCGTACCGCGTTCACAAAAGAATCCTTAAGCTTAATTCAAAGCAATTCTCTAAATCCGTGTCGGATGAGCAGTTCCACGCAATCTGGAATTTAAATTTCTCGCATAAAACAATATGGTTCCGATGGCTCGTATTGTAGTTATTGCACATTAGCTGCTGGGGAGCGGCTGCTTAGCCCGGCCCGCCGGGGGCGGGCGCTTGAAGCTAAGCAGGCGGTGCGGCCCCTGTAGATACCCGCGGCCGCTTCTGTACTTAACAGTGTAATTAGCCGTAAATTGCATTCAAAATTGGGCTCTTGGCCGAGAATTGAGTTTGAATGTCTAATTTTATAGAATAAAGGAAAATTGTTAAGAAATTTATATGTCAATCCGAATTGTTTCTTAACTGCAAATGGCGTTCGTTATTTTCAGAGGAAGGCACTGATTTTATTTTAGTGCGATCTCTTCGAGTGAGTCGTTGCTAACCAATTAATTTTAAACTGGTAGATTTGGTTTGAAAATCGGATTAGTTCTGTAAAAAGGTATTACGAAACGTCGAGGTTTCTTCGCGACACTCGCTGTGCGTAAAGATAATATAAAAGTTATTAAATCATAAAAAGTAAGACCATGAAAATAAAACAAAATTTAAGTTAAATCAAGTAATAAAAGTTAGGCTTACAAAATTACATACGTAAAGAGCGAGACAAAACCACGGGTGGGGTGAATCCATCCTACATACCGCCATATTTAACGCAAGAACGTTCATCCTTGATTTAACGGCTTTCACCTTAAGCCTTGTTTTCACGATCTTAGTGCGCTCGGTCCGAGTCAGCTAAAATAGCTACTCAGATGCTATTCGTATTGTGTAAGTCGATTTTAGTACACTCCGAGGAATAAATTGGATGTATTCATCAGAGTGTACTAAGATCGCCGGTGTATACGATACGAGTAGCTTCCGCGTATAGATTTCAAATATGTCGGTCTGAGTGCACCAACATCGTGAAACGCGACTTATTTTATGAACAATATTAACTGGAAAATGGGTCAATGCATACCTTAATTTAAATGCTTTATTGCATTCTTTTAAGGTTTCGCAGGAGTTTAAATAAAACTAGAACTCCAATAACTTGCCGAATTAATCAATTGCTACAAAATATTTATTTTTAAATAATCTACGCAACGAGGCGGCACTATTTTTTCCAACATGGCACTTAATTTCGTACAGATTTGAAGTGTCTCTTCATCCACAATTTATTTTTGCTTTGTTGAATTGGAAACTGGCTTTAGACTTGATTGAAATTTGAATTTGCTAAGAAACTTAGATTAGCAAATCGAAGTGGTTGTGGGGTGGTGACATATACCGTATAACCGATTGTGGATTGAATGCTGAAGTTACCGACTGAGGACCACGAATTGGCAAACGCAGCGCCAACTCGCGGGGCCGACGATCTAAGGCAGATTGGACGAGGATGGCCGAGAGCAGTAAGAAAAACTAGGTGATATGATAAGTACTTGCTTTATATACTTTTTGTTTCGTGATATCATTGCCACATTTGATTTGACCCATTAATTTGCGCATTAGACACTCAGAAGATTAACCGTGGTAGCAAGGCTACAAAAAAAAGTTTTGCTTCCCTATGTTTAGTTAACATTAATCTATAGAATACCTCTAATCGATCTGGTACGTATTCCAGTACGGGGTCATTTTTCATTTTCACGACATATCGTCAAGTTTTCACAAGACACTCCGACAGTTACAGTAATTCTGTAGAGCACTTCTCCACTCGACATCTCATAAATATCATCTCTTTTCCAATGTCATAATCAAGTGCGTACTTGAGAAACAATTATTTTTGTTTCCACGAAATAATAATATTTACGTAGGTACCTCCAAGGGAGTCTCATCTCTCATTAAAGTAAAGTGAGGACACTTTATTACCGGGATCCTTGCCGACATTATTGCGTTACAGTTTTTACTGTACAAAAACTGGCTAATAGCCTGTAATTTTAGCACTTTTTGACAGATTACCCTGTCTTAAATACTCTGAAGCCACTCCTAGAAGGTTCTATGACAGTATTTTTTGCTATCTTCATTTTATAAGTGTAGATCAAAAGTACTTAAATCTTCCTAGAGGCATTTTTTCTTAGTTTTATCTGTGTAGCCACCGCACTCTAGGGCACAGGCCTTCGCTCAGAGAGAGAGAGAGAGAGAGCGTAATAACCACGCGTCAATCAATCAATCAATTTATCCCTTGTATGTCCCCACTCCTGGCCATGTTGACCGTTTTACAATTCTCTCTGTTAATTGTGAAAGAAACATTTTGAACTAAAATTAGTTAGATTTAGTTACATTACATAGGTACAACAATTAACTGTTCAACGGTTTTCACAATATTTATATAGAGCCCGTTGCAAGACAGAAAACTAATTTTCCATACTATTAACTATATTAAATTAACGTACATGCGAATTTAGACAAGTGGTCTTTATTCTAGCATTGGACTAATACTGCTGAAGAAAATGGAGAAAGGCAGTCCGTTAAACTCTGCAATGATGGCCCAGTTCAGAAGAGGGCGTAACATAAGTAACCTCATAAATTACTGAAGTCTAAAATAGATACCCCGATACCAATTTAAGGTCGATTTGGTATGGAGAAAATATATTTTTTTTTTTATTTTTAATGGCGCTGTATTGATTGCTATATTGACTAGATATTTTCGTATTTTCATAGGCTGTGTACATAAAACGGGTTGAAGGCTAATGTTATGAAAGCCTTGACGCAAATTCAACTTTTTCTATTTAGCCAGAAGTTTATTTTTGTTATTTCCGTAAAGTGATTTATCCCGCGTCGTGGCTGAGAAGGGACGAGGATGCGTTGTGATCTTTATTCAAAGTTAAATAATCCGAGTTTAAGACGAAAAAAATATGTTTGTTGGAAAGTAACAGTAGTGTCAAGAAGTACATTAGCCACAATGACTAAACGACAATAAATGCATAAAAATTATAATATAACAGAAAACAAACTTTACGGGTGTATCTGTCACTATAAATGGTAACCGATTTTGCAGTATGCTAATGGGCACGCCGCCGCACTGATTTTCAGCTAGTGCCAATTTCGCGCTGGTGCGGTTTCCAAGATGCCAGAAAGTGTTATGGTATTATCGCTCAATGATTAAATTCAGTCTGTAAGCCTATTATATACTTGCCTAAACTCACAGCTGTATCTCAGAACGTAAGAAGTAGTGAAAGTTCCCTATGGTGAAAGCCGTTCGTAGTGGGAAAAACGAGATTTTGATATGACCTGTATCCTGAGCTGTATCTGCCTAACTCCCGGAAAAAAGCCAATATTTTTTTCACTAGAGTATAAATTTTAATAAATAATTAAGAGAATGTTGATGCAGCAGCCCCGGGCGGGCGGATTGAGAGCGGGTGGGCGGGAATATCCGTACGCGCGGAAAATTACCGACTCTCACATTTCACGCACATTTAAAGCTCACCTGCCGTGTGATCGTTCATGGCGATAACTATGTATTACTGTGAATTATCTTCGTGAAAGCTTCTTTTGATGTATCAGTCGTTGTTCAGTATATTGATCAAAGCCTTGCCCTGTTCCGATAAAGTAAGAAGGCTCGTTCTTCTGTCGGTCGATGCACCACCACAAACTGGTTATAGACGTCATTCCAGCGCATGTGGACACTTTGGAAGTGTAAGCTACACTTCAAATACAAAAATACATTTCAAATCGGGCCAGTCGTCTTCTAGTGAACGGGGATATTCATAAAACAATACTTTTATGTAAATAACAAAAAGATTGTATCGTTAAAAACGCGATATTAATATAAAACGAAAATATTCCATCACAAATTGAGAACCTCATCACTTTTGAAGTTTGTTATAAGGCTATTTCACGCATTCGCTAGTCTATTGTCAAAATGATAAATATTTTGTTTCGCAATTCCAGAGTAAAGTTGGTCCCAAAATAAAAGTTATTTGTAATATTGAGCAAGTTTTCAATTACTCCCCTAAGTTCTATTGGAACTTTCTGGAACATCCTGTAGGCTGAAATACATTCATGTTACGGATACGCATGATGTATGCACGGAAGACTACACAAGGACAATTCCTGTGGGAGCGTCCGTGGGAAATGACTAACAACATACAAACGTAAATAGGTTTTTAAACATACAAACGGCATACAATTACAATTCCCTCTATCTGCACCAAATGTCATCTAATAATATAGGTACCTCTTATCTTAAACTCCTGTATTGTAAAATAATAATAATACATAGATAAATTCAACTTAGTGCCTCCGGTGAAAGGGTAAACACACCATCACCGTTGGTTCGGACAGATAGATAGACAGAATATTCTTTATTGTATATAGAAAGTACAATTGGCGGCCTTATTACTAAAAGCAATTTCTTTGACACTGTATTGAGTAAATTTATCTCTTACTAGCTGACCCAACGAACTTATTCTTTAATACCGCCTAACAAATTATTCTTTAATTTTTAATTTTTTTCTCGCAGTAAGAACCCTCCTCGTACTTTAAGGAATATTCTAAAAAAGAATTAGCGAAATCGGTTCAGCTGCTCTCGAGATTTACGCTTACCAACACATTCGGGGATTCATTTTTATACTATAGATGTTTTACGCTCTGCTTGAGATTATACAAATATATTTTTAAATGTTTAATAAAAAGAGTAATATTTTAAAAGAGTTTTAGTCTTTATATTGAACTTATTGGCAAAAATTTAGTCCAATTGTTACATAGGCTGCTACTTATGTATGCGGACTCTGGGATTCCAATAATTTTAAACGCAATGTCTGACCTCCATGGTCAAATTCGTTCTTTTTTTAAATACTGGCCGCTAATATTTTTCTCTTATATACGTTAGTGTTTGGTTTTTGTTGGGTTTAAAATGTCATATCGCTGAAAAAATGGAACTCACTCGTGAAAATATTCGTGCTATGATTTATTACGATTTTCGATGGGTTTGACGCAACAACAGTGCGTAGATCAATTAACTTCGACTTTTGGTGGTGAAGCTCCATCAAAAACTACTGTGTATCACTGGTTTAGTGACTTTAATCGCGGGCGCAGTAAGCTCACGGACGAAGTTAAAGAAGGTCGCCCGAAATCGGTGGTTGTGCCACAAAATATTGAAGCTGTGCGAAAACTAATAATGCAAGACCGCCATGTTACGTATCGCGAGATAGAGGCTATTCTGGACACATGTATGACGATCATTCATAGGATATTACATAAACATTTGTCTTGTAAACATTTGAAAAAAATTTGTTCGCGTTGGATACCGCACAACTTAACTCAGGATCAAAAATATGCTCGCGTCGAATGGTGCAAGGAAACCTTAAAAAAATTCAACGGAGGCGACTCAAAATCTGTTTATAATATCTACGCAGGTGACGAATCCTGGATCTACGCGTACGATCCCGAAACTAAACAACAATCAACGGTTTGGGTGTTTCAAAATGAGCCGAACCCTACGAAAGTGGCTCGTGCAAAAAGCACTGTAAAGCAAATGGTGGCCTGCTTTTTTGGTATTAATGGCCATGTGGCTACAATACCACTGGAGAATCGCAGAACGGTTAATTCGGAGTGGTACACGACCATTTGTTTGCCGGAAGTATTTGAAGAAATACGCCAAAACAACCAGCGACGCAGAATCATACTTCACCATGACAATGCCAGCTGTCATACATCTCAGGAAACAACTACATTTTTGGATGGTCAAAAAATTGAATTGATGGGTCATCCAACGTACAGCCCTGATTTGGCTTCCAATGATTTCTATTTATTCCCAAATGAAAAGAATAAATTACATGGTCAACGATTTTCGACCCGTGAAGATGCCGTAGATGCGTTCAAACAGCACGTTTTGGAGATAGATACCTCAATCAGAGTGGAAAAAGTGTTTTACAAATTGGTTTCATCGAATGCAAAAGTGCATCGATCATAGTGGAGAATACTTTGAAAAACAATAAAAGCATATTTAGCCATATACATATGTTTATTTTTTCTATTCCGCATACATAAGTAGTCGCCCTCGTAAGAATCGTACACAACAGAGGAGCTGTTTGTGCAGCATACAATATTATTTTGGCATTTGGTAAACAAAATCTAATGTATTTTCCCATTACACTCATGAAATTTGAAAAAAAAATGTATTTCGTAACATGAGGAGAGGTTATAACAAAAAAACTTCGAGGTTCGATACTGGTGAGGCAATTTTTTAAACGAAACCAACGGTGCGCGAGTAAGCAGACTCGTACTTGACCGGTTGTTTTTTTTCATTTATCATAAACAGGATAAGATGATGTGTCAAACATACCTGCTAAAATTAAAGATCAAACAGTCGATTTTCACCGTCCCTGCCAATATTTAAGAGCAGAGTGCAAAATTACTATTTTTCCTTAATTTTATTTAGTAGGTATTATGTAGGTTAAAGCCCTTCTGTTTATTCTATATTTATTTCACGTTTATGTACTGTTTATATAGGTGTACTAAATATAAAAATATCTTGCTTAATATTGTTAAGTTGCACTGACTACCCGTATTTTACCAGTTATTTTCCGTCGATGATTGTCTGGAAGAAATTACCTTCGTTAATAAGGCCGTAAATTATACTGTATTATGTTACTGTTTAAGTATTTTATGTAATTCCCGGTGTAAATACAATAAAGAATATTCTATCTCACTTCTTCGCCTCGCATTAAGCAAGTATGCATAACTTATAACAGACAATTGTGAACTGCTTCGCGAGCAAATAAATTGCGGACTGACGCAACAAAATAAATATGCTATTTTTCACCGGAAGTGACCCGTGCACGCGGGAAATGGGGGCCATGGCAACGGGCGCGCTAATCCCGACCCGGAATATTAACGCGATTTCGGACTTCTTAGTGAGGATCATGTATTATAGACGAGGCGGGAAATTAAAAGCAAATTGACCGAGTCTCTGGCCGGGCGCGCGCGTATCCGCCATTATTTATCACTCAGTTCGTATCCGTACACTCGAGTGCGCAATCACGGATATGTGCCCGTGCGCTGATTTATGGAGGCACGTTCGGAAAGAGACGCGCCCGGTCTGCGGCGTGATGACCCGTGGAACGCGGCCAGCTGCAGCCTTGCCGCTAGCTTCATTAAGCTTTTTGGCGCTTATAAAATGTCTTTCCGGGAAGTGGGCTCGGCAACTGTATGTAGATCGCCTACCGTCCAAAAGCGCTGACGTGTCTCATCTCTACCATAGTAACCTCAAGAAAGAACTTCAAGAATTATTCTACTTGTTTGACCGTCTAATGGCCAGTTTTTGAATTGAGAAATTCTCTAAATAAATCGATTCAATCAACCCATGAAAGTCCCCACTGCTGGGGCACGGGTCTCTTCCTGCATCGTAGGAAGATTAGGCCATACTCCAACACGGGGGCCAAGTCCGGGTTGTTGGAGGATTGTAAGACAGTGGCGGGCCTTACTGTCAGAAGTTATGAAGCCAAGTTAATTGTAATGCTATCTCTTCAAATTTCCCAGAAAAGAGTGTGACAGAACGTTACTTAAGTGAAATTCTCAATTCAGAAACCGGCCCTCAGATCTGAAGTAAGTTATTTAGTCATATGATGGTGATACTATGCAGAAAAGATACCGGCAAGCTTTAATAAATAAGTAATAAAGTCTGTCCTTAATGTAAAGGGCAGGGCCCCGGGCGCGCTTATGCGATGCATGCCAAGCCCCCGATCGTCCGGGATAGTTAAAAAAAAACAACCAATCTGTAAGAAAAAACAGAAAAAACTAATCGAGTGTCGAATCAAAATCAGCTTCATGGGATAGCCCTTATTCTTTTTGTATTTTCCATATGTTGGAAACTGTGAGATTCAGTAAATAGGGCTGAAGTGCTTCTAAATAATCCTATTTATGAAATATTAATAATAATATTGGCCTTTTTGCATCTACTTAATGAGATGATTTATACAGCGCCCAGTGGCGTCCTCACCCACACCAGATGGGTGAAGGGACCACTCCGACGCTGCAGTGCCTGGGACATGGTTTTATAGATGGTGTAGGCTTGCCCAGCACCTATACCACCCTGACAGCTTAGACGGCCTAGCCCACAGGAAAGACTAGTCAATACGTGCGGAGCCAACCAAGCCGCGGGTTTCCTCACGATGTTTTCCTTCACGTTTAGCGTGTGGTATTGCGACTACAAATTCGCAAATGTACGTAACTTTGAAATTAAACAAAGTCATTGGTACATGCCCGCACTCGGGATCGAACCTGGGGCTCTCGCTTGCCAGTCTATGGTTCTACCCACTGAGCTACCACCGCATTTTATATTATGAAATATTACCACATGACAAAACATAAGTATTTGACTGTGGGCCGGTTTCTGAAATAATTCAATTTGAATTTCACTAAGTAAATACTTAGGTAACGTTCTGTCACGCTCTTTTTTGAGAAATTTGGAGAGACAGCACTACAGTTAATTATTTCTTTAGCGAAATTCTCAATTCAGAAACTGGCCCATATTCTCGTGAACTCATTCAATATTACATAATATTTTGTCATCTGATACTAAGTTCACTCTACTTATTATAGGATGGTAGAGCATCCATAAACCTCAATTACATAATTAATCCGCTTATATGTATGTAGTTTCAATCATGAGTGGAATCGGTAGTGACTAATGATCAAGTTTGCACAAGTAGTTGTAGTTGGAAAAATCGTAAGCAGGGTCTTCAAATACATGAAAATCTGTGCCGTAGTTTTGTTCGATAAGTACAGGGAACAAGGGCGAAATTATTTTTTTATCTAGCGAAAGAAAGTAAAACGCCCGAAGTTGTGAGTTAATTTATTTGGAAGTTGTTTGCCAGTAATTTGTTGCGGCCGCGTGCCTCGGGAGGCCCGCTCGCCCCACCCTGCGGCCGCCGCCGGCGCACGCCACCAGCCTAACTTTTTCGTGTTTCCAAATTTCACTCGGCTACTTTATAAATCGTGTTGGTTTTGCTGTAACCATTGTCAACTCGTATCGCCACGTGCAGGCACAGATGCTACAACGATTTCCAACATTGCAAACTTTTTCATTAAACCTTTCTATTCATGTTCACACGTGCCTACGGCTCTCTCTTATGTGATCGTTGTCATTCTAGCAATACTCTTATATATATGTAATTTAGTGGCTCGTATCGCGCGTTCGCCGACAATAGGTAATACCCGTGAAATACAAAATATATGCCGGGATAAAGAGACTTGTATAGCATCAAGACGTCGCTCGCACGATATTCGTAATTTTCCTCTTGAATGTGTTCCCATCATCAGCGAACGAAGAAATTTAAGGGGAATATAAATTCGTTATTTACCGGCCCATCTCACCGTGAAGGTGCGGCGTCGATGTACTTGATCTACATTACGATTTGAACTTTACTAGTAACTTATTAATGTCTGACAGAATGAAAGCAAATACTATTTCTTTTAGCCGAAACTGGCGTGCGTGCATGCTGATTAATATTGATCCCAAAAATTTTAGACCCGTCTCAGCGGGGTGTATATGGGCTACATAAAAGAAATAGATAACAGAAGATAACAAATATAAATTTATACGCAAGAAAGAGAGATGCATCTAGCATCTCTCTCTTGGCAACTTTAAGCTGAGAATTTTGATTAAATTCCCCTTTAATCGTAATTTTTTTATAAACACTATCCGCCTCATAAGGTATGTAAGGTATGTAGGTATGTATATCCACTTACTCGCTTACTTATGATCTACTATGTATATAATTGAATGCTATATTTAAACAAGTATATACCTACTGTCAAATATACAAAAATCGTCACTGACTGGGTGCTGCGCGACGGATTTCGCAAACGTGGCCGACCCAAGCGGATTGGCGGGACGACATCACGACCTTTCTGCCGGGCTGGCAGGAAGTGGTTATGAACAGGGAGGAGTGGAAGGCAAAAGGGCAGGCCATTGCCCAGCAGTGGGACACAATCGAGACTAAATTTAAAAAAAAGTACTGTCTGCCTTGTTGGTGTAGCTATCAATTCCCACTGGAGACCGACGTGCATTTATACAAATGGCCCGAGTCTGGGTGTATTTTAATGTTTGTGAAGTCCTTTTCTGGTTACCATAGTTCAGGGTATCCCGGTTTGGTACTCGTTGTGGACAATGGTTGCATTGTGTGGAAGTTATTAACTTGATATCAACCATTTGTATGTCCCAACTGCTGGGGTATGGGTCTCTTCCTGCATCGCAGGGAGGTTATGCCATACTCCATCGTGGGGGCCAAGTCTGGGTTGGAAGTTACTATTGTAATTAATTTGTAAAAGAATTTATTGCAACTGCGCCAATGTGGGCGATCGATAGCGCATTCCTTATTCATCTCGCTGTCAGTGAATTCTATTTTAAACTGAACCATTATGCCCAACGAGAGTACAGACTGAACGAAAGCTTATTAAACTCCATATTTCAGTTGCAAAATTGCTCGTACCTTAAAGGAATAGAGTGCCCGGTTGTTAATGTTGGTGTGTTGTCGACGGTACAAAATTTAAAATTACTAATCGACCAAACTAAGTTTGCAACTGGAATTCGGTGCTTCCTCGCTTACCTAACCGTGATCGTCCCGTCTCGTCAGTACGGTTAGCATCTTTGTGACCGATACGCGTCCTACGAGTTCTCCTACTTGTTGATTTTTTTTACATTAGTGTTTCGTAATGATTCGCGATACTCATACATAGTTATTATATTAAACGGGTCAAATCGCGATTATTTATTGGGTAAAACGAAATTACCTTATTTCCCCGCGTCTCGGCAGCGTTACAGTTGCCGTAGTCTCGGGTAGACTCTTTTTACATTATTCTTGTTTTTCAAAACAAATCAAAACCATTATTATTCACTATAAAAACAAAATGTTTATTTAATGAACGTCAAAGTTGTTGATAAAGCTAGATATGAATCGACGCGAGGTGCAAACTTTGCTCGGTCAGGCTATACTCACTAATTTCCGGTCTCAGCCCAGCATTGTCGTTTGTATTATGTATTTATTGGGAAAATGAATACGTACGACATTTTTTAGTGGTATTTATGACAATACGGAGTATGACGAAATTCGGGTTTAAGTAGAACGTGTATTCTTTTAGGGTTATTATATTATACGTATTAAATGAGGAACTCTGAAAGCTTCGCTATGGCCATCCGTATGACTGTTTAGTTGTTCATTTAGAGATCTTTTTAGGTACGAGTAGATACTCGTAGATAAAGAACTAGACGCAATTGTCTCATCTACCCTATAGTGAAGAATCGCGTTATTTGCTTAAACGCGTTACGGTGTTTACCCCACCATAGCTCTTGAGAGCACAACTACGACGAATTCTATCCCCGTCGGTTATTATGTACACAAATTAAACATATTTTTAAAAAGTAAATAGTTTACATAGAGCGGGTTGTGACTCTTTAATAAGCCTTACCACTACCGAACACCAGCTGGTGGTAACTGGCTAAATAAGCCTATTACTAATTTAGACCAGTTCCTGAATAAATCTAATTAATAAAAATAGATTTTGTCTACTATAAATGAACATCTTCACCTTCAATGTATGTACTTGTATGTAAATGTTATGTTATGTTATGTTCACTTTAGTTGAAGACAATGCTAGATGATCCATGCTAGGGATGAATGATAGATGATGAATAAAAGTGGAACTGTCTAGTGTAAATAATCACTGTAAATATCACCCACACCTTCTAATTTTTTTTCATCGCCCTTCTTTTATATTTTATTTTAATATTTAAGAATAAATTGATTTATTTACTTACCATCCCACATCTCCCACCTCCATCGACCTTACTCTCGAATTAGTTTTTAAATTTTAATTTAATTTTTACTTGACAATACTTTTTAAATAAAAATAATTCTTAAATAAGTTTATTTTTTATTTAATATATTTAAAAAATATTTCGTACCGGATGCCCCCGGGTAGTGTAACGATGCAAACCTCTTTACACCATGTTATATTTATTTTTCTATTTATCATTTTCAAATATTTAAATTATGTCACACATTTCGAAATTTGCCTCATTTTCATCATTACCACTTTACCCATCGACTAGATGTGACTATATTACCTGCTTATCCGTTTTTATCCAGTTTTTCTGTTTTATTATAAAATAACAGTACCTACCTACCTATCTAAAATTAAAGAAACAGTTGAAGTCGTTCCAGTTTTTATTATTTAAAAAAGTCATACAACATTACAAGCTTTACAAATTAACGATCGATCTATACAAAGTAATAAAATAATCGATCAACTTATAAAAGAAAGACTTTTTTCAAACTCCAAATACTTATTAAGAAAATGTAAGAAATCTTTTACCTTTGCACGCAATAGAATCCATTTTATTTGGTTTATTTAAAGAATTCTTGTATCCATGACTGGATTACTAGACACTGACAGTTCGGTTGATTGCAGTTGATGATGTACGAGTACGTTTCCGGTTACGTAAACTCTGGTTCTTTTTTCGCCTTATAAATAATAAAAGCAGCTCAAATCTAAATTACGAAAAAGAAGACGAAGAAACCTTACCTATTAAAAAAAAACAAAAGAACTAATTTTTTTGTCAATGGCCACTCAGCTGTCCGCCACTGACCACAACACGCCCAAACCATAATTTTTAAATTTTTATTACTTTTCGTCTTGATATTGTTTATATTGTTTAAAGTGAAGTATTATAACATTACATTTACATACAGGCACATATATTGCTTCTAATACCACACTAGGATACCCTGTGTCGTGGGAACCAGAAACAACGACACAATAAACATGTAAACATCCATACCCGGCTTTTTTTTTGTCCCCAGCCGGGGATCGAACCCGGGACCTCTTGCATGGTAGACAGATGCGCTACCGCTGCGCCACAGAGGCCGTCAATTATTTAGTTATTTTAAGGTACCAAAAAAAAAATGACTCTACTTTTTTAAACCATGTTTCTAGCTCATGGTTAGAATATAGTCTTAAAAAGTATTAACGAACGAATTTAAAGTCACTCTGTAGGTATTAGGACTGTTAACATTCTATTGGAAATAGGTTTTTAAATTCTATTGGAAAATAAATACCAGAAAAAAATATCGCCACGCTACGAATGGCTCCGTAAAACTTTCAGAGAACACTTTTTGTCAACGACGTAGTTCGTTCAATTTTTAAATTTGTTTACTTACTTCTCGTAACAAAAGGAACGAAAGCGAAGAAATAAGAGATTCGTTCCGAGTTGGAACTAGAGGCGCGCGATTTATTCGCCGCCGCGAGCGCCCGCATTGATAAATTTAACCAATAAAGGAAAACAAAATGTCCACAAGAGAAATTATTGCTGTTTTTTGTAATTTACCTTTGCCTATAGTTACCGGTTCTGCCTTTTTATTTGCACTCTCTCTGACAACCTTAGGCTTTATTAATTCTATAGCAGGTACCTACGGTCCCTCCCGCAAGGATAAAATATAATTCATTGCGGATTTATTGCGATCCAACTTAAAAATGCCTTTTTCATAGCGTGTCAGATAAAGAAAGGCCACTTTGAATAATTATAAGCGTGTTAACGAAAAAAAAATAGTTTAAACGTGCTAACCATAATTAAGTTTGAATGCAAATTAGTTCGGTTTGGCATTTAACCCCAACTTGCCATACGTTCGTTCCCCCATTTATGTAAACACGAACACAAATGGCGCAAAACTTAAGTGAGACATAGCACTTGGAATGCGTTTAGTATAGTAGTACCTATATGCCTCTACTGTGTAACCGTGGAGAGATACAGCGCCGCGCCGTCTCACATTCCACCACCTGCATGACATTATAGTCGGCTTTAGCAAGTGTGTTCTGGCAATTGTACGTGTATAATATATTCATGAATAATGTGACACACCTTCCTAACGGGGGCCGGGAGGAACCACGCTTATGTACTATACAAACGCAAGGTACAGACTATGGAATCAAATCCCGGAAGATTTCTTCGAAAAAACGAAAGCGGCACAATCGAAGTAGATGACGCTAGCTCGAGTTGTGGCACACTTAAACCTGCTCATATTTTTTTTACTTAGCTTCATTGGTATCCCACTGCTGGGCAAAGGCCTCACCTACTTTTTTTCATCTCTCCCTGTTTCCAGCCTTCTCTCCTTCCTGGCAGGAATGCATTTAATTCTGCTCAGATAGAAGCAGAATTTTAATCACACATTTATGTTTCATCTTTTAATTCAGGCCATAAAGAGAGGAATAAACACTTCATCGCCATTCAGAATTGCAGTCTCCTTAAGAGGCCAGATTATCCTAATGGTATTTGGTCTCCTCACAGCAAATTAGGAAGGTATAGAAGTCAGAGAGACTGGGTCTCCGCTATTGCGAGCGGGAGGAGACCGCGAGCTTTGAGAGTCGTAAATATTCAGGGTCCACAACCGACGCTTCACGATACATCAAAGTCGCGCCGACTCGCGCACACCAGCGCTAATATTATTCAAATATCTGTCACTTAACGCCCGATGGGTGATAGACGAAATATGACGCCACGGTTTACCCGAAAACTTATTTTAATAGTTTGAAAGGGCTGTTTCCTAGTAGACATTTTAGATAATTGCTTACTGTTGTATAGAATCAGGCGTTACTTTGCGGAAATCCATAATAGAATTAAAAAGTTAAAATTACTTTGCCGAATTCCGCCAAAAATCCCACAAGCACCATGCGGTTAGCTAATGCACCGCCCTTCCTCCCACTTTTTCAAGCAGAAGCAAGACACGAACACACCAACACCAATACTTGTGTGAGAAAACACGCGACGCGTTTCGCCTCTAACACGAGGCATCCTCAGGCTCCCAAATGCATTTGGGAGCCTGAGAGGCATCCTCAAGCTTAACTTTGCAATATTTGTTTCCTTATATACTAATTACTCTTGAAACCACAAGAGGTTTACTGAACCCAGCGTCTTTTAACTTTATTAGGTTTTAAATTTTAGAGGATTTCTTAGCGATTAAATGAAAACAAAAACAGTTCCTATTTATTTATCCCGCTCTGTATCAATATTGTCCAATTCAATATTATAATGCGAAATAGTTCTGACTGTTACATTTTTACGCCTAAATTACGGGACCTGTCGCTCCCGAAATTTACGGACCTATCGGTTTCGCAATTTACGCATTGATTTTTATTATGAAGATAGATTGCATTCTGGGGAAGGAAATGCTACTTTTTATCTTAGTCCCACGCAAATGAATTCGCGTAATTTATTTAAAAAATAAAATGTGTGTTTTCTCATTGATATTGAGGTTCCATTTTACTTAACTATCTGCTTTACAAAACTGCTTCAATGTTATTTTGAATTTAATTTGTTCAAGGTTTTCCTTCCATACTTTGACTGTCTATTACTCGTTAACTCTATTAACTTCAATATAATACGTGCCCTGAGTTTTTTATCGTTTCTACAATTAACCGTTTAGCCGGGAGACGAAGAGAGAGGCATACAGTAATCAAAACTTGGGCTTTAAAGCTTAATATTTCTCAAACTGATTCTTAAATCGGAAACGGTTTTTTATACACCCACAATATTTTTGAACGACCAACTCAACGATTTCATTTAAATGTCGAAGTACAGAAAACTTCGTTAAAAGTTTTTATTCTATGTTCTATCTATGCCACTTTGTAGCGGTCACAGTCCTTGAGTTAAGCCGGGGACTGACAGACAGACAGTCGGACACACATAGCGAAACTACTCGTATAAAGGTTACTTGTTGAATAAGGAGCCTAAAAAGGAATTCCTTAGAAATAAATTTAAATTTGGCTTTTTCTTTACAAAACAGCTTTAACCTTATTTGAGGAGAGAGTTATAACTGTAGAGTTTTGTAAATTTTGTGTTTTCTGTATAATTTTCATGTGTGCAATAAAGAATAACGGTATGATATTTTATTAATAAATACAATACATTTGTGACAGTTTATATTTAGCTGAAAATTAATAACAACGGCACAAGATTTTGCCGTCGATTACTTATTAAATTTACTAATTGAACCCGAAAACCAATTAATGGCAAAACCGCAACACAACGTTTCGGCGTTCGTCCTATACCGTTATTGCTAAATCACAACTCCTGAAAATGTAATATCCATAGCCATATTATAGGCTCGCCCTACGAGGTGATAACTTTGCGTGGATTCAATCAAATCAGTTAAATGTAGCTGTAAATTGGCCAGTTCCACTTGAGTGATATTGAGTAATGGCCGATCTGCAGATATTGATGGTCAGAGCCGGATGCGCGGCACCGAGCGCGGCTTTGACGTGTTAATTTGTTAAATTGCCCCAAAAAGTTACAACTTCCGACGTTTTAGCCTTATCCTAGACTTCAACCCAGTTTCAAATGGTCACATCTGTCCATCTGGACAAAGCGTAAGATGATCCTTCTGAAGTTAAAGCAAGCGTATCGTCACTTTGGCAGTCTGCAAAATTTTAATCAAGACGAGATCTCGTTGTCGTTGTACTCGCCGCAGCTATCTAGCCGGAACAAGGATTTGTGTTCTCTTAAGTTGTCTAAAAGGTAAGGATAACAGGGTCACGTGCGCACGTCTGTCGTAACCCCTGGCCTCTTACATTTTATTACGAGCCATTACCTGAGATTAAGTCGGCATGCATCACTGATGTTTCATGTCGACGTCTCGCGCACAATGTCAGACGTTATTCCTAACTACGGAGAGACGGTGATTTTATTAATGCACGCCGGGCTTAAAGCGCCTCAGTCCCTGTGAATTTATAAACTAGCCTCCTGTAAAGCCAAGTGACTCCATTAGGTGTTGTATAATTAATAATTCCTATATGTACGGGCGCACTCCTTGAGGCTAAGCTCTTTTCACCTGCGAAGAGCGTCACTAACTGAAGAAAACGGTTTTATTGACAGTGGGTCTTATAAACAAGTTATTTTCTCTGTCAGTCTTCGCAAATAAAAACTCATTTTAAAATTCAAACAACCGCTTGAGGTAACGATTGGATAGGCACACAAAACTATTGTTGAATTCCAGTTATATCAGTCAGAAAATGGCGGAACATGAGATAGGTCTCAACGAGTATCAATTTGCGAGCTTGCAGCCATTTTGAAAGCGTAAACCCATAGACATACCGCACAAAGATAGATAGTGTCGGCGGAAAAGCGTGACGATATGCACACATTCTAGCCGTTAAGGCGCTTAGCCACCAAGACTGAGGTCGTGGGTTCGATTCCCACTGGGGGCGACCGTACATTTGTACAAATGGCCTCAATCTGGATGTATTTTCATGAATGTGATGTCCTTGCCTGGTTATCATAGTACAGGGTATTTCAGTTTGGAATCAGGTCAAGTGATTGTGTTATGTCGAAGTTATTATTATTATGTGTGCCTGAGAGGAAAATACTAAGGTTGACGTTCGCAGACACGCACACATTTGCATTAATAGTGATACACTGACAACCGACAACACTAAGCATGCGAATTAGGCTACCAATTTGTTGATTCACTTTGGAAGCTCGGACTACTGCGGTTCTATATCTTACAATAATTCTATGTGTAAACGTATAGGCGGCTGCATGTGTGTTCACACATCCGTCAGGCAGCGGTCCCAAGGGCAAGGCCTGATGTCGATACTTTATAGGAAAGCTAAACATGGGGAACACGTGAAAGGTTTTAACAAAATATTCTTGTGTACAAACTAAGGTAGATCATAATATTATTGTATATCGTTGTATTCTGCAAGGAAGTTGCATAAAATATATTTTGTGCAACAGCTTCTGTTGCTTAGCGATACACGTGGTGTTAAGAACGTGGTCAAATATAACTGGGAAGTGGTATTGATTTAAGTTGCCTCCCTCACTCCGGGGGGGCAGCTAATTCAGATACTGACTATTTGTAGGTTTTGATAGAAGCAGCATGACAGAATTTAATTGGGTTATTTTCGGTAGAGCGGAAACAGAAATTGCGTGGGCTAGATTGGAGCTAATTCTGGTTAGTATAATAGAGGATTATTAAAAAATACACAATTACTAAAATACGTCAACTAAAGTTTGGGTTTACGACAACTTTTGTTCTACAATTTTTTTCTCAGGATAGGGATCGCAAGTCTGAAAGAAAAAACTGTACATAACCCATGTTCCCGTAATAGTGTGATAGGACCCCGCCTTTTTAGCATCAGCATGATGGAAATTATCATGAATCATGAACTTACTTTTCTTCTAGCTTACAATGGAATGATAGTTGTGTATGCTGAAGTTCCATTTTGCTCCAAGAATGCTGTTGTACGCTGGTAAGACTGTTAAAGCTCATAATAAACATGCAACCTTACGATACCGCCTCCAGCCGCAGGCGTAGAGTAGCAGTTGCGACAACGTGTGAAAATATATATTATAATTTTATCTACAATACTTGCTAACGCGGTAGGTACAGATGCGCTAGTGTAAAGACACGTATTCGTAATACAACTCTGAGCGCCGGCGTTAATGAACGTGTATTTTGTTTCATCTGCCGTCTCTAAAACGCAAAACGCCGGATGTAAAATCAACATTTCATTTGCCGTGAGCACTTCGCGCGGACTCGCTGTTCCCTTTTCCATTTTCACTCGGCTAAATAAAGTAATGTCACATGGCTCGGCGTGAAGGACACATCGCCATTCAATAGTGTATTTTTACGCCACGATGTTCCGTGTGGAAGGCGAAATACGCTTTATTGCCTATTTAATTAAAGCTCAACGCGGCTTAGATACCTTGATTGGCATATTGCGTTTTGTTTTGCTCGTAAGAGTTTTGTTTAAGCATAAATAAACAGTTTAGTACAAGGACGTATCATGCGTATCGCGAACAAGTTGAGAAAAATTGCCGGTGTACGTGTTGCGGAAAGCCGTTCGATGTATCAGAAGCACGTATCCAATAGAACCGCGACAGACATGTTGCGTGACGTTATTTTCTACACCCTTGAGGCTCATAAATTCTAAGCTTTTAAGTAGAAAAGATAAATTGAATCTAAGCACAATATCACTATACCTATCTAAACAACGTGAAAAACTACCTTGATGAAAAAGTCTGAGTGCTGCTTTCCGAGATTCAGTTAAGCTTCAATTGCGTTTAGATGTGAACTTAAGACTTTTGACTATGACTAGAATACATTGACCTCGGATCGAGGTTACACCACCTAATGTGTAAACCCGCTACATATTATGAAATAGTTTAGCTTCAAGAGCTCGGAAGAACGAGTTAGTAGTACAAGTATAATACGTACCAAATTCTTTCTGTAGAAACATAATGCTGCGAAATGAGTGAAATTCGTAATGCGGTTTTTATTTTCAAAGCCGAAATGAATTCGTCTCGAGCCTAGAGGATCGCCTACAGGATATCCAGTTTATGTTTCGCTACCGACATTTTCTTTGTGAATCTTCAATTATGCATGAGTCATTAGCATTTCAATTTCGACCAAATATATCTCTTTTTAATAAAACAAAAGATTTATCTATCTTGGGACCTGGGATTTTCCGTTCGCATAGTGATTCTTTTCACTTACCAGCTGCCATATCGAAGTATTAATTGCTAGCACATTAAGTAACTAAATCCATTATCGCTGTTCTTAAAAAAGATGGTTCGATGAGAGCAAGTGCTTATTTCAGTGCAGTGGCAGAGACAAATCTTTTAACCTCTTTAATACGATAGGTAAATAGGCGAGTAGGCACTTAATCCGGCACATAAACAAGTGCTTATCGCGGAAACCAGTCGACTGAATGCATCGATTTTCGCGTTTATTTCTACCAATAAACAGGCTCAGACAATCGCTTAGGTCATTCCGACGAAAGCATCGGAGGATGTAGGTCGTCGTCCGGCTATACTAGTCCACTGCTGGACATAGCCCTCTCCTAAGGAGCGCCACGTTGTGCTATCATAGGGGGTAATGCCCATAATCCCCACGCTGGACATGCGGGTTGGGGATCGCAGTTCGGTGGAATTGTACTGCAGAGGGCGCTGCTGCCCACCCCCCGGTTTGTGTCCCTTATAGTCGCCTTTTACGACACCCGCGGGAAGAATTGGGTTGGTGCTATTCTCTAGGCCGACAACACACACCACACAGGATGTAGGTAATATAGCACAATAAGACAAAAAAGGTTTGGATCCTGTTACTTCGTTCTTTTGCTTTGTAGGTATAAAAGTTTCCAAAAGGCAGGCGTCAGGAGGCAATCACTAATAACAACTCCAACAATGGATTTTTAGTAGAATAAGAATAATAACTGATACAGGTGATGATCGCTCTTCAAACAGCTAAATTCTTGAACGAATTTTGATAAAAATAACACAGGATACTTTTTAGGTTACTTTTCATAGCCGGGACCATTTTAATTGTGTCAACGACCACTTTATGTCCGTCTGTTCACCTTTCCTTTAAAAAGGCTAGCGGAAAAAATCACATTTTATGTGAATGGTCGATTGATAAACTAATGATATAAAAACCGTTCAAATACGTATCAGGCGACGCGCAGAGTAGGGTTCCGTAGAAGATGGAATTTAATCTGATTTGCAGAACCACAAAGTTATTCAACGCAATTTAGAATGGATTTTGTACGTAGTTTTCCTTTTGTAAGTAGGTAGCCTATTACTAGGTAACTCATAAAGCCTTCTTAGCCGTGATAGTTTTCCTTTTCAATTCGTTATATTTATGTGTTACATTTTTTTCACGTTTCTACAATCAAAACTTTTAGCCGGGACATTACCGTCCTAGTCAGACCAAAAATTTGCACTTTAAACCTTATTATTTTGCGAAATATTTTAACAAGAAAAAACCCAAAAAATTAGGATCTGAAATCAAAAATTGGTTAAAATATCATAATAATATGTTTTCATAAGCACGCAATATTTTTAAACGACCAATAAAACGATACACTATGGTGTAGACGAGATTGAAGATATCTGGTTATTTTGTTTCTCTGATGTGTTTTCTTGTAATAATAAATGTCTTTTTTTTTCTTTTAGATTGAAAATACATGTCTAATTTACCAAAAAAAAAACATTTCAGATTTCTCCAACCTTTTTGTCGGCGTGATTAATATGTATCTATGCTCAATTTCAGACAGACGAACAGTCAAGGACACTTATAGACATGGCGACACTATAAAGGTTTTTTATTCTACGGCTGTATGTTTAAAAATATGTTCTGAAAATCAGCGCCAGGACTCTGTCGTGACAGTAAGCTAAACAGAAGCCCAAAAAGTACATTATATAATTTTCTTCTGTGTTCTATAATGTAAAGAGTTATTTTTATGTAAATGTTAAAGTTTGTAATGTTCTTATAGACATGATTATAAACATGATTCTATTCTGTTTGGCCTCTTTTTCTACGCGTCCCGCATGAACAAAGTCACAGATACATGTAAAGCGTAGCACAAGCGGGGTTCTCTATATTTTTTATGCAGCCTATATACGTCTCACAATAGGCCTTCTATCAGAGAGAGAGAGAGAGAATATGGGCTTAGTCACGTCATTTGTGTTGATCTTTGTGTTCCTAATCTCTCGCGAATATTCGATGTAAAATAATGAAAAACCTGAAAACCGAATCTGCACTTTAACCAATTCTCTCTATTGTTTATTTTTGCACAATTTAACCGCGTCAAGTTTTTTTTCTTTTTTTTAATTAACTAAAGTTTTATGAAAAAAAAAATACATACATACATACATACATATATACATATATACATACATACATACATACATACATACATACATACATACATACATACATACATACATAACCTCACGCCTGTATCCCAGAGGGGCTGCAGAGAGGACTGCCACTTGCCGCGATCCTGACAGATCACCTAATAATCGTTATAAACCCTTATATGTCCCCACTGCTGGGGCACGGGTCTCTTCCTCCATCGCAGGAAGGTTAGGCCATACTCCACCACGGGGGCCAAGTCCGGGTTGGTAATAATACAATATTAATATTAAATTAATAATAAAATATAGAAATTTTAAAATGTTGCTTATTGGAAACTGTTTTCACCTTTTGTGTTATTTCAATAATACGGTATATATTTTAGTATTTCTACGTCGTATTGCTGACCACGTTCTTTCAAGTGAAAAAGATCTACCAATACGGATTTTTAATAACGCTTGCGAAGAAACAGTAACATATCGTAGTTTGAAATGCTCTCAACTCAAGGAAAGCTGTTTTTCACCATGAATGGTAGCGTTCACGTCACATTTTCCGATTCGAAGGCGGTCAAATATTAGCCGTACGTGATCACAATACAGAAAACTGATATTAAAGATTGGCTTTACTCAAACAAAATGCCAGAGAAATAGAGGAAATGGCTTAAAGTTAAACTAATACGGTACCAGCGAGACAGAAAATGGGTTCATCTAAAACAAAAAACAACAAGGCACTATAATTCCCTGTATAAAGATCGGAGCTATTCCACCGACGTGGAATGGTGGAAAAAATATTTTATTTTTATATAACTTCATGAAAATGCGACTTTACTGGGGCGCACGGCGAGTCTTGCCAAAACTAATAAATGTCACATGCACATGTCTGCTACTGCATCCGCATACGTGGAAAGGGCGTTTTTTTACTTCAATTCACATTAGGCCAAGCGTAAGCGGCTCGTTACGCTGGGGAGCGAAATTCCTTACGTCACAATTTTATCTGTTTTGGACAGTAGTATAAGTATTCTGAATGCCGAGTTTAGTATATCACGTTTTGGAGAAAAACAGTGCTAAATTCTTATGGTATTGTGTTTTCTTTGGGTAACGTAGCACTGACAGTGTTGGGAGGTGTAAAAATCTCGTTTTTTATATAACGGCCTCCGGCTTTCAGTAGCTTGGGTGTTGGCGCGCCATGGCCCCGGCCGAGACGCCGCCGCAGCCTTAGCTAATAGCACATTAGAGCCACCATCTCGGCGAGCTTTAAATATTAACGCCCGAGTCTGCCACATCGTATTTACTCTCCTCTGAAAAGGTTTTTTATTTGTGGATAACGAGATCGCGCAGTCCCAACAATACAATAAGGTTTCTTATTTCCTACTAATGAGTTTCTTGAAGTAACGTGTTCGCTTATAAGCTGGCAGGTAATGAGGCTTTCCATTATGTTTATTGTTGAAGCACAGCTAGCTGTTTTATACAGAGTGTCCGGTGATGTTTAAGGAGGTTATTCTACAAATCAATAAAAAAACTTTTATTTTATGGGCGACTTAAAAAAAATGCATCTGTTTTACCCATTTGGTGCAGCAAATATCAAAATGAAGTATAGAACAGCTTATATTTTTTCAATATTTCGGAGTTTGTCTTTTAGAACAAGTTTTTTGTGTAAAAAATCCCTCAAGTTTCATCGGACCTCTCTGAAATATTCACCATAAAAAGATATCCACATACATATATTTACACCTGTGTGTTCCCGTGTACCTTATAAATAACATAAGGTAGGCGGGGACACGTTTATTGGACTTCATGCGATTACCAAATGGCCTTGTTTGCTTTAACTCTACAAACATACGGTAGACACATATTTACATTAAAAAAATTGTAAACCAAGTCACATTTCAGTGTACTTATCTTTGCCCCACGTAACAGTCAGAGACATACCTATCTATGTACAAGGTATATAAGCAGGCAGGTATGACGTACAGACACGATTATTATTCTAAAAGCGGTTTATGGACCGTAGAGATATGAAGTCACGAGTTACAGCATTTTAATGTTAAAAGTTGCTTATTCGGGCTACACTTGGGTGTTTTTGTAAGTAAAATTCTGATATGTGAGTTAACTTAAAGTAATTAGGAAGTGAAAACACTAAAATCCGAGAAAACTCTTGCAATAGAGTGCTACAAAAGCCTTTGTTTCCTTCGTAATCACAAAGTTATTAAAATGGAAAAAAGTTGTCCTTCAATTCGTGATTTTAATTTTTCGCCGAACTTTTGCAATATTTCTCTCGAGAGGTTCGACGCGAAACAAAATTTGCATATTCAGCACTGAAATTCTCGTCAGAAACAATGGCTTTTTACCGTACAATGGAAATGTCTTTACGTTATTGTCGTCGGTGGGCGCGAGGCGGTGACGGCGCCCGGCCGACAGGCGCGGCCACGTCACTGCGGAAACTCAAAGGGCGGCCGTTGGAGGCTGATTTACAGAGAGGACCTGTAGCTGCTCGTGTTTAAAATGAAAATTATATACGGGACCCTCGCGTTACGGGGCACGGCCTCTCCCTCGTAAAGTAACTAATTTATGAACTCGCGATACTCAGTCGGAGTTGCTGGCGCTCCGCTCGCTCCTGAAATTTTAACCAGCGCCTCAGCCATGGAAGTAGAGGCGCTGAATTTTTGACGCCACAAAGTTACACACCTTGACTGCAGACGACGCTTTTTCTGATGAGTCTAGCGTCTCTAACACCGTCAAGTAGAGTACCTACACGTGTCAGAAGGCTTTTTGCTCTGATGGAATTATAGAAAAAAATAATGCAATTTTTGTTTCAACTAATATATTATTACGACACTATTCCTTTGTCATGTTTTCTAAAATATATTGCTAAAAAAATATGTATAAATAAGTACGTAAAATTAATTATCTTGGAATTCTATAACAGTACATAATTGCTTTTTCCGTGATTTCGCCCTGTATTATATAAAAAGCAGTCTCTACTCTCACAATCTGCATTACGTTACATGAAGTATTAGTAACATTAACGTCTGTACTTACACGCCCAAAGTATTATAGCTCTGACCCGGAATTTTGATTAGGTGAGAACCGGATTATACTAAGGGTAAATTGAGACCGTTTCTTAAACTACCAAACAGTTAATATGTTTGCCCAAACTTGGGGGGTTAACTTATTTGTTAGCCAAAATCAACCTACAAGAGTAATTTCTAAAGTTTAGGCCTTTGCCATTATGTAATGCAAATCATACACAAATATTGGGTTAGTTAAGTTGTGGACGTTTATTACAATTTATTGTATTATACGTGTATTTCAGATTAAAGTTGTGCACATTACTTTGTAGTGGCTTGACAGGAAGCTAGAGTTTTGATATTAAAAAATAGGAATAGAGGAATAGAAAATAATGGTGTGAATGCACGGATGTAAATTAAATTACATCCGTGTGTGAATGAATGAAAATTCTTTATTGCAATAAAACATAATTTGTTTAAAAGCGAGATTAATACTAGATAGTATTTTCTTCCAGCTAACCCACGATGATGCGGACAAAGGAAGGGGTAGTGCCAGTAAACAATATAATATAGGAGTGATTTATTTATTACATAAACTAGATAACTAAATAATACAAATATAGTTTAAAAACACAGACGAATATAAAGTAGTACGAAAAATATAAAATTATACTCAAATATATATTTACTGTAATCTACATACATACTAATAATGGTGTGCAGTGCACTTAATCTAACATACAAAGTCACGAACGAACATCAAAAAAGCCGTCTTGTATACAATTACCTGAGATTAGAGCGCATTCACACTACGCTCTGTCGGACGACGTCCACCGTGTCGAGTCCTTAAATTGAATATTCATTAGCGCCTTGACAACGACTTGCTCTAAAACCGTCTAAACGCGACAACACGACTTGCGTGAAAACAATTTTGCATAATTTATCCACGCCGCGACTAGATTGTACATGGCGGTTTATGGAAATAACCGTCAGTACATTCGAGTCAGTAGACACTTTTGGTGGGAGCTTGGTTCGAGTACTATTCCAAAGTTACGTTTCAGCGAGTAAAATTTATGAGGTAAAAAGGTTACTTATCACAAATACGTAATGATCTTTATGGCGATATTATAGTTAAATCACTGATACACACTTTAAAAAAACGCTCTTAGCTCAATATCAACAACTCCAGGCTTTCGAAAAATAATAGTTAATGGCAGAGCAAGAATACTCATAGTAACTAAGAACTAAGGCCGATCCTATTAAATAAAATCGTCTGTCGAAGTAACTCAATGAGCGTTTTTAAAACTCCTTGTCTTCCACAGCACTTTACATTTTGAGTTCTTCGGCATTTTATTTTAAAGCTAAAGTCGTTACCTAGCAATAAGTAAAGTTGTGAAGAGCGAAGTATAACAACACTGTAATATCCATGCGAACTTCTTTGTTACTTTTGCCTGGAACCACTCACTAACTAGTTACTCAGGTTTATAAAAGTTTTCTGGCATAAAAAAATCGAACTCCAAATAAACCGCCTTCAGTAAAGTTACTTCATTCAACCATAGCATTGTATTACGTCCCACATAAAAAGCGGACATACTCGTACTTCGACCAAATAGGGGATGTGTTAGCAAAGGGCAAGATACAGAGTACCCAAGACCGGCGTGCGTGCATGCGACGAAATCGTCGCACGAAATCGTCGCATGCACGCACTTAAGGAAAGTTGATGAGGTCGAGTCGGTCGGTCGGTCAGAATCTTGGCACGTGGTAAACCCTGGTCTCTGTCTACCACTCCAGGTTATAATCGTAAGTTTTTGTATGAATATTACATAAATTACAAGACTGTTGATCGTTGTCGTTCGTTATTATGCACATCTTAATAAAATAAAAAATGGCAACACACGAGATTTAGGTTAGTTAGATATAACAACATACACGGTCCTCAACACAAAACGTCGGCCAGCTAAGTGATGACGATTAAAATATGTAAAGCGAGTGAATCATAGCGTAGTTTATCCTCGGGGAGTATCTCCGGCGGGCAGCGAGTCGCCATTAAATCCTGGTTGAACTGAGCCGCGCCCTGTCCGCATCCCTTGTAAATTATTCACGAACTACGCATGCAGACCGCCATCCGCCCTCCGCCCGCGCCCGCTTCTTTAACTGGCCGTGCGGTAAAGCGTTACAGAATATAAAGTTTCACCCAATCCTTAAATGTACCCACTGGGTACTTGCTCGAAAACTATGCTCTGTAAAGACTAAGCTTGTGATTTTGAAATTGGAACTTAGTGATGGTAGGCAAGGGAACACTTAAACTCTTTACTGTATATTTTATATATTTATAAAGCCTGCTGCGCATAGGCCTCTTTCCTTTTACTCCCTCAGACTACTACCAATCTCGTCCATTGCTTTAGTAATGTCGTCGATCCATTAAGGGCCCTGGTCTGCCTACTGAACGTTTACCCAACCTCGGTCACTATTCTGTGACCGTCTTAAACCACAGATCGTTCTGCCGCCTGCCCAGAAGTCTACTATTCACTTTAACTGGTTATTCTCGTCCTAAAGCTTTCACTGTCTTAGTACATGTAAATGATGTAGGTACTTAAAGCATGATGTGGTAAAAGGGATGCTACTTTAACTTTGGATTCAAAAGAATCACCAGCGCACTGACGGTTATAGGTTTGTCTACCCGTCCGATTGTGACCTCAAGTCCATGTTTATTTTAAATGGTATTAAAACGTTACGCTCATCGTACGATATTTTTGGGTAAATTGATAATACAGTTAACGGATTTCTGTTATTATGATTACATGAGTGGGTTGTTGGAACTCGATTAAACAGCCCAAAAAAAACGTTCGCATGATAAACCTTTCATATTTGACATGAATTTTGAATGTTACCAAAGACAATATATAAGTAAAGAAATGGTATTAAAAACAAAGAAGCTACTTCTATAGAAAAAGCGGTGTTAAACATAGTAAATTTGGAGACAAATACCTAATATCAGTTTTATAAGAAAGTGGTACACCACTTACTTATAAAACTAAGGATGTGCTATGCTCTATCGCGCCGCCGCGCCGTATCAAGCGCAGTAGGTAATAACCGCATAATAGACGTCTTTTACGTGCCCACCTTACTGTTATCTTTAAATAGAAACTATAGTAGGGAATCAAAACTTTGGAGCGTGAGTTTTCGCCGACACGAACGCCGCTTGCGGCGAAATTAATTCACAAATTGGCCCCGCACAATGCACGCAATTCATAAAGAATATTTTTATGAAATTTTTAATACGCGCGTACGCGACCCCGCTCTCTCATAAATCAAGTACTTCCTGCCATCCTTTGAATTTCCGTACGCCGGTGATATACCGCGTCTGTGACAATGCCAGCCTTCCCAATATTCCCTTTGACGGACTCCGACGCTAATTGAACTGGGACAACGCTCGACCTTTTTTATAAGATGGCATCATACTAATCACCTTTTTCAATGACTGTTTAGTCAGTCTAGCGGTTAACATGCGTGGCATCCACAACAGAAGTCGTGGGTTCGATTTTCACTGAAGCCTGCCGTAATTTATTTGTACAAATGACCTCAATTTTAGTGTGTTTACGTGTTTTTTATGTCTTTATCAGGTTTCGATTGTACAGCTCAGGGATAGCATAATATAAATTATTGTGTTGTAACGAAAGAATTCTTTTATTTGTTCGTCATTACTGACTTCTGAGTCTTTTGAGCATCGGGGTTGTACACATAACTCACCGCTTGAAATTAGGGATGCAAAATTTTTTATGATCGGATTTTATTTTATATTCTGATAGTAGACGTAATTTTAAGTAACTAATTTCATTTTTTTCGTGATTAATCGAGTTTATCATTGTTATTTACTTAATTAAAATGAATATTATTCGGCGTGGCGTAATATGTTACATACTATGTGTGTAGGTAGAGTTCGCGAATGGATTTGTCTGTGGTTTAGTGTAAAAAGACAGATGTTTGACAGATGAAGTTGACAGGCCATTGGTAGTTTTTCCACAGATTAACTACTACCACAAACGATTTAACATTTGACGTCATCATAGAGGTCATTAGAGGTCATATGAAGGGCATTTAAATATTATTATATACTTAAAATAAGGCTCATCTTTTATGATAAAAATCTCTTACATTAAAAATACTGTAGTTTGGATGCTAAGCTCGAAATGGTTTTCGAATTGCCAATTCGCGGTGGGCAAGCACGGTATTCAAACTCATAATCTCTATCTGAGAGAAGGCCTGTGTCCTGCTGTAGGACGAATATAGCCTACATAAAAAAATCTAATGAAGGTTGTTATATTGTTTGCGACTGTAATGAGGGCGTGTGTACTGACGCGGATATGGGATAAGGAGTGCAGATATATTTCAGGGCAGGTCGCGGACGCGCACGCGATGCGAGCCGATATTTCGTGCTCCCTGGACGACAATAATTTGTTGGCCCATCGCGCGGCGCCCAGCTCAGTGCGCTCGCCGATATATCTCCTTCAACCCTAACGCTCGCCTAGCAATCTAATCGCTCCAAACAAACGATTTGAAACTGTTTGCTGCTCACGATATTCATACTTGATATTTATATAAAGATGGACAGTGGTTAATTAAATAACTTTATACTTAGTACAAACATTGCAAGATTAGGTTATTTTGTTATTAAAATTATTTGCTAATTTTTTTTTAGTATTTATTCAAGACATTTACAGAATACTATTACCGTAGTGCTAAATTTTAGTCTAATAGTCTAATTAATTAACTGCGCTTTACGCCTCCAACGATATAGTTATAATGGCAGAATCAATTCACAAACACAGTGGGATGCTCCGCGACTCCGGTCTCAGCATAAACTTGGACAAGACTAAGGTCATGTTCAAGGACATGACCTTAGTCTTATCCAATTGTAATACTGGAGTCGGTGTGGCGTCACTCGATGAGTATGTCTACTCGGGGTAGGCTATCCAGCTCGACTGGGGTAACTTCAAGAAAGAGGTCCCAAGAAGGATGGGTGGTGGCCCAAGTGGATTGGGCTGCGTTCGGAAAGCTTAGAAAACAGGTTTTTTCGCTTTCATTACTCAGACTTTTTATTCCTGCCTAAGACAAGACTGACTTTTTAACCATTGCCACTTACAAAGCTGAAACGTGGACAGTGACGGGAGGACTAGTCCACTGATTCAAAGTCGTTCAGCGTGCTAAGAAACGGAGAGTTTAAAAATGACTCCGTCCAAAATTACCAAGCTAAAGGAGCAGTGGGCTGGTTATGTGCTTGAAAGAACCAATGGCTGATAGGGTTCAAAGATCTCGAGTAGAGACTGCGAACTGGCAAACGCAGCTTAGGACGGCCACGACACGCTGAACCGACGATCCAGCGCTGAACCACGCTGAACCAGCAATGGACAACGTACGAGCTGATTGATTGATTATTATATTGAAATTTTTATTCCACTGAGATAAAAAACAGTGGACCACTGTGTATAATGTGTGTTTTTGTGGTGTGCTCTCATTCAGTTTATTCAATATAATCTACTAGAAAGACATATTAACGTTTCTAAGCCATCCAACAAAATGATCCTATTACAAATTACTAAGTCATGTTAGCCTGAATAATTATCTAGCTGCAGTCTAGAGCTGCTTAGACTGTAAGGTCTGCTGGCAGGTCTACTCAGTAGAATAATCATATTAATCCACATAGCAATATACCTAGTTGGAATGAATTACGCAACGTCAAAGCGAAACTCGCGAGGCAGTAACATAATGTGTGTATGCGGCGCGTGCCATCTATTGTTCTCGATCCATAAAGCAACAAATATTGCTGTCGCACGCCCACACCACGATAAACGGACACCGGAGATACTCCGGACGAAACAAAAACAGGAAAATTAATAGTGAGCGGGTCCATTATCCTGCATTAAGTACTCAGTGTGCCCGGCGCGGAGATAATGGCGCTTGTACAGCCCCATGGCCTGAAGCCACTATAAACACCGTCAGCTACACGCTGAGGATGCCGCGGAAATGAATTATTATAATACCATTCATTATAACGCCTGTTTTAGTCTGATAAAACAGTTCAAAGGTAAAACATTCGCCCAACTTTTAAATCTGTTAAAGCAAAAGTTTTGCGAAAGGTTGCTAAAACCACCGGAGTCAGACAACTAACCCAGATGATTCGTAGCGTCGGGTGTGGTGCCACGCGCTACGCACGAACAAGCTACGAGCGGGACGTGCTACGAGTTCTACGAGTGCTACGCTACGCAATTGATAAAAGGAAAGTTTATGGCGACGTGAATAATTTTTTAACTAAGTAAAGAAGTTGCAAGTTCACAGCGACTACACAAAGCGATCACGGGGCGAGCGGTTAAACATAATTTCACGATCGCAAACTATTTTCCTCGAGCGTTAATTTAGCGAACTGCCTCGCCTCTACTTCCCAATTACACTTAAAGCAAGTTGTAGCGATTCCAATTAGTGAGCGCACACTGATATACTTAGAATAAAACGTAGAGCTGGGATACTAAATTAAGCCCCGGGCGACCGAAATGTCTTCATAAAATATACTTTCACAGCTCACGTTTGCACTTAAATTTCAATGGAAAGTATAGTCTACCCGTAGGAATTACTAATGTGGTCTGGCTTTATCTCACATAGTGCTGAAAAAATAATGAATTGGTGAAATTAAAATATCTTTGCAGAAAGTTTGGCCGACAATGGTTTGAAGTGAGAAATCAATAACATTGAGCGATTGACTTGCCAACCTTCTACAATCGTCCTCCAAGAATAGATAAAGTTCAAAAGTCAAACACTCGGTAACCACTCACTCTATCTCGCTCGCAAGTTTCCAAGTGGCAATTCAGGGTAGGATTTCAATTGTCCGTCGGTTATCAGGGACAATGCTAATGAGTGAGCATGGAACATTTGAACGATACCACGATATTTCAAACGTGAAATACGATAACTGATAGGACAGGGAACTATGGCCAACCCTTGGGTCCGTAAAGATAATTTTCATAATAAACCATCCCTTTTCGCGGGCATTCGCTGTAAATCAAGTTTTCCGGGCGCTCTTTCAATTTCCTGACCGCAACAATGTACCGCACAAATGTAATTTTCATTAGACGTCCCGAAATAGCAAACATTTGCTCCCGAGGTAATATTTAGACTCCATGGAATGTAACAGTAATCCGACGCCGGGATAATTAGATAAATCCACATAATTTTGAGACAAAAAGGGAATTTTAAGTGTCTACTTCTGCCAGTCCAACCTGTGTGAAAAACAATTAGAAGCTGTGTTGGGAGATAACGTGCCGCGAGCTTCTACTTTCACGATAATATTTGTTTAACACGAACATTACTTTTGTATGTTCAACAAACGAAACATCTTCTTAACATGCCTTTGTTAACTTCACTTGTTAGTCAATCAGTTTAACATAGCTTAACATCTCATAGATCATTGTATGAAATAACAACTATTTTAACATGGACAGATTATCTAAGGCTAAATATCTTAGTACAATTTTTCACTAGCTTAACAATGGATGTCGACAAATTTTACTTATTAGTTTTAATAGTAACAGAATTAGAGACAATTATGATCTGCGTTATAAATAAATAAAATAATTTCCACACAAAATAATCACGTCTCAAACTAGGATACTCTATGCAATGAACTGACTGAGGCCATTTGAACAAATCAAGTACGGCGTCCTCCAATAGGAATCAAACTTGATCTTGGTACTCAAGCGTGTTTACCTCTAAGCCAACGAGGCAGGGAAAAAATCGCTCATCGCCTCATCTGCATGCTAAGTTGTATTTAGCGTATTTACTCGACTGTTCAGGCAGCCACTTACAAAACTAATCCTGTACAGCAGTTTAAACGGAAGTCACTTTGAACATGCCAGCGTTGGCATAACCATGTTTAGCAAGCCCTCAAACAAATTGTATATTTTTTTACCTACGCACTCTGGTTTACGGTGAAGGAAATCATCGTGAGTAAAACCGCGGATTGGTCTTTCGTATACGTATTGGCTAGTCTTTCCTGTGGGCTATTTTGACTAAGTTGTCAGGATGGTATAGGTGCTGGGCAAGCCTACAGCATCCGATGGTCTCTTCACCCATCTAGTGTGAGTGAATATGCCACTAGACGCTGTATAAATCATCTCATTACGTAGATGCAAAGGTCAATGTCTGGTTTAATACAAGACAAAATCATAATCATAAATTATAGCTCCAATTACAATTTAATTTGAATTTTATCAATATCTTGTTTACATCGAGGATTATAGGGTACAGAAAAATTGCAACACAATGTGATTTCGATAGACCTTGGGCTACTATATTTTTGATGTACTTTTGAGAGCAGCTTGCATAAAAAAGTAACTACAACACCATCAACAATGAGTCAGCCGCAGACTTGTCTACTTTGGGACTTTTTCTCTACTACGTGTCTACATTTCTGCCTTTTTTATCGAAAGTAGCGAGTACTTTTCCCGGAGTGATCCGCAGAAAATTTAAATTCGGAAAATGTCCTATTCATTTGTGATAGTATTGGCTCCGGCGGATCATGGACATGCTAACCAAAGCCTGTAGGATTTATCTTGTGGATGAATACAACAAAAGAAAGAAACAATTTCGGATTCAAATGTTCTTTTTTGCATTTGAGCTGGAGTTTGTGAACACTGAGCCAGTCCGTTATCAAAGGCTGTGCAGGCGGAAACCGCGGACACATTTACATGTTTAAAATTAAAAGAAGTTTTGTTTTGCGAAGCAAATACATTGTTTTCACATTTGCGCAGAAATATTATGCGCCTATCTGTACCTCTCGTTTTTCTCACAAATGTATCCACTTAAGAGGAATGTGAAAATTTTCTCTCCGAATTTTCTCCGTCTAGGTCGTTAAACACGCAAAGAAAAATTTCTCGTCAGCGTACAGCCCTTGTAAATAGAACAAACACTTCTTTAAAATCTTTCGGAAGCGCCCTGATGGGGGTAAGCCAACTGGAAAATCAAGTAAGTCGAACAAGGAAACGGCAGCAGACAGGAAAACAATATCAATAAATTCCAATACTACTGTCTATTTCAATATCAAAGTCACAGAGATTGAATTTTATAATTAAAACATTCTTTTGAACGAGTCAACCCGATTACTGTAATTTTAAAAATAAACTTTATTATTCTAACTGTAAATGTGACATGAAATCATAGCCTATGCCCAGCTGGGTCCAAGATCAAGCTTGCTTTGGTTGGATATTAATTAAAAAAAATTTTAAAATTGGTATCGATAAATCAGACCAGAAAATATGCGCTAGTCCCACTGGTGGTACGATTAAGAAGCGGTTGAAAGAGCATTGTCTATCTCCGTTATAACTTTGCTATATATTTATCTTTTTTTAGGCAGTTACTTGATTTTTCCTAATAGGTTATTTAGGATTTTTGTAGTTCATTTTGTACACGTAGACCCATTGTTTTCTGCCTCCGACTCTCTAGGGTTTGCTGGAAGAAATCTCTTTCAGAGATAAGTTCACCTTTGCACATGTTATTTTTTATGTAATGGCTTGTAACATGTTTCGTGTTTTTTGCACAAGAAACATGTTACAAGCCATTACATCATACAAAAAACACTTGAAGTGCAAAATCAAAATCGTACCAAAGATAAAATGAGTAATATTATACTTTTGCTTATTGGAAAATGTTAATAATGTTGGATAGGTACTACTCGTAGAAGAAACGGCTAGCGGCTGGCCAATTGGGGAAATTTCCATAAAATGTAAAAATTTTAACTACTACAAGAGGAAGAGGAAGCGTTTACTTTTAACGAAGAGAGAGGCGAATGGGATGGAATTAATGACAATCTGAGTGTTGGTACAGGTCCGGACAAAGCGTAGGACTGAGCCTAGCCTTTGTAGTCTATTGTAAAATGAGTGGACTGATTTGCCGGACCGACAGCCTCTAATAGTCACCGAAAACACCCGACTTCCTCTTCTAGGATACAATTAATACACTGCGAACAATAGAGCTTATTTGACGGTGAATAATGAAGTTACTTTTGTTTAGTCACTTTCGGCTGGCAGCCCGCGCCCTTATTGTATTTTGGTATTTATATACTTTGGCAATAAGGGTTTGATTAAGTTCCGCGCACAGGTGTCAGCCTTTTTCCTCGCATGTGTATATGGCTACGTATAGCATAATACAACGTTTTATTGAACGCTAGTGAACGCTAGCCACGGACCACATAACCGATGCGATTTGCCAATATTTCATTCGAGCGCACCTGAACTGTAATAACGAAGAATAAAAGCGATTGTTTTGTGCCTTTTTATTGCCTCTTCATTGGAGTACTGTTGTGTCTAAAATAATAAATGGACGTATACCTAACCGTATGAGTATTTACACCAGTGGAATTATTAAACTATATTAATAGAAATTAATATAGTTTAATAATGAAGCGCTCGTGGCCTAGTCCAACCGAGTGATTGGAATCAATCACTTGCGTTAAGCAACAACAGGCGCGTTCAGGTGCGGGATGGGTGACCGTCCCGTGACTACCGCTATGGCATTTTTTCCGAGCGCTTCCGTGCTTCGCAAGGCACGTTAAGGCGTTGGTGCCGGCTGTCATGTAATGGCAGTCGTTAAGCCATGTCAGAGGCCTTATGGGCGGTTTGAAAACTTCTCACAGTAAGGCCAGCCACTGCCACCAACCCGGGCTTGGCCCCCGCGGTGGAGTATGGCCAAACTTTCTGCGATGCAGGAAGAGACCCGTGCCCCAGCAGTGGGGACATGCAAGAGTTGATATCGATCGAATAGAAATTTGGCAACTTACAATATCTGAACATTAACGGGATCTAATTAGGAAAACAAACTCATTGCCCTTGCGGTTTCCTTGAAGTCACGTCTGATTACCATGCTGGAGGACGTGGGTTTAATTCCCACTTCGGACCGCCGTATATTTGTTCAAATGGCCTCAGTTTGGGTGCATTTACATTTGTGATATTCGTACCTGGTCACCATACCACAGGGTACTTATTGTCCTGGTCCCATAGTGGGGGATCAGAATAAGTAATTATTATTGTATTGTGTAGAAATTATTATTATTAGAATTTTCGAAGGGTCCACTTTTAAACCTTTAATAAGAAACCAATAAAATAAAAAATTGGTTAGTTTTGTATTACGTCGAACAGTCGTAACACAAAACTAACTGAGCATATGTGGTTACTGGGAGTTATTGATAAAATCTTATAATTATTAAGCATGTATTCGTAAGCTTATCTTAACATCAAAAACGTATACGGAAGTTGTCGAAAGAGCTTTTTTGTCACGAAGCCCACTATTTTTACGTTTCTTTCATTATTGCAGGAGGTCTGGAGCGGAACGTTTTTCACCTCGGGGTGTTGATATAAAGTTTGTGTGGTCTCACGCACATTACGCGCAGCCGGCGCCTCGTCGGGACCAATAGTCGCAATTTATTGTGCCCCTTATAGATCAGAGACGTGGGCAGCTACCGTGAGTTTGCTCCATGCATTTGACTTCAGTTGACGGATGAAAAACCTTCCCAGGAAGCCCAGTAAAAACTTTAATTACTCGTAAATTGGCACGGTTGATTCCAAGTATTTAGTATTTGCGGGTAGTTATTACGAAACCCAGTAAATAGTAAGGAAAAACTCAAACTTACGCTTTCTCTATGAGTTGACTGTGTAACGCCGATTCACGTTTCTCCAAATCACGTTTCGCCAATGCCACGTTTTACCTACATGTCGACGTACAGTACTTGTTCAGTTTCAGATCTAAATGTCTTTTGTTTTGTCGGCAAACATATTTTACTGGTGTGGAATAAAGAATTTTGTATCTATTTGTCTGTGCCCACCCCTCTGGGATTCAAACTTGAATTTATGTATGTATAGTCACTATATCAACCTTTACCTTTTCGTTGTAAGTCCGTGTGATTGACGTTAACAGTAGACAGTAATAGAATTTGAATCGAATGGATTTCGATGTTGCTTAGAAAATAAATGACTAAACATACACACTAGTCGAAAAGACAATTTCACTTTCACATTACGAGTATATTTATATTTAAAACACACGCGTTGACAAATCCGGCATAAATAAAGTAACTTTACGACACGCAAAAAAAATATATTAGCTTCACGTACGTCACGTTGTAACCGAGCACGAGAAAATTCATATTCTATTACACCAGCAGGGTTTCATGAACTGCGCCATTACAAAACTGGTGGCGTGCTGGCGATTTCTATGTGCACGTAATTTTCTATTTTCGTCGTAGCGTACTCGTGGAACAGAAGAAGGTTAATTAATTAGCGCAAACACAGTTCTGCTAACACGATAGTCGTGTTAGTTGTTACGGGTAGCGCCGTTCAGGAGACGGAGCGAAGGGTTGCACACCACATCGGGAGACTTCGTCAGAAGGTGCAGCTACACAACACCCGACATCTTCGTTTTTGTGTCCACCCCAAAGATGGTACTCGCTAGTATCTGCCAAATGCCGATCAAAATTTTTCTATTTTTCAGGTGCCTCGCGCAAAATAAAAAAAAACATTGCCATTTACAAGATTAGGACTGGGGAGGTTAAATGAAAAATTGTATCCTTAACCGTTAAATAAAAAATATACGAATATGAAACTAAATGAAATGAAATATTTTTTTTTCTCAAAACATCATTTTTGTTAGAAAATTTTATTACATCACGAGCAGTTAAAAGTATATAGTAAACAAGTACATTGTCGTTCTCTTGTTTAAATTGCATTCAAAAACATTTTAAATAGTCTGTTAGCTTTCAGAATATACCTCGGGCTCTAGAGCAGGCTTCGATTTTCGCCGAAAGCACACGATTGTAAAACTACTTCCTACTCTGTATGAAATTTTTCTTCGCTATTTTGAAAAGTTATGCAAAGTTACAAATACAATACAAAATAAACCTCTTTTACACGAATATATCCGATTCTATCCGATAGTAGCCGAGATATATTCTAAAAGCTAACCGACTGTACATAATTGTACTTAATAGTGTTGGAAATTGTAATCATAGAATTGAAAGATTTGTAATGAAAAAATAACTGTGAGCTTTATATAAACGTTAATCGCATATCTACATTGCCGCAGTAATTTTCGCAGAGTAGCTAAGGCTGTTAAGAACACTGGACTCCATCTTAAAAGATTTGTTGCGATATTTTTTTGTAAAATGATTACTTACGCAGCATATTAATTTTACTTGACTGACTCGTTAGTCTAGCGGTATCTCGTCTGATTACCGTGCCGGAGGTAGTGAGTTCCCACATTGCCGCACATTTGTACATATAAGTACATGAGTGTATCCTCCGTCTGGGTGTATGCTTCTGATGTCCTTACCTGGTTATCCCGGGATACCCTGATCCTAATTTGGGACCAGGCTAAGTGATTGTGTTATGTGGAACTTATTCATTCTGGTATTCGCAACACAGGTTTTTTGTCTACTGTGAATACCTACGTCAACTATGCCATAATAATAAATATGTACCTACCTATTATTGTACTGGAAAATTGTTGGAAAATTTGATTCAATAAATCTTATCTTATTCTATTTTAATTATTTATTAACTTTTAATGATTACGACTGTACCTTCTTTCTAGAATGACACAGGGAACCTGCCGAATTTGATGAATAGTGACAAAGCCGATTAATTTGGGCAAACTGCTGTCGGGACAGAGCGTAGGTTAAATACATTTTCGTGTCAGTACTGTCTTATTAACGGTGGGTATGACAAGCCGCCGTGGGGTGCAAATAATTAGTCTACCAGACAATACCTAATTCTTGCTCTACCTAACTTTATTCAAAGCCCCAACAGGCTATTACCATTACTGAAATATTAAATTTTTACGTTCAATTAATACCTCACTATACCATCGTTAAAAGTTAGAAATTGAATATTCAATGAAGGAATCGTTATTAAGGGAAAAAACAAAAGCCTGAATAGAGGTTAAATTCCTAATGATGCCGTTAGTTCGACAGTAAGTATTTTAATAAATAAATATCAAGCTTGCTACAGAGGTACTTAATTTCAAGAGGCAATTAACATATAAATATCCACACACTGCCTGTACTACAGGAGTATGTGTGCTTGTATCTGAGATAACCGCAAGGGTCGACTGCGGCTAAAGGCCTGACGACGTTGATTACTATCACCGCAATGGTCTCCAGTCCCAATTAGACCATGAAATATTACTACAACCAAATTACGTACGTCTAAAACATGCATTGTTGCTAATTGAAATACCATTTTATCGGATACCGAGTTTTGAACTGAGTAGGGTATTGAAATTATTCTTTGCTAAGGAGCTCGTGAGTACGTAACACATCATGTTTAATACGTATTGCATTCCACTAAATTAACACGCGTTACGGTTACACCCAAAAAAATTAAACCTCAAATGTCCTCTCATTGTTTTCAAACACACAAAGAAAAACAAAGGGACGGACGTTACAAAAGGGCCATCCCACTTTGTCACAAAAATTACGTGAACGAAATTGTGGACGACAAAGTAAATTGTAAAAAAATCACCTAGACTTGATTCACAACTGGATTTAAACGACACATGAAAAATTCAAGTGGCGTACCATAAAAAATAAAAACTATAGCGAAATGCAGCGGACATTAATTCAGTTCGTTGAGCAAGCAAACCACAGCGCATTGCACGGGTCCGCGGCGTAACGGAATTAGAGGCAGGGCCGCTTAAACGGAACTGAATCATATCACGATCGGAGTCGAAAGCTGAAAGGTTTCCGTCGCGACGTGCCGCGATTATATGCAATTACTTACCTGAATGCTGCCCGAGTAGAAGGGCTCCGCTCCAGGTAATACACTCGATCTTCCTCAACGTCCAGATCCGGCAACTTTCTGCTTCACTGGCTGTGACATTAGATGATATCATCGGCGTTTCCATGATGCCCAATATCGAGCCAGCGCCACAAAACTTTAAAAACCCTCTATTAACTTACTACGAAGGTGGTATATTTGAAAATGTAAGTAATTATTTCTGTGATCTGTTAACGTTAACCTGTCAAATTAGAATAGAAGAACTGTCAAACCATTTTGGTTTCGATTGATTTATAAACGCAACATTCCATTACCATACCAGAGGTCGTAGGTTCGATTCCCTTTTGAAGGCTTTTGTACAAATGGCCTCAGTCTGGGTATATTTTCATGTTTGTGATGACCTTGCCTGGTTACCATATAACAGGATGTTTGTGTAGTTTGCGACCACGACTAGTGTTGTGTAAATTTATTTATTTGTTCGTTCGTTCTTCCTTTGTTTATTTATCTATCCATTCCTCCGTTCGTCCGTCCGTCCGTACATTATTTTTAAATTAGAGATGTAACAAAACCGCTCTAAGCTTTATCGTCAATGCGAACAATTTGTACTTTGGAAAAAATTCGAAATTGCCAAAAAATCAGATGTTCTGAACAAAATTTACCATATGCGGCATAAATAAATGTTTTGAACAGACGATATTTAGCATGGAGATTTGGTAACACCATGTATATTTTGAGACTAAAACCTTCCGAAGCTTTATTAATTGTATTGTTTGTATTCTTAAAACATTCTCAAAATTCACATTCTTAAAATTCTGAACTCGATTTTTGAAAGAAGAGTTCGACCAGGTTTTGATTTTAGTTTTTAGACAAAGAGCTTAGGGAAAAATTCAAGTAAGTGATTCCGGAATTTGTTAATGTAAGTTAATGACCCTGTATATTGTTAACTTATTTCATCATGTCGGTGTAAGCAACACTTATCTAGTAATATATGCAACTCTTACTAGGTAGGTTAGGTGTCAGTAAATTTAAAATACATCGGTAATATCGATAAACAAAATAACATAAATAAATATTAAATATCCCAGCATGTACCATGACTTTGTTTTCTAAGTAATGTACATTTGTGAAGTTATTGTAGCAATGCCACACGCTGACGATAAAGGAAAATATCGTGAGAAAATCAGAGTGATTGAGAAGTTTAAATACCTCTGCGCTTGAAATTGCCGATCAGCGGTGGGCACGAGTGATAATTAAGTCACAGACTCTGAGAGAATGCCTGTGCCCTGCAGTAGGATGCTAATAGGCTACAAAAAATAAAAAACGTAATAAATTATAGTAATTTTTAACTAACACTAAGTTTAAGTAAAATATGCAGGGAAGTAAAACAGTGAAGTGTTATCTTCTTATTTTGTACCGCATAACATGATAGAAATCTACATGACCCTGTTCATCGGCAAACTTCGCCAAAGTAGGCACTGAAACAAGCTTTGCTGATTGCAAATTGTACTTACAGCCGAACACAAATTGTAAGCGAATTTCCGTCTTTCCGCTTAGTTAATTCACGAACAAAGATTTGAAGTTAGGACAATCGTCTTGTCTCCGAAATATTTAGGTCATCATTTTATAAATATTATACCTATCTTCCTTTTGGCACGGTATTTGACTTGCTGTAAAGTTCTACAACAAAAGAAATAATCTTTCGTTTTTCATGAGGACGCTTAATCAACAATCCCGAACTTTGCCCACCTAAATGTGGGCTCATTGTTCGCAAGTCGTATTAGGGCCAACACGTTTTTCTGAAGAAGTATTAGATTTGTTCTGCTTAAAGCAAAAACGTAACAAACTGGAAAAGAGAAAAGAGAGTACCAATGCGCAATGTCTTTGTTAAAGAAACGAGGATTAAAACGCTTCGTTGATCACTCAAATGGGAGCGATCTCGGCGATGAAAACAAGGATTCTATCTGCGGCTTGTAAAAATAAATTATCACTCGCTATTCATACAGCGGGAAAGTAAGTGCACATTTGGGAGCTCAGAGCGATTCTTAGCGTGCGCCGCGGGTGGATGCTCTGAATTACTTTCACGGAACATCTAGAAAAAAAATTACGATACCAACATTATTGTTTTATGTATTAAGGCATTAAGTGATTAGATTTGAGAAAATATGGTTGTGTCGGTTTGGATATATTTATGAACGGGATAATGGAAGAAAAAAATATGAAGGAAATATATTTATTTGATGTGGGTGGGAGGGTCGCTAAACATGTTGGACCGGCTGTCACCGGCTCCTCGATATCAACCCTTGTATGTCCCCACTGCTGGGGCACGGGTCTCTTCCTGCGTCGCAGAAAGGTTAGGCCATACTCCACTACGGGGGCCAAGTTCGGGTTGGTGGAGGATTGTAAGGCAGTGGCAGGACTTACTGTCAGAAGTAATCAAGCCTCCCATAAGGCCTCCGACATAGCTTAACGACTGCCATTACATGACCGCTGGCACCAACGGCTTAACGTGCCTTGCAAAGCACGGAAGCGCTCGGTAAAATACCACTAGCGGTAGTCACGGGTCGGTCACCCATCCAGCACCTGACCACGCCTGTTGTTGTTTAACTCAAGTGATTGATTCACCGGTCCCTATCGCTGGATATTAGCGAAGGGTAAAGAAAGAATATACCTGTTACCGGCATGCATGCAATGATTAATACATATTTAAGTATGATGACATCAGCGTAAATGATATTCATGTGTTATATACACAGTAGTGTTTGTTTACGCGTATACATTGTCCTTAGCATTTAAAATAAAAATAGTATAAGCGTATACGTAGTGTTTTGTTAGCAAAACATTTTATTTAAAATACCTTATTTCATTAGTGTCACTTTATATTCGGAGGTTACCTCAAGCAACATATTCAGACCGACGACCCAAGATGATCATACTTCATGGCGACAATGCCAGTTCTTTCTCAGTACATGTCTACCACGGAGAAAGAAGACTGAAAGACCGGAGATTTTAAGCACAAAAATGTCAAAACGCTGCAGAACAAATGTAGCGAAAGAGGTTTGTTAGGATCGTGGCAAGTGGCAAACCCTGTCTCTACTTTCCCATCCGGCACACAGGCGTGAGTTTATGAATAAATGTAGCTACTAGACTAAGATCTGAAAGTTTCTCAAAAATAACTCAACTACATGTAGGGTTTTCAATACAGAGTGATTAAATCGAAATCACCGCAATTGGGAATTACCCTAATTTCAACACAACCGAACAGACAACACAAGATTTCACTTTAAAATCCGGTCATTGTGAAAATAGCCGGTGTGCAAGTGTTAATGTGCTCTCTGGAGCGGCGCTGGCGGCTGGCGACTGCGGGCGCTCAATATTCATGAGCTAACTTTAACTGCAGCATTCGGGACATCCAGCTAGGCGTTTAAAACGGCCATTACGATAATGGCTTCGGTGTTTGCCTACTCGAATGGTACGCTAACAATTACAACAAGACGCCCAGAGACACTAGGGAACACAAGTCTGCTAAGCTGCGAGCTTCTCTCCCAGTATTTTGTAATGAAATGTTGTTAAAATCGATGAGAGACCAGATTAAAAGATTTTTTCCCTACAGAGCTCGATGGGACCATATTTTGTTTCTCCGATAGCGAATATTGCATTACGTACCTAATTTTTACAATCACTGTCAAAATGCAAATTAGGCATGTGAACTTCAAAGTTTACAGCTCAGGCTAAGGAGATATTTAAAAAAACCTGAGTGCATGCATGAGAGTATTTTATGTTTATGCAAAAATAAGAGTTCTTTTAAAACCTCTCTCACTACATCATATAAGAATAAAGACAAAAAGTAGGTTTGTTCCATTATGGGGCAAGTTTATGAGAGCCGTCTTTATTTTCACTTAATTGTCTTGAGATCTGTTATGGCATTTTTTTTATTTCATTTTAACCGACTCAAGAGAGGCAGAGGTTGTCAATTCGTTGAATTTTTTTTTGGCTCCAAACCTTTTTGCTTTGTACGATTAATTCTTGTATGTGTAGATCTATACCAATCTATATCTATACTAATATTATAGAGTAAAAGTTTGTGACTACTGCTATTTATTTTATTTGCATAAATATTGCAAATAAAAAAATACCACACTACGCGCAAGGACCCGAATAATCGATGTGGGTGTCCAGACGGTGAAACTGAAGTGGAGCTGGGCTGGTCATGTCAGTCGAATGCACCCGGATAGGTGGGCGAAACTCGCCACCGAGTGGGTGCCACACGATGGACATCGTAATAGAGGCCGGCCTAGAAGACGGTGGAGAGATGACCTCGACAATCATCTGCCGGAGTGGCCTGAGGTGGCCCAGGACAGGAAACTCTGGACTGAATTGGGGGAGGCCTTTGCCCAGCAGTGGGACACAAACATAGAGGCTACTAATAAAAAATAATATTGCAACATGACCGTAAAATTTAAGCAATCTTCTCAATATTATATCTGCACACTACCTATCCAACATCGACATATAAGTAGTAATCAAATCAATGTATTTTATTCAAAATAACACAGAAACGTGACTGAATCAACCCAAAATGTTAAAGTAGAAACGTTAAGTAGGTGTCCATTTGAAAATGTTGCAAATTCGTAGAGAGATGGATTCCACCGTTCCACCGAATCGAGTCAGGCAAGATACTTAACTAACATAGCTTACATATAGGTTTAGGTTTAAAGTATTTATTTCTCATATAAACGATTTAATATTTCATTCACTTAAAATGAGAAAAACAATAATCTAAGTAACATATTGTAAACATAAGCCTGCAACATCTCATTTTTATTTACCTATTATATTTTATAACTTTCTTTAATGTGACCTCCTAATCTTAACTTAAATCCCGTTAGCGTTTCTGAATCTTTTATGTCTTTCGGTAGCTTGTTGAACAGTTGTATTCCTTCAAACAGAATACATATTATTCTACCACTTACAACCCGAAGTCATGAATTGAACTTGCTTTACTTCCAGACCTGTTCCACATCTAAATAATAATTGATAATTAAAAAACCCGTTATACCTACCTCTTTTAAAACAAAGTGTGCTTTACATATTTTTGAAACCATTTTGGCAAGCTTACAGATATCTTATTAAAGAAACGTCTATAATGCCCCATAAAGGATTTGTTGAGCTTTGCCATACTTAGTATTTACATTGTGTTAGTGATGCGACAGTGGTGGCTGAGCGCATCACGCTTCACCTGTGGCAGGTCGGTCCACAGGTGAAGCGTGCTTACCTGCGGGACAGAAGCATCGAGTACCTGGGTCAGGACGGGACTGTCCACCGGAGGGAGGACTTCTGCGGCGTTCCTCAGTGGTCCGTTTTGGGGCCCCTCTTGTGGAATCTGGCGTACGACGCGGTCCTTAGAATCCTCCTCTCCAACGACGTGCGTGTGGTCTGCTATGCGGACGACACGCTGGTGTTGGCGGAGGGCGCTGACTTCGGGGAAACCACGCGGCTGGCCGAGCTCGGAGTGGCGTGCGTCGTACTCAAGATCAGGGAGCTTGGACTCGAGGTGGCCCCGCACAAGACCGAGGCTATGTGGTTCCACAACCTTCCGCGAGGTGTGGAGCCACCAAGCTCGTCGGTGAGCGTGGGCAGTACGAGGGTACAGATCGGTCGGTACCTAAAGTACCTGGGCGTCATCCTAGATGGTCGGTGGGATTTCGTCGAGCATTTCGACCGTTTGGTTCCCCGGATCGATAGGGTAGCGGGTGCTCTGCACCGTATCCTGCCCAATCTCGGGGGACCAAATGAGAGCGTTCGCCGCCTTTATGCAGGGGTCGTGCGGTCCATAGCCCTTTACGGAGCGCCCCTGTGGGCTGAAAGACTGTCCAGCGATCCACGCTGCAGAGGGAAGCTAAAGAGTGTGCAGCGCCGAATGGCAATCAGGGTTGCGCGAGGGTATCGCACGATATCCTTTGAGGCGGCGACGATCTTGGCGCGGTTTACGCCCCTTGACTTACTGGCGAATATGGACGCGAGGGTGTACCACCGACTACGCGACATTCGCCAGGGGGGCGAAAACCCGCCGCCCAGGGAGGTCGGAATGCTCCGACTCCACGAATATCGCCAGGCGTGGCGCGAGTGGCAGGAGCGGCTCAGAGAGCCAAGAAGTACTCGTCAGAGGGTGGTCAGGGCAATTCTACCGAACTTTGACGGCTGGCCCATCCGGGGGTATGGCACCGTGACGTACAGGCTTACTCAGGTGCTCACTGGACATGGCTGTTTCAGTGAGTACCTGAATAGGATCGGACGTGAGAAGTCGGCGCGGTGCCATCACTGCGGCGGTGAATGCGATGACGCGCAGCACACCCTCGAGGTGTGCCCAGCGTGGCGGGCCGAGCGAAGCGAGCTGACCGCTCACATAGGACAAAACCTCTCCCTACATAGCGTGGTAGCTGCTATGGTTCAGGGAGAGGTAGAATGGAGGGCTGTGACCACCTTCTGCGAGGCCGTGATGAGCCGGAAGGAGGAAGCCGAGCGGGAGCGGGAGAGGGCAGACCCCGCTCGGAGACGGAGCCGCAGAGGCGGCGGTGGCGGTGGG